>JACEFO010002487.1:0-600000 GCA_015342445.1 Digitaria exilis
GTCTGGACGGCGCCTGGCCCTGGAGATCGGGGGCACGGCGAGTGAGTGTGAGTCAGCTGTGTGAACCGGACGCCCGGAATCTGCATGGAGCTGTGGCCCGATGGCAATGCTGATGCCAACTTGGCTTAGCTTTATGCGGAAACTCGCAACGAACCGTGATGGCGTATTGCCTTCCAGAAGATAGGGATCAGTTAGCTGATGGTTGTGTTTGCGAGATACCGGCCTCATTGAAGATGCATACGTTTTTTTTTGCGTGGACAGTTGTGGAAGAAATGGTAAAGGTCCGGTGCAAAAGTCTGACAATGCCTATAAACCATCCGTTAATTCAATATGTGAGTTCAGAAGATTCTCCTAGATTAGTTCAGACTATACCTTGCGTTTTTTTTTAAAAAAAAAGTAAACAAAATTGCGTTGGGAGAAAAGTTTTTTTCTCACGGCGGCCAAATGCGCACCTTAGAATCTCATGGTTACATTACATGAGCTTCGTGACGAACCACCGAATATAGCATTCAAGATGTTGAAGCACGAGCAAGATGCCACACACTTTACTCAGCAGTCTGATGATAATGTCCGAACAGAGATCACCTCGGGGTACCGTTACCTCACTTGACTTGTGAGGCCTTGTTTAGATCGCCAACTTTCGCCAACTTATTTTGCCAACTTGTCACATCGAATGTTTGGACACTAATTAGGAGTATTAAACATAGGTATAAAAATAAACTAATTACATAGATGGACTCCACATCGTGAGACGAATCTATTAAGCCTAATTAATTCGTCATTAGACACTGTCGTGCTACAGTAACCCGTCATTAAAAATGCACTAATGACGGCACATATTAGGCTTAATAGATTCGTCTTACGATGTAGAGTCCATCTGTGTAATTAGTTTTATAATTAGTCTATATTTAGTACTCCTAATTAGTGTCAAAAGGATGGATGTGACATTTCGCCAACTTTCACCAACTCATCTAAACAGGGCCTGAGTCACAAAAGTTCTCCGAACGAAGTGACTCACCGGTCAAACGCTCTGATGGCCATTTCCTCCGTAAGCAGACTTGCCATCTCCCCGGCCCCACCAGTCAGCCACAGCAAGAGACAGGAAAACAAGAGCTAGTGTTCCATGACAGCAGCCAACTTTTTCCGTGCTGCCTGAAACGATTCCCCTCACACCCCATCATTCCGATCCTACACAATACGCATGGAGAGGGATGGGATGATGGAGACAGATTGCATTGCAAAAGCCATGTTGCTTGCAACTGCAGTGCATTCTAACCTAGAAAGTCCCAGCAGGCTATGTTGCCTCATTGCCCATCTATCCAGGAGCACACGCACACAAAGGAAACTAAAGTTTGTACGAATGGCACACCGAGAGGCAACTTTTGTATCAGTCTATCAGAGATTGCTTGTTGTTCGTCACACATGGGGTGTGAGGAAAGGAGGGCTGGAGTGAGCTACAACTACTCATGGCTTTGTTTCAAGCCTTTCTCTTTTGGTGGTCTTCTCAATGATGCATTTTCTTGCTTGCTGTTAGCACCCCCTCCTGCATGCTTTCCAACCTTTGTGACCATTGTGTGTCTGTGGCTTGCTCCCCATGATTGCCCCCATGAGAGGGCAATCCAGGGACAAGTGCACTTAGGCAGGATCTATGTCGGCTAATGAGACAAGGCCCAACCACAAACCACACGGGATGGATGTGGCAATCCACTAGGCCTAGCTGCTTCCTTGCACCTTGCCAGGGTTTTTCGCGTTGTCACAACTCACAAGTATGCAAGTACATGGAAACAAAGAAGAAACATTGAACTGGATTTTGTGGGCACTGTGTCTAGCTATGTATATGGTGCATGCACATATACAAGTAGGTCAAGTGTAACAACTTCCAGTTAACAATGGATTAAACACTTAACTAATAAAGTTGTCCTGGTTGGAACATTGGAAGGTGAGATGAAGTTTGCCCGTGGACTGCAATGCGTGTTGATGGTGTTTTTCTTTTTCAATGTTTTCGCATGAAAGGTGATTTTGCTGTCTAGTGTAGTATGTAATACAAGGTCCAGCTAGTTGACGTTAACAGGATACATACATCAAATAGCTTTCAACTGTTAGTTTACCTGCTTGTCTAGTTTTTGCTATTTGATCATTTATGTCAGTTTCAAACGAAAAAAAATCCATTGACCCCTCCAATTCTTTATCTGTGTGGTATTACATTAAGGGCCTGCTTCGAATGAAGGATCGCCAAACAAGTTTCAGGTGGTGCATAATTTAGTGGCTAGTCATTTTACAGCTCGTTGCTGTCGTAATTACATCGTGGCTGTCCATGACCTGACGTCCAATCCCTGACAGTCCTCTAGTATGATGTGGTGGGAGAATCTGGCAATTACACGCATGATAAATAGACTGCAATTTACGTCCCAATACAGAGTCCTTGCACTGCTTGCTCAACATATATGCTATCCCATATAGGTTGCATCCTTGTTAAGATTTTGGACAGGCAAAAAATAAGGATGCACAGAAAAGAGTCCGAGGGTGACAGCAGCAACTTGTTGTCTTTGGCCCAAAAGATGAGCTCAACATCACACGGAACAAGCTTCTTCTGTCATCCTAACCAGCACCCAACAGTGCTTGCTGTGTCGCTGTCTGTGTGATAATGCAAGCCCAAATGGCAGGTTAGGTATTGTTTGTCCCTTGCAATGTTGAGGCCATGTTGGGGTTAGCTGTTGAGGGCACATGAGCAAAGATGAGAGTGCCTCGGAGTCGCCAGAAATAGACTCTGCTTATAAACCGAACGTTACCTTATGCCTCCATTTGTTGATTATGCACGGTTATTTTTGTAACAATGGGTGGATACATTGTATCATGATGCAACATTTTGAGTTTGTTGGACTATTCTTTTTATTAAAAAAGTATTGTCAGAAATATTTTTTTAGCAACATTGGTCTGAATCTACATGTTTTATGATGAGGTAGGTCCAGTTCAAGTACGTAGGAGTAGTAAAAAAAACTCACGGGGGTTTAATTTCATAATTTGGGCGGCGAGCGCACGAGACGAGCCCGAGGTCGCCGGCAAAAGCACCGCGTCCACACGGAGGGCCTCGTGAGCGGCGTCCCGTTCCGTCCCGCGGTTGCGTAGCGCGCCATCCACGACGCGCGCGTGCACAGGAATTTTGACCCCGACGACCACTGCTTCGATCGATGGGATGGAAAAGAATGCTCGATCTCCACTGGATTCAAAATATAACATTGCCGATGTAATTCAGGATTATTAGCTTTCTACTGGATATGGATAAAAAATTTAATCTAGAGAAAGGCAATTGAATATTTTGAAAATACTTAATATATTTTGAAGAGCCTTATTAGTATGCTGTAAAGGACTGGTAGTACTTTTGGATACGTTCTTTTAAAATTTTCCTAGATGTTGATCTAATTTGGATAATAAAGAGATTAAAGTATTATAGTGAACGGTATAACCGGTCTCAATATATGTAGTGCTGGCCCCACTAATTGAAGTACCACAGTTACTTTGATCAAGGTTCTTCTAGGTACTTCCTACCTCTTCACTGTTGTATTCTTCCCAAGTCCCAACGGACGGCTCTCATTGTTTCCAACCACCTTACAATCTCTCTCTTTCGACCATTGCCGAATGTAACATCTACCTATTACATTACCAATACTTTTTTACATATTGATAGTCAAAGTTTAAAAAGCTTAGCTCGCATATACTTTTTATTTTGAATGTTTTTCTTTCGCCTCAAAAACGACGGCCTTACAAACGTGCCGACGTGCACTCTCGTGACATCGGATTTTTTCTGATGACTTCACGATCGAATCAGATCAAATTTAATTGCTCATCATCGTGGCACTTGCATTGTCCTGGTTAGTTGACTTCACGGTGCGCTTTCTCTCTCGCGCACGCTGCCTGCTGCCCTAACCCGGCCGCTTCCCGATTGCTACATGCCAAAATCATGTGACACGGGTCCTTATCTCCTCAGTATGTCTTGTTAATGCTCTTCTTAATGGTTCCCGTACGTACGTCCTTGTTTGATGCAGCGTTTTCTGCCAAATGCATGCTCTACGCGATATGAATGAAATTTGTAGTACAAAAGTGAATAGAAAAACGGGGTCGTTTCCACTTTATTCTACAAGCACTACTAGTTGTTCAAAAGCAGATATGGTGCTTGGTATATATGTTTCTCTTCAAAATCTTCACATGTTTCACAGAAGCGTACGTTGCCCTTGTGAATGATCATTAAGTCGTTAATCAGCGAGATGCCAAATGCCAATGGTATTATGCCTAACCAAGGACGGAACGTATGTACGCGATCATATCGGCTCCATCAACCAATTTCCTGTTTTGGAAAAGGTTAGGCATAACATATTACAGGCCGTTCTTTATTTGCAAATTAGAGCGAATTGTATTCGAATATCTCGCCGAAAATGCGAGTCAAATCCAGCATGAAAATGCTTGAAACAATAAAGATCGTGTAATGCGTACACAGAGCAGCGCTGATTACCAGTCTATTTCCTGGGTACGTCGATAGTTTGGTGGCGAGTCCTTGTACTGTACCTACGTGTCCACCTTCCAGTCTGCAAATACAAACAGCTTGTGCAATGATAGTATTGTTGCGTGTATACTTGCATGGACCATTTCGCGCTAATCCGGCCAATTCGCCTCCCGGACGGACAAAACAGAACAGTTGTTGATCCTAGCCAGCTTCTTCTTCCTTGTTTTCAATTAGTTAGAGTGCTAAATCAAGCTACTTAGTGTTAAATTAAAATTAGGCCCGATTTAAACAATCTGTTGATTGTTGGACCTGTATTTATATACAAAATGAAAACAGAACTTAATTACTCGCAAGAGTTTCAAAATTATATTAAAGAAACTTCCCGGCCATCCATGTAATTACTTCTCACGCAATCACAAGCGGAGTAGGAATGCAAGTTTTGTTTTTCTTTGTTATAATTACTGGATTCATCCAAAACTCTTCTTATTGAATTAATCTTCATTTAAAAGCAATTGGTGCCATCACTTGCATCTAGCCTTGATATGGAAGATGTACTTCATCATTTTTTTATTTTGAACCAATTAACTTATGTAATCATAACCTCTACTAACCATATAGTACTAACATCCTTAATTTAAATTTGAATTGATGTGTCAAATTAAGAATTGCATCTATATATTGGGAATAGAAAATGCTAGTTGCAGTTGTGCGAGGCCTGCAAATTAAAGCCAAAAGAAAGCAAGTTTGTTGACCTCCCAACCTTGGTTGCATCCCCCAAAAATTTTCCATGTCTTTGGGGTTTGGACCATTGCGATGCCATGATCCGCTAGATCTTTGCGCTAGCTTATACTAATCCTGCGAAGATGGTTAAGGAAAGCAAGAGAAGCACTAGGCGTAGATTAAATGGTGTTAAGTACACTAATTAGTATACGCAGATTCTCATCATAGTTTAATCAAACCAAGGCGACCCGTAGATCATTTCTCGGCCTCAAGTGGTGGGGGCGCTAAGCAACAAATGCTACAAATATTTGTATATATAGTATATATACCATATGTTTGGGGAGGGTTATTATTACCTTTGATCGCTCCATGCTGGTGGCATTATGGACCCTTGCACGCATGAGCCACCGAGTCCAACTTACATGCCAAAAAAGTTGCAAATTTTCAACTCCTTGTGTAGGGCTGCTGCTGCTTTGCACTTCAAAATTTGAGAAGATTTAACTTCTAATACCACTTGTCCACTGTAACGCATTGAGCTACAACCGTTTTGTGAGACCTTAAAACCCGAAGCCCTAGCTCATGTTTCGACCCGCCTATGAATTGAACTTTATTAATGTACTAAATTCATTGGGAAAAAAGGAAACCAAATTGACAAGGAGAAGATGCAGGTAATACAATAATCCAAATAAAGGAAACACGTACTACGGCAAATGCCCAATGGTATAATAACTGCTTTTGCAATAATGCTGTATACAAATAGAAAGCGTGCTCCTTTGCAGGCACACGAATAAAAAACAACAACAAATAAAAGCACATACGCATTGTTTGTGTGCCGATCGGCCATAATTCAGCGACGCGTGCGTCGTATTAGGCCGTGTTTAGGTACCAAAAGTACTTTTTATTTTCTATTTATCCCTCTCACATAACACGTATCCTAAAAAATTTCTTTTTCACCTTTCTTGTTCATCCCCTCACAGAACACGTATTTAAAAAAAAATACCTTTTCAACTCTCTGCAGAGTGCAAGTCGTTTCTTATACGCTTCTGCTTCAGCGAAAAAGCGCCAGCCCGCGCGCGTGCCTGGCTGCCTGCCTGCCGCGTGCTGCCTGACTAGACGAGCTGCAAGTAGTGGTGTCTCCTGCACGTATGAATGCGCCGCAGCGGCTCATGGTCTCTACGGACCAAGCCAAGCGTGTACACGTACGTATACCTGTCTTTGCATCACTGCATGTATGGCGATGGTGACAGGTGGGCCCATCGTACACACACGCAATCCCACATTTTTCCCGAATTCGGAGGACACAAAGTTATATACTTGTAATATATATGATGAAAAAAGAAATTAATCGCAAGGGAAAAAAGATTTGCGATGCATGGTGATTGGTGAGCTGAGAATTGGGCTCTGACCCACATCCACGTCGATTTTGGAAGATTAACCTCCGGCTGCAAAGTACGCAAGGCCAGGTCAGTCAGAGACTCGGAGTCAAGCTTTGTGTGCCCATGCCGTGGGGCCGCGTGTAAGGGTCATGACTGACAGATGGGGTCCAGAGGTAAGTCACGTCACGCCTGTCGCTCCCTAGGTCACGTGCAAGAGCCATCAATGCAATGCCCTGCATGGCCCATCAATACGACGGATCGTGCCAAGCCGGCCACCAAATTTTAGAAACGACATTTTTTTTTAGTATTTGTTTCGTTTCAGCTTGAGCAGAGTAATCTAGTATAGCTGCTATTACAAAGTTACTAGTTACCTCTTACTTTTAAAGGGAAAGAAAGCGAATCTAGCTGCTATTTGTTTCGTTTCTTGAACTTCGTTCAAAGACAACTTGAACATACGGTAGAAAAAGGCAATGAACGAAGAGAAAGAGGAAATGTGTTTTTAGAGAGAGAAGGATGATGAAAGCCGGCAGAAAAAAGCAGGGAAATAAAGGCGCCGAAAAGAAGAGCAGAAACAGATAAGCGTTAGCGTTTGCTTTTTGCGGATATATACAAATGTGCAGGTGCGACGCACAAGTACGTCACCGGAGCAGAGAATACGGCAATGGCGAGCCCTCCCGCCGACCGTTTCCACCTGACCTTCAACGCTCTGACACATTAGCTTGTCCAACATGCTTAACACAAACCTCACCACTACATGCGAAAATTTCCATAAATTATAGACTTAGCATATAGTATTGTCGCCATATCTAATCCAGTGGATAAACTGAACACGTATTCAGAGACTGATAAAAGTGACAGGACAACAGCAACAAACGTTCGTCCTTAGCCCTAGCCCCTGGCTCATTTCAAAAATCCAGTCAATATATGCACACGCACGCAGAAAATTAAATGAATAATTCGAGTTTACAAGTTGGAGATTCCTTCTACATGGCGTAATCTGTGGGTGAGTTTTTGCCGAGTGCAAGTTTTTTGTTTTTCTAGAGCGTTGGACAATTTAGCCATGGTTTGTTTTTTCTTGCAAATTTTCCACGCTGAAGAATTACTGCAGCCAAAGCGGGTTCGAATCCTTGACGGAAACAGGATCCGAAACCCGACACCTGCCAAGAACTGAGCTCCTCCTCATCACGAACCACCCCGGGGCTCACATTTAACACCAGTACACCACCACCTCAAAAACGGCAAGCGCATGACCACCGTCTCTTATTCCTCCACCGCCTCCCTCTCAACAACTCACGCCGCCACCGCCGCGGCTCCTTGAAACCACCAGTTCCACCACCACCACTGCCTCCACTGGTGCCGCGGAGGGGAAGAGCGGGCGGCCGGCGGAGGGCGCGATGGGCAACTGCCAGGCGGCGGAGGCGGCGGCGGTCATCATCCAGCACCCCGGCGGGAAGGTGGAGCGCCTCTACTGGTCCACCACCGCCGCAGAGGTCATGAGGAACAACCCCGGCCACTACGTCGCGCTCGTTATCCTCCGCGTCGCTGCCGACAAGGCCGCCGCCGCCGCCGCCGGGGACGCCGCTGCGGCGGCCGCCACGGCCGCTGCCGGCGGGACGGGAGGGGCCAAGATCACCAGGGTCAAGCTGCTCAAGCCCAAGGACACGCTGATGCTCGGCCAGGTCTACCGCCTCATCACCGCGCAAGGTTAGCACTCGACGGCCTTTGGGGCTCAGCTCCCTCCTTGAAATTGATTGCTCCCTGATTCCTCGCCGCCAGTACGCTCCGGCGATCTCGAATTCTCACTCAGGTTTGTGTGCTGCCGCGCGCAGAGGTGAACAAGGCGCTGCGGGCGAGGAAGAACGAGAAGATGCAGAGGTGCGAGGCCATCAGGCAGCAGCACGAGCAGCTCCGGCGCGGTGACGGCGCGGACCAGAGCTCTTCCGACAAGGTCGGTTACCAATTCTCTGACACGATTTTTCCCCCTTTGCTGCGAGAGGCAGCTACTGATTCCCCTCGCCTCCATGGTGTGGTTGCAGGACGGGAAGCAGGAGAAGGACCGGCACCGTGGAAGAGGCCGGCACTGGCGGCCGGCGCTGCAGAGCATCTCCGAGGCCGCGAGCCAGAGCAGCAGCAGCAGCAGCAGCGTCTCTGAAGCCGCCGCCAGCTAATGCTACTGGCCGGGCAGTGCCATGGGGACTTCTCTCTCTTTTCGATTTCTATTTGCTTGTTAGTATAAAGTGCTTGAGCCTAGCCAGAAATGAAAACAAAAAATTGTAAATCAGAGTGTCAGCAGCAGGATCAATAGGGAGCTTGCTTCATCTCTCATGTGATTTGGCATGGTGGAACTGAAACTGAATGTTCAAATCAATTGAGTGCGTGGATTGTCAGTTGCAACTTTGCATAGCATGAGCACGAAAGTGAGAAAAGAATGAAGTGCTTGCTATGATCTCAATCTCATCATAATTATCGTATCACTCCTTGCATCATCATCACTAGCAGAAACTACACAAATCGGAGTATCTGATAGATAAGCAAAACAAAATAGTTCCAATTTCAAACTGGAGATAAGCTGAATTCAACTACAGTCAGCTCACGAATGGAGAGATAAACAGCAGAACTCTAGCAGTATAATAGTACAATTCTTCATCTAGAATTCGCGATGTTCGATGAGCCTTCGTTTTTGAATTCCATGATTCAGAGGCTTATCAGCGAGCGACTGTGACTGTCAGGTGCTAATCACATGCTATTTAATGTAGAATACTCGTCGGACGAGGACAGCACCACTGTTGTCTGCTGGTGATAAAATGTTTAGGGGGACGCTAATCGCTAAGCTCCATCAGGCCACTTGGGGAGGAGCTGCCGGCCGTGCCAGCCCGGACGGACACCGTCCACGGCTGCCAGTGGAGCTCCAGCGAGCCGCCCGCCGAGCCGAGACCGCGCGGCGCACGTGCGGCGTGCTCCCGCTCCGGCCGGCCACTGCTGCGTCTCGGGATTCAGTCTCGCTGTCCTGCCGCCTGCGCCTGCACGAGGGTCAGCTCAGCCCTGCTGCATTGGGAAGAAGAACTGAGGCCTTGTTTAGTTCCCCAACTTCTCACCAACTTTGCACACTGATAACCGTGCCCCCTCTCACAGAATACGCTTTCCAGTGCGCCAACTTTGCACCAACTTCACGAACTAAACAAGGCCTGAAGCTGAAACCGAGCTCAGCTGCTCGGGTAATATAGTATTTGGCGGCTGTACAGAGATCCGGATCGAACAGGCCGTGGCCAGGGCAGCAAATGCAGGCCAGCGATCATGTTCAGTTAGCTCAGTTCGGTTCTGTTGGGGCAAGTGAGGTTCTGAGTCTCTGAGAAATGGTGTTTGACAGGGATCAGATGTTTTGCATGATCATGTGAGCATTTTATCCGTCGGTCGAGACAAAGGCACACAGTTTGTGCGATGAAATTACCGGATATAATCCAGCTGTTGATTTGTTTGATGGCCCCTCGGATGGTTCAGATCCAGATCTTACAGTGCGTTGGGTTGGGGATTAGTATTTGATAATTTGGCCTGGGATCCATGCATCCGGCTCAATGATTCTGGAAGGGGCAAAAGCCTGATTAGCAGCGTGCGTGCGTGCCGCAAAAAGGCGAAGTGCTGTATCATTGTTCATAGAAAGTCTGAACCTTTTTCTCGAGAAACAGATCAAATTGGCATCAGCAATTGCAAATGCAAAAGCGTGCTATACACCCATGGGCCAAAAGGACAATAGCAAATCTGGAGAGGAGTAAGTGAATATCTGATTATCTGAACATAAAGCATCAGATAGAACGTTCACAAAGTTCCAGTATCTGAAACTTGATTGCAGCAACTGCTGACAAGGTCCACACACATACATACAAAAACCACCTCACACGATATCCCATCATAATCATGCGTAGGAAAGGTAACTAAATGCTCATTGTTAACAGCACAGATTAGCAGATGGTAAATTTGAAAAGCAGCTTGGAGCATTAGTCAGGATGAAGTCTTCAGTTTAAAAGATCGTCGGGTAACTCTTCACTCGTACCTATCAAGACACGAGAAAGTATTAGCATAAGAACATGCTATGATAAACTTAGGAAAAAGGAAAACTGGAATTCTATATCACTGGCCGTACCAGCTGGAGTCAGCCAATCCTGAGTACAAACAAGCTCTTCAACCCATTGTTTACTTCCGGACTCAGATATTGCCAGTGCTGCAGCCCTTGTTGCAACCTTCCAGTCACTAATACACGGTAGTGCCAACACATCACGGGCCATTCTAGCTATTGTAGGATAGTTCAGGCCATATTCCTTCCACCATTGGAGAGCACTGGGTTTACCTGCTGTTCCTTTTAAACCAACAGGCTCATTTGTAGTGAAATGTGGACCTTGTAAGTATTTATCAAGTTCAGTCATTGGTCTATCACTATGCTGATACTTCTCTGGCGTATCTCCATCTACAACAGTCCCCTTGCTAGTTTTAGATCCGGAAGTGTTGTTAGGGTCTTCCGCCTGATCCGAATACTCATGGAAGAGGCTGTCCAATATACTACCCACATCGTGGACATATACATTTTTATCCAAGCCAGAGCACCGAATGTGGGATCTGATGCGCTCCAGGCCGCATTCAGGATCCATGACCATAGGCATACAGAAATGGAAGAAACAGAGTTTCCAGAGTTCCCTGAACTTCTTTTGCATCTTCTCCTGTACTTTGCAAAATGTGTCATCATCCTTGCAGAGATAAGATTTAAAACTCACATCCTTCTTCACATCCCATAACATGTCAAAGAAATTAGCTGGAGTAGGATGTCTTGGAGCGAAGTCCATGTGTTTATGAAGATCGTCCAATATTGAACAAATCTTCTTTGCTGCCCACCAGTCTTCCGATGATGGTGCGTATTTGCAGTTTGGACACTGTACTGCTGAAGGGGTGAAACCCTTTGTATGCCTGGAACGTTTCGACAACTTCTCCA
Source organism: Digitaria exilis (assembly GCA_015342445.1). Classification (NCBI taxonomy): domain Eukaryota; kingdom Viridiplantae; phylum Streptophyta; class Magnoliopsida; order Poales; family Poaceae; genus Digitaria; species Digitaria exilis. The sequence continues at coordinate 11,573 of JACEFO010002487.1, forward strand.
TGATTTTACCAAGTTCATCCAGTCCGACCTGAATAACCTGATCAAGCAAATGAGTTGCATAACGAACCACAAACAAACTCCGATTTGCAGCGAGTGAATTCCGTTCCTGAAGGTTGGCCTTGATATTTGAAGCTACTGAATCATCAATGAATGCATCATCCAATATAATGCAGAAAACCTTGCCACCAAGGTCCCATCGTTCAATAGCTCCCAATATGACATCGCTCAATTCATTTGCATGGCAAGAGGAATCCACAGCATGGAATAAAATCATCTTTTGCTGCTTCTCCCACTCATCATCGATGTAATGAACTCTCAAGCATAAGAATTGCAGTACTGGATCATATTGCCACATGTAGACACTCAAGCAAACATGACTGCGCAAGGCTGCTAGCTGCTCCTTCAGCTTGAATTTTTCTTTCTGGAACAATTTTAAAGTGTTCACCATCACATTGTTGTGGGATGGCATCTTGATTGTAGGATTTAGCCAAGCAACTACCTTCCTGAATCCGTCTTGGTCCACCATCGTTGGTAAGTGCCCATGCATGGCCAACATTTCGATAAGTTCTTCATGAGAAGCATCCTCATCAACCTCCTGATGCTTCTCGCTCATGTCAGCAGGGATGCCTATCTGCTCAGGCAACATGATTTCCTCATTCGGTTGATTCATCCTATTGTTGTCAGTGGAAACATCAGCCAAAGCAATATTATTCTGCTTAGGTGATGCAGGTTCCTCATGAGAGCCATTCTGATCAGCATCCTGAGTCTTCCTATTCTTGTCCGTGGGAATGTCAGACAGGGCAAGCTCCTTCTGCTCAGGTGCTGTACTTTCTGTGCCTGTGCATTTCTTTTGGTTGGATGTGAAGAATGAGAGCTTCGTCTGTTTCAGATCAGAGCCAGCAGCTATCTTTCCCTTCTGTGTACATGGCAATGAAGTATGCTCCTGCATCTTTGGCCTCTTCTGAATCGCGGGGATGCAAGAACTGGTCAGGTGCCGTATCAGGCTGCTAGTGCCATTGGTTCCACCAAAGATCTGGTGGCAGTGGATGCATTCAGCCCTTGTGATCCTTCCATCAACAAATGTGGGTATGAAATCATCCCACACCTTGGACCGAAGCCTTTTGTTCAGCTTTGTGCCGCTGAACAGCGGGCTGGGGATGCTGTCTGTACTCTCCTCTTGTTCAGTTAGATCATTGGTATTGCCAGCCAGATCTTCCATGCCTAGGAACAAAAAATAAAAAGATATTAGAACATGGGGCAATTCGGTCAAACACTGGTCACTATCTGACACGGTGCTAAAACAGTGGTACAAAAATTATATAATAGGCTCAAGTACAAAAACAACTTGTTTTATATGGAATGACTAGACAAACATAGTGAATGCAAAGACTAAGGCCCCGTTTAGTTTCCCAAAGATTCCCCAAAAATCCACTATTCATCCAACTTTTCCCTATTCATCCCACCTCTTCTACTCACATATCACTATTCATCTACAGTGTTTTTTTAGTGAACAGTGTATTTTTGGGGAATCTTTCCCCAATCTAAACACACCCTAAAATTTGGGGCTTCAATCTCAACAAAGCTGTTTGCAGGATAGTATTGAAGTTGAAGGGCATGTGAGCTGCAAATCTTTTATTGACAGAAGGATAGTAAAAAGAATAAAGAATCGCTAAAACCCAGAAAACTAAACTAATAGCACCAGACGGAATAATCAGAAACCATGAGACTACACAGGTGCCAAATGCATATAGAAACTATACCATTCACCATTCCGTCGTCCTTCTTGCCACTGCGCGGCAGTTGGAGTTGGGGATATAGCACTCTTGGAGTCTTGGTCTGTACCTGCATACCGAGGAAAAGAAACCAAATCATCCATCCTGCTTTCAGAATCGACTGCGAAACAGATGACCACAGTACCACACGAATGAACCAACGACAGACAATATCTACTGCGGAAACAAGTAGCAGTACATTTTCTAGGATAAGCCCTACCGATCTCGGTACAGAGATGGATGAACGGAGGGTGAAAGGCGGACCTGGGTTCTCGGAATCCGGAGAGAGAAGGGGGAAGCCCGTCGGCGGCGGAAGAGACGAGGCGGCAATGGAGGGAAAGGGGGGAACCAGGGCTAACCTTTCCCGCCATTTCCTCCCGCGAAACCGGGCGGGTGGTCGCGCTGCGCTGAGGACTTGCAGGGCGGGGGCAGTCGGCACCTATCTTCATCAAGCGGAGGCCTAGAGTCGCACGGCCCAATAGCATTGTGGAAGATGGATAAGGCAAGCATTTTAAAGCCCACTTCAGCCCAACTAACCTGTACGGCTGTACATATATTCAACGTTTCTCCTCAACATGTTCAACATTTTTCTTAAACAAGATCAACATTTTTTACCAAACATGTTTAATTTTAGACATTATTAATGTTGAAACTATGCAGAACAAATATTGAAATAGGCACCAGGAAATGTTGACCCAGTGAAACTAAAATGTTGAACGAGTTTGGGGGCGGCTGGCTTCTCCGGCTCGCTTCGTGATACGAAGCACCACTGCAGGGGTGCAGGGTCGGTTGCGCGGCTCGCGGCCGCGCGGGCTGCTGGCGGTGCGGCGGAGGAACGCCGCAGGTGCGTGGGCGGCAATGGCGTGCGCGGGACGAGGCACAACATCGGCGAAGGTGCGGCCGAGGCGGGCGACAGCGGTAGCACGTGTGGTGGGATAGACCAAATAACTTTTATAGTAGGCTTAAAACCTATAAAAGAATAGCAGGAAGGTTACTTGCAGGCAGTGGTCCGGCAAGTGCAAATGTGAAGTCATCACCACCTAGACGGTGGAAAGCAAGAAACCAAGTTGAAGTTCACTGTTAATCCGCTGAAGTTCACTGTCATCACCACATGTATTTGCCTTTAGTGATTCGTTTGGTTTTTCAAACCAAACCAAGTAGGAGGGTTGTTGGTTGTATTAATAAATTAAAGGAGGCTCAGACTCATGATCTCCTTGATGTCTCAATGTTGTCACGAACTCACGGTAGGGTGCCGGCCGAGATGGTATCTCAAATTCAGAGAATATATATACTCTTCAGACTAACAAATCAAAATGGTGTTGGAATAGGCTAATAAATAATACTTGAAGAGGATAAAATTCGAGGATCATTTGAAAACACGTTGTTAAGGTTACGATCATCTGAAACTTCTTAATTCAAGAATGTGCCAGAAATTAGAAGCAAGAACTACTGACAAGGTTCACAGTTCACACTACTCATACATATAGAAACCCCAATTATCTATTGAGAAACTAAATCTAGCATCCATCAATTGCTTCAAATTCCACGCTTAAGCGACACAATTTGTCATCCATGAATCCTGCATCGGAAAGGCAGCTAAATGAGCCATAGGAAACAGCACAGACGATCGATGGTAAATGAGGAAATCGGCTTACATGAAACATTATGAAGGATGAAGACTATGGATCGCCCTTTGACCCCAAAGCTGTAGTGTCTATAAAGACATGGGAATTTGGTCAGTACACAAGTATGTGATTGAATGAAATAAAGAGGCTTGCAAAAAAAAAGGGGGGGGGCCACCAGCAGGTTTCAACCAATTCTGAACACAGACAAGCTGTTCAATCCAGTATTTGTGACCTGACTCAGTTATTGCTATTCTTGCAGTCCTTGTTGCTTCCTTGCAGTCAGTACTGAACGGTTGTGCCAATATATCCCGTGCCATTTGAGAAATTGTGGGGTATGTCAGGCGATGTTCCTTCCACCATTGGAGAACACTGGACTTATCTGTTATCAGACATGGCTCTTGCAAGTACTGATCGAATTCAGATAACGGTCTCGCACCATATGGATATTCAGAATGAAAATAATACTCCATCAGCATATCTCCATCCACAGCAGTTTCCTTGCTAGAGTTAGCCCCGGAAGTGCTGCTGGCGTCTTCCTTCAGATTTGAATACTCATTGAAGAGGCTGGCCAATGTATCATGCATTTGTTGAAGATAATCTTCTATATCATCATCGTAAGTGTTAAAATCAAGGCGGGACATTATGTGTTTCAGGCGGTAATTAGGATCCATGACCATAGGCATAAAAAAATGCATGAAACATATGTTCCAGCATTCCATGAACTTCTTCTTCATCTTCTCCCGAACTTTGGAAAATGCTTCCTCTTCTCTGGACAGGAAATAAGGTCCTCTGTATATATCAGCTTTGTGCACCTCTTTTTTCACAACCCACAACTTGTCAAAGAAATTAGTTGGACTAGGAAAATTGTGCATGAAGTCCATGTGTTTATGAAAATCTTGTGACACCTCACAAATTTTCTTTGCATGTCCCCAATGTTCTATTGATGGTGCATAGCTGCAGTTAGAATACTGTACTACTGAAGGAGTGGGGCCAACTGTATACTTGGAAAACTTTGCAGACTTTTCCATGTATGTGTCAAGCTCATCCAACCCCACCTGAATAACCTGATCGAGTAGATGAGTTGCATAACGTACCACAAACAAGCTACGGTTTACAGCAAGTTTTTTCCTTTTCTGGAGACTGGTTTTGACTTCCGAAGCCACTGTATCATCAATGAATGCATCATCAAGTATAATGCTGAAAAGCTTGCCTCCAAGACGCCATTGTTCAATAGCACTCAATATGATATTGCTCAATTCTTTTGTATTGCAAGATGGATCCACAGCACGAAATCTAATGATATTTTTTTGCTGCTCCCATTCATCATCAATGTAGTGAACACTCAAGCACAAGAATGCCAAGCCTTGGTTGTAGTGCCACACGTAAGCACTCAAGCAGACACGGCTGTGCAAAGTTAGTAGCTTTTCCTTAAGCTTGGACTCTTCTTTCCGAAACAACTCATAAGAGTCCACAGTCAGTTCTATGAAAGATGGCATATTGACGGTAGTATTCAAGTAAGCACCTAGTTTCTTGAATCTATCTAGTTTCATCATTGTTGGGTGGTGTCCGTGCATAGACAATACCCTGACAGTTTCTTCACGAGAATATTTCTGTTTAGCCTCCTGATTATTCCAATCAGTGTTAGTAAGGATGACCTGCTCAGATGACGCAATTTCCCTATGAGCCTGATTCTCCATATTCTTGTCAGCAGAAATACTATGTGAAGCAAGATTCTTCTCCTCAGGCACCACCAATATTTCACCAGACCCATTCTGATCAACCTCCTGATTCATCATGTTTGCGTCATCGGTGCCAGGCAAGGCAAACCTCTGCTCAGGGGAGGCATCTATTATGCCCAAGTGTTTCTTCTGGCCGGATGGCAAGAAAGATAGCTTCTTCTGCTTCGGGTCTGACAAGGATGCGTGTTCATGCTGCCTCGGCCTCTTCTGAGTCATGGTGCTGCAATTGGCCTGATGCCGTAGCAGGCTGCCAGTGCCATTGGTGCTGACGCACTTCAAAACCTTGTGGCAGTGTTTGCACTCAGCCCGTGCCAACTTTCCATCAACAAAGGAAGGCATGAAGTCATCCCACACCTTCGACCGGAGCCTTGTAGTCGACTTTATGCCCGAGTAGAGTGGACTGGGGTTGCTGTCAGTGTTCTCCCCATGTTCATTTATGCCTTTATTGGCATTCTCATCCATATCTTCCATCTGGCATCAAGAAGCACACATTAAGAATATGAAATTAAGTTTAGGCCCTGTTTAGATTTCCCAACTTTTCACTATTCATTCCAACTTTTCACTATTCCCACCTCACAAAACACGTTTCCCAGCGAATACTATAGTGTTTTTCTAAAGCTACAGTGTTTTTTTCAGCTATCTGAACACAGCCTTAGCAATATTGTGAGGCTACTTCCACATGCCAACCAAACTTCTTTTTCTGTGTAGAGCAATCGAACAAATTTTGATTCGATCAAACAGACCCTTTCCATATAAAATAGAAATGGCTAACAGAGGAGGTTAACTAAAATTTTCATTCTGAGAGGTTAACTGAAAATGACACAGGAGTTGGATTGGAGCCACTTATGAAAAGCTATTTCGCTATTCGAATATTTTCTTAAAACAATTGAACAAATTATATCTGGGAGTTTAAGCTAACCCATGAATGACTGAAAACACCTAGCGAATGGAGGATTAAATGTGTACAGTATATTTCAGAAACTTAGCGAACTAGGAAAATAACATTTTAGGGGATAAACATAACGTAGGAGGGTAATGGAATTTATGAGATTATGCTGGTGCGTTCTTATTGAGCTAGACCAGTATCATCCATGACCATAGTCCTCTCTTCCCATGCCTACACACCAAGAGAACTAAATCATCCATCCCGATTCATACACTCTCCTTGCAAAATAGATTATCACTCTAATCAGACAATAAGGTGAGCTACCAAAAAAGAAAAACTACAAGTAGTGAATCTATCCAAAGACCAAAACCATGTAAAGGGTGCTTTTTTTTTTTTACAAACATAAAGTACACGCATATATAATATACAAATATTCATATAGTCATAGACGTACTCAGTGAATATGACATTATGACAAGATGCAACATCTCAAATATATAGAACGTTTAATATATATCCTGACTTCAATTTTTCACCGATACGCGATACGGGTATGGCGATATGATAATCACCCAAAAATCAAGATACACCGGTACGTTTAATATATATTAATTTATTTTTCAAGTAGTATAATTTCAGGTTTGAAGGACTAAAGTTTTTAGGCAAAAGCAGCAAAACTAACGAGGACTATGCTGACTTCAATTCACAAGCTAGTATACCTGGCTTCTTGCGGTTTTAGTCCAGGGGGACGTTCGTCCAGGCGGAAGTTCCTGGCGGCGCGCCTGCTTCCGGCGGTGGTGGTGCGGGCCAAGGGAGATGCAGGACGCAAGCGGAGCGCTCGCTCCCTAGTCCTAGCCGCGGCAGCCGGCCGTCCAGCTGGGCTGTTGGCCGCGGTTAGCCTGAGCGACCCCGGCCTCCTCCCCTGATGACGTGCGGGCGTGCGGCGTGCTGCCGTGCCGGCGACCGGTGTGCGTGGCCGCCCGGGGCGCCCGACGCTCGCCTGGGCTCCTCTCCGCGCCTCCGCTCCCGCACGCCGCCCCCGGTGACCGCGCGTCCGCCCTCCGCCGGCCGCCGCCGCGCCGAGCCGAGTCGGGAGATTGGCAGGGGAACGGTGAGGGAGAGGGTGAGTCGGCTTCAATAATGGAAGGAATGGCGGCAGCGGGAAAAACCCTTTCCCGCCGCTGGCAGCAAAGCGCCGCCCACCCCGCCCCGCCGGCACAGGGCCTCGTGGGCCGTTTGTGTTGTCGAATGGGCTTCAGCAACAGCTTGTTCCGGCCTTGCCAAGCGGAACGAGCTGCGATTCAGCCCATAACCTGTTCGTTAGAACGTGCCTGTTGGGATTTCTTCATTTTTTTTAAAAAAAAATATTTTTGTGAGTTGCTTTGTGTTGTACGTTTTGTCTCAATTTGTGAAGTGTCCGTATTATTCAAATTATGTTAACAATTGTCTTGCTTGGAGTCGGAGTGAACACAAAGGATCCGGCAGCTTGTCGTTAGCTTTACCACGATGAGAATTAAGGAGGTGGTTGCAGCCAAGGCAAACCAGTAAATCAAACAAGACAAAAATATAGGCTTTTATCTAGCACATGCCACTAGGCTAGGCAGGCTTGGAAGTTCAGGTGAATCTACTTGCTTGCTGTGTTCATTCGTGGGCGTGATCCATGTAACCGTAACAAAAGGGAACGGTGCGTAAACTGCGTTGACTAGTTTAATTATAAGCTACGCAGATTACAATGTCCTCTTCAATCTGAAAAATATAGTCGTTAGCCAACTTTTATAACTGAAAATGGACAAGTGAAACATTATTCTTAACAGTGGTGGAAAAAAACAAGAAAAGTGCTCTGGTACTCCTCTTTTATAAAATTGCATGCATCTTAAAGCTATCCATCAATTAATTAAACATGTTTAATTAATTTTCATTGGATCCCGAATTAGCCCGGCCCTCCAATCTCAGCCCAATCTAGTCCAAATTAGATCCCATTTATCTACCAATCCACTTTGTCCGGCGACCGCCGTTCAACCATGCGAAGTGTGAACTGTGGAAGGTTGGAAGCAGCCCTCCATTCGCGGCAAGCTTTTCGAGTGCCATCTGCTTTCGGCGGTGGCGACGTGAGGAGGTGCACCAGCGCCACACCATTTTGCGAGAGGAGGTCGCTTGCCTCTTTTGGCCGCCTGTTGGAAGTCTGTTGGAGGTTCCCCTTTTTATGCAGAAATCATTTGTTGCTTAAGTCCCTCAATAAACCTGATGCAAATACAATTGTGATTATCGGAGGGGAGAGGTGGAGACATGTTTGAATCATAATAAGAGGGCTCACTGAATTTCTTCCATAGGCAAAGAGTTTATGATTGAGAGGTTGATAATTCCAGCCTCTTTTTTTTTTTCAATGTTCCAATATCTTCGCCCTGGCTCACGTTAGTTATTACTTAAAAAAAGACTACCTATTATGAGTATTTGCACGAATGCATATGCTCTGGCTGAACTGCACTTATTGACTTCCTACTATCCAAATGTCAGTTTTTTAGGAACTTTTTGTTGTTAGTTCAGTGGAAAAATACTTTTTCTCCTATATTTATGCATGAGTAGTAGTTTAGTTGAGCAGACAATAAACTGATTGTCCTATAGAGATATTATTGTAGGGCATGTCGGTTGAGATTATGACAGTTAGAAATTTCAAATAGCAAAATGATTATACATGATGCAATTATAGAGAGCCTTATAACCAACAGGATTTTATACTTTGTGTTGGCACATTTCTATTCCAGCAGACTTTAACAGATTTCAATGTATTGTACTCATGTTGCTATGTGTCGTGTGGCTCAGAGAAAACCTGAACTTTTAATACCAACAAATCAAATTTGGAAGTGCCTTTATCCCAAAATTTGATTAAATTCAAGCAAAAGGGTTGCACGATTTACCATCCTTGATTCCTGCTTCCGCGGCATCTAAACAAGTCACCACTGGTAGCACAAGTTACAGCAGGCAGATGAAGTGTGTTGGAAGACGAATTCTTTCTAAATGCCATTGGTTTAAATCATGGTTGTGGTTCCTGTAAAGACATGAGAAGCTTCGAGCTTGGTTACTTGTTTATTACGAATATGAGATCATATGAAACCAAAAAAAAAAACACGAAGCACAGGCCATACTAGCTGGTTTGAGCCAGTCTTGAGAGCAGACAACCTCTTCAATGCAGTGCTCATTACCAAACTCAGACATTGATATTCTTGCAGTTCTAGTTGCTACCTTGTTGTCAGTACAGCATGGGAGAGCCAAAATATCCCGTGCCATCCGAGCAACTGTTGGATATGTCTGGTTATTTTCCTTCCACCATTGTAGAACACTAGGCTCACCTGTTGTAAGACATGGCTCTTGCAAGTACTGATCAAGTTCAGTCAAAGGTCGCATACCATATGGATATTCGGTTTCATGATAATATCTCATAAGTGTATCTCGAGCCACGACAGTTTCCTTGCTAGTTTTAGACCCAGAAGTGAAGTTAGGGCCATCCACATAATCTGAATATTCATAGAAGAGGCTGACCAATGTTTTGTGCACATAGTGAATATAATGATCTACTTCCCTATCCAAATTACGGTAACTTTCAAAATCAAACAATCGCATGCGTGATTTGATGTGTTTCAAACGGTATTTAGGATCCATGACCATAGGCATGCAGAAATGGAAGAAACAGAGTTCCCACCGTTTCTTGAACTTCTGTTGCATCTCTTGTAGCACAATGGAAAATCCTTCATCCTTGTAGGCGCCTCCACATCCACTGTAGAAGTCAACTTCATCATGTATTTTGTTCTTTACATCCCACAGCTTCATACAGATCGGTTGCATTGGTATAGGTGTGCATTGAGTCCATGTCTATATGAAAACGCCCCAAGGTCCGACAAATTTTGTCTGCTGTTATCCAATATTTCCCTGATGGTGCATATCTGCGATTGGGGCACTGAACGACTGAAGAGGTGGGCTCCGTATGCTTGGAAAATTTTGCTGACTTCTCCATAAATTTGCCAAGTTTATCCAATCCGACCTGTATAACCTGATCAAGTAAATGAGTTGCATAACGTACCACAAACAAGCTCCTATTTGCGGCAAATTTGTTCCATTTCTGGAGTCTGGCCTTGACATTTGAAGCCACCGAGTCATCAACGAATGCATCATCCAGTAAAATGCTGAAAACTTTGCCATCAAGACCCCATTCTTCAATAGCTCTTGATATGATATTACTCAACTCGTTTGAATTGCAAGATGGGTCCAGGGGACAAAATATGATGATCTTTTGCTGCTTCTCCCACTCATCATCAACATAGTGAACAGTCAAGCACAGGAATGCCAAGACTGAATCATAGTGCCACATATATGCACTCAAAGAAATCCGACTGCATAAAGCTATCAATTTCTCCTTCAGTTTGAACTTTTCTTTTTCAAATAGCCTCCAACTGCTCCATCTCAAAACATCAGGGGATGGCATCTTGGCAATAGGATCCAACCAAGTGACAAGCTTCCTGAATTTACTTTGCTCCATCATCATTGGTGATTGCCCGTGCATGGCCAATATTCCGATAAGTTCTTCAGCATAAAGATTATGATCAACCTCATTCTTCTGGATTGTATGAACAGGTTTCTGCTCAGGTGACAGAGTCTCCCTGTGAGATTTTCTGTTGTCACTGAGTGGCGATGCAACATCCTGTTCAGGAGCTGCAAGTTTCTTGCAAGACCCAATCTGATCGACCTCTTGATTCTTCCTTTTAGTTTCAGTACAAGTGTCAGGCAAGACAAGCTCCTCCTGCTCAGGTATTGCATCTGCTGTGCCCGAGCATTATTTTGGCTGGATGGCAAGAAAGTGAGCTTCTTCTGTTTTGGATCAGAGCCAGCTCTCTTCTGAGTCCCAGACCTGCAATTGACCTGATGTTTTAGCAGGCTGCTCTAGTGCCATGGATCTTGCTGCTACAATTCAAGATCCTGTGGCACATCATGCACTCAACCCATGCAACCTTCCCGTCAACAAAGGTAGGTATGAAATCATCCCACACCTTTGACCGGAACCTTTTATTCAGCTTTGTGCCTGACAAGAGAGTGCTGGGGACACTGTTGGTGCTATCACCTTGTTCGTTTATGCCATTGTTGCCATTCTCGTCCACATCTTCCATGTCTAGGCATCAAGGTTACAAATTAAGAATATGGAACAAGGTCAGTTGTGAGGCTACGAGATCATTGCCTACTGCAGGAGTGCAGGTACGAATTTTAATTAGAGAAGCTATCTGAGCAGGTTTTATTCATATGAATACAAGAGGTTAACTGAAGAAACTTTTATTCTGAGAGATTAACTAAACAAACTTTCATTTGACAGATAAATCGAAGAGGCATAGGGTCTGAAATGATGCTGCGTGAGCCTATCTCCTCAATTTGAACAATCCATATACTGCATTTGAGCAAATATGTATTTGAGAGTTTAAGTCGGGAGACCGAATGGAGCACGGTGGCATCACAACAAACAATCTAGCAGAAATAACATTTTTGGGAGGACGACGAAAAACGAACTGAACAGAACTATCAAGTTGCCATGGCTAGTAACGGAAGACTAATGGAGGACTGTGGCATCACGGCAAACAATCGAGCAGAAAAAACATTTTTGGGAGGATGACGAAAACCGAACTGTGAATGGAAGTAAGGAACTATCAAGTTGTCATTTGCCATGGTGGGTCTTATAGAGACAGACCCGTACCATTCGCCATTATTTCACCTTACTAGCGAGGCAGCTGGTATCCTGACACTCTTCGTCTCTTCCACAACAACTAAGCACAATAGGGGCCTCCCCTACTGTATTTACCTCAAAAAACAACACCCACCTACACACGAAGAACGCTATAGGGCCAAATCTATCATCTCAAGTTCCATTCCAAAATACCGCGAAGAACAAACAGTCATTGCCTTGTCATCTACCAAATCTATCAAGAACCAAAGCACATACCAATATTCAAAGCTCCACGGCAGTACGGCACGACCGCACGAGAGGAAGTGAGAAACACCAGCCGCACGAGAAGGACCGGCGGGGTTCGATTCCGCGTGGGCCGGAATGCCGGATATGCGGAGATGAGACGGAAGCTCCTTTTTTGTTTGTTGGAGGGAAGATAAGAAGGATTGAGGGAAGCTTAGGTAGCGAAAGAATTGTGTCTTAGCCGGCTGCAATGGAGGGAACGGCACTATTGGGGGAAAGGTTTCCCGCCGCCGCCTGCTGCGGTCCTGCGGAGAGCGGCGGGGCGGGAAGGATTAGAGCTTCGTGGGCCGTTTTCTCATGTGATGTTTGTTGGGCTTCGGCGACCTCCGTTGTTGTTTTTTCATTTGTTTTACCCTATTTTATATTTTCATTTTTATATTAAATAATTTGCTACTCCCTTGAGCCACAAATATTATTTGGACATTGTTATTCTCAAAAACACGAATTTAAGTCAAAATTTCTATCCGTAACATATCTTTGTGACAGAAAATTATAGAAACACCTTCCAAAGTTATATTTTTTAAGTTTCCTATTTTTTTAACACCCAAAGCAATATATATTTACAAGAAATAAATTTGGTCTTCAAAAATAGCATCATGGCTCATGAATCGATCTATGAACGTTTCAATAGAGCCGGTTGTGTAAAGAACAAGTCCATGTTTGCAGCAACTAGCCAAATGAAAACAGTAAGGGAAACTTCGTTGGTCCCTGTGTAGTTTGCATACCAAGATCCCAGTGGCTTCTTTGAGCATCTGAAGAATACGGTTGCATGGCCAACGTTCGTTTCTGAAGATGCGACAGATGAACTGCGAATCAGGGCGTACGTGAAGCATGATGAGCATTTCAATAGCGCATCGTTGTTCAAAGGAAACCTCAACCTTTTGACAAACCATTGAAACTCATGCAGAATTAGCAATGCACGTACAAATTATTAATAACTGCAAAAGGTACTGAGGCTGAGAGGAATGGGCTTAAAGCTCCAGAAAAGCATAAACGGAGTAAGTGAATATCTGAACATGAGTATAAACAAGGATAACCAAGTAGCATGTTTTATGGTAATATAATATGATTTTTTTTTCTCGAAAGAGCATCTGAAACCAGAAGCAGGAACTTCTGGCAAGATCCACACTACAGACAAATACAAACACTACGGCAGCTCCATCAGTAATTAAACCAACACCACATGTCCACAAAATTGCTTCAAGTTCACAGCGCCACTATTCTTTGGTCTATGTGATCAGGATTGGCTTTGACGACACAAGAACAAATTCCAAGCTCCAAAGAGAATGCATTGCAGGAGTGGAATATCTGTATATAATCATCAAGGATCGACAGAATGGACATAATGCAAGTATCTGAAACATGGGATAAGAGCTATTGATATTGTCAAGCACCTTAAAGCTCTCTCTCTCTCACACACAAGACTCATTACAACTCCAGCCTTAACTAATCTAGCATCCAAAAGATTGGCTACAGCTCCACCTAAAGTGCCCTGCAGTTTTCCATCTTCAAGTCCTGAACCTGAAATGTAATTGAATGAGCCATTGCTAGTCGCTTCAGGCCGGTTCCAGAAGGCATGTGAGGAAAGCAGCTTACATGGAATACTGGATTCAGGAACGGTGAGATGTTCAATTTTGAAGATCATCGGTTGACTCCACGCTTACATTACCTATGCATACATGAGAAGTTCGGTTAGTACAGACTGGTCATTTGCTTTCTAAAAAATAGAAAGAAAGATGCAGCAGCACAGGTCATACCAGCTGGTGTGAGCCAATCCTGAATACAGACAAGGCTATCAACCCGGCTTGTATTACCTGACTCAGACATCACAAGTCTCGCAGTTTTTATTGCTGCCTTCAGAGCCTTACTATCAGGACTGCATGGCAGTGCCAATATATCGCGTGCCATCTGACCAATTGTGGGATAGGTGAGGCTATGTTCCTTCCACCATTGGAGAACACTGAACTCACCTGTCGCAGCCCGTGCCTCTTGCAAGTAGTGATCAAGTTCAGTCAGTGGTCGCTGACCATATGGATATTTGGTATGTAAGTATAACTCATGCAGAATATCTCTACCTATGAACTCTTCTGTGCTAATTTTAGACCACGAAGGGCACCTAGGTTCTTGGACCTGATTAGAATATTCACCATAGAGGTCAAGCAGTGTATCATGCACTTCGCCGATATAATCATCTATGTCGTTGTCCACTGTATAAGCACTCTCAATTGTAAAGGGCTGTATGCGTGACTTGATGTGTTCCAAGCGGTAGTTAGGATTCATGACCATAGACATACAAAAATGCAAGAAACATGCTTCCTTGAACTTCTTTTCCATCTTCCACAACATAATGGAAACTTCTTCCTCCTCCTTTTCGCGCTGAAGGACTTTCCAGACTGGCTTGAACCTATCAGTTTCAGTGTTGCGGTCCACCTTTTCCTTGACATTCCACACGTTATCAAACAAGCCAGCTGGACTAGGAAACTTGTGCACCGAGTCCTTGTATTTATGAAACTCTTCCAATATATAACAAATCTTATGTGCTTTTGTCCAGGCTTCCATTGATGGTGCATATCTGACACTGGGATAATGTACTAGAGAAGGCATGTAATCAATTTGATACCTGTAACACCTTGTTAACCTCTCCATGACTCTGTCAAGTTCATCCAGACCTACCTGAATAACCTCATCAAGTAAATAAGTTGCATAACGTGCCACAAGCAAGATCTTATTTGTGGCTGCTTTGTTCCTTTTCTGAAGACTGGCTTTGACATTTGAGACCACTGAATCATCAACAAATGCATCATCCAGTATAATGCTGAAAACCTTGTCATCAAGACCCAAATCTTTAATAGCTCCCAATATTTTTTTTTTTCGAGAACACGCAGGAGAGCTGCGTATCTTTAATAGCTCCCAATATGGTATAGCTCAATTCTTCTGTTCTGAAAGAGGGATCCACGGGACAAAATTTAATGATCTTGTTCTGCTTCTCCCATTCATCATCGATGTAGTGAACAGTTAAGCACAAGAATACAAGCAGTGGATCATAGTGCCATATATATGCACTCAGGCAAACCCGGCATGATAAAGCGGTTAACTTCTCCTTCAGCTTGGACTGTTCTTGACGAAACAAGCAAAAAGTCTTACTCATCATGTCATAGTGTGATGGAACCTTGACCATAGGATTCAAGTGAGAAACAAGCTTTCCGAAGTCCTCTTGTTCCACCATCCTTGTTGCATGCCCATGCATGGCTAATATCCTTATAAGTTCTTCAGGAGAAATATTCTGATCAACTCCTTGATTCTTCTTATTCTTATCAATGGAAATAACTGGCAAAGTTAGATTATTTTGCTCATCTATTGTAAGTGCCTCATGATGCACATTCTGATTGACCTCTCTGTTCATCCTATTTGTGTTTATGTGATTGTCAGGAAAGACAGGATCCAACTCAGGCATTGCATCTTCTGTGCCCGAGCCTTTCTTGTGGCTAGATAGCAGCAATGGGAGCTTCTTCTGTTTTGGATCTGAACCAACAACTGCCCTGTTCTGTTGTGTAGATGGTAAGGATGTCGGCTTGTGTAGCATTGGTCTCTTATGAGTCCCAGCACTGCACTTGGCCTGATGATGCCAGAGGTCAGTAGTGCCACTGGTGGTGTGGCAGTTGAAGACCTGGTGGCAGTGCATGCATTTAGCTTGAACAACCTTCCCGTCCATGAAGGTGTGAGAGGATCTTGTAGATGCCTAGAGGGGGGGGTGAATAGGCGTACCTAATAAAACCTGAAAATTCTTTCTTCACAAGTTGTCAGTGAAACCAGATCTTCCGAGTACCTCTAGGAAGATCCGATGACCGGATCTTCCGAGACTTACTAGGAAGTTCCGATGTGAAAATAACATTTGCTCGTGATTCAAAATCTAACAAGTTATTCGCAATTCCACTTGCATAGAAAGTTCACAGAGGTACTCTAAGAGCTATATATGATGATCAAATACAACGGAAACATTTATAGAGATAGATCGGGCAATATATAGCAAATATGAGAATATATGAACAAAATGAAGTAAGCAACACAAAGAGACACGAGATTTGTTCCCGGAGTTCACTCCCAAGGGAGCTACGTCTCCGTTGAGGTACCCACAAAGGGTAGTCTCTTTCAACTCGTTTCCTCCCTCAATCGACCACAAAGATCAAGATTGAGTCACTTACTAGATGGTTCCACACAAGGAACGGGTGATACAATCCTCCAAGGCGCTCCCACAAGCTAGGTGCTGCACTTGTTGACCTCTAACCGTCTAGGAGCAAGCTCCAAGAGTAACAAACGCGAATTACAAGCCAAGGATGCTTCAAGTGCTTCTTGAGATGAACAGATGCTTCTCCTCACTCAAAGTCAACACCCAAACCTCAAATCTCTTCTCTCAACCAATCCCCAAATGAATCTTGACTAGGGCAAGGTTTGGAGGAGAGTGGAGAGAGCAAGAGAGAGCTAGAAGTGTGTTTTTGGTTCTGTTGTGCGAGTTAGAGTTGAAGGGGTAAGAGAGGGGGTATTATACCCATCCCCAAAATCTAACCGTTATGTTCTGAATCGGGCAAACTGGAACTTTCGAGTACTACTCGGATCTTCCGGATAGGTTTAGGTTAGCTGTAAAAATCCTAAGTGTACTGCCAAACCGGAACTTGCGATTCACAAAATCGGAACTTTCGATTTTGCCAAATTTTACTCAGTACCTTTTCGGATCTTCCGGTTCACAAAATCGGATCTTCCGGTTTTGCACTTTTCTACTCAGTACCATTTCGGATCTTCCGATGAAGAAAACCGGATCTTCCGGTTTTACGCAGAACTGAACCAGAAGTTCCGAAGAACAACCGGATCTTCCGAAATTCTCTGAAAAGGTGAGTTTTGCCCCTTTTGTCTCTCAAAGTTAGTTTTCATCTCAATATAGCACTTTAGCAACCTTGATTCATCAGACACGTCCCCCTTGATAGTACGATGTTTCCTATACTCAAATGTAAAGAATAAATTCAATTTAAATCCTCCATATGAGCTTCACACCATATAATTTGAATTGGGGACCTCCTTTGTATATATTCTTTTTCTTATTTCATTTAGCACCTGTACATATCTTTATAAAAGTATGAAACTTCCAAATTGTGGTTGTTATCACCACCAAAACCACTAGGGGGCCAAATGCACTTTCAAGGTGGGTATGAAGTTGTCCCACACCTTGGAAGTGAGCCTTTTCTTCGGCTTTGTGCCTGAGAACAGTGGGCTCAAGATGTTTCCAGTGCCCTCCTCTTGTTTGACCACGCCAGTGCTTGTATTGCCAACCGTGTCTTCCACAACTAGGCATAAAAAACCTACAGTATTAGAATATGAAAGAAGTGGATGGAAACTATGCTGGTATTTGAACACTGTCCCAATGTGAATGAACAAAGTTGTAGTCGAAAGGTTAAATGAAGTGCTTTTCTTTTCATGTATCATACAAGACGTTTGCTGACTTTCAGTCAGTGGGTTAGCTAAAAAGGCCAAGTAGTTAAATGTGGAGAAACACAAGCAAAGAATATGTCAATATCACTACCTCAAGAAAGTCATAATGCAATTCAATAAATCTTCATTCCAAAGGTTAATTGAGCAATCGTTCATTCCATATACAATGCAAAATGTTTAGTGAATGGACTTTGAGTCGACATGTACTCTGAACGGTCACATTGATTGGTTGTGGAGCAACTTCAGCAAAGAAATGTCACTACTGAACATTGTCCTTAGGCAAGAACTAACTTTCTCTAAAGGTTGCTTAGACATCCAATTTTTTCATATGTTACTGAAAAGGCTTTCAATTGGCATGTTAAGGGGTAACTTTTTTATAGATAAAAAAAATCTGAATGTTAACTGAAAAGGCACATTAGTAGGATATGGAGGCACTTGAGGTCTTGAGCAAATACATTATCTGAACATTGCTGTAAAGCATGTAGTCAAACTTTTATTTCATAGTTTAATTGCACTTTTTATTCACAGAACATCAACATTTCATCAGTGTTGTTGCTGCAAAACGAAATTAAACAACCAAAGCAAAGTAGAGAGAGAGAGAGAGAGAGAGAGAGGGCCTTACCATTCATCATCATTCTCGTCTTGTTTCACGCTGCAGTTGGGATTGATTGGGGCCGTCACACTCTTGATCCAGACCTGCACACCACGGAAACAAAATCACCTATTGAGGTCACGCATCCGCTTCCAGAGGAGTCTGCCAAAGGAATTAGGAATCAACCAGAGAGAGTGGGAGGGAGGGGGGTGTTCGGGATTAACCAGCGCCACGTTTCGCCCCCTGAAAATGCTGCGAGAATCGCTGGACTAGGAAGCGCGTGCCGATCTTGACGGCGGGAGAGAGGGGGCAAGCAATCCACAGCCGAATGAGATGGACGAGCGCGTAGAGCCGGGCCCCTCCCGACTCCTGGGGCTCTCCTTCCTCGTCTCCTCGGAATCAGATGGCGCCCTCACATCGGCGGCGGCGGCATTTCCCCCGCCAAAAGCTCACTTCTGCAGCTCCGTTCCCGCCCGGTTTCTGATGAGCAGCCCAGTCTTGCGAGGTTGGAGCCCCTTGTCCTAATGGGCCGAGCCTGTTAGTTTGTACCAAGGCTGTTAGTATCGGGATACTAGTATCGTTTTTTTTCAGACCGAGCGTAGCTCGGTTGCACCATGGGGATTTTTCCCTGATTATTTTCGGTAGGTCCTAGATTTCACGTGGCGCCATACAATGGGACTATGATATGCCCGTCGTCTACGAAGTCGGCGAGAGTTCGGTGATCTCTAGAAGGACGCGAGTTGTGTATGGATTGTAGTTCTAGGGGTGTGCGTGGGTGTGGTGTGAGTATGTGTGGTGTAGAGTTCAGATACTACAGCTTGTATACTAGGGATCCAGGCTAAAAAAAAATACCAGTATCGTTTTTCGCTTGACAGTATCGGATCGTAGGATCGTATCGTAGTATCGGGATTCTATCAAATTTTACAAAATATATATTTTATACAAAATTTGTAATATATTGTGCATAATAAAGTCTAAAATATTGAGTATCATCAATTTAATTATCCTTTTTCACATTTCTTTGGTCTTATTAAAATTATTTTCAATGCAACTTAATTTAAAATATATTTATTGTAACTAAATCATTTAATAAAATTATTTATGCCACTAATTATGTAGTATCCTAGGATCGTAGTATCGGGATACTACGAATTTTATGTAGGATCATGTGTAGCCTTAAAATAGTATCGGAATACTATAAAAATTAAGATACTAGCTGGTATCGGTATCGTTTGGTCCAGTAAAAGATACTACGATACGTATCAGGATACTGACAACCTTGTTTGTATTACAGTCTTTTCCTCTTCTTCGAGCAACACTGACTTATCCTACGAGAAAAAAAAAAGTGATTTCGAGGGCCATCCGTACATGTAAATCGTTTACAAAGTACGATCGCCCATGATCTTATATACTCCCTCCGTCCCAAAATAGATGTCATTCTCGCTTCCTAAGAAAAACAGCATCTTTGGACATTAACCAATTATATATAAAATAATATTAATAGTTATAATACATCATTAGTATCATTAGATAGATATTTGAATCTAGTTTTTTAACAAATTTATTAGAGATATAAATATTGCATATATTTTTCTACAAATCGAGTCAAAGTTGAGAAAGTAAGACGTGCACGCATCCCATAACGTCATCTATTATAGGACGGAGGGAGTATGGTATCTATAATAAAACAAAAAAAGAATGACGATGAGATTTTTATATGAACAAACTAGCGATATATGTAAGCGGAGAACTCCTCTTGGAAACAAAACGAAAATCTACGTGACGAATTGAACTCGTCACATGTGTAGCGCGTCGTACAGAGTCAAGTGGCACGAAAAATATAATTATGGAATTAGGTTGAGTCAAACTTTCTTAAGGTTGGTCAAACTTATAGATAAGAATATTGTATTTCAAAATATAAATATATTGGTATCAAAATATATTTTATAATAAACTTAATTATAATTGTTTTGTATCACAAATAATATTAATTTGTTTATATATTTGATGAAAGTTGAGATATATTGAGTTCTTGAAATATAAGAGTTGTATTTTTATTGGTGCGGAGAAACTATTAAGGTCTGTCTTAATGTGAGTTGCGTCAAGAATTTTGTTGACTAAACTTTGTGCCACCTTAGGATTTTTTTTTCTGACAAGGTCATTATGAGGAGAGAGAAGGGATAATCATGAGATGCGAGGGGGTTCCATCTCCATGAACTCACCCAACACTGTTACCTAGTAGGCTCGACTAGGAGGCATTGTGGGCTCTGGCTAGTCACTAGGTTAGTAATTCATCCGAGGCCTTGTCTAGATGGAGGGTGAAAACCTTTTACATCTAGCATCGGACGTTAGAGGCTAATTAGGTATATTAAATATAAATTAATTGAAAAAATAATTATATAGATGGAGTATGAATCCAGAGACAAATATATTTAGTCTAATTTATTAAACATATGTTTATTGTAGTACAACATTGTCAAATCATGGATTTTTTATGTTTGATATATTTGTCTCGTGATTTACACTCCATCTATTTAACTAGTTTTATAATTAATCTATATTTACTGTTTATAATCACTAATCATGTGCTAATCCTATGATGAATTTTTTTTCATCAACTAAACAAAGTCCACACATTTTGTTTCTGAGATACAACAAAGTCCACACCTGATGACGACACCAGCCGTGCCCTGCTTTTTTCGCAGCAACTCATGCTGCCTATAGCCCATGGGCCTGGGCTGCAGCTAGCGCCCGGCCGTGGCGTGCCTGAGCCCTCTCGAGGTTGTGTTGTCCGACTCACCATCGCATTCCCACATCAGCATCTGAAAATGTCTCACACTCTCACTGATTTGACAACCGGGGGCCGTCCAGATCTATCCGAGGATTTATCGATCAAACCCCCTGCTACATAGGAGCTGCTAGCTAGAATTAACATGGTTGTAGATGTGGCAGAACCACCCAATTTAAACTGGCTCAAGTGCGCCATAATGACCTTTACGGTCATCACTTCAAACAGTTTAAACTGGTGATCTGTCGAGTGTCTCTAGAACTCCTCGATAAACCACGTTAACTTTTATCTTTACCATACGACAGGATCGTTTTCGGTAAGGAGAACACAACGAGCATTACCATTTTTACATAACATACCACAGTTCTTACTTATTACAAACCAAGTTTTGAAGAGAACTTAAATGCAAAGTCAAGCCATTACTAGGAGTTTAATACAAACAAGCCTAGGTGGTTCTATTCCACAGATATCTACAATCTCCGGTAGCATCATCGGGACCACGATGATTGGACTTACCCGTCTTACCAAAGAAAAGACTCTCAAGGAATATGATTGGACTTTATGTGGGTTTGGCTAACTCGACTCTTTTGCCAAAAAGCATTACTAAAGCTTGATCCTTATATTTTCTTTATTTTAGATCCGTTGAGTTGTTACTTATCCATCTAGGTTATAAAATATTTTGCATACAGGTGGTACTAAGCTCAACCAGCATTTATGAAACAAACTGATCTTGTTCAACTTGTTTCCTCTACGATGTTTAACACCTGATCAAGTGCACTCATAACCAAGAGTTGTGTCGATCCAGATCAATGTACATCCTGCAGGAGATACCTAGCCCCCAGTCACGCACAGTCGATCATACTGTACGTAACAACCTTTCAATCAGTTGGGCCAATAACCAGAAATATCCTTACTCGAACCCGGGAACGCACCCCCATGTGGACCCCACGTCTGGCGACCACCCCATGAGTTACAGGCTACGGCCCTGCCTTTCTCCGACCCAGCAAGCACGGGTAAGCGATATTTTCAATCATTGAACCAACTAATCTAATTGGCTTTACTGGTCCCATAACCCAGTAAGAAACCAGGTAGAATCACTTGATCAAACAGTTAAAACAACGGATCGGTCCTTAGTCACTTAAGCAAGTAGGCAGAACTAAGGATCGAGCTTACCTCAATCCTTCCTACCAACTTCTGCCCACTATCTTTCACACCATGCCTTTCGTGTTTCATATAAGATTGGTGATAGCCTGGCTCATCATCTTTTAACTTAACCTTACTAAGCATAGCCAATGCAGATATTGCTAATTAAGTTTCTTAACTAGACAAGGATAGTTCTACCAAGGATTATTTTACGCATCAAGAGTTTCAATCAATTCCTAACCTAATGCAACATAAAATCATAAGATTTGGACTCATGAATATTATGAAATAAATAGGTGATTCAGAGATGCTCTGGGGCTTGCCTGGAATCACAAGCAAGTTAGATCCTTCCGCGAGTTGAGATTCCGAAGCGACGACGATCACTTCCTTGAATTGTCGCTGCTCCTCCGAGAGTCCAACGAGCGCGTACTCCGGAACTTGAGATACTAAAACGGAATGCAAGTTAGTGGGATGATATGCGACACTTTTTAAAGAAGCTATGCAACTTTCCCTTCTCGATAAAGTTGCAAGCCAACACAAGCTACCCCAAGATTTTTAAAAGACAAGCCTATATTTTTCCTTTAATAAAACTTGCCTTAAATCATTTTTAGTTGATTTTTTAATGATTTAAATCATTTTCAAAAATGATAAAGCATTTAAATAAATAAAGAAACCCATTTATAAATCATTTCTAATTATCAAAAGATTATTCAGAATTTTACCATTTTTAGTAATTATAAAACATTTATTTACTTAATCTAAACAAAGGGATTAAATTAATTATCCACACTTGAATACTTAACATTTTTAATGGATGACAAACTTAAAACAAGATTAACAAAATTGATTTCAGTATTTTTGGACTTTCCTATGATTTTCTATGAATTAAAAGGTGAAAAACCGAAAATTAAATCTATTTTCAAAACCTAAAAGGAACATTTGCAGAAAACCCCTGGCTTTCTCCTCCTTCTAACCCGCAGCCCTTCCCTCTGTTTAAAACAGAGGAAGCGCTGACCGCGGCCCTCGGCCTTGACCGGCGGCCACCTCGCCGGCGGCGAGGCTCCCCGGCGAAGGCGACGCCACCTACGGATACCCCACGACCTACCGCACCTACACCCCCTCTCTTCCCCTCCGATTGAAGCTCGGAGACCTACCCGTGGCGGAGCAGGCGGCGGCGCAAGGCAGAGCCTCGCCGGCCGGCCAAACCACGACGGGAAGGCAGCAACAACCTAGCCTGTGAGCATCAGAGGACCAAGAGGAAGCTAACTCACCCTCTATCTTGGACTGAGACGGCCGGAGCAAGCCTACCCACGTGTGCCGGCGACCATGGCGGGTGGTGGCTGCTGGAGATGAGGAAAACGGTAGTGCTCTGGTTCTGTGATGGATTAAGCTCAACGGGGGTTGATCGGGGAGGTAGAGGAGTTCAAGGCGAAGCCGTGGGCGGAGGGAATTGAAGGAGAGAGCTCGGACGGCGGCGAATTTCTGCCGGCGGCCGCGGCTGGCAAGGAGGAGAGGCTAGAAGAGAAAAGAGGTGGAAGGAGGCCGGGAACTGGGTTTATAAAGGCTAGACACCACCAAAGACGATGACAACGCACTGCATGGCTCGCCTGAGCTGCCTTTGCCACGTACAGGCGCGTGGCACTCGGTCACCGCCATTGCCATTGACGGCAAGCACACAAGCAGGCGGCTCCCTCCATTCCCCATTTCCACTTCCAAAACCGGAAATTGCAAAACCCAAAATCTCTTGATCCTCCATTCAAACTCGTCTCACTCCAAACATCAAACTTGATCTCAAATCCAAACCCTACACTTTTCTTATTAACTCCCAATCGAATCGAACAACAGCCAGTGCAAAATCCGGGCTCCAATCCTTGGCGCCATTAATCCCCATTTTCAGACTCCAAGTTTGAATTCTTCAAATTACTTTTGAATTTCCATTCAAACTCCCTTCAATCCTAAAATAAAAGTTGTAGAGTAACACTCCAATTTAACTTTCTCTTTTTGGACCTTGCTCAGATTCCCAGCCAATCGCTCGAATTTGATCCTTATCGCTGGTAGGGTTAGGGTGTTCATAAAAACCTGAAACCCTAGATGCAGCCCGAACTTCAATCTGACAGTACTCCCAAAATTTGAATACAACTTGACTATGCTCGAAATACAAAAGTTCTTTGTCTTGACTTTAGTTTCATTTCTTATTTTTGTACCTCTGTCAATTTCTCAACAGTTTGAGCGTAATTGCAGAAATTTCAACTCAGCCTTAAAACTCTGGATTTTTCTGAATTTATATCTGTTTCGATTTTCAACCACGTTTTTCTCCTTGATCCCGACCCGATCTCTATCTGGCCCAAACAATAAAGTTGTTTAGTGTACTTTGATCAACATCTTTCCTTTTTACACCTGGTTCATATGACGAACAATTTGTTCACAAATCAGCTCCGAAGATGGCTGTCCACAATGCTCAAAATCCCCAAATCCGAAAACAGCTAAGTGTTGTTTTCAGACCAGGAATAGTTCCATTCTTCTATTTCCTTCTTCTATTTAATTGAGGTGTTTTCAAGTGATTCTTGTCCCAAATTTTTGGACAATTAAGTTCCATTGGTTATAAACTTAATTTAGAGTTTCTTGTCTCCCAACTTATCCAAAAAGTTCCTCACAATTTGACTTTGGTCAACCTTTACTCAATTTTTCTCCTTTATGCCTATTATTTCCTTAAGCCACATATGACTTGAATCATGTCAAAAAGCTAGGATGTCACAGTAGACTGGACCCATCTTTTGGACCAATATAAAAGCTTGGATGCATGGAGCGTGCCTAGCTAGGAGCGAGGCCTCAAAAGCCGTTACATTACATAAATAGATAGATGACACAATCATACCAATAATATGCTTAGTCCTAATCAAGTAATCATTCAACTTACATATACGCCGCTTCCCGTTTTGCATCCTTTTTAGGAAATAATTGGCAGCAAAACTTATGTACATGCACACCACATTTGGCACATACTTCTTCCGTAAACAAAAAAGAGAGTAGTTCTAGAGGTCAAACGTTGTCCCAAAATAAAAGTAGTTATCGCTTTCCAATACAACCTTATCTCTCTTCTTATTTATTAATCCTCATTTCTTGTGCGCTCTCTACTTTTTCACATCTCCTTAATTCCTGCGCCTAAATCCTAAAACTACTCTTTTTGGGATGGAGGTAGCATGTGTGCGCGTTATAGCAGTGCTGTGCATAAGGTCTCGGTCGTAGTACTCATGCATGCACAAATAAATTAACCACCCGGTGTATTAGCGTGCATTACGTGCCATTATGATGGATCTGCATCATCATCATCATCGTAATCATGGCCGCATCCTTTTGCCGAGACCCAGCTGCAGCGCCGCCAGGGCTAGGAGGCTAGCTTGCCACTACACGTACGACTAGCTATAGCTAGCTCTCCGCCACACAGTCCACAAGCCACGGGAAGCAGCCGTCGATATCAAAAGCCTCTACACTCCCCGCCGCGCGTGGCATGGCAGCCAAAGAAAGCCGGCCGATCGATGGAAAGGGGTCGGCCCGTGGGGTCGTTTGGGTCGCTAGCTGCGGCTATGCGTCTGTATGTGTGTGAGCTTGATGCCTAGCTCGATGATTGAGACGGAGAAACATCGTGTGGTGCATGCTGTATCTATCCATCTTTAATTTGGTCCTCCGCGTCGGTGTCGTTCATCGATGGAACGTAGCTGATGGGGACGATCCTGCTCCCGTGTTGGGCCGCACACGATCATGTGTTTGCTCTAGTATACATACACATGCGTGTGGCTATGAGTTATGAGTAATTAGTATCATATCAAGTCAGGACGACGGAGAGCCAGGAATTTTAACGTCAAAGTCCCTCTGCCATCGAATGCATATCGTTTGAGACGAATAAATTGGATAAATATATATAAAAATAATCATAATGTTGTTATGAGGTAGATTTGTTATTATTTTGGGTAACTACAGTACAAGAAAATCATTCCACCAAACTAGATAAATCCAATGAAACTTCCAGGTACGACGAAGATAACTAGTAGGAAGCTGAAGAAGAAAATGCATGCCGCCAGGTTTTTCTCACTAGCCCATTAACCCATATGTGTCCGCTCGATCGAACTTAATATAAAATATGGTTTATAACTAATTATTACAATTATCTGGGTCATGCTTTCTTTTATCTATAAGATATTCTAATGCAATACTCTAAAGATATATATTTATTGTTATGTAGTTGTAATAAGTTTTGGTATTAACATATTTTTCACTTTGCATCACACAATCATATGTGTCTGAGATATATGAACAATATGAAAATTGGTATTCTTATATCCTCCCTCATACTTAAAGACATGGTGACACATACAATTGATAGTGTTTTATATAAATAATAACATGAATAATATATTAAATTATGAAAGAAATAGGAATTTACAATGTTAGATTGGTGCACTTAAGATTTTGTTATATGACAGATTCAAATTTAGGGGTTACTTTAAATTTGAGTAATAACATAATTGGATAATTTATATGCAGATTTAGAGGGTTATTTGATATTATTTTTATAATGACATAGGTGGGTCATTTACATTAAAATTAGAAGTTTATTTAGATTATTTTTATTAGGTGATTATTTTATTCTATTTTCATAATGATAGAGGTGCATGATTTCTTATAAAAGATAACATATCCAATGGCTATTCTAATTAGAGTTGTAGGATCGATGGCTAGGTATTTAAATTTTTGTGAGAATTTCTCAATTTTTTTAGAGTGTCCGCCTAGAATCCTAGGTGGCTTCACGTAGAATCTTCCAAAGAATTCTCCAATTAGTAGGATGTGTGAGAGGTTGGCATAATTGGGGGCTAAGAGCTACAAAGAGACGACTAGATTCAAAACTCAAAAGTTTGACGTGCCTCCCTTACGGAATGCAAGAGTAATTAGTTTATATTTTTCATGCACAAATGAAAAATGTATATACTTGTGATTCCTAATCAATACTCCTTTCATCCCAAATTGTAGATTGTTTTGGTTTTCCAGATTCATAGATTTTAATATGAATCTAGTGTAGATTACCCCCTAAACTCTTATAGAAGAGTAGATTACCCCCTTATACTATTAAATCGTGTACTTTTAACCTTAAACTCTCTAAACTGTGGAGATTACCCCCTACAAGGCCGTAAGACCGATTATGTTACATGTTATTTCCTCGGACTTACACTACCTAGGCACTTCAGGACCGCGTAGGCTTATTTGTTTTTGTCATCGTCATATATAAATAATAAGGATCCAGACACTTTAGGATCATTTGTACTTCCAAAATCACTTCATAATTTCTGACTGCCACTAAGAATTAACAGGGTGCATGCAAAGTTGTTCGATAGTGAGGGAGGGAGACAAGTATCACGTTGGATTATGCGGAATGGATATAAATCAATCTGATTACCTGGAGAAAGCACTATTTTGTCCACGACTCCACGCCTTCGTGATATAAATCGATTTGATTACCTATCTAAGAAAGCACTATTGTGTCCACATCTTAGTTAGGAAAACCAAGATTAATACTACTTAGGGGGTAATCTCCACTATTTGAAGAGTTTAAGGTTAAATGTACATGATTTAAGAGTATAAGGGGGTAATCTACTCTTTGGTAACACTTGAGGGGGGTAATGTACACTTTTCCCTTGTTTATATGTAGTGCATAACAAAATCCATGAATATTAAAAAGCCAAAATAACCTATGATTTGAAACGGATGTAATACAATTTAGAGATTTACTGGGATTGAGACTAGCATATGCTCATGTGAATGATACACACTATCCCTGATCACAAGCTCATGGGTAAAAACTACCGCATGCCATATCTTTGTACCTTCTCATAACCAACGCCGCTAGTGCTGCGTAGCTTAATTTCGTGAGCTAGGAGACATCCCTCTGTTCTATAAAACAGTTACAATTTTAGCATTTTTAAGGAAAAAAATTCTAAAAAAGTGCAATTCTACGAGTGGCATCGTAATTACTTGCCCAATTAAGCGATCATGTCTTATTTGCATGTCAAGGTTGTGTTCAGATTGGGGTAAAAAACACAGTAGCTGGAGAAAAACACTTAGCACTTGCTGGAAAGCGTGTTTTGTGAGGGAGGTGAATAATGAAAAGTTGATGAATAGTAAAAAGTTAGAATAAACAGTAGTTTCTTAGAGAATCTGAACAAGGATGGAGAGAATGAATACCTTTATACCTCGTAGTCTTTGCCCATGGTACATTGCGCCACGAGCTTCGGCGTACATGATCTACGCAAAGGAAGGAAAAAAAAAATTAAAAGAAGCGGCAAGGAAAGGCGGCAAAGCCCATGGACCGGACGATGCTGCTGCCGCACGGTGTGGTGGTGGGGCAGGGCAGGGCAGCTGCCTCCCCACGCCGCGCAAAGGAAGCCACCGCCCCCGCTCCAAATATTCTCCCCATATCATGCGTCCTTTTGACCGTTCAAATCCACCAGGGGCTCGGGGCCCCTCCGTCCGGCGCCACCACCACCACTCTGCTCTGCTCGTGCGATCGCAGCGACGGCACGAGCTCGATCACTTCGTTCGCTCGTCGTTGATCGCCCCGGCCGCTCGAAAAGGCCGCACGTTTGCGGGGAGCGCGCGGGACCAAAAGGAGCCAGCTAGCTAGCGCGCTTCCTTTTGATCTGCCGGCTTTGCCAGCAGAGCATCAATGCGGCTGCTGCGTGGCGACCTATGGATCCTGATCTTCTGAAAGCAATGCTGCATCATCTTCTGGATGCAGAGATGTGCAGATTCGATCCTACTGCACTAGTAGCAGTCTTCTGGTTTTTTTCTCCTGTGCTTCTGCACTCTCGCAGAGCTGCAGCCTGATATCGTTGGCGACAGTCTGAAGCATCTGTGAGCAACAGCAACTTGCATTGCTCTGAAACATACCTGGAGAATGTCAAACAGCAAGCCGTCGATCTGCATCTTTCGTGCCGTATACACGCTGTGGTTCAGAAAGAGATGTTGCTACGGAGTACATGACTATGAGTGTGTTTAGTTGGGAGGGGAGGAAAAAACTTTTTCTGGGAAGCGTGTTCTGTGAGAGGGATGAATAGGAAAGTTAAAATGAGTTAAAAGGGAACTTTTCTGAGAAACGTGTTTTCTGAAAGGGATGAATAATAAAGTCTAAAAGAACTTTTAGCTCTAAACACGACAGACATCAATGTTGACACTATGGTGTAGTATCTGGCTATCTGCGGTCTCAGACATCTACCTATACGGCTTTCCTCGTTCGTCTTTCCCGGGATAGGTCATGGGATTCCAAAGCTGCCTGAGCCTGACCTTGGCTTTTCTTCGATGACAAAAGCGCAATGTTGAATCACTAAAGCTGTATTCCGAAATTCCCTCAAAAAAAAGCTGTATTCCGAAAGCCGGGCCTCCTTGCGGCTGCAGCATTGGATTCAGCTCATGATGCCATCTCAACCGTTGGATAAACCACATCCCTGCATCTTGATCGTCCAATCTTTTATTCAAGGTGGGTACAAGGACGATTTTTGCGCAAAAACAATACTTTGAACGCAAGAGGTTTTTTTTTCCTAACAAAGTTGGTGCTTTCCTCCCTCCCTCTTTTGAGAAAAGATGAGGTTTTTTCACCCCTCGTAGAAAGCGAAGGACTCCTCAAGATCTACCCCCTGACAAAAAGCAGGTGCAAAAACTGCAGCTCTCCAGCATCTCTGTAGTAGTATGTACCACTCAGTTGTATGCCTGGTACAAGACTTTTTTCTCTCCATCCATTTCATTCACGAAAACAAAAGGCATAGCAAAACAAAGGAAATATGCTGAGTGAGTGCATCACATTCGTAGATTCACAGCAGCAGATTGGAAAAAAATAAAGGGCTGGGTTATCTGTAGTGGGGCTCCAAGGTCATGGCCTCATTTGTACATTAGGGCAAAGCATGCCTGGCACAGATCATCAAAGATTGGTGCATGCTGCACCCCATGCCATGGCCATATGACTGCCCTGTGTGCCTGCCTTGGGAGGTCATGTCGTTTCACTCGCCCCAGCTTGGAGATTGGTTGCTACTTGCTAGCTGTACTGGGTGGGTAACCCCTTCCAGAAACACTGAAAAGAAGAATCAAAAGATATGACAAACTTCCTCTGTTAGTGGGCACCTTCAATGATTTCTCATAGCCACTACTGTTGACCGCTATTGTAAATGCTGTTGGACAGCTATGATGGGGATTAGTCTGTACAAATACCGATGTGCTGTTCCTCCTAGGGGACAGGGAGTTTGCAACTTTGCATACAATGGCCATATCCCGGCATATATTACTAGGCTATGGATATTGTAATCCATATACAGATATGTTCAAACTGCTAACTCATCCATCTTCAAATGAAAGCAATAAGAATGACATTGCGCAGAAAGTATTTGTTTTAGCTGTTAACAGTGAGAAAAGTAATGCAAAGTTGAGCCATCCTTGCAGTGCATGTCTACTTCCTACAGTGCTTTATCCTTGTAGGGATCACCTAACCTACTCGGCTACATACTTTCAACAATCATGTGATGAGGTACAGTTATTTGTTTGACATTGTGGGTCCACTAGCAAGTGAATTTTCAGAGTGTCAGATTATTTAATTCCTTGCTGTGCGAGACACTTTCTGTAATTCTGTTATAGAGTCACTATGGAACTGACCATATACAGCTCAAATAACCAAAACCATCTATAGTCTGATCTGACTGTGAACAACACAGCAGGAGCCAGGAGGAACACAGTTAGCATACACTACTAGATTTCAACAGCAAGTAAAACACATAAGTTATCTCTCTTCTCAAGCCAATTCAAATGGCAAGGTCCTTATTGATACTCAAAAAAGAGATACAAATGGAAACAAATAGCAAGGGGCCCCCAAAAGCCTCATGCTTGGACACTGTTAGCCCTGGAGATGGACAAATATTTCCCTCCGGAGCACCACCACGCACTCGGGCACGCATGCATGTGCCTCCCATCACAGCAAAGCATGCCCCCCTCCCTCTGACGCCTTTCTTCAGTAGCATCAACAAAATACCAACAAACCACTCGGAAACAAACAATTTTGCCCTCATGAATATGAACAGGAACTTTGCAGGCTGGACCTGCATCTTGGCAGGAGCCGTGACCGCTCTTTGACCACCCCCATTTATCCCTACCAGTCATCATCAGCCATCCACAGCATCTCATCGCCTGTTTTTTTACTCCCCATCTGCTGCCATGGCTTCCTCAACTGACCATTGAATGGTTCCTCTGCAGCTCTGCGTCGGGGTTGAAGAAGACCCACTGCGTGTTGCACAGAGAAACACAAATGTGTCTGCTGCAGCTGCCTTTCTCTCTCTAGATACCTCCATCTCGATCGACACCTTCACAGACTGGTTGGCCGCCATGATGGCTGGGCCGGCCGATCGAGCAGGCAGAGCCCCCACCGAGGTGTAAAGATCCAACCCCAAAAGAAGAGAACAAATGGCAAAAGGAAAAAAAGAAAGAAAGAAAGAATCGCAGGAACACAACAACAAACTGCAAAGAAATCGATCAAACCCTGTTAATCTGCAAAAAAAGACCCCATGTAAATAATTCTATCTACTTGCGCTGTTCCGTTTCAGATGCCCGGCGGCGACCTCTTCCTCCTCTTGGCCGGGGGAGGCGAGGAGAAGGACGAGGAGTGCGAGGAGAGCGCCTCGTCTGAGCAGCACAGGTTCGCTGCTGCTGACGGTGTGATGCTGGCTTCCCTTGTCTGAACGTTGCCGATCACGAGCTGCTGCATCAGTCTGTAGCAGCTGCTGATCGCTTCCTACAGGCAGAAACAAAAATGTTGCGTGCTGCCAAATTGTAAAGTTACACAAGATGACACAACATCACATTTCTTGATCTGTGTTACCTCTGCAAGGCCAATGCACCAGCTGACGGCCGCCCCAGGGCTGACGGATTCCAGCGACGCAATCTCACCGGTGGCGCAGAGCACCGCCGCTGCGGCCATGGACGATGGACAGTGGTCCAAGAACTCGATGCCTGGCAGTTCAAATTTTTACAGTCACATTAGAGCCATGGTCACCACAAACTTGTTGCTCCAGCTAGTAGTAACATTACCATGCATTGCAGCTAGAATGACTTGTGTGGCTCGTGCGGTGAGGCACCTGGTGTGCCTCCCCGACGAATCCACCTTGCAGGCGAAGAAGTCGATGAAGGTGAAGGGCGTCACCGATCGGAGCCGCCAGTTCAGCGCGGCCAGGACGAGGAGCTCCATCCGGCCGACCGTCCCGGGCTCGAATACGTAGCTGCTGGTGCCCTCGACCTGCAATCCACAGCTAGCGTTCATAATCTCATCTCTGACGATGATCAGAAACGTCCTGTTATGATTTGATAGCGGTTAAGCGGTGTAATTACCTGTAGGTCCAGGAGGGAGGGCACGAGGGTCTCCTCCATCTTGGCGGCGAGGGAGAGGCAGGTCACGGCCAGCAGCTGCATCGCCCACCAGTCCTCCTGCTGCGTGCATTCAGGGGGAAACGCACAAAAACACCGCAATCAATATGCTGGGGCAAGGATCCACGAAAGCCACAGGACAGATCGTGTACTACGTTCTTGCATCTCTTGTTCTTTCATTATGATGAGCAAACATGGTAAAATCCCAAACTTTGAATTGCCAAATCAATTTAATTTGATTGTTCACATGGCAGCCAGGACCAATAGCTAGGCCATATGGGCAGGACCATGTACATTTTTAGAGATCTCCAGTCTTCACATGGCAACCACACAAGTGGTTATTTTCTGAAGACCTGCATTGATTGTTACCCCTACATATGCAGGGGTCCTCAAAGAGTTATGCTATATGAGGAGACAGAGGGGATTAGGAGCAAAGCTAGACAACAGACACTGTTACATTAGCATTCTAATCAGTACTATTACTGTTG
Source organism: Digitaria exilis (assembly GCA_015342445.1). NCBI lineage: Eukaryota > Viridiplantae > Streptophyta > Magnoliopsida > Poales > Poaceae > Digitaria > Digitaria exilis. The sequence goes on from JACEFO010002487.1 coordinate 44,537, forward strand.
AGATCAACATCTGTACGGCTTGAAAAAGATATATCACTTCCAACAAAGGTTGGTGTGGTCTTCAGTTTCAATCAAAGCATCAGAGTCCGGATAACCCTATTATCCTAGTTGTTAAACCCTGAAGTTTCAGAGGGTGACCTCAGCATGGCATGGCCCATGCTGCTTTTACAGTGGAGTCCTACTATATTCTATGGTTGATTGTTTCATCTAGACATATATAAATCCAAGAGCATGTGTTCATTCAGGAAAAACAACAGCACCACTAGACAACAAAAGTCAGAAAACTAATGCTGCAGTTTCAACCAAGGCAGGTGCTGCTCATGACTTGGTGCCTGCAGAGGGAGATGCGAGTGAAGACCACTTTGCAGTGTTTACAGCTAGCCTGCATCAGCTGCTGTTCTTTTCCTTTGTTTTCCTTTGGTTCAGATAAAACTACCACCACACCCCAGTCCCACTGTGCACAGCCACTGCAAGCAGGATATGTCACCATTCGCAGTTGCAATGCAAGCACTAGCTGTCTAGCTCACAGGGTCGGCCATGGCCATGGCATTGAATAAAAATGTGGATGGGGGCGAGGTGATGGCGAGGCACAATGATATAGGTGTGTTCCACACACCATGATAAAGCGTCAGCTGCTCTTGCGCTAAAGCACGGCTGCAAAGGCAAAAAGACACCTCTGTCTTGAGCGCATAAACAAATCCCATGGCCCTGCGGCTGCCTCCCCCTTCATTCCATTCAAGGGTAGGAAGGTAATTAGGCAGCTGATTGTTTGATTAGCCCCCCGCGGACACGCTCTTCGTCCAAACCCTTTCTTTTTCCACACCAACATCAGCACTAGTGCACTTTGTGGATGAACTTCCCCACTGACAGCCACCACCATGACCATACACACACACTGTGTATGGCACAATGCTTCTTCTATGGCCTAGCTTGGCCACCACCATGCTCATATGACAGCGAAAAAAGAAATGTGCAGAGGAAACTACAACCTATCCATCCATCCATCCATTACACATGGAGCTCTCATGCTTTGTAGGCTGTATATGAGCATAAGTAATTAGGCGTAGCAAAAGTTGGCGATGGCGGCGGCGAGCTTACCGGCAGACGGTGGAGGGAGAGGAACCGATCCATGTAGTTGACAGCGAGGTAGGCTGTCAGGGGCAGGAATCCATAGTATTCTTGCACCTGATGGTGATGAGGACGAAAATGGAAATAACATGTGTAAGATGAGATTGCTTGCTGAGAAAAAAACATGTACAAGAAGCTACACAATTTCAGAGCACGACATGGAGACAAGCTTAGCATGATGGTGCGCCCATCTAATAATGGATATCAAGCATACGGCTAGCGGTTAGTGCGTCACCTTGAGAATCCACGCAACCGAGTCAGCCCGGGCGGCGGGGTCGATGGACCGTGACCGGAGGCGGTCGGGGTAGTCCGGCCTGGGCGAGTAGTCAGCCTCGCCGCCGATGAGCTCGGCGATGGAGGCCGCCGCCGACTCCTCCTCACCGGCGGAGGAGCAGCACCCATCTTCATCGTCATCGTCGGTATTACAGGCCGCGGCGCCGAAGAAGGCGGCGGCGGAGTCCTCGGCGCAGAGGAGGTACGACGCGTCGTCCGGCATGTCGCCGACGGTGGTGGTGGTGGTGCCTGCTGCTGCTGGCCCCGTCGTCGTCGTCGTCACTGGGCGGTGGCTGCCATTGTTTTGCAGTGGTGGAGCGGCGTGGTGGGCGGCGTAGTGGGGCGCAGCCAGGGAAGAACTGGCAGGCAGCGTGTAGTGTCAGCGTGAGCGATCGATGCGAGAGCACTAGCGGATTATATAATACCCAGCGCGTGCGCCTTGGTATGGTAGGCATACATACCGTGTATGCGTAGCGTGCGAATGTGCGACAGTGCGAGTGCGAGTGCTCGCCATGGTCACGACGGGTGTGTGTGTGTGTACGTGATGGATGAGCTCGTACAGGTTATCTCTATATATCTGTCGTTTGGTAAAAGGGAACGAATGAATGAGCTCCATGACTGATAAGTAGGGAATGATTGGTAAAAGGATTGTCTCATACACCCTTTTCGTACATGCGCGCTTATTGCCATGCCATCCTCTCCTCAACGACGTGTCAGCGACACACTTGAGGATCTCTCGGCCGATCGTGAACCCACGTGTCAGCGACGCAGCCGACGACGGTCTGAGTATGGGCGGTGGACCCGCGTGTCAGGTACGTGATCAACGACAGTCGACAGCCACTAGGGACCCACATGTCATTGTCGGGATCGGTTCCGAAATGGAAATTAGCAAGGGGGGAGAGGACAACCCAGCGGTGGATTATAAGCCGCCGTCGCTGTTAACGTTTCTTCCTAGACTTGTCAAGTCCCGGCCATGGACGGTGCGAGTTGCGACCGTGACGGCTCTCGCGACTCGATCGGACGGTGGTCACGGCTCACACATACACGGGACAGCTAGCAGCACCCTCAGACGCAACAAAATCAAACGGGCACCCTCGGAGCGTGACATGCGTGGGGCCCGATCCGTAAGTGACTTGTTGGTCAGTGCCATGGCGGCAGGCTGCAGCGCAGGGCGCGGCCATGATTGGAGCACGGGCACGGATGGTCAAGATCTACTCGAGCCAGGGGGGGGGAGATCCGATCCGCCCCGATCTGATCCACCGTCTGTTGGGCTTGTCGATACGGCTTGCTGCTTGCTGCTCACAAGCTGCTTTGGCAGCGCCCAGCAGGAGAGGATAAGACGCCGGGAACGATACGATACGCGCTGCTGGCTCATCGTGACCGTGGCGTCGGCCTCCGTCAGCCGTGTCGTGTACGTACATGGCAGTCATCCGCAGCGTGCATGGGAACCAAGCAAACGAGGCGATGGAGCCCTCGATCGACTGGTCCATGTACGTACGTACGCTTGCAGCGGCATGCACGTACGTACAGGGCCTCACGGATTCCGTATGAGCAGTGCATTCAGCTGCAATGTGTATAGGACTGTGTGTACAGGTCGAGCTACAGATACACTGACCGATCGTTTAGCGTTGGCTGCGTACGCGCACCATCCGCTGTGCAAACTGTATGGTACTACGGACCAAAGTGGTTGCGTCCTTTTCCTAGGCGACTATTTTGCATATGTTTTACGATGGAGGCCACAAAAAGATGATGGAAACAAATTGCACGGGGTAATCCGTCTACGACCAAGATACTGTGTATACTATAGACATGCATATACGGGTGAAAGTAGAGAAGTGACCACCACACGGACGGAGGTAACCTGTAGAGATTCAGGTATGCTTGCGAATTTACTACGGCTCAGCAAATGTACTCGCAAAAAAAAAAAAGACTGCAATGAACGATGCAGGCACCATGTATACAGGAGCTGCCTCGGTACAAATTAACTTCGTGTACCAGTGTACCACATTTGCCAGTAGTCCAGTACCACCGCATACCAAGGAGGATCACACCGCCTCTGATCAGAGTCCTCACGCCAATCAGGCAATCACCATGCCTGCACGCACATCTTACCGTCACGTACGTGGGACCCTGACTGCTGCCATATATTAGAACAGTACACGGGCCGCGTCACGCCGTTCTCCAGAGCACCATCGGAGACGATCAGACAATGGCCGCTGCACATGTCTCCACCCTCAACGCCATGGATGGTGAAGCCCCGGCCACGGCCAGCGTACGGCCGATCCGTCAGAGCAGCAGCAGGGAAGAGAGGCAGCTGTCTCAGAGACGCCCGCCCCAGCGTCCCTGCTGCTTCGTCTACCTCGCATCACTCAGCTCCAGGCCCTTTGAATGGCATGGACCCGGCCACGCACAGCAGAGCCAGCACGGCACCACCCCTGCGTGGCACGAACATTGAGAACGTGTTTAGGGCGTGTTTAGTTAAGGTTGGATGCGTGTTATGTGAGGGGGATGAATAGGAAAAGGGAAAAGGAAATTTTTGGAGTTGCGTGTTCTGTGAGGGGGATGAATAGAAAATAAAAAATACTTTTGGAAACTAAACATGCTCTAGTTGGGGGAAGAAAAAGAACTTTTTCTGGAAGCGTGTTTTGCGGGTGAGATGAATAGGAAAGTTGAAGGGAATTGAAGAAGAACTTTTCTGGGAAGCGAGTTTTCTTAGAGAGATGAATAGAAAAGTTGAAAATATCTTTTGGGAGTAAACATGGCCTGAAGTGAAGCGGATGCCGTGGTTTTCGAATCCCCATCTCCATTGAATGAACATTGAATGAACTGCCAACAGCGTGGTTTTCACAGCCTCGAACAGCCGCCGCAGGCGTTGACCCGGTCAGCCGCTGCTCGTCCTGCGAGGGGGCAGAGGCCAGTGTGAACACCTGTGGAGGATGTCATCGGGGGTTTCCGGTGCTTACGTCGTCGCAGCAAGGAGCGACATGGATCGGGGGTTTATTGGTGAATGGGTCATGGGTGACCCAACTGCAGCACTCTGATCTGATCTGCAAAGAACGAGATGAAAATAAAAGATCATGTGGTTACAGTGGCGATGGCAGATAAGATTGCCTGCCACATTCGGAAACAGTGTGGCCAACTAGCTGCTGAAAAAGTTTGTCACATAAGTAAGAACAATGCCGATACGGTAATCACACTTTGGGAACGAGAAATATCACACCTTCATCAGAATGGAGGAGGATCAAAATTTTGCATTTCAAGAGCTCATAAGATGTGACGACTCTCTAGTGTTCTACCTACAAGTCTTACTGAAAGACTCAGACAAAACTACAGATACAACGTCTAGTACAACAATACAAGAAGAAGAAAGGGGAATTTTCTAGCCCTAGTATTCCCCAGTCCAGGCCTTCCAATCATTGTCGATATTCTTTTCAGCCCAGGCGATTGCCGCGCGTGCAGCTTGAGGTGCACCGGGGAGCCCCCTCTCTTTGATCTCGCCCTTCATGTCCAAGAAGGGGTGAACCAGAAGCGTCCCAGGTCCGCAGTAATCATTCTCCAAGAAAGATCCCATGATCTGGCAACGATAGTAATATGTTAGTGCTTTGCCAGATTTTAACTCCTAGTACAAAAGTTTCTAAAGAGATGTGCAATGCTGTGTCATCTAACATCAAATTACTCCTTACATAACCAATCCCAAAGAAAATATTGCCAGTACATGCCTTAACTGCATTGGTATACCACCATGCTTCTATGTTTGTCCAATGTATGTGAACAAAAAGTAATAGAATGCAAACAAACGTAGGTTGTAACTAGTGATAATAATACTATAACAGCTAGCTGATTCCTAGAATTTAAAGGCATTATGTATCTTGCTGAGTGCTCTGCCTCTGTAATCTGGAAAGCCTGCTGGAACCAATTCAAAGATGTTTGATTCCAATATATTTTAGCCAATGGAAGTCATAACTGGAAAGACCTTGGCAAAGCAACCAATTCTCCACTGCTTTTTCTTCAGAAAAGGTGTAACCGGTGACACGCAGATTATCTCAGGAACATCAGAATGGCTAGCACTAACAGTTATATGCGAACCTAAGTCCTACTCCATATAACTTGCACAATGCTCTAGCTCTGCAATAGTCGGCATAGAGTGCTCGTTTAACAAGGTCACTCTGAAACCAATAGTTTAACAAGGCTTTGTGGAACATATGCAAAATGTCTCATAAATTTGGTCTTTTGGATCGTACCAGAGTACCAATCTCTAGACTACAACAAACTAGGGACAAGCATATATACATATGAAGTCTGAATTCTGAACCATCATGAGAATATTCAATACTTGCATCCTTCGGAGACGCTGTACTAACTATAGTCCTTATTCCATAATTAATTCAGGGCAATTTCTCGCGGCCTATGATGCAACTACAAATTCCGAATGAATTCATGTAAATCTAAGAGCCGTGAGGAGATAAGAATAGACTACGGGGTACGGGGGCAGATACATGCCTGGGTGCAGATGTCGACGATCTCCTCTACGTGCTCCCCGAAGTAGTCCTCCTTCTTCTGTTCCAGCCGCCACGCCATGTGCTCCCTGAACTTGCTCGTCTCCTGAAAACACGCAAAGGAATGGCCATGAGCTGGCATCAGACAACAATCGCAGCGGGAGGACAAGGCAATGTTCCAAGCCGGCAGGAGGAAGGGAATGAGAGGCTGACTGACCTGCTCGGCGAACTCCGGGATGGGGTCCGGGAACTTGTAATCCTCGTACCCGGCGTTCTTGGCGCGGCGGCACTCGAACTTCGCCGGTCGCGGGCGGCGGCTGCGCATCCGGAGCCCCGTCGCCGCCGAGCGACGCGCGGGGGAGAACGACGGCGCCCGCGAGCAGGAGCGGCGAGTCAGGAGAGGAGGGTTCAAGGCCGCTGTCGCGGCTGCCCACGCCCTCGTCGCCATCGCCGCGCTGGGCTTTGCCTTCACTTCGATTGCAGACTAGACACCTTATCTGTTCGGACTTCGGAGGCTTTCCTGTGCCTCGACGTCGGCTGCGGTGAGGCGTCCGATCCCAAAAGGAAGGCTGGGATCGGCCGATTGAGGCAGGAATATTACCTTGGTCGGCAATCTGAAACAAAGCTCAACGCCTAGATGCCTAATCTGGCACTGTAATGTCCAAACCAGCAGTTCCTCTAACCTTGAAGATACTGACATTCGCATACAAAAAATTTTCAGCCGCACAAGCCAGAAAGGACTAGAACAGCGACTGGCGCTGACAGAAACGGCCACTGCCCTCACAGCTCTTTCTTAGGGTGAGCACCCATTATTTGAACATTGGGCCCAATAATAACACCCTGAGTATAATGCGCAACAGAGTACCATCTCTGCGGATTTAAATCAGGCAATGCTCGTTCAGCAATCAGCACGATTAAACCATTAACAATGCAGTGCTCAACTTGTTTACAAGTAATGCTAGGCCATGGGACCAAAATGTTATTCATAAAAAACTGTCAACCTAGTTTATTTTATTTTACATGGTAGCATCGATCAACAAAGAAATCCCAAATACTGGAAGTGATAGTATGCCAGTTTATGCTGATGATTCACTTTCTCAGAGATTTGTGCCGCCAGATGACTGCTTTTCCTTCATTTTGTGCTTGTTGCCAACACAGCGATCTCATAGCTGCAAGCTGCAAGAAATTAAAGACAAACAGCAATCAGCGAAGCTTTGAAATTCAAGAAGATTAGAAAATTTGGATTTAAAAGGCAGTATAGATGAAATGGATTAGCCACTTCGAATTTTCTATTACCACAGAAAAGGAAATCTTATAAGCATTGTCTGAAAAACCGAGAATGCATGAGGTCTGTTTGGAACATTCAGCTCTCTGATAATGGAAATATGCATTATTGCGTGCATTCAATCAGGTAGTATAAAGGGCAATGTTGAAACCTACTACACACAACATAACCCAATGCGTGTTATGCCCAATTCGTCAACTAGTGTAGATGAAAAATTGTAGAGAAAAGTCGCCAAAATGCACAACAGTCTCCAGATATAATGTCCACACAACAATGTTGAAACTTGTTGCTAAGTCCATCCCACTGTGGGTATTAAGTCTATCATGTCCAATTTGTCTAGTGTAATTGTGTAAAAGAAAGTTTGCAGCAAAACCTCCTGCTGGGTAATGCAGAATGCTAAAATGCAGAAGTCTCCAGATGCAATGTCCACACTCTAGACAACTAATTGTAATATGGGTACTCAAGGCAAAATACGTCTTATTAAATAGATATCATATCTCAACATTTGTAAATGCAACTAGAAGATAAGCATTGTTCGTACACCAGAAACAACTTCTGAGTTCTGACATTAATATCAAGTTCTCAACATTTGTAAATGCGACCGGATGATAAGCATTGTTAGCACACCAGAAACAACTTCTGGCACTAACAGGTAACTAATCATGAATAACCAGACTGACAAGTCAAATGCCAACACACCAAAATCCTTAACATCAGAATTCAGAATCTAGCAAATAGAAGTCAAATGCCAACGCACTGAAATCCTTAACATCAGAAGATAGGAACAAGAAACTCAGTAGTGGAAATCACAATGCAAAACAAGGTTGCAGAAGCAACAGAGGCAGAGGGTTGCAAGAAACAATCATACCAAAGGAGATAAAAAAAAGTGTGGTACATACTACAGTGCACCACTTTCAGGATTAAACAACATAGTCTGCTGCTTGCAAATTCAATGTATTGACCAACATAACCATAATATGGTTTGGTGCACAGAAAACACAATCTATGGCTTCATGCATCAATATAAATATTTTTTTCTTCAAGGTAGAAAATTCAATAGGCACAACTTTAAATTACATGTATCACCATCATAATAAGAAAACAAAGACAACAAAATAGTAGGTATATGCGAGTAGGTCAAGCAGCCAACATGAATTCACAAGGCGCATCAATTACAAGAGGGTCCCAAAGATTTGACAAGCTGAAACCAAAAAGGTAAGGAAATCATCTAAGAAGACATACCGACTACAACAGCAAGAGTGAGAACATTCCCAATCTTGGAGACCTTCTTCACACTGTTCTTGTATGATTTGAACCTCTTCAAAGCAACATCCTCCTCCAAAAGCTGCAAAATCAGCAATGCAATGTTGATTTTTATATTAAAAGGGAGAATAGCATGCTTCCAAACAGTAACAAAAACTATGTCACAAAGAAACTCAGACATAAACATGCCAAGGAAGCACTGGTGTGTATATTATTAAACGAAATACTAATTGCAAGATCATCTAATATGGGAAAAAGTGTGTTTTTTCCATCCTTCAAGTATTGCCAAAGTGTGACTTTCATCCCTAAGGTTTTAAGTGGTGCAAATAAATCCTTTAACTAATAATACCAGTGCACTATTCATCCCTACCCCAGTTTAACAACGGTTTATGCCACATACTCATGTAACTAGTCGCCATGTCATACGCTGACTAATCCACGTCATATAGCTAGCGAGTGCAAGTGAATGTGATGGCATCGACAAGTCTTTGCTGACCAAAAACAATATGACTTAACCAACACTTTAAATAGATTTAACAAATCTGTCAAAAACTATAAATGAACTATACATGTCCAAAGCTCACAAAAGTAGCACAATAAAGACAGATAAAGCACACTAATTTCCATATCAATCTTCTAGACATAGTTGTGGCAGATTGTTCTTTTCCTTCCTAAGTTCATGGGGACTGCTCATTTGCACTTACTGAAGCAACCTTGAGTGTTGATGGAGTTGTTGAATATGGTTATGTGGCATAAACCGTTATTAAATCAAGGAGGGGATGGATAGTGCACTGATTTTATTAGTTGAAGGATAGATTTACACCACTTGAAACATTAAGGATGAAAGTCACACTTTGGCAATACTTGAAGGATGAAACACTTTTTCCTCTAATATGAAATCCTCCCTCCGTTTCAAATTGTAGGTCGTTTTGGCATAGTTAGATATGTAGGCTCTAGCATGTATCTAGACATAGTGTATATAGCACATACTAATAATTATGTAATCTAACTATGCCACAACCACATAAAATTGGAAAGGGAGGGAGTATCTAATAGTAGTAACAGCAACATTACACAAACTTTGATCTGAACCTCTTGTACCTGATGAAGGCTTAATGCTAACACAAATGTGAAAGTCCAAACACAACAAAACATAGACAGCAATAAAAAAAACTACAGAGCAATATGATTCCCACGAAACATCCAGGGCGTACGTAACGAAATCCCAAATCATTTTTACATGATGGTTTGATTGTATTTAGAAAGAAAGGCAAATTTGACACAAGGACAATACAGGTGATGCACTACATACATGCCTAAATACATTTGAACGATTCAGAAGGGATCAGAACACGACGGGTCTACATCCACTAATCTATGTGATATCATTTGATATTGCTTATAGCTTGCCTCAGTTGAACACCAGGACGATTCCCACACACAAAGGGATCAAAATATCAGAAGTAATTAGCAGCAGGTAAGCAGGTAAACATGAACAAGCGGCAACCCTAGCAACCATGATCAAAGCAATACAAAGCACCTGGAGATCAGCCATCCTGGATCAGAGGAAAGACGAGAACTCTCTTTCCACGGCACTAATGTCCCCACAAATGAACAGCCCTCGCCCCCGTGCTTACAGAAAACCTTCCAATCACATCACCTACGCCGGCCAGTTCCACCCAGATCGAACCGATGCAGCTCTCGACCCCACGGAGACAGATCGGACCTATATGCGCGATCTAACTCCCTAAACCCACGACTCGTCGCAACGAGAATCCCTTATCCCAACACGCGGTCCCGCAATCGAAGTGCCGAATCGAGGAGGGGATGGCGAGAGAATGGGGGAAGTGTTTACCGCTTTCTCGCGAGCGCCGAGCTCGACGTGGTAGCCGCGGCTTGGCTGGAGGCGATGGTGCGGCGTCGGCGGCGCAGGGCGGAGGCGGGAGCGGAGGGAGGAGAGGAAGGTGGGCTGGGCCATGGCGGAAGGAAGGAGGAGGGGAGAGGGATGGGAGGGCAAAGGCGGCGAGGAAGGTGAAGGTGGTGCGCAGGTGTGGTTCGATGCGATGCGAGGAGACCGACGCGACTAGTCCAGCGTGGAGGGCTGTGTTGTTTTCTCTGTTCGGTCCCTGAGCCCGAGGGTTATTTTACGTTAATCCTCAATCGATATAGAAGTGATCCTTCGCCAATTTCTTCCTTTTCTTTTCTTTTCGAAACGAGATCCTTCGCCAACTTCTGTTTCTTTTTGTAGAAATCAACCGGAAATGGACAGAAAACTGATTTTGGTTTTAACAAATACTTCTATGGGAACATCCACCTCCCAAGACCATCAATTTGGAACAACGTTTGATTCAGATACTGGTTACCAAAGTTTTTCTTTTCTTTTTTCTGTTTCTGTGCCAAACATAGTTTCACAACATTAGACTAAACAACAGCAAAGAGCCAATACACAACTACACCTAATGTCTATAACACCTTAAATTGCAACAAGCACAAACACATGATCAAGTATCCAATCCTTCAAGGATTCAACACACAGCTACTAGCCTACTAGGGCGACACAGGAACATCAGCAATCTCGAATTCAGGTTTCACTATTCGACTGCAAATATTAACAGATGATCACAGCTTCCAAAAGATCGCACTCAGAAGCGGAATACCCCAAATTTGCATCACCGGCTTATTACATGCCTTCAGAAACAATGCTCCATACAAAACCAATCCCCAAGCCTTCCTGGCTTACAAACACAAAATTTATACAACACCTTGTTCTCAATATAAACCATATATAATCAAAGCCGTATAGCACTACACCAAAAAGAAAGAAAAATGCACCCTTCAAATCAGGAAACTGTCAACACAACGTTCTCCAGGCTCCGGCAACAATGATCCTGATCATGAGTCGTGATGACTGCCTTCTGTACCAGTCCACTTCAAAGTAGACCTTATGCCAAGATAGGGTTCTGTGCAGCCATAGCTCGGCTCATACCATGAATGACAAGGCGCTGCAGGCTATACTGCTACCGCCACCAATCTTTGGCAATGTTGTGTAGTTACCATCAGTTGTTCTGTCTTCTGTGGGATGAAATGAAGAAACGAGTGCTGCTGTTCTGTTCAATGGTCAGCATGGCGCTCTCGTTTCACATTGGGACCTCTACTAGGAGACGGTGTTTTACCACACCCAGCTAATCTCATCACTGCAGGTAAGTTCATAGATGTAATAACCATTGGGAGAATTTTTCAATTATCAATAGTGCATAGATCATGAAAACTTCATTTACCTCTTTCCCTCTCGAGTTCCTGGTCCAACTCTTCTTTCCACTTCCTCTGCCTTTCGGCAAAGCTGATGCTGCGCATAGAAATACTACCGATTACATCATGTATGGTGTGGTCACAGCACAAAAATAAATGAACCTAACAGTGCTTCGGCATTGGTTAGGTTTTTGCAGAATATAATTTCAGTTCCAGAACATGGCATAGCAATACTGAACAAACCTTGTACTATCTTGGGCATCAAGATGGATTTTATCCCCAAACTCATTGAGTTGAGGAGAAGCTATTTCTCTTAAAATTCGGCTGCTCTTCACCACACTGCTTCTTGGAAATTGCTTGCTGCAGCTTTCAGGACTTGTATTATTCAAATTATCACATGTTGGTGATGCAACTCCTCGTGTCTTACTTGGAGGTGACTTTCCTCGAGGGGGCAATTTCGGACTAACTGGGATTTTTCCCTTGGAAGTTTGATCAGCTTCCTGACAAGTCCCTGCATTCGTTGTGTTGTAGAACTCCTCGTATAAAGGTGTTTGTAGCTTTTTCAGGTCAAGAGCCTGCCATGAAAACCAGCAAACAGCATTAGAAGTAAATAATTGAATTTGCCCAATCTAATAAATACCAAGTACCTTCTCCTCAAGAAATGCCTTTATTTTCGACTCTGTTAGTACATCATCATCTTCACAGCTTCCCTCAACAGGAAAAGTAAACTCATTCTCAGTTATGCTGCTTTCAGCATGTTTGGCTAATCCACCAAATTCCATTGATTGGTGAGAATTTTGCTCTGGGCCCACATCGAACTTACTTTCCCAGTTGTCAAATGGTTCTGACATAGGATTGTAAGTCTGGAATTGACAGACTGGAAAGTTAGCACAGGGAAGTAGCGTTGATTCACAGCACCATCTTTAAATGCACATAACCAAAGATGCAGTACTTATAAAAATCAACGGAAGCAAAATTCTTACAGCTCCAACTGCTGGATAGTCATCCTTGTCAGCAAACTCACACATGTCATCATCATCACAGCTACCCTCCCATAAGGGCTTCATTGTTGATGATTTGTTGGAGTTCATAGTTGACCAGTTGGAAGAATGATTCAAACCCCTGGAAGCAGTTAAATCATTCTCAAATCTATAATAAAATAGAAAAAAAACAAGTAGATGATGAGCAATCAGGTGGGCACAGGAATTAGAGAAATCACTTACAAGCCATTTGGTATATCATGAGCAGGAATCTCATTAAAAGAATCCTGCGTCATTGTACAAAAATGGAGTTATTGAGTAGATGAAGGTACCGCAAGAAAAATTATAGATGAAATAATATCAAACTGTGCTAGTAGTACTCGAACCTTGTGTCCAGCACGATTGAGTGGCTGCAGTTCGTCTGGTTCTCCAGTGACAAAAGGATGCTGCAAAAAATGTCCAATTATGAAGCACAATCAGCATACACTTGGAGCCACAGGAAAAGCACTATTTACAATCCAGAGTTAGTGCAAATATACCTTTAATAAGTCTGATGCTGTAGATCTCAACTCTGGTTCCCTTAAAGAATAAATAATCAAGGCACCAGACAAAACATTTGAAAATTTAAGTGTTCATTTGCAGGAAGCCAAATACTTTGGAGGAAATATTAGATAAGTGGAAAGTATAACAGTAATACAGTTAAAGGCATACTTCTGCAGGCATTTCAGCAGAAAATCTTTGGCCTCTGGAGAGAGATGTTCAGGTATAGGTGGGTGTGACTTCGTGGTTCCAACATGAAAGAGAAGAGCAACCTGAAAAAGTGAAAAGAGTTTCTAAGTGCAAGAAATAAAATTGTTTTACAGTTTGCTTAGAGCTCCATGGCGATAAAACTTACCTCTTGATATTGCTGGCTCCATGGTGGTTTGCCAGTTGCCATTTCAATGACTGTGCACCCTACGCTCCATATGTCCGCAGAGCTGAGACAGTGAAAAAGTAAGGATCGGTTTGCAAAAGTAAGAGCAAAAATGAAATGGACATGATTATGGAATAGTTATATTATTTTCCTATTCTTTTGGTTTGAATCAAAGTACACTACTTTGTTCCTTGGTAAGGGTCATGCATACATAAAAATGAGTCAAAGGTCCACAGGGTTATCTCAAATTAATAAATACTGGTGCTGTTTCCTACCACCTCTTCTGTATTTGGACAATAAATGCCTACTCATTTTAAAAAATGTGAGTGGAAGTTATATTCAACTCACAATAAGGACAATCTATGTACTTCAGGTAGAAAATTGAACATATATAATCCTTACTGAGGATTGTTTTTAATTCTCTCCCAGAAAAATATGAATTGCCCATAGCTTAAAGCAGTACTACTAGTAGCATAGTCTGAATCAAGCCCACGATTTTATTTTAATTGCATTCTGTTTCCATGAAAGAAGTGAAATTGAACATTCTTATTCCAAACAAGTACAACTAGAAAATAGATATTCCTGGTATATTATATCACAATGAAAATATATGTTCTATATTTAAATACGGAAAAGAAAGAAACGAGACAGGGGAAGAGTTTTCTGGACATACAAGCTATGCCCACTCCCAACAATGACTTCAGGTGCCATCCAATGTGGTGTACCTTTCATTGTTTTGGCTGCTGTCACAGTAGCCTGGCAAAGCATGACATATTGTTGTAAGTGCAATGACATGGGAAATTAGGAATTACTTGAACAAACAGAAAACATAGTGACCATCTTCAAACAGAAAAAATTAGCAGGCAGTTGTGTTAATACACCAATAATGCAATTATTAAAAAAATGAGGATGAGTGAGGCACATGCTAAGTTGCTAACTGTCCGGCACTACTACACCAGAGTATAATGTGGCCAGAAGACAAGATTTCAAAAATATGATGATCGTAGAGATATCATCTGCCATTTGTATTGAAAATAGACCACATCAGCAACACGCCAGACTGCTTATTAGAAGTTCAAAATTGCCTCGAACAACAAGAACAAAGCCCTTTAGTCCCAACCAAGTTGGGGTAGACTAGAGATGAAACCCAGGAAGAACCTCAACATTGCCACTACTATAATAGAACTTGTGAGCATCCATACTTTCTTTTGTATGACTTGCTATAGGCCGTAACAGTCATATGATTACATGAGATTTCCTACAGTATTTTAGAAACTTTATATGTTTCTTTCATTTCATCTTACCCCTCCTTGCACATGTGTGGGAGCTTTCAGCACAGCTCCCCTCCCCGCACAAGTTTTTCTCTCTAATGTATCAATTGTAAATAGTTTTGTCAATAGGAAGAAAAAAACAGGCGATTCCTGAATCTAAACCTGCATGGGACGTACTCTTTCACTATTGATTAAAAAGAATAATCTAATTGTTCAAGTTTGCTAACTACCCTCGATTGCACTTGACCTTAAGAGCACACTGAACATGTTGTTTTGATCTTACCAACTTTGCCACTTGCTTAGATGCCCCAAAATCAGCAAGTTTGATGCACCCTTTGTTATCAACAAGAATATTTGCACCCTGAAATTTGGAAAAATCCCAGGTTCATCAGAATAACCATGACCAGTATAAACACAGGACAAGCAAAGCTAAAGGTCTGCCATTATATGTCAAGACTTCAGAGTCTGTACCTTTATATCTCTATGTATTATCGCATTGTTATGTAGATACTCCAATCCTTGCAAAATTTGCTTAGTGTATTTCTTAATGACCTGATCAACAGAAACAGGTAAAATGGGATCAGTACTGTTCCATTATGCACTTACCAGGAATGCAAGCCACACAGATTAATGATTACTTACAGGCTCTGGGAACGAACCGAGCTTTCCCAGAAGTGACTGAATGGACCCTCCAGGGACAAATTCCAGCAATATATTTAGCGTATCTTCCTCCCGAACAGTCCCAAGATACCTCTTCCAGAATAAATAAACATTGTAAATCAAACATCAACTTTGCGATTAGCTAACAAGCACAAATTCCTATTGTCTAATCCATGTTGCATTCACTCACAACGATGTTGGGATGCGACAGGTTCTTGAGCAGCTTCACTTCTTCTTCAAGCTCTCTAATATGTGCCTAACCACAAAATGCACCTCATATCAGAAAAAAAAGCCTCAGAACTCTAATTCCCTAGCAAACCAACAGGCGGTTAGAAGAAATGCTACTCACTTGGGCCTTCTCACGGGTAGCATTGCTAGTGCCGATCAAAACCTGCAATAAATAACAGGAGGGATCAAGTCACTACTCCGAATGCTGACAAAACTTCGAAGGTGAAGGCCTAATCCCGTGCGTCAAACCCTCTCACCTGCTTAACGGCGAGGAGCTCGCCCGAGTCCAGGTTCATCCCGAGGTAGACCTGCCCGAACGCGCCTGCCCCGATCAGCTCCCCCTTCCGCCACCGGATCGGTGGATTCTCCTCTCCGCCTCCGCCTCCGCCGCAGCCCCCGCCCCCTCCTCCGCTGCCGCCGCCGTCCGCCTCGTCTGGCATCGGCGGCAGCATGCGGCGCGGCGGCGAGGGGTTCTTGGCGATGAGCCCTAGCAGCCCCATCCCGCGGGACTTCCGGATGCAGGAGCTGATCCGCAGGCCGATCCCTCCGGCCCCCGCGCCGAATGGGCCCGCGGGGATCTCCGGGCCGGCAGCGGCGGCGGCGGGTCGGAAGGATATGGAGCGGCGCACGGAGTCGAACAAGTCGTGGAGCCCGGTTCCGCCGCCGGCGTCGTCCCGTCGCATGGCTGGGCTCTGGGGCTCGGGCTCGCGTCCTCGTCGGCGGGCGGCGGCGTGATGCTGGATCGAATCGAGGAAGAGGGGTACTCGAATGGGGAATGCAGACGCCGCTCTCGAGTGCGGGGGTTTTGAAAATTTTGGGATTTGCGGGGTGCAGAAGGACAGAAATGCCCCTCGCGACCGTTAGCAAAGGGAGCATTCGGGAGTGGAATGGTTCGGCTTTAGCGGCTTAGCGCAGAGTTCGTGTGGACGCGTTGATTAGGGTGTGTTTACTGGGGAAAGATTCCTTGAAAATACACTGTTCACTAAAAAACATTGTAGATGAATAGTGATATGTGAGTAGAAGAGGTGGGATGAATAGGGAAAAGTTGGATGAATAGTGGATTTTTGGGGAATATTTGGGAAACTAAACGGGGCCTTAATCGGTGCCTTAATAGGGTGTGGGACTCTGTCTGGAGCGCGTGAGAAATGGGTTCCAGGTAATCAAAGAATACTTTAATAAGTTGAGGATATGAATTTACAATGATTCACGAATACAGTAGATTTTTTTTAAAAAATGGTCGATTCATGCGTTTCGAATTAGTTCGGATAAGAATAAAAGTAATTACTGGTCTTGCTAAAAAAATAATCATTGGTCTAAAGGTATTTATAGGTACTTTTCATCAAGAACCGAAGCGTGAAGATGTACTCTGGACTGAGATTTCTGTATCATCTATATATTTGATTGCTGTCACCGCTCCTTTTTTGAAATGTCTGGAATAACCAACGAAATGCACAGATTAGTAATTGCTACTTGAACATCTGTGGCAATCATTTGCGCTTGAAAAGTACTTGGGCCTGTTTGTTTCGACTCATAAGTAGTGGCGTAGCCAGAATTTCTAGTGTGGGTATTCATTGTGATTTTTTTTCAAATACAAGATACCAAACACAAAAAGATCAACAAGGAAATGATGAAAGTTTATTATACCTTTATAGAAATTCCCTTGTAGAATGAATTAGACTATGAACTAGACTAGTATTTTTATTAATACACATAGATTAATACTACATATTACATTGCTTATATAAATCCAAGGGTATTCATGTGAATACACATGAATACCCTGGCTACGCCACTGCTCATAAGCAGCTTATTAGTTAAAATAAGCAAGAATCCACCAAACACCGTGCTTATTTTCATTTATTCTCGCTTGTTTAGATTTTTTTTGTCGGTTGAACTTTTTTCAATTTGTTCATCGATGCGTGTTGCATAGTATTCTTTTTTTCTCAATGCACGAGAGTCCTGCATATAAGTTCAAAAGATTTTTTTTCGATAGCACATTGTCTCTTTTCTACTTTAATTAGAAAACTAGTTAAATATCTTCGATGTTGCACAACATATTGATGTCATAAACACCTTATATTTGTACCAAGAGAGAGTAATTAGCTAGCTGATGGCTAAGTCAAAAAATAATGCCAAAGTATATATTTGTAAGAGAAAAATATATTCCATTTTATCGTAAATGCTTTTCTAGGGAAAACAATTCCAATAAAACTTAAATAAATAATATAATGTCAAGTTTTAGATAAATCTTCATATTTCAAGCAACCCTTTTAATGTGATCATTATCTTGTAATTACAAGACGTATATTCCATGACACTAATATCTTCCATGAACTGAAATCTAAAAATCACGCACCAGAACACAAATATAATTGACAAACCACGCCGTACAAAAATCGAGATGGAACTCCTATCGTTGGTAAATGTAAACTTCAATGAATTGGACCTAGTGGCGTGAATGAACATAATTTTTGGGATTTTGTGAAAAAAAAAAGATCATCTGACGAGTACCCTAGCCGAATGCGCCCAGTCTCCCCACCACACCACGCGACGCCACCGCGATGGCGCTGCACCAGCTCCGCCTCGCGCCGCTCGCGCTCCTTCGCGTCGCGGGCCTCCCGCCTCTCGCCTCCTCTCGTCTCGCCGCGCGCCACCACCAACACCTCCTCCTCTTAGCGCCGCCGGCGCAACCGTGGCGCGTCCTCTCGCCCGCCGCAAGGCCGCGCACGCTCGCCACCGCCGCGGCCGAGGCCGATGACACCGGCGCGGGCTCCGGCGACGGCTTCTTCGCGGAGGAGAGCACGTCGTGGGGGTCCCTCGGCGTGTCCGACCGCCTCTCGTCCGCCCTGCGCGGCGCCGGGCTCGCGAGGCCTTCCCTTGTCCAGGTAATGCCCAGCTCTTTTCACTGCTGCTGGCAGCTGCACTTCAACACACGCCACGTGCTCGACGAAATGTCGGAGCTCGTGGGATCGTCTCACGTCTGTTCAACATCAACTGGTCAATTGTGCATGTAGATTTCATACATTGTTGCTCGAAATTACAACACATGATCATTTGACCTGTGCCAGGTTATTGTATTTTTTAAATTGACTGTGTTGGGATTCAAAATAGATTTTTCATCTTGTTTCCCTGATTGGATGTCTGTTATATTCCACTTGTGCTGTTACCATGAAATCCTAACATGAAAATTGTTAATCCTGGCATCATATGCTTACAATTGCAAGCACGTTATACTATTTCGACAAGTAACTGACCACTAGAGGACTCAGGATAAGTTTATCAGTTATGTTGTCAATATGGCCATCAATCTTTGGCTTCTGCAAACAATTAGAATTTTGGATTTTTTGCGCTACAACTTATTAGTGTTGTCATCACTCCAAGAGAATTTATTGTAAACTTATTAGTGTTGTCATCACTCCAAGAGAATTTATTGTTGTTTTCCTATAGGTGTGATTGGATTGGGCTCTGTATTATTTTACAGCCACCTTTCATATAAATATTCGATCAGATGGTAACAAAATAATAGTTTCACTTGGAATTGTATTTTATAACTGGCTTGTTCAGTGCCTAGTGCTGCACAAATGACACTTACACAAAGTTTCAAATGTTATGCAGGCAGCCTGTATACCACATGTTCTCACAGGGAATGATGTAATTGTTGCCGCAGAGACTGGCAGTGGCAAAACCCATGGTTACCTGGTTCCTTTAATTGAAAAGTTATGCTCCAAATCTTCTACCACAGAAAACGACAATTCTCAGGACACTGCCCCAGGGGCACGCGACATCGTCTTGGTCCTTTGTCCCAATGTAATGCTCTGCGAGCAAGTTGTTCGCATGGCTAATTCATTACTTGACGCGTCTGGTGAACCACTTAAAAGTGCTGCTGCTGTTTGTGGACCGAAGGTATGCTTATGCTCTATCTGAACACAGTTCATGCTAATTGATAAATGGTAAACTCATTTTTTCCACGTTTGACTTCAGATAAATTTAGATTAGCTGTATTATGTTCCACAACTGGATGCCCATTTTAATTCTTTTTTTTTCTGTAGCAGACCTTGTTTCCTAATGTCCCCTATGTGATTGGCAGGGGGTCTTTGTTTTAGTCTTTTAGCTTCCTATTCTCTGTAGAACTCATACAGCATCTGGAGCAATGATGTAGTAACGAAACTTATTATGGTATAACTTGTGGTCATGTTTTCTTAATTTGCATTTCATGACAGGGTTGGCCAGCTGTTCATCCAGATATTCTTGTTGCCACTCCAGCTGCTCTCTTAAATTATCTGTTTGACTATGACCCAGAAAAGAGGCGAAGAGAGCGATTCATGCGTAAAGTAAAATTCATAGTAAGCACTTGAGCAAAACATTTCTTTTCTATCAAATTTATATTTGTTTCTACTTAATCATTATCTGAATCTGTTTGACAAAGTTGTAGCAGTAGTCTTGCCCTTTCCATTTCCTGTTGCCTAGATAAGAAATATCTGAAATTGTTGGCAGTTAAGTTGTGATTTTTTTGGGGGTTGTCTTGTCCGGTAGGATTTATTGAATTTCCCTTCCGTGTGTCTGTCCTGTTTTAAGGCAAGTTTTAAAAGGCAGTACTTCATCTTGCGACTACCAGGAAGTCCTAATAGTTTTATATTTGGAATAGGTATTTGATGAGGCAGACATGCTACTTTGTGGAAGTTTTGAGAATCAAGTCATTCGTCTCATCCACATGCTGAGATTTGATGAAAAACTACTGTCTAGAGCACAAGATTCTGCAAAGGAAGCATCACCTGGGAGTGATGATGAATATCATGAGGATTCAGACTCTGAGAGTGCTGGCTTCAGTGGTTTTGATGAGGAAAACGAAGACAATCTTGTTCCAGATAGATCAGGCATGGTGGAGAATAATCCTGTTGGAGCACGTAAAGACTGGAGGAGGGTTAGAAAAATATATAAACGGAGCAAGCAGTATGTCTTTGTTGCCGCCACCCTTCCTCAGAGTGGCAAAAAGACAGCTGGTGGTGTACTGAAGCGAATGTTTCCTGATGCTGTATGGGTTAGTGGGACTTATCTGCACCGTCACAACCCCAGGTATCCATTTTGTTTTCACTATAAGCCTGTAAATGCCTTCTATGGTGGTGATTCTTCTTTGGAACTTGCTTTATTTTGTTGAGCAATGAGCATAATGGTTTCTCTCACCAGCAATACTAGTAAACCTTGATGTTTCTCTTATAATCCCAATTTTGTTTTTAGTTTTCTTCACATCATATTCCCACCTTAACTTCCACATGTTTGTGACATATAATGTGCCTCGTATGCAGATTAGAGCGAAGATGGATAGAGGTCACTGCTGATACACAAGTTGATGCGCTTCTAGATGCTGTAAAATATGGCCTAAGGAGTAAAGATCATGATGCGCCAACACGCACTATGGTGTTCACAAACACTGTTGATGCTGCCAATTCAGTTTCTGGCATATTGCAGCGAGTTGGTATTCCATGCATCTTGTACCATCGTGAGAGTTCATTGGAGGAAAGGGCTCATAATTTGCAATCTTTTCGGGACAATGGTGGTGTGCTTGTATGCACTGATGCTGCTGCCCGTGGGCTCGATGTCCCTAATGTTTCTCATGTCATTCAGGTATGTACTAACTACTAACCATGCCAGTACTAAATTAAATTTTGTTGATGTCGTCTGCTTTTGGTGTCAATACCAAAAATGCAAATTATGGATGCGTAATTGTTTTCCGTGTCATATTGCTTGAGTAACCCATCTACAATTTAGTTTATCGTCGGTGTTATAGTATCATCAGAAGGTTTATCAATTTTACTTTGCTTCTGCAGGCGGAATTTGCTGCCTGTGCTGTTGATTTTTTGCACAGGGTAGGTCGCACAGCCAGAGCTGGCCAGTCTGGCACAGTGACCAGCTTATACACAGAGGCAAATCGTGATCTTGTAAGGGCGGTACGTCAGGCCGAGGAGTTAGCCCAGCCAGTGGTAAGACCCCCTTTTGTTTCATCATTTGAAATGGATAAAGAACTTTTTTTAATTGAAAAACGCCTACATGCCTACATACTCGTGGATTGAAAAAAATGGTTTTGACAGGAGAGAGCTTTCAGTAGGAAAAGGAGCTTCCGCAACAAGTTGAAGAAGCAAGCATTACAGAAACGCGAAGCATCTCTAGCGTGATCCATTATTTTCCGTAAAAAGGAGTTTTTTTTTCTTTTCTACTTTGGTGTTGGATTTTTTTGTATTATATAGAGCTGCAAAAAATTGAACGCAAGCGAGGTTAAGATGGAATGCGTTGAAGTAATCTGGCTCTTTGAGTAATATAAACTACTCCATATATAGATTCTACTACTGGCCTTTTTCTTTACCTAAACTGCGGCTCTTGGATTTTTTATGTTGGTGCTTCTTCACGATTTTATTTGAGGTGGTGCTAACTATACGTACTAAGGAATGCTAGCAATTGAACTCCCCTACTAGCAAGCCGACAATATAATGTTCAGTATGCATCTTTCATCACCTGTGGCAAATGCGCAACCTATGTGAAACATAGGGATGATAGCTGGTTTTGTTGTGGTTGATGCGTTGTTTTAAACATCAGAAGTTATATTGTCAAAGAGTGGCAACTGGCATAGTAAGCATCATTCTCGACAGAAGATTCAGATGGCTGATTAGACACGATGGTCGCGGAACATATAATATACTCTTCAACTTGTCTAGAACGAAGCTTTATTCAGACCAGTACTCCTTGACAACTACAATCTGATCTTGTACTGCCAAAAGCTCATGTTGCGAGTCATAACAAAGAAGTTCCTTTGGGCACCTGATCTTCTTAGGTACATGCTTGCTAGATAAATATATATTCTTGAATTTCATTACTGAGGAGTACTCCCTGCGTTCCAAAATTATAGTCTTTCTAACTTCCCGAGAAAATACTAAAATACTGACGATCGATTGCACGGGGAGCCTGAGCTCTTTCGTCATCTCCGACGTCGGCGTCGAGGAAGTTCATAAAACTAGAGCATCAGTCGCCGCATCCAGCCAGCGTTTGCGGCTCCGCATGGATACAACCAACCAGTCGCCCGAGGAGGTGTACTCCGTGTGGGCGCTCCCGTCGGACCCTGCCCGGGGACGCCTCTGCCGCCTCATGGCGGAGCTCCGCGCCGCGCTTGGCGGCCCGGCCTTCGAGCCTCACGTCACGGTGGTCGGAGCCATCCGTCTCCGGCGGTCGGCCGCGGTCGAGGCTCTCCGTGCCGCGGCCGGAGGCGTCCGCCCGTACACCGCCCGCGTCGTCGGGGACCGCGACGGCTTCTACCGTTGTGGATGCCTCCTGCTCGAGCCCACTCCGGAGGTCAGCTTGCTCGCAGTCGTCTCGTAGCAACGACCGTCCAGCTTTGCTACGAGTTTGGTTGAGGAAATCCCAAAACCTGAGCAAGACTATCTGCAAGGTCGATTCCGCTGACATCAAATTCTTTGAACGACGACGCTTTTTTTTTTCAGGTGATGGAAGCGAGCGATCACTGCTGCGGCCACTTCGGTTACGAGAGACCAATTCGTGAGCACAGTTGCAGATGGATCTCAACTTGTTTTGTTCTAGACTGGGAGATCACAACTTCATCCTCGGAAAATAACTGATGGTCTACGTTTGCGTTGTTGCAGCATACGTGCCGCATGTCAGCCTCATATACGGAGATCGAACAGAGGAGCAGGAGGCGGCGGCGATGAGGAAGGTTCAGGAGCTGGACGAGGACATACGTGAGCTTCAGTTTGAGATCTCTGAAGTCGCGCTTTACAAGACGGACCCTGATGATGTGGAGTCATGGGAGCTGGTGGAGGCGTGCAACCTGAGGCAGGTCAAGTGACTCACGAGCGTGCAGTTTCCTCTCCTCCAATAAGAAAAAGGAATACTCGATGATTATAAATAAAAGCCTTGGCTAGGCTGTCTTAGTTTTTTTAATAGTCAATGCACTGTATCATATTTCTATGACAATATGTGTACATTAAAAAAATATAGTATGTGTGAAACATACATCATTCACATGGTATGAATTTGAGTTTCAATTGTTCACCTAAGAGAAAGCCTGCCACGAAGATTATGTGTTGGCATACCCGTCAGATGCCCTCCAACGTGACACATCTTGCCATGCCATTGGATGTGGTGCGGCAAGGTGTTTTTGCCGTGACACGTGGGCTGGCACGGCCAAAACGGTTATGGGATGGAAATATCATTATGGAGCTCTTGTTTTTAAAAATATTATTAAAAACAGGTTTAAATTTTAAAAAATGTGTCTTGTTCGTTAGCGTAGAGCTTTCCCAGAACTATCAAAGCACAGGGTGACCGCTGGCAGGTGGCGTATGGACAATCTTCTCGTCTCAACACCGGCTATATAAACGAGCAACCAATTTGCGCATGATTATGATACTCATTACAAATAAAATATGCAACATTCAGTACAACAATGTTTTCAACTCCGCGAAGAATTCCATGATTTTCCGCGAATTGTTCCAAAGCCCGCAACCATCTTAAATACATAAAGAATCGTCAAAATATCTTGAGGTTGCGAACTGACGCCGGCAGCGCCCACCCTCCGCTCCCCTTCTGCGCGTCGCGGGCGCACTCCCCGCCGGCCCTCCTGACCGCCGCGGCGCCCGCCGCCTTGGCCGCCGCCGCCGCCCCCGCGCAGGCGTGGTCAGCCGGGAACCGGTGCTTGAGGCACACCTTCCGGCCGCAGGACTTGCACTGGCTGGTGTTGGAGAAGGTGAGGGGCTCCTTGCACCGCCGCGCGGGGCACCGTGGCTTGGCCTTCCTCGCCGGGTCGCAGCGGCGCGACCGGGCGTGCGCCTCGAGGACGGCGCGGTCGTCCTGCCCCGGCGAGGTCCGCTCGATGGCGTCGCCGCAGTCCGGGCAGACGACGACGGTGCGGCCCTGGTCGGCGGCCTTGGCGCAGCCGTGGTCGCGGTAGGTCCGGTGCGCCGCGCAGAAGACCTTGCCGCAGCCGTCGCAGTCGAACGGCAGGAAGTCGAGCTGGTTGCAGTCCGGGTCGTCGCAGTGCGCGCCCAGGTCAGGGAACGCCTCCGTGCCCCGCCGCGCCATGATCGGTGATCGCTGCCGCCGCCGCCTCCTGTTGCTCTGCTTCTTCTTCTTCTCCCTTCGCCTCGCGCTTCTGCGCTGCGGTGGATGGATTGTCGACAATGCTCTGGTTTGGTTTCTTGCGGCGTTCGCGGGATTCGATTGCGTGGTGAGAAGCGAGAGGAGGCGCCGGTGTTGGGTATCGGATTTATAGGTTGGGCTGGGCAGCTGGGTGCCGACGCGGATTCGTTTGGTTTTCTTTCTTTCGCTGCAAGAAGTTCCGTTCCGACTGGCGCGGCGTTGGCGTGGTTGCTTCCGGGTGGCGTTGGCGTACGTTCTGGATTGGTCGGGTGGGTCTCCTCTGGAGGCTGACTTTTCTTAGCCAGCGTCGGGTCACGTTCGTTTGCCTTTTGTTTTTGTTTGCGGGAGGCCAGCGTCCGCGTCGGCCGTGACGTGGTGGCCGCGGCCGCTGGAGACAGAAGGTTGACCGGGCGGTCCTAGTGGGTCCCATTTTGTCAGATGTTTTATCGTGCTGTGAAACTATTTCTAGAGGTTGTTTTTTTTAATATTTTTTTAGAGGCTGCTGTGCGTCTTCTTCTTTTTCTGTTTCAAGTGCGAAATGCGGAACTGTTTTTTTTCAGACACATGCGGAACTGTGAGGCCGGCCCCAGTCACGTGTTCGTGCCCAGCTCTAGCTACATGGTCCAATACTATTGGGCCGAAATCGTGCAGACTCGGCGGCCCTAGCGCTCATCCCCGGCCACGAACGCAATCAACATTTTTTTCAATAAAATAACAGATTGGAATGCATTCTGGACTGTGTGAACGAAATGAAGATGAATTCCAGATCGCTCCATCCAATTTCACACTGGCAAACCCCTTGTCCATCCATCGCCGTCGCCACCGCAAGGCATGCCGCATGCTACATGAAACCAAGAATCTCACGGTGTTTGGCTTTTGCATTGTGTGGTTATACGTGTGTGCAGATCAACCGAGGATCTATGTGAGAAGCCCAAGTACTCATCCACCTCACGATTCATCTACTGTTGTTCGCTGCTTCCTGATGTCTCCCCTTCCCACCACCTGACGTCCTCGATGTCCATCCAGGCTGTGTTTAGGGGTGTATGTTCTGTGGGTGGGTGAGATGGGATGAGTAGGGAAAAGTTGGATGAATAGTATTTTTTTTGGAAAAGTTTTGTATCTAAACGCACCCTTAGTTGGGTGGAAGAAAAAAAAAGTAGTTTTAGATGAATAGTTGACTGGGAACCGTGTTCTGTGAGGGAGGTGAATAGGAAAAACTTGTTCCAACTGAACCTTGCCCTAGCTCCCTCGTCTCTCTCTACAGTGTATCTCACCCTCACTTCTCCCTCAGCTTCTGTTTTCAGGGCAAGCGGGATGAACGGAGAAGAGAGATGGATACCTTTTATATAGGGACAAGTAGCGGGTGTACACATTCGTACCACCTCATCAAAATTTGGTACTCCTCAACTCTAGTTTTCAATGTGAAATCAACATTGCTTGATGACAGATATCAGTTTCCAACCACCAACCATTGCTTGGTATTTAGCTTAGAAGAAATAATGTTTCTGATCTTAACCTTATGGCTTCAATTATTCCAATGCTTTGCCCTAATGCCCACCGAATTATGTCTTTTGACATTGCCCATAAAGTCTATAGCTTACTGCCAGTGGTATCCTTGAAATATCTACCAGAAAATTAGTTAAAATCAATGTGAAACCATATATTGCTTGATGGCAAATATCAGTTTCCATCAGAGCCCCAACCAAACTTCGACAATAGTTTTATGGTCAAAAACAGACTTTTTACTAAATTCTGTGTCATTTGGGAACATTGTAGGCAATTGTTGCCATCTGTAGAATCTTCTCATAGCCACGAATGGAGCACAGCCTTATTAAATCAATCCATATTCTGGAGATTAGCAACAAAAGCAGTCGAGCCACCGGATAAATAGGACAGTAGATAAGAACAAAGACTGAAGTTGTAAGAGGCCCATAAGTGACGTACTATCTTAATGTTAAATTAATTTACGTAAAAGAAACATTACAAGATTTTATTTCCTTCTCCTTACACGATCTGGCACTGCTCCTGCCTAATTTTGAAAACAAAAGAAAGAAAAGTAGAGAGAACATAGATGCAAAATTACTTAGCTCTCAATTTCCTTCCCTTCAGGTTAACATACTTTGTTCTGTAGTACTATTTTGCCGAATTAGCTGGATTGACAGAAGCAATTGATTCAAGCCATGCGAGTAACCCACGACTGTTGTTAACAGTACCGACGCCAACAGGATATGAACAATAATAACCGGTGCCAATTCGCTATTGTTAACACTGGGATCTTCATCGTGATACTCCAATTGTCCGCAGCCCGCCCGCGACCGTGCCACAGCGAGTAATGGCGCAACTACGAGCTTCCTAAGCGGCAATGGCAAACAAATGGGCTTAACATTGATATGGGGGAGGAGCCCTCATATTCGTAACGAATAATTCGTTTTTTGAAGGAACGTAACGAATAATTCGTTGCACCCGGATGCCTCCCCTTCCCACCACACGCCTGTGTTCATCCAGCTTCCTCGTCTCTCTCTCGATCCAATCTATTTGGCTGTATCTCACTCTCACTTCTCTGAGCCTTTTTTCCAAGCCAAGCGGGATGAATGAAAGGAGAGAAGGGACCCTTATATAGGGTGGAGTAGTGGGTATAATATTCATACCATCTCATCAAATTCAATGCTTCCAACAACAAAAAAAACAAAGATTGGTGAGCTTCAATGAATTACTATCAGCGGTACAATGCATCAATAGTTCTGCTATGCCTGAAGACTGATGTGCAAATTGTTAATAAGGGTAAGAACAGGGTAATCAGGCCACATATCAATTATCAAGCGACATCATCTCATTTCTTCAAATTCAAAGCGCAGCGTCACAAGTCTAATTGCCTCTAACAATCTTTCTCCTCGGTGGACACTTGTAAACGCCAACCAGATCATTCACGATGAACACACAAAACTTGTTCTTGGCATTGCACACCTGGACCTTGCATTTTTTTTAAAAAAAAATCACCACAATGTAAACTCCTAGGGCAGCTCCGTAAAACCGATATTTGAACAATGTGAAGTTCGACCGCTTGGTGTCAGACATCAAAATCGACCTCTGAGCTCGGTTCGACGCAAGGGAAAAGAAACGGACAAGCACGCGTGACGTGAACGGCGTCCGGCGCTGCAACCGTCGATGTTGCTGCCGGTCGCGACCAAGCGCGCGCCCGTCGCGACGCCGGCGCGAGTCCCTTTCGATCCTCGAAGCGCCGGTGGCGCCGACGCCGACGGCTCACCACCTGCCGTGCGCCGAGGTACACAGCCCCCAGGCCGCACGAACGAGCTCGCTTTGGAGCCGCATGCGCCACCATGCCATGATTCACCGGGCGTTCTCAGGTGCAAGCAAGTGAGGCCGTGGCCCCGGCAGCGTCTCGTCGCGAACCAACGGCTGTGGTTGCTGCAAAATGCAGGTCGCCCCAGCGCGCAACCTCTTCGTTTCGGATGGGCGTCTGGCACCTCATGCACAACACGACGGCCGTCCTGGCCGCTGGAGCAGGTAAGCACGCATCCGAAAGGCGAGCACTGGAGCTGGAGCAGTCGAGGCAAAGCGGGATGGCCCGCGCCCACGCGTGGCGCATCCGCTGACCATCGGGCCCCACCCTGCTTTGCTGCGTAACTGCGTTAACCAAGTCAAACCACTCTCACAAGGTCAGAATGACGTGTAGGACTAGCAGTAAACAACCTAGCAGAAGACTAACGAAAAAGGGTTTAGTGCTACATCACCTGAAGACGCTACAAATGGTTTGTACTACGCCTCTAGAAAACGTTTCTTTACTACCAACCTTCACGGCCCTATTGGCAGGCGTTACTTGAAAACACGTTCAAGCCACAGTTTATCCAATCGAGATTATGTGCCAAGTACCCCCAAGTGACAGTTTGCTTGGATTCCAAACAAACCATCGCGACGAACGGGTCCGTCCGGGCAGGCAGACTCTTCTGACCTCGGCCGACCGAGCGCGGTGGATGGATGGTCAGCGAGCTGCTTATGTCTGTCGATAAGCACGCGGCGTCCGTGGCCCGGCATGCCAACTCTGACCCCCCTCGCATGGCGGCAAGGCATCTGCCGTTGACTATGCAAAGCCTCCTGCCAAAAAGTCATTAACAATGCCACGCTTTCTTTTGACATTTCATGACTCCTGCCCGAAGTTGTTAAGAAATGCTTCTCTTATCCCTTCCTTTCTGTATGAAAAGAATTTGTTTGTTGCAGTCCATGGTTAGCCAGTTAGGGTAGGTGCGATTAGCTCCAACCCACGCGAAGCTTCAGGTGTTAGACCTCAATCAGACGGGCCATTTTTCAGTTGCTGAATGCAGGCTTTTTTTTTTTCATTAGAAATGAGTTATGGCAATGCCAGGTTCACTGCAGATGTATACAAGAGAATGGGTTATGGCAGCTGATGCAAACAGTGTTTCAAATTTAGAGTTGCCAAACATCCAGATTAGAAGATTGAGAAATTAAAAAGATGGTGCGCAAAATCGCTGAATAAAAATGGGGTCATCTCCATACCTTCTGTAAAGCTAAGCCCTGGGCCATTGGGCAACATGCCAATACCTAGGAATCACGCAAGCGATGCGATGGACATAATGCAAAAAGGTCAAGCTGGAACGCTGCATTGGACAAGAAGATGACCTACAAAGGGTAGGACACAAAAGGCAGTAGACAAGCATGGCCTCTATGGCTCGTTGTCCATCTCTGGATGAATTCCAGTTCATGTCTGGGATCTGGATCGGTCCACGAGCAGCCAAGATCAACGACACCGCCAGCGACGATCAGGCCAGGCACCTGCAAAGCACCCCATCGCAAGAGATGCAGCAGTAGTTGCACGGGGTTGATCCTGACACAACGCGAATGATTTGCCATTGTGCGATTAGCATCAGTGTAGGTCCAGCGCTGCATTATCAGCAGCAACATCAGCCAGCGTACGGGCCGAGAAGTAAGCATCAAAAGGTTAGATCAGAGCATAAAGATGGTTTGATTTAGAGACCGTGACACGAGCGTGCGTCCCTCTCGCTCTAAACAAAGTCCCCCGTCAAGGACACGAGCTGCCACTCACCCAGGACCCAGCATCAGCAGGTGTGCGAGTACGGATAGAACAAAGGCATTGCTCTGACTTGCAAGCAACATCCACCCGCGCGCCTTGTCCGGCACACGAGCCGGTGCCTTTACACATGCCGCTCCGCACGACAGATCAGCACCAACAACACAGCAGGGCCTCACTCGTCAGTGTCACACGGATCACACATGACACCGTTCCAAAAACCATGGACGTGTTCATCATCTCTGACTCTGGTCTCTCACAAGACGGCACAGCACACATGTCTAAACGCTGTAATGCGACCCTAAGACGAAGCAATTTACATACAAAACATTCATCATCGCCAGCAAATCTTTGTCAGAACTCGGCGGTGTTGCCGCACGACGAGACGCCGAGCTCGCGCTGCCGTCGCCGGAACGACATGAGGCCGTCGGAGACGATGCTCCCGCCGCAGTCCTCGCCGTCGCCGCACTCCAGGCTGCTCCCCGTCAGGTCGTTGTACTCGTCGCCGTCCTCGTCCAGGTCACCCCTCATGGCGCGCAGCGTCTTGCGCGCCATCTCGCGCCGTACGCCGGCGGCGCCCTCGTCCGCCACCACGCGCCGGAGCGCCCTGTCCGCGCCCGCCGCGCGCGCCAGGCCACGGAACCGGAGGCTCCCGCGGCTCATGGCGTACAGCGCCGAGACGCACCACTCCTCCAGGTCCCCGGCGTCGCCGTCGAGGATGGCCGCGACGGACGCCACGGCGCCGGCGTCCATGAGCGCGGCGCGGCCTTCGGAGCACGCGGCCACGTTGCAGGCCACCATGAGCGCGAGCCGGCGGATGGGCCCCGGCTCGGCGTTCTTCCCGGAGGCCACGGCGAGGACCGCCTTGGGGGCACCCGGGAAGCGTGCGACCTTGGACTGGTTGACGGCGGCGAGGGTGAGGTGGTAGAGCGCCATCCCGGCGTCGCGGCGCGCGCGGGGAGGGTGGGATGGGGAGGTGAGGAGGTCGAGGAGGGGAGGGACCGCGCCGAGCACGCCGATGGCGGCGCGGTTGTCCTCGTTGAGCGCGAGGCCGAAGAGCGCCCCGGCCGCGTGCTCCCTCGCCTCGGCCGCCGAGCTGGGTGACCGGAGCACCTCCACGAGCGCCGGCACGGCGCCGGCGCGCACGATGCGGACCTTGTTCGCCGGCTCCAGGGAGAGGTTGACGAGCGCCGCCGCCGCGTCCACACGCGCGGCGGCGTGCCGCGGCAGCAGCAGCACGCGCCGGAGCGCCGCGAGGAGCCGCGGCGTGCACAGCGCGCGCCGCCGCTCCTCGCTCTCCCGCGTCGCCTCACGCAGCGTGGCCATCGCCGCCGCGACCGACCCGTCCTCGTGCGCGTCCAGCACCTTGGCCACCACCTCGTCCTCCAGCGGGTCAACTGGTGGCGGCGCCGGCTCCTCCACCTCCACCTCCCTGACTATCCGCGGCGGCGCGGCCTCCTTGACGGGCCTCGAGCTCCGGCCGTCCTCCACATCCTCCGCCGGAGTGATCTCCGACGACGAGGCGTATGACGACGTGGACGGCGGGGAGGAGTACGACGAGTTGGACGAGCTCGCCGCCGCGGCCATCACCGCCGCGCGCCTTGTCGTCATGGAGGTCCTGACAGACTTGGCCGTCGCCGGAGGCATCGTTCGAAGCACGGCCTCCCGCGCCGCGTGGGGCGACGGCGGCGCCGGCGTGGGCCTGCCGGCGCGGGAGCACCAGGTGGCGATGGCCGCCTTGAGCGCCGAGTTGGGGATGAGCGTGCCTTCGCCGGCTGGGGGCTCGACGCCGGGGGGCAAGAAGGCGAGCTCGGCGCAGGCCTGGAGGCAGGCACGCTCGTAGGTCTTCCCCGAGGGAAGAATCACCGGGTCCGCCATCAGCGCGCCGGAGATCGGGCACAGGAACTCGTCCGGCACGGCCTCCACCGCCCACGCCTCCGACCGCGCCGGGGACGCGGGCACCGGCGGCGCCGACGACCGGGTCGACGGCGACGGCGAGCACGGCGCGCTGCCGGCGACGGCGCTGGCGGAGCGGTGGAACGGGAGCTTCCAGCGCCGCGGGCGCGCCGCACCCATGGACTGGACTGGACTGGCCGTGAGGGTTGGGGGTGCTCGGTGGTGGATATGTATCGCTAGGTTAGCAGAGGCGGGGAAGGAGGAAGGGTGGTGCTTTTGCGGCCATGGCTTCTTTTGTTTTTGTGTTTGCTCCTTTTGGGGTTCGGGTGCTTTGTTCCCTGGCCGGAGCTTGGGAGTGTGGTGCGCGCTCTCGGTTTTATGCGGCGGGAGGGAGACGGCGGGCGGGCGCGGCACGGCAGGAACCTTAGCCTGGAAGGGATCGGTGTCGCGGTGAGTTTTGGTCCCGGGAGCGCGCGGTTTGGGTGCGTTTTGCTTGTGGTTTTTTGGGGTCGTCTTCGCTGGGTTCTTGTCTCGGCTCCGTTCCTGGGATGCTCGGAGGCTCGGATTGGTCGGGGTCGCGTCGGTTTGGGGGCGGACGGATCAACAACCACCGAGGCAATTGGCTGGACGGCCGTCGTCTAGCCGGGGTAGGAACTACTACTAGCAAGACTCGGCGGCCGGCGGGTGCGTAGCGTGCTCGCAAACAAAGCATTGTAGTAGGACTGAGCAAGAATGAGCGGACTCGCAAACAACGGCCGATTTTACTCCTTCCGTTGTAGTAGTAGGACTGCTTATCAAATGGCTTACAGTTCTGGGCTGTGTTGTATCCGGCGGTGTCCTCGTGAATCCACCGTTTCTTTTCCATTTTGAGCAGTGGTGTACGATCATTCGTTCAGAGCGCGGCATATCGAGGCAGGCCGTGTTTAGTTCCCAAAAGTACTTTTTACTTTCTATTCATCCCCATCACAGAAGACGCATCCCCAAAAAATTTTTTTCTCCTTTCCTATTCATCCCCCTCACGTAACACGCATCCCAGAAAAAAAGTACTTTTTCTCCACCACAACTAAACACGGCAACGGCCTTGCCAAGTTGCACGAACAGCGAGTCGCCTCTGCGAGTTGCTGCTCCCCACTCTCACCTGCCTTGGCTGCCTACATTGTACATTGCTGTGCAATACGTATATGCTTTTCGTAGCTCTGGTGCTCGGGATGATATATCACCGTGCGATCGTTTTCATTCCCGGTATTCGGCTCCTATTGCCCGGGACAAAACCTCAACATCTCGAGAGACGCTTTCGCGTTACAGGACAGCAAACAGCCGGACGTGTGAATCCAAGCGCCGACCGAGTCAAAGGCAGCTCTCCTTTCCCTGTACACTGTAGTACCCCTATTCGTTTGCTGCTGGCTACGATACGAACTCGCTGTCTCGCTCCAAGGGAAACAATTGGCTGGATAGGTGGCGCAACGACCGCCTGTTTCATTTGCTCGGCAGCCGCCTCACCTGCCCCGCGATCATTGATGAGCAGGATCATCCTGTATTTTTAACCGTGATCTACAAACAACCAGGCACGTACTGTACGTGCTCTCGGCTGCTCGATCGCCCGTACCGTACCGGGCGCGAGTTCGTTCATACGGACAAGTACAGGTACGAGATGAGCTGTGGAACCAACAGTAAAATAGCTCGTCGCCATTCCGTGGCCAGGCAGTCCGGGCGTGGTCCATCGCCAATCCGCAATTTTCGTCGCCGCCGTACCTGTATACACAGTGCTCTTGTTCTCCTCTACTCCCTGCCGCTTGCATTGGGCAAGCTGCGTGCCTGCGTAGCCGTGTGATCGTTTTCATTCCAGGTACTCGTCTGTCGCCTGCTCGCTTCGATAAGACCCAAGGCTGTAAAACCCTGGGGTGTGTTAAGTTGGGAGGTGAGGAAAGAACTTTTTCTGGGAATGTTCAGTGAGATCGATGAATAGGAAAGTTGAAATGAGTTAAAGGGGAACTTTTTTTTGAGAAGCGTGTTTTCTGAGAGAGATAAATAGTAGAGTCCAAAAGAACTTATAGAACTAAACACGGCACTGGACGTCAATAGCTTCTCGTCAGGGTCCGCTGCTCCGGACCAAGCCTGTGTTCCGTACTTTTTAGGTACTATTCATCTCCTTTACAGAACACGTATCTTCAAAAATTTTCTTTTCACCTTTCTTATTCATCTACCTCACATAACACGTATCCCAGGAAAAAAAATACTTTTTCCAAAAACCATCTGAACACAGCCCAAAACATCTCAACGTCCACCGCTTCCCTCCCTAGCACTGGCACACCGAAGAAGAAATTGCGAGGCCTGAAAAACGACAAGAATTTGTACCAACACGGACGACAGGAGTCTAATTGCAGAGGGTGTGAATCCAAGCACGGAGTCAAAATCGTCCATATGATGCTCCCCGAATCGTGCCGCATGTGAGCGCCCCGGCATCGGTTGCCATCACTCCACCAGCAGTTCATCACACCTACGTATGTTTTAGGTCTTGTATTTCGTCAACTTTCGTTAATTTTTCAGTCACATCAAGTTATATCTTCCCTCACAGACATATTTAACAATGCTCTATTCACACATTTTCCAACTTTCCGAGCCCTTAATCGAGACCTGTCTGCTGCGGCCTACCGTGCCGTCGATGCGAGCGGAGCCAGTGGCGTAGCGAGCTGCGAGGGAGCGACTCGCTTTCCGCCCGTTTCTCTCCCCCTCTTGCTGTCAGGGACCGCGGTCGCGTTGGCCTCTTGCGGGGTGGCCCACCGCCGGATCAATGGCGCATGCACGTCGCCGATTTCTTTCTTGGCAGCTCGCTTGACCACTCCCTGCGCTGGTTCGCCGTGAAAGCCTCTAATCATGCGCACACCGTGGCAGATTGGCAGCTCAATTGTGCGGTTGTGTTGTGCCGATGCATATGCTGATTCCTGGCCCTGGAACGTGATTACTTACTCTAGGTTCGTAGTATTTAACATTAAGCGTCGGCATCAGCGTATAATTCTTTTGCACTTTGTTTATCCTTAGCCCTCTCTTGCTTCCTGCCGAGGATTGGACACGTCAAAGGGAATGGCGTGATGAAATCGACGTACAGTAGTGGAGATAGGTGCTCACATCAAGCTGCCTTATGGTCAGAACCGTGGTTGAAAATAGGTTACAGTTGCTGCCATTTTTTTCCCTTTTTTTACAAACAAAAGCGACTTTGAGCCGAACAAAGGTTGAAGGAAGTATTCAGCTTCATGTGGTCGTGTCAATTGTTTAGTATCGATGGTTGGTAGCTGAGTGAGCTGATTAAATTTGATAGATAGCATTCCTGTACTTTGGAGTGCCGCCAATTTTAGCTGCAAAAAAGTAGGTTCTCGTCTGTATTGTTTTCCCAGTAGCTCTTGTCTCTTCTTCTCAACAGCATTAGTATAATATCTTCTCTAAAAACAAATGCCAATCCTTTTCTGTAATCAATACCGGTGGAGCTGTGGTCACCGGAAACGTATGTTGTCTGTAGCACAGTGCTGCTTGCACTAAGGATGGGCTTCGTCGGTTGATCTCTTGCTGATCACTGTTCGCGGGATAGTTTTTATTCCTTGGAAGGTTAGAGCACATGTTCCTTTTCACAGACAAAGGGTCTTGGGTCCACATGGTCACTTCTTGTTTGAGTATATAACCCACCCATGTGTTGTGCTGATACTCGCTGCTCAAAGAAATCCATTCCAGTAATGAGGCTGTAGATGGTGTCCAATATATAGTGTATAGAGTACGACACCTTCTGTTAATATAATCTGAGAACTAAACAGGGTCACGGTGGTACTAGTACTTGTACCTTTTGGCGATAGCTTTCCCCCGGCTCCGACTCCACCCGATTCGGCATAGCAGCCCTAACGCTGTTTTTCTTTTTCCCTGGCAATCGAGCAGAGAATGAGTACGAAGCCAATGAAGCATTGTTCTTCTTTTTTTTTTCATTCATTACCGGCTCCCGTTTTTTTTTTAATACGGATGGCCATAAGGATGTAACTTATATGTTTTGAGTTTATTGGGTCCATCAAAAAACTTTATATAATGAACTAGGATAGCATTGTGCTTAAATAATTTAGAAGGAGAAATGAACTATAATAGCATGCAACTGTAACTATCTAGTCGACTCTGGAAACACAATTGGGTACCCACTTGCATCACTATGTCATTATTTGTAATTTTGGTGATCGATTGACAATATAACTATTGGATTAACATGACAAGCTAAATGATTTTTTTAGATATTTTAAATTCCAACCATGTTTTAAGAGCCATCTAAACTTTTTAACTCTAAAAAAAGACGGGTGGAGCATTTTCTTTTTTAATGTTTCCTCCAACAATAGAGCAATGTTTTAATATGTTGCCCTCTAGTCACACCTTTCTATCATTTTTTTTTTAAAAAAGCTCGCTAAATGAGACGTGTTGAACCATATACAAAGTAGCACGGGAACAGTTGGGCAGTCAAGAGACGTGTTGGGACTATTTTTTAGTGTTAGTCCATGGATGTAATTTTGTATGTAATTATTGATTAGTCTACCATTTTTCTAAATGATTTAGCTTATACATATCCTCCTATAGCTTTGAATAGCTTTTAAAAAAAGGCTAATGCTAAACTTCATAACTCGCTGTTTCTTACCGTTCTCAAAAAAAAAAGAAAACACTCGCTGTAGTGTCTCGGTCTGACGCCTCCTAAAGTTAAGCTCATCTAGCATGCACGTCTGTATGCGTCGTAAAAGACGCCCTCATTTCAGTTTTGACAATGATAATCTCTGCTTGTGCAATATACGGATCTCGATTGGACAGCTGAGTCATTGTTCTTTTCTACCAACTTGTCACACTGACAACATGCCTCCCTCATATAAAACACCAACTTATCACCAACTTCCATTAACTTGGCAGTTGGTACCAACTTTTTGAACTAAACAAGCCCTGAATCAAAGACACGACTTGGGTATATTCTCCGGTGAAACCATTATCACAATTGGGGCTCTCTCCTGATGCTCACCCGCCATCCGACGTTCTTCGCGCCAACGCAAAGCCCACATCCAACTGGTGAATGAATGCATCATCAAGCTCGCCGCAGCAAGACGATGCAGGCATGCAGCTGGCCATGGGGGCATCGTTGAGAAGAGATTCCCATAATGGCCGAGCTCCTTGCGGCACACAGGTAATGGAAGGGATCCGTCAGATTCCGTCTGGCTGCTGCTATGTGAGTCTCTGACGATCCAGCCTCTCACCGATGGCGATCAGCACAAATCATTCACTCAAGTGGTGATTATAGCATGTGTTGAAACCTGATGCCAGATGAGCACGGCAGGCAGGCACTGACTGAGCACGAAAAGGCAGCAGCAAAGGCAGAACCCCAAAAGCATGCAGGAGCTTTTTCGCAGGCCATATGCACACAGCACGCTGAATGATATGCTTGGAAAGCTTCAGCTGTTCACACCACACATCCTCTGATATATCCTTTTCCAGTTTCCTCCTTCCATTTCACACGCCCACAACATTATCCCCCTAGTAGTGCCGCTAAATGCAGTTTTTATCTGATATCTTAACACACACTGTCACCCCCAGCGAAAACAAGAATCTAACAGGATATGCAAATATAACTATACTGGCGCATCACTTTAATTTGCTCGGGAATCTTAGCGTACATAGTGGGTTTGTTTTCTACGGCTTGGGCTTGCAAAGCCAGAGATTGTGATATCTGCTTTGGGGAGTAGGATACAAGAGGCAATATCTGCTGCATGTTGTCGATATGGACACAAACGCTTTTTCCTAGCTCGACAATATATCTTTCAGAATACCCGGAAAATACGGTCTTTCTCTTAGCTTGGGTGTGTTTATACGTTTTGTGCCTGGAAAAAGCCTAGAGCACTTTCATCATGTGCCTTATTATAGTGGTTTCGCTTTCGCAACAATCGATCATACTCATGAGGTGAGAGCGATGTACGAGTAAAGAACTTTGGTGGATTCAAAAGGTGATGTTACATGCATACATACATGAGGGCAACATACGAGTAAAGAAGCGAATTTCGGCACGAAACATCTGGTCTAAAGATGTGCAGGACGCTTGTCTGGTAATGCACTGTCGTTGGTGTCAATGCTAAGGCTTGTTGGTACACTCTGCTCGCCGCCGGCTGACATATTCTTCGGGATGGATTACAACGTGCCTTATTGTTAACACTGCATACCTTGTGTGTGGTGAGTTAAAAAGGTGCTTTTGACAGTTACAAGTTGCCTTGACCTTTACTAATGTGCATTTCTTCTGCATCGGCTGCTAGCTGAACTGGATTAGCTTTGAGACGCCAAACTGTACACTTGTTTAAGAAAAAAAAAGTTGCCCCTATAAATAAAAACTAGATAACATAAAGGCCTAGATGAAGCACCACGAAAGATTAAAAACATGTATTTTGAAAAAAAAAGAGACTAGAAAACTTGAATGGGAAAAGAGCTTACGCTGACCTCTTTCTTAATTTACTTTACTCCGTCTCAATTCTTAAAGCTAGTCACAATGTCTAATCAGAAAGAAACACGTAGGCCTTTTATATCTTCGTTCGGTATTGAGATACTTTTGGTTACCGGAGCTATTTTCTGTTGGGCCAAGGAGAGGCACAACGCACAAAGTGCCATATCGTTGAGCCGTGCGAAGCGACTTAAAGCCAGTGTTTAAGGAGCTTAATCGGGGGGCCATGCTAGCTAATGAAGTTGCCTAGGAAGCAACGGAAACATGTCAGGAATTATATTGTCCATCCATCCATGCTAAGCTGTCTGAATTGACAAAATGGCAGCCAGCATACCCGCAAATATAGGGCTGCAGGATGCACTGCGCATTGAACGAACGGACCGCATAAAACCCTGGGTTGCAATAGCCGCTTTCTAGTTTGGTTGTGTGTTGAACCTATCATACCTTCATCATCAGCTAGTGGTGCCATCCGCTTTAGGAAAAGCGAATATTCTAGTTTCCTGGGTGGCTAGGCCATATGATTTTTCTTAGGGGGAAAATGAGAGCCAAACTTGTTGCAGCTTAATTGTAATTCTCTGAGGAAACGCTTAATTCTATTTCACAAAGAAATATTATAATTTCTAACCATCCTTTGAAGAAATAAGACATAAATCCTTAGTTAATACTTTCTCCATTCCAAAATCAAAGGCGTGTCTTTGACCTAAATCAAACTCCTCTAATTGTAATAAATTCTATACAAGAAAAAAAACATTAACATCTATGCCATCAAATTTGTTTCACTGATCTAGCATGAGGTATGTTTTGATAGTGTATTTGATTTGAATGGTAGGCATCAATATTTTTCTATAGAGTAGGTTGAAATAATCTTGAGAAGTTTGACAAAGAACAACACACTTGAACACCTTACATTTCGGACAGTTTACATAGTAGTACTACATAGCAGTCGTGCACGCTTTGCAGCCTGATTAGAGCTCCAATCATACCTTGCATGATTTGTACTATACTTTCAGATGCTGCTGGTAAATTCGTGGCACACGGCACACGGTGACCTGGACTCAGAGTAAAATGCATGGTATGTATGGCTTGCGCTGTCGCTCGTCGCTCCAGCGGCGGACGGCCTGGCTGTTGGCTCAGGCGGAGTTGGAATAGACAGGGCCCCGCCACGGCTTCTCTGTCTCAGCAAATCAGCAGTTCAGCGGTTGACTTGGCTGGCTGGTACCAGGTTGTTGCATGTCGGGCACGCGCGCTGCTCGTCGTGTGCTACCCGGACTCGTAGGGCACGTTGGTGGCCAGTCGTTCAGCAGCAGCCGCGACGGCGTGCATCATCTTTCCTCGGCGGCAGCTCTAACTTGTCGCGTGATCAGTGCTGGGACGCGACACTGTACCACCTGCCCAAAAATGGTTGCTGCGGCGCTCACGCTACGTCGCTACGGGCGCGTGCAGAGTGGAGAAAGTTGTTGGTCAGACGTGTTGGCCACTCCGCCACTGCTACATCACAGTACAACTTTACATGACGTTCGATGCGATCGTATGCCGCGTTGCTCGACAGGGGAGAATTATAGCAGGAGTGGTCGTCCTATACCCGGCACATATACGAGATCGTCAAGGAGTGGTTATGGACGCTCTTAATTACGGACCCTAGTGAACGG
The DNA here is from genome assembly GCA_015342445.1 of Digitaria exilis. NCBI lineage: Eukaryota > Viridiplantae > Streptophyta > Magnoliopsida > Poales > Poaceae > Digitaria > Digitaria exilis. The sequence continues at coordinate 84,518 of JACEFO010002487.1, forward strand.
TACGGCCGGTCTGGGCATCATCGTGGTCCAGCAGCAAGAGTCCCCGCCGCCCGTTCCGTGGTACTACATGGCTAGCTAGCGAGTGGGTGATGCAGTACTCGACACGCTAGATGTGCGTATGCACGTCGCATGGACAGGTGCAGAGTCAATAGAGGATTTGGGTTGCCTGCTTTATTTTGCAGCGTCTTGTATGTGCTGTGAGCCTGTGAGTGGTCGGTACTCTTTCACGAAACTACATTTGTGCGTGTAATGTAACCTTTCGCACTCTTTCGCAAGCCATAAATCCCTACCATGCACCGCGCGTCTAGGGCTAATCGGCTGTACATCTCCTGAGTTTTTGCTTCTGAGCAAGACCCGACTTGGCGACGGATAACATTTTCTATAAGAAAAGAATCAAAACGAAGGTCCCCAAAAAGGACACCTCGAGGAGTCTTATTAGTTATATTAGGATGCAGAGTATACATCATATTGGAAACCATCGCGTCCCAAAATGGTGGCCAACAATGATACCAGTTAGAAACAAAGAAGATGGATTTAAATGGCTACTCGTTTCGGTCTATGGTGCAGCACAACAGGAGTTTAAGGAAAGCTTTCTGTCTGAATTGGCTCAACTTTGTGCTAAAGAATCATTGCTTATTGTTTTAGGCGGAGACTTTAACATAATTAGGGGGCCACATGAGAAGAGTAACTCTTCGTACAATGACCGATGGCCTTTTCTATTCGATGCAATCATAGATGCCTTTAATCTAAAAGAAATAGAATTATCTGGGAGACTTTACACATGGGCAAATAACATGCAAACACCTACTTTTGAAAAGCTGGACAGAGTACTGTTATCAACAGAGTGGGAATTAAAGTTCCCGAAAACTTCTGTCCAAGCTTTAACTAGAGAGATATCAGATCATACACCACTATTTCTAAACACTGGTGACACATCGGTTGGAAGCTACCAACAAACTTTCAAGTTTGAACTAGGTTGGCTTCTAAGAGAGGGATTTGTGGAAATGACCAGGGATATTTGGCTTGAAGTACAACAAGGAAATACGCCCTTAGAAAGATGGCAAGCCAAAATAAGAAGGTTACGTCAATACTTGAGGGGGTGGGCAAAAAATGTGAGCGGGTCTTACAAGAAAGAAAAAAAAAGTGTTGTTAGACAAATTGGATATGATAGATAAAAAGGCAGAAATATGGCCTTTGAACTCGGAAGAAATAAATTTGAAGCATGTCCTTAATGAAAGGCTTGCAGAACTTTTAAGGGAGGAGGAAATCAAATGGTACCAACGAGCAAAGGTTAGGAATTTAATGGAAGGCGATGCAAACACTAAATTCTTTCATTTAGTGGCAAATGGAAAGCATAGGAAAACAAGAATTTTTATGTTGGAACAAGAGGAAGGGGTAATTAGAGGTGATGCAGAGTTAAAAAGGTATATCACCAAATATTACAAGAAACTATTTGGCCCATCTGAGAGCACAACAGTGTCTATGGATGAATCACAAATAGACGATATTCCTCAAGTCTCTGCACAGGAAAATGAGATCCTTACTGAGAGTTTTACAGAAAATGAAGTAAGGGCAGCTATCTTCCAAATGAATAATAATTCAGCACCGGGTCCAGATGGATTCCCAGCTGAGTTTTATAAGGTTTTTTGGGAGGTTATTAAGGAAGATTTGATGGCCCTATTTGCAGATTTTCATAAAGGGTCCCTACCACTTCATAGCTTAAATTTTGGAACTATTATTCTACTACCAAAAGGTAGTGAAGTAAAAACCATTCAGCAATATAGGCCTATTTGTTTGTTGAATGTTAGTTTCAAAATTTTTACTTAAGTTGCCTCGGATTGATTTTCCTTGGTAGCACAAAAGGTGGTGCGTCCTACTCAAACAGCGTTTCTTCCTGATAGAAACATTATGGAGGGGGCCATAATTCTGCATGAAACTATTCATGAATTACATAGGAAAAAGTTGAATGGAGTCTTATTTAAAATTGACTTTGAGAAAGCGTATGATAAAGTTAACTAGTCATTTCTACATCAAACCCTACGTATGAAAGGTTTTTCCGAAACATGGTGTAATTGGATTGAAGCTTTCATACAAGGGGGCAATGTCGGTACGAAAGTGAATGATCAAGTTGCTCCTTTCTTCCAAACTAGGAAAGGGCTTAGGCAAGGGGACCCACTATCTCCGATTCTTTTCAATCTAGTGGCAGACATGCTAGCAATAATCCTTGCTAGGGCCAAGGAGGATGGCCAAATCAAAGGAGTGATACCACACCTAGTTGAGGATGGGTTATCTATTTTACAATACGCAGATGACACAATGATTTTCATGAACCACGATATTGAACAAGCAAAAAACATGAAATTGCTTTTATGCACGTTTGAACAATTATCATGTCTAAAAGTCAATTTTCAGAAAAGTGAAGTCTTTTGTTTTGGGCAGGCAAAACAAAATGAGAGCCTTTATTCTCAACTATTTGGATGTGCAATTGGTTCCTATCCTTTTCGTTATCTAGGACTGCCAATGCATTTTAGGAAATTAAGCAACAAGGATTGGAAATGTATTGAAGAAAGATTTGAGAAAAAACTAAGTAGTTGGAAAGGTAAAATGCTCTCGTTGGGTGGCAGAATAGTGTTAATTAATTCTGTTTTATCTAGCCTGCCAATATTCATGCTTTCTTTTTTTGAGATCCCCAAAGGTGTCTTAGAGAAAATTGACTATTTCAGATGAAGGTTCTTTTGGCAAAATGATCAACATAAAAAGAAGTATAGGTTAGCAAGGTGGCCTGTTATATGTCAACCTAAGGAGCAAGGAGGTCTTGGTATACAAAACCTGGAGGTTCAGAACAAGTGTCTTCTCAGTAAATGGTTGTTCAAACTTTTAAATGAAGAAGGCACTTGGCAGGAACTCTTAAGGAACAAGTATATAAAAGATAAAACGTTGTCACAGCTTAACAAAAAAACGGGGGATTTACATTTTTGGATGGGTCTTATGAGTGTGAAGGATCAATTCCTTCGACTTGGAAAATTCAATTTAAAAGATCGCACCCAAATTAGGTTCTGGGAGGATGTTTGGTTGGGAAATCAGCCTCTTAAGCTTTCTTACCCTTCTTTGTATAACATAGTTCGTAAGAAGCAAGCAACTGTAGCCGAGGTTTTATGAATAGTCCCATTAATATGTCTTTTAGGAGGGCACTAATAGGGAACAAACTGGTAGAATGGCAATACTTAGTTTCTAAAATTTAGGGCATACAGTTGGAAGAAGGCAGAGACACTTTCTCTTGGTCTTTACATCAGAATGGTTGTTTCTCTGTAAGATCGATGTATTTACACCTTATTAGTAATGGTATTTGAAAGGACCTGGATGTCGCCTAGAGGGGGGTGAATAGGCGGATCTGAAATTTACAACAAAATATCAGTGGAAAAATATTTCTCAACAAATGAGCTGTCAGCCACCCAAACCGGAACTTCCGGTTTTACCAAACTGGAACTTCTGGTTCTACACAGAACATAGCACTAAGCTCACAAACCCCTTCTCTCGAGCTCTGATTTGATGAATCTTATAGAGTGAGCTTCTGTAATGTTTTTTTAGCAAGTTCACAGAGTCCCTGCACACAGAAACACTACCAATACAGTAGATCAAACAATTTCATCAAATCACCAAAAATGCAAGAATAAATGGAACAAAGGAGAGATACAAGGATTTGTTTGACCGAAGTTCGGATTCACCCTGTGCCCGCAAACATCCACACAGGATCGGTGAATCCTACTCTCCGTTGAGGAACTCTTTAAGGACCGAGCCTTTTTCAACTCATCCCACCGAGTCGGGTCTCTTTCAACCACTTCCCCACTTCCATTATCCTGCTTCTTTCCTTACGGAGGCAAAGCGCAACCCTCACAAACTTCCCGCAGCTCACCACATGAACTGGGAGCTCACGAGCAACCTCTAACCGTCTAGGAGGCTAAACCTCCAAGAGTAACAAATGTATCACTTGTAGAACGAGGTCAACGTAGCAATGCTCAAAGTGTTTGTGCTCTCACAATCTTGCTCACGATTTCTCTGTACAACCCAACACAAAGATATGATCTAATCTCAAGCTACCTCACAAAGAGGGGTTGGGGAGAGCTAAACTTGGCTTTCTTTCAGTTCTGGGCGCAAGGGCAGCACAGCAGCAACCACAACAGCAGCTACCAGCACAAGAGGGGGTGGAGAGGCTTTTATAGATGCTCTCCACGAAAATAGCCGTTGGAAGTCGAAACCTCCGGTTTCCCAAAACCGGAACTTCCGGGATTCAAACGAACTAGCCGTTGGACCCTATCAGTACACGAACTACACAAAAACCGGAACTTCCGGTTTTCCCTAGTCAGCACAAGTCTAAGTGTTCGTGTGGCTTGTGTGTCTCTCATCAACTCACATAGGTTACTTTGAGCACTGATACTTGATCAAGACACAATGTGATGCATCCCTCTTAATAGTACGGCTTTTCTAAACTCAAGATTATAATAAAGCACATTTCTTCAACTTGAGCTTCTCTTTTGATTATTGAGCCATACTTGATCAATATCTCTTTATGAGGATTTGCATCAACTTATTTCTTGTCTCTGAGCACATAAACCTTTGATCTAGTGACTTAAACCAAGATCTCTAACTCATGAGAGTGATATCAATTCCTTGGTCCATATAGTCACTCTTGTTATATAAAATAATTATGCTTTCCATTATGAGACTCGCATGACCTTTGATTCCTCGGTGTCAACCACTTGGCTTGATTCTTCACCTTAGCTGAGTTCTTCGCGGTCAAGTCACCACTTGCCCTTCACCTTTGCTTAGTCCCTCAAATCAAGCACTTGGTCAGAACAACCTTCACCTTAGGGTCACTTGAGCTTCATTGAGGACAACATCTTAATAAACCTTTTCTTCAAATACTTGTTGTTGAAATTTCCATCTTTTGAAGTGTAGCTTTCTTTTACACAATCATTCATGCCTTCATAATTTGTCCTTTGAACATATTTGCAAGTTTCCAATAATGAGACCATCATATATAATTTAACCACATGTCTCATTGGTAATGCATTCATGAAACATTGCAATTTTCAGTCCTTGGAATATTATGATTCATCGCTTGACCTTGTGTTCATGACATCATCACGGGATCATATGCTGTTGTGAGTCATATAACCAATATTCAATTTGTTATGTCCATGTAGCTTGTGAATATGTGAATACCAACCTGCTCACAATCTTAGATGAAAACGTTAGTCCTTTAATCATTGTTGTCACACAAATCACCAAAACCATTAGGAGAACTAGATGCTCTTTCAATCTTCCCCTTTTTGGTGATTGATGAGAACACTGATTAAAGCCTACAAGAGATATAACAATAAAGCTTTTAAACTTTAGATTCAGGAGCAACTCAAAATAAGTGTGCAAATTGAAGGTAAATTTAAGAAATCTTGACCTAACATGCCAATTTGCACAACATTCATTTTAGTAGGAGCTCCCCCTAAATCCAAGCATCCATGATGTGGAAAACACATATATGAACATATATCACAAGATGCAAGAAACAAAATATGCTCAAAATAAATATTTCAAGATTAATTTAGAGCACAGAGAGCCAAGCCGGAACTTTCGGTTTCTAAAACTGGAACCTCCGGTTCTAGCCAAACAGCTAGGCCTAAGCACAAATCATCATCACAATTTAAACCACACTAGCATGAATTCAACCTTACATAGGATAAAAAAGTTCATCACACACATATCACTCATTACAATAAAGTTTCAAGTCCAAGAGAGCTAAAGATCAAATTTAATACATATGGCCTGTTGCATCCAACAGCCAAAACCGGAACCTCCGGTTCTGGAAAACCGGAACCTCCGGTTTTGCCCTGACCAGAACACTGCTAAGCTTTAATCTTCATTTTCTTCTCCCCCTTGTCATCCATCACCAAGAAGGGGCCATCAGGAGAAGAATCTACTCATCATCATCATCAGCAGTGCTAGTAGGAGAAGGACCATGTGGATCAAGGAGTGGTGGAGCTGAAGGCAGGGAACCAGATGTGTTTGGAGGTGGATAAGAAGATGTGTCTCCAAAAAGCATAGCTGCAAACTCAGATCCTGGCTGCTGAGCACCAGAGCTAGAGCCAGGGGCATATGGATCAGGAACACCACCATGAGGAGGATAGCTCGGCACCGGAGGAGGGAAGAACTGAGAGAAGTAGTCAATCTCCTGTGCCCTCTGAAAAGTCTGAACTGGTGTCTCAGATGCTCTGCTCTCATCCTCTGATTCAGATGGAGAAAGAGAGGCACTTGGAGTCTGACTAGCTTGCCATTCCCTTCTTCTCTGAATCTCTTTTTTCTGCCTTTGTTCAATCTTATTTATCCTGTCCCTGTTCTCAATTTGCATGCAGCAGAGGAAGTTGAACATTTCTTAATTGGAGAAGGAGGCTTGTATGACTCATGCTGAGCACTGGCACCCCTTCTGGCAGTCCTTGCTGGCCTAGGAGGGACAACAGTAGGCATAGAAGCACTGGGAGCCTCCCCTGGAGCACTAGGATCTGCTGTGGCACCTGTGTCTTGTGGAGGGTTAAGATGCGGTGCCAAAGTTGGACCCTTTAAATCTTTCTTTAAGCGCAAAGGCTTGTGCACTCCATCATAATCAAACTTAAGATTTGTAGTCCTCTCAATCATGAACATGAGATATGGTGCAAATCCACAACTCTTTTGAGGAGAGCCAACAATAGACTTTATCTCCTCCCAAATGAAGTTGAACACACTGAATGGAGGAGCACTAGGTGACATGCACAGAAGAAGGTATCTAGAGTAGGATGATATAGATGTGGCATCACCTTCTTTTGGAGCAATGGTCTTCCTGAAGAGACGGTTTAAGTAGCCATAGAAAGGAATAATATTCTTGGTGGTTCCATAGTAGGCTGGCTCTTGAGTCAAGTACATGAAGTTCATCTCATTCTTGTCCATCACATTGCTAGTTTGAACCTTGATTTTATTTGCATCGCCTCTTCCAAAACCAAACATTCTGCCAAACTCCTCATATGAGATAGAGTACCAAGTCCCCAAAGTCATCCAATGGACTTTCCTCACATCACCTCTTTCCTCAAAGTAGCAAGTGGCATAGAACTGTGCAATTACCTTAGTGTTCCACCCATGCTGATAAGCCATGATTTTGAACACATGCTTGGCCTTGCACTCTACAATCACCTCATCAAAGATATCCCACTTCTGCTTCTCATAGTGAGGCCAGTCAACATACTGAGATACTAAAACAGGAATGTCCTTTTTGAATATAGCACTCACATAGAAATCCTGATGAAAGTAGTTATGAAATCTGTAGTCCACTGGATCTCTAGGTAACTGTCGAGGATCATTTGTTCTCTCAGCTCGAGCAACCTCTATCATTCCACCCATTTTTTTAGTTCACTGCAGTCCTATTTGGATTTGCAATTGGCTCTGCAAGAAGAATGTTCCTCATATATCTTGGTTCTCCTCCTTGTGAAGAAGAAGGACCATGGCGTGCACCACGCATAGGAGCTGTCTCATCAGCACCACCACCATCTCCTCCCCTCACTATCATTGCTGCTGCTTCTAGCATCCCTTCCTCTCTTTGTTGACCTGCGAGGAGAAGGCTGTAAAGTTTCATCTTCAATCTCTTCTTCTTCCTCATCTGTAGAAGTCCTTGGCTCTTCAATTTCTGTCTCAGTGATATGTAAAGTTTCCCTGGGCAATTCCTTCCTCACATTCCTCTGAGAACGACGGGGTCCGGAACCTGGATTCATCTCTTTGTTCTTGAACTGTTTTCTGATGTAAACACGCCCTTTGAAAGTATCTGAGAGCATCAAAGAGATGAAAAGTACTCAGTAACAATAACCAGTGCCTAACAAAAATTTTCCATATGACTTAGACCGCTGAACACATGAGATGAGGCTTGCTGTGCCCAAACCGGAACTTCCAGTTTCAGAAACCGGAACTTCCGGTTCCAGCGCAGCAAACCCTAAATCATGGGTTCAGCCATTTCAACCATGGAAACTCAAATCCAGTGCTAGGCATGACTTCTAGGAACTAAAAGTAGATGATATCTCAAAGGGTTTGACAAGATAGCTCCTAGAAAAAGAGATCGGGGAGGAACAAGATTTTGATACCTTGAGGCCCTAGATTCATCCAATGGAGGGCTTCCAAGATGCAGAACCGGAGGAGGAAGATGTGGGAACGGATCCTCCGGTCTTGAATCTCCCAAAACTTGGCTTCAACACTTGAATCCCGTGGAGGCCGAGCCAAATCACCCCCAAGTCGCCACCAGGAACTAAGCAGGGTTGGGGAGAGAGAAAGGAAGGTGAATGTGCATTGAATGAGGTGGTTCACGGGTAGAACAGGGTCATACCAGTCAAAACCGGAACTTCCGGTTTCAGCGAGCAGAGCTGAGCATAGATTTGATTTTGTGGAGATTAAGAGGTTTTCATCAGATGTGAAAGAGTTTATGAGATCCTAAGGTTCTAGGGAGTATCTTAGATAAGATATTCATGACAAATTCTCAATCCACCAAGGTTTTTGAATAAACTATGTTGATAGCACCATTTAACCACCAAAGTGAATTTTGAGATCCTTTCCAGCATTGACCTTGAGAGAGTGCAGTAGTGGATCCATTGGTGAATATAAACTTGTAGAACATGATCCTTTCACCATATTACCATTTTCTCAAGATTTTTCAAGATTTATCCAAAGGCATTGATATCACTTAGAAAAGAGATTTTGAGAAGCTCCTATGGACTTGAGAAAATCTTGCCACTTGTGGTTAGCCATCAATCAAACAGGTGTAACAATAACCACAAGCGACATGATTTGGCCACAAAGACCAAGAACCAAACATTTTCTCAAAATGACACACGGACCTATCATGCTAGTTAATTTTGGAAATTCTATCCTATATCACACAAGCATGGGCAAGACACCACTAGACATGATAGATGAGAATCTAACATCTAGAACAAAATTGCACACACTGCCATGTATATTTCCTAGATGCTTGAGATGGTATGCAAAGAGGCTTCAGAGATCATACCTTGGCCTTTTACCAAAGTTTTGAAACTTGGATGAACAAATCATCCTTGCTAATGCTAGAGGCTCTTTCAATCACTAACTCATGAATCTATTTCATCTTTATGATTCTCAAGTCAATATTAGGAACCTCATAGCTCTAAACTACATTTCTTTCAATTTTCTCTCCTTCTTTGTGTAGATGTTGAGAATTGTTTCATGCTACACACATGAGAGCTATAGAGAGAATTAATATGCAAGATTTCAAAATATAAAGTCAACTCCCCCTAAATATGTGCATCAAGTTTTGAATGCTTGAGACATGCACTTTTGGGTTAATTTCTAACCAATGGGAAGTTAATCTCACATTTTGAAATCATAACCACATAATGACGAAGTGTGATAGCTGAGAGTAAAAGGAATGTCTTACTGTCTTTAGTAGTCTTACTCACAAGCATCATCTTCTGGTACATAACCGGATCATCCGGTCCTCAACAGAGAGAAGTCGGATGTTTCATCGGATAAAGCCGGTCCAGATTTGCAGCATCAGATAGAAATCGGAACATCCGCTTTGGGCAAACCGGAACCTCCGGTTTTGCCTTTATAGTTGATACTGATTTGGAAAATTTGTTGTATCTTTCTTTTCTTTGCTGCAAATATCTTGTTGATCTGTCACACTCAACAAACTTGTTAAAAGCACCATGTGATATACATCATCAATCCTTGCCATTTAAAGTTCATACACCATAAAATATTTGATCAAGGCTAAGCATGCCACAAAACATTTTTCATATGCAGCACTCATTGCAACTTTTATGATGTACAAGATATCATGTCACATATGAGTGAAATATTTAGCATTCAGATCATCTTAGATAAGCAAACAACTCAAACAAAATTAATGCATGGCAATCACACAATTATTATCATTCGGAGAAACCATTGCCAAACAACATATGAAGTTAAGAGGATTGTCACCCTGCATTTGATCGCTATTGATTCAACATATAATGTTGCTTGGATGACTTTGAGTTGAGAGCTTGTCATATTGATGCATTGGAGAGGAGGAAATTCACCATTCAAGATCAACACTTGGCATTTTCAAAATATTCAAGGAATGCTTTGCTTGAGATCAAACTTCTCTTCATGTATACCAAGTCTCCAACGCATCTTTGTACCTACTGAACTTATCAAGCATGTTTTCGTATCCAACTCTTGTTGGATCCATCAAGGTTAGTCAAAAGTGATTTAGGAACCCAAATGGACTTTGTGCTTCCTTTAGATGAAATAATTGATTTTGAAACACTAGTATTAGTTGAGATATCCTTAAGCTCATTGTTTGAATCATTGGTTGAGTCAAGCTTAGATTTCTCACCATTTGGGCAATCCTTACCAAAGTGCCCTTTTTCTCGGCAAGTGTAACAAGTCCTGTGCTTCATATTTCTTGGTGGCTTGACTTCACTGTCTTTAGACACCTTTCTTGCAAAGTGCCTTTCTTGAGCCTTCAAGAAAACTTTGTTCAGCTTAATGTTGTTCTGCTGAGCAAGAACTGGAACTTCCGGTTTGTGGTGGCAGCACACTTGACTTGTTTGGACATTCTTCAATTTTGTGTCCTTTCTCGCGGCAGCCAAAGCATCTTCTCTTAGATAGACTTCTCTGTCTTTTGGACATGGATATGCTGCCTTGAGTCTTCATGGGACATGATGAAGCAAAGTGTCCCGAATTTGAACACTTGAAGCATATGACATGATTGAGCTTTTTCTTGTCTTGCTTCTTGATCGAGTTGAACTGACATTGATCTTTGGTGGAGCTTTGCACTGTTTTTCCCTTCTCAAGCTTATTCACCATGTTGTCACGGTTATCTTGAGGAGGTTGTGCAATGCTCACCACCTTTAGCTTAGACAAGTCTAACTTGAGCTCTCCTAACTCTTGCTTGAGATCTTCATTTTCTTGCTTCAATAATCAGCATTTGATTCTGCAAGCACTTGCTCATACCAAGAGTTACTTGCTTGTGAACAGCAAGGGTTAGCACAAGAAATATCAAATTCAGCTTGTGAGCTTGTGTCTTGATGTGTTTGAGGTTCAGATGATTTTACCATAGTTACCATCACCTCATGAGCGATTCTTAGCATGGCATGTGTCTCCTCAAGCTTCTCATGCGAGATAAGAAGCTCCATGTGATCATCTTGCAAGGCCACATGCTTGCTAGTGAGATTTTCTAGCTTACCAAAGATCTCACCATTTATTTTCTTGAATTGTGCTACATAAGATGGAGAGTTAGCAGCACAAGTATATCCTTCATTCAAAGATTTGCATTTCTTAATTAAGGATATATTAACAAGCTTGTATTTCTCTAATTCATCACTAAGAGACTTAAGATAGGATTCTTGTCTCTTGTTCTCTTCCTTTAGACTTACCATTGTCTCCATGAGCTTGGTAACCTTTAGTTTATCTCTCTTGGTCATTTTGCCAAACTCATAGCCAATCACTTCATTTTCATTTTCTCTACATTTCTCACCCTTAGCCATAAAGCATGAGAAATTCTCTAGATATGAAGTAAAGGGTATATGAGAAGTGGATTCCTCACTGATCAGATGAAGATTTTTTTCGAAGTGTAGAGATTGAGCACTTGGCTGTTCAGTGCATGAACCGGAACTTCCAGTTTCAGAAACCGGAACCTCCGGTTTTCCCTGAACAGCAACCGTTGAGGCAGACTTGTGGCTCTTTTGCTGCGGCGCCTGAGTTTCTTGTGAGGATGTGCTCTTCTCAGATGTTTCTTCTACTTGTTCATCATCACTTTCATCTTCATCGTCACTTTCATATTCATCATCACATTCCTCTTCATCTTCTTTGTTATTTACCTCCATGATTAACTCCCAATTGTGATGTGCATCTGTTCTCCAATAATTTCGCATGACATACTGCATATCACAACTCAATGATCTAGACAGGAGGTTAGTAACTTGTTGGTTGATTTGCACACACTCTATCTCTTCATTGGACAAGGTTGAGAAATCAACATTGTATTCATTAACATGAAATGGAAGAGGTAGAATGCTAGCTTCTACAACCTTCTCAGCTAGAGGACCAATAGCTTTGAATTCATTAAGCATATGAGATGACCAGGTATCATAATTGGAGCCATATACCGCTAGTGGCTCAAAAGATACCTCACGTGTAGACGACATCATCGCTCTAGGCGGTTAAGCCCAAGCAATGAGCGACCTCGGCTCTGATACCAATTGAAATGACCTGGATGTCACCTAGAGGGGGGTGAATAGGCCGATCTGAAAATTTACAACAAAATAACAACGGAAAAATATTTCTCAACAAATGAGCTGTCAGCCACCCAAACCGGAACTTCCGGTTTTACCAAACTGGAACTTCCGGTTCTACACAGAACAGAGCACTAAGCTCACAAACCCCTTCTCTCGAGCTCTGATTTGATGAATCTTGTAGAGTGAGCTTCTGCAATGTTCTTTAGCAAGTTCATAGAGTCCCTGCACACAGAAACACTACCAATACAGTAGATCAAACAATTTCATCAAATCACCAAAAATGCAAGAATAAATGGAACAAAGGAGAGACACAAGGATTTGTTTGACCGAAGTTCGGATTCACCCTGTGCCCGCAAACATCCACATAGGACCGTAGAATCCTACTCTCCGTTGAGGAACTCTTTAAGGACCGAGTCTTTTTCAACTCCTCCCACCGAGTCGGGTCTCTTTCAACCACTTCCCCACTTCCACTATCTTGCTTCTTTCCTTGTGGAGGCGAAGCGCAACCCTCACAAACTTCCCACAGCTCACCACATGAATTGGGAGCTCACGAGCAACCTCTAACCGTCTAGGAGGCCAAACCTCCAAGAGTAACAAATGTATCACTTGTAGAACGAGGTCAACGCAGCAATGCTCAAAGTGTTTGTACTCTCACAATCTTGCTCATGATTTCTCTGTACAACCCAACACAAAGATATGATCTAATCTCAAGCTACCTCACAAAGAGGGGTTGGGGAGAGCTAAACTTGGCTTTCTTTCAGTTCTGGGCGCAAGGGCAGCACAGCAGCAACCACAACAGCAGCTACCAGCACAAGAGGGGGTGGGCTTTTATAGATGCTCTCCACGAAACTAGCCGTTAGTAGCCGTTGGAAGTCGGAACCTCCGGTTTCCCAAAACCGGAACTTCCGGGATTCAAACGAACTAGCCGTTGGACCCTATCAGCACACGTACTACTCAAGAACCGGAACTTCCGGTTTGGGAAACCGGAACTTCCGGTTTTCCCCAGTCAGCACAAGTCTAAGTGTTCGTGTGGCTTGTGTGTCTCTCATCAACTCACATAGGTTACTTTGAGCACTGATACTTGATCAAGACACAATGTGATGCATCCCTCTTAATAGTACGGCTTTCCTAAACTCAAGATTATAATAAAGCACATTTCTTCAACTTGAGCTTCTCTTTTGATTATTGATCCATACTTGATCAATATCTCTTTATGAGGATTTGCATCAACTTATTTCTTGTCTCTGAGCATATAAACCTTTGAGCTAGTGACTTAAACCAAGATCTCTAACTCATGAGAGTGATATCAATTCCTTAGTCCATATAGTCACTCTTGTCATATAAAATAATTATGCTTTCCATTATGAGACTCGCATAACCTTTGATTCCTCAGTGTCAACCACTTGGCTTGATTCTTCACCTTAGCTGAGTTCTTCACGGTCAAGTCACCACTTTCCCTTCACCTTTGCTTAGTCCCTAAAATCCAAGCACTTGGTCAGAACAACCTTCACCTTAGGGTCACTTGAGCTTCACTGAGGACAGCATCTTAATAAACCTTTTCTTCAAATACTTGTTGTTGAATTTCCATCTTTTGAAGTGTAGCTTTCTTTTACACAATCATTCATGCCTTCATAATTTGTCCTTTGAACATATTTGCAAGTTTCCAATAATGAGACCATCATATATAATTTAACCACATGTCTCATTGGTAATGCATTCATGAAACATTGCAATTTTCAGTCCTTGGAATATTATGATTCATCGCTTGACCTTGTGTTCATGACATCATCACGGGATCATATGCTATTGTGAGTTATATAACCAATATTCAATTTGTTATGTCCATATAGCTTGTGAATATGTGAATACCAACCTGCTCACAATCTTAGATGAAAACGTTAGTCCTTTAATCATTGTTGTCACACAAATCACCAAAACCATTAGGGGAACTAGATGCTCTTTGAGTATTAAAGTATCTCAACAAGTGTGGAGGCTCAAAATTCCATTAAAAATAAAGGTGTTTGTTTGGTTTTTATGGAAAGGTGTTATCCTGACAAAAGATAATTTGGCTAAGAGAAATTGGAGGGGAAATACTAAATGTTGTTATTGTGATAAGGTCGAAACGACTCACTTTTCTTTGAATGTTTTCATGCCAAATTCTTGTGGAGGGTTGTACACATGGTGCTTGGTTTTAGTACTCCTATTGATATAAATAATTTGTTTATGTCTTGGCATAAACAAGACGGGTCAGAATACAAAAGTTTGATTTTAATTGGAGCGACTGCTTTTTGCTGGTCTCTCTGGCTTACAAGGAATGAATCGGTCTTTGATAAAACCAAACCCAAAACTTTGTTGCAGGTTTTGTTCAGGGGAACATACTGGTTGAGGGAATGGGCTCGGTTGCAGCGGCATGAAGACCAGAAGGAATGCATGATTCAAGTGTGTCGCAAACTCGAGAGCGCGGCAATACATTTCTTCGCTTCATTTGGGTGGTTAGTTCTCTTTAGACTTGGTTATTAATTTTTCAAAGTCGGTTTGTAAAAGCTTTTATGCTGGTGTTAGACTCTTGAAGGTTGTTCATGTAAACGGTGGTCTGATTCCTTCATTTGAAGGTTGAAGCCGGTTTTTATCCATTATCTAAAAAAAAAGTTACATCCGAGTGTTTTTGTCAGAAAGGGTGTTTCAGTTACTACGAAAATCAACACCTGTCCACAATATCAATCTATGAGCAAATTCACCAGAAATACAAGATACTCCCGTTCCGTGGCTAAACAGGCTTCCCGTTCAACTTTGGGAAGGGGTCTTGTTTGCTGAGGACAAGGACCTTGCTCTTGTGAGCAAAGTAACCCTTTATGAGATTCTTGTATATAAGGCATGCCATGATACATTCCACCTGATACCAAAAGTCACAAACTAGGTTAAATACATCGCAGATAAATTGTAGGTATGTATTTTTAGATACAACAAACCAATGCACTCTCAAATTACCTCATCCACGTCCATGTCAATTTCAAGCCATTTCAGAGCTTTTACTACAACGTCTAGCTTAATTTGATGTGCCTTGGCTGGTTCCTTCTGCCTCTGAATGATATGACTGGGAAAAAAAACAGCAAAGCCCAAAAAAAAGGAATTAGGTCAGAAGGTGTTAACATGATAGTGATGGTTTCGATTTTGCACTCACATTTTCTTAACCAATCTCTGGTAGACCTGAAGTTCAAGTTTCTCCAATACAAGGTAGACGCCAGATTTCAAAAATCTTGCAAAAACAGATATCAAAGACAGTGAAAGGATTGAATTTAGCATAGGAACAGTTGAATTTTTTTTAAAAAAAAGGATGCAAATCAAAGAAGATATAAACAAAACAGTGAATTAGTTGAAGCTCATTCAGCAGGGGAACAGGTGAATTAAAAACAAAATCTTACAAAATAAATAAGATGTCATAGACAGTGAAAGGATTGGAGCTAATTTACCAGAGGACCAAGTGAATTTAAAAACAATCTTGCAAAGCAAATACGATATCATATAGACAGTGGAAGGATTGAAACTAACTTTTTAGAGGAACATTAAATAGGTAAACTTACTGGTCTTCATGCCTATCCAGGGCTTGCCTGAGAAGCCTGAGATCCCCTCTCTTAAGTGAAGTCACAACATCTGCATACTGAAAGGCCATATTACCACTCGTACAAATCTCAATAAGTATGGGAGACCTCCCTAGATGAGTAACTATAGCATCATAAAAAACAAGCAAACATGCTTATCAAACTGAATTAAAAAACAACAAAGAAGTGCATTTAAAAGAAAAACAATAGTAAGTACAACTATCAAAACGAAGCTTCCAAGTATCATCCTAAACAAAGTGTATTAATGAGAAGAACCAGAAAGATCAGCATTTGATCTAACAGCCTTTGTTTTAAGGCCTCTCAAATAGAACTCAGGGTAAACTCAATAAGAAAGGTTCTTCCCTTCAGATTAAGAATCGGCAACTATAAATTTCTTTCAAAAGTAATCAATGTGGCAAAACCATTCCGTCATATGTCAAAAAGGAATATTAAGTAACCATTGAATCCTCCTTTCCACTCCTAGCAAAATCATGTTTATACATCAAGATCTAAGAACGGCCCAAGGTTACCCTTTCAAGCAAAACTAACATGTGCCAGTGTGTCACATGCAAATTTCTTCATGTAACAAAGCAGTTTGTGATTATACTGTTACTTAGGAAACATGAAAAAATTATCCATGCATTGTTTCCTAGGTTGAAAAACGTGGATGGTTCAATTCTACCGCATATATCACACGCTACAATTGCCTCCAACTTAAGCAATAAACCAAGAGTAGAAGTAAACATACCTCAAGTAGATTGTACCTCTCCAAAAGGGTTCTTTTTGGAAGTACACCTATTGAAAGCTTTACGGGGATAAGAAACTTCAAGATTCTCCTAAAAATAGAAAAGAGATTAGAGTCACAACACAGGTATGCCATAAATCACATGCTACAAAAAAACCATGCAGTATAAGTACCTCAAATTTGACTCGCTTTGAGGATTACAATGCATCAAAGCATAAGTTAGCTTCTGATCTGCCTGATTTAAGTAAAAGAATTGTAAGCAGTTTTGTTATTTCATTGATCAAATCATCCTAGTTTGTAACGATGAATATGTTCACATGTGTGAGAGAGAGAGCTTACTACAAGAAAGTTCTCATTGAACACCTCCAAGCGTCCAGTGTAATACATGTAAGTGACCTGCACCATCACAAGCGACAAAACAAATATCAAGGTAATTTGATTAAGTCACCAAGAGGGACAATGGTCATAAGCTATAATTATCTCACCTTGTCTTTCACTGGAAAATCTTCAAAATCGAAATTTCTGGCAGTTTCAATACTTCTTATGACACTACGGCAAAGGTTTACTGTTCCAAGCTGCATAATTTCGTCATCAGCTCCAAATAATAGTTAACTTAAATACAGAACTGAGGCAGTAGTGTACATACTACACTTAACTAACCATCAAACATAATGTGATCGCATATTGTATGTATTGCATTACGTTCAATTTACGAACCCAGTAACACAAGTTACAGAAAGAAGAGCAAAAATTACAAGGAAAACAACCCTACCCTGAAGTAAATTTTGAATAGCTGGCAGGTAACATAGAGTGCTCCAATGCGCTTAGGTCCTTTCACCTGAAATGTGGGACAGAAAACAGCTATCAAAACATACAAGATGATTATGATACATCAAAGAAAAGGATGAATGGTTAGCCAATAAAGAACACCTGAAAGATTTCAATGGAAAAAATACCAGCCTAATGATATTCTTCGTAATGTAAATAAATAAGCCAGAAAACGATGAGACACTGCATCTAATTTAAGCCTAGCAAGTTAGCATAGCAACTAAAAAATGTCCCAGTAGCACTTAATATTCCAAATTATCATTCAAGCCAGAATACTGAACAGATCTTTCAATCGATGCCATACCGCTAGTGCGCCGAAAACCTTCATCAGGAAAGACCCAGCTGCCTGAAGCTTGTCAGGGTTCTTTCCGGTCGTTGCAAGCTCCCTATCTGCCTACACTAAGACAATGAAGCAGAATACATGAGCCCCAAATCCTCAAAATTTCACAACCAGATCAGCCACTTCATTCACCTTCTCAGCAAGCAGCCTGATCTCGAGTGCCACTGTGTGCATCGCTTCCATCGCCCACGGTGTCTCCCAGTTCCTGAACTCCTGCAGGAATGCGCTGCAACCAAAACAAAGTCAAATATTGGATCGAAGAATCCAACAAATGGAACCCAATCGAGGGCAGACGGAACGAACCTGGCGGCCTTCTCGAACGAGGAGTAGGCGTCGGAGAAACGCTGAAGGGAGTGGGAGTGGATGGAGCGCAGCAGCGGGACGAGGAGGTCGGCGAGGTGAGGGAAGCGGTCTCCGGCGAGGCGCGGGAAGTCCGGGAAGGCGGCGAGGGCGTCGGAGAGCGGGGTGGAACCAGGCGCGGAGGAGACGGAGATGAGGGAGGCGAGCGCGGCGCCGTCCGACGAGGAGATTGCGTTGACCACGCGGGAGAGGTAATCACCGATGCGGCGGTGCGCCTCGCCCATGCTCAGGTACGCCGCCATCTCCGGCGGCAGCGTTGGGGTTTCGGGTTTCAGAGTTCGGCTGCTGCGGCTGGAAGAAGCCGGTACGGGTTCGTTCCGGTGGCGACTGGCGAGCTACGATTTCCCCAAGAGTGGTATGGCAATCCTCGCCGTCAAGTGAGAAATCGACTGTAATAAGATAAATCGGGATATTTAATTGTCATCCGTTTTGCTCGTCCACAACATGTTGAAATTTCGTACCCGAGGTTTTTTTTTTTTGCTAAAAATTAAATTGTTAAGTTTCTAGAGGCCTTGAGCTACATGTGGTCCGCAACTCTAGAGGGAGCTCCGCGGACGTTTGTCGGCCGATGGTGGAGACAACGGAGATAGCGATGGAGCGGAGGTACCGAGGGCGCCACCGAAGCTAGGCATTGTGGGACCCTCGGTGGACGGTGGAGACGACGTGGGCATTTGGTCGACGAGTTAGCTCGGGTCGCGAAAGAGGGTGGATGCCACCGAAACTAGACGAGAGGTTGTCGCAACTGGGGCACTCTCTAGAGGAGGGAGGGATGAAAGAGGTTACGGGGGCGATGGACGGGTACGTGGGGCTACACTGGCGCCAAGCCAGCTACATCATCATCGACTGCGAGGAGTGGGAGGGAGGATCGGAGGAGGCAGCATGCGGCGTTGGTTGTGACAGAGTCGGAAGAAAGAAGACGAGTCAAAAGAGGATATAAGGTGCACGGTCCATAGCATTATATAAAGATCCAACAATGAATGTTGATGGTCAATATAAAATCTTGGCGGCCAAGCCGCCACTTGTCCTTCAATTTTGCTTAGTACCTCAAAACAACGCACATTTGAGCTTTCACAAGGATTGCAACACAATATCTTCACCTTGTAGACTTCTTTCGAATACTTGTTCTTAATTGATAATGAATAGTATATTGCAAACATTCAATGATAAGACCAATGTATGTCACATAAGCATATGTCCTTTCACTTAAAAAACCTTGAAGTCTTGAAATACCATTATGTCGAGGATTAACATTCTTTTACTCGATGACTCATGCTTCTAATATTTGTTTTGATTATATTCCCATCCAAACTTGAAATCATTGCTTGTCATAAGTCACGCCCACTATAGACCATAATTGATCATTTTGTCACATAAGCATTCTCATTTATCAAGGTACAAGTCAATATATAATTCAGTTTGATTTAAACCTGTTCATTTACTTACACATTTATCATTAGATCTTTAATTTGTTGTCACACAATACACTAAAAACTCACTAGGGCTCTAGATTCTCTTTTACTTATACTTATCTCTTGCATTCTCTATCTCTATAGACAATAGGGCCCATCTTGCATCTTCTAACTCTCATGCACCTCTGACTCTATCACGACATGGTAGTCGTGACTCGTGACCGCCAAGGAAGTTGTTGTGACCGAAGAAGCCAACCCATCCATGCCCTCCCGCTGGTTTCATCACTCGAGCCACTAAGTCCGGTGCCGACACAATGCTCGGTATCTTTCGGCTACTATGCTGATACAACGGGTAGCTCGAGGCCTTCATCCCCTCTATCACTATGAGCGGTGACATCATATACATGTTCTGCGTCGACACTATCAATATAGCCGAATTATACTCAAGAACTATGGAGTTTATGGAATTATACTCAAGACAGGCGAATTAAATTTATTTTATATTTTAAAATTGAGTATATGAAGTCATACTATCAAGAGGATGCAAAGAGTAAATTTTGTAAGTTTTTCAAAGCTCAAAAGTCCATTCACAAAACCTTAGAAACTAAACACATGGTCATCCCTTCCCATCTCAGCCCAGCTCGGCGACTCTGACAAGCTCAGCGACTCTGACTTAGCTGGGCCGAGAAAGAGATATTGGGTAAAACAGGCTCAATCGGTAGCTAGTTTTGCACGTACAACATATCAACCTTTTATATTCCTTCCTAGCTTGCCTTAGTGACTTAGTCTCTCTCTCACCCCCCCAAACCTGAGATAAACCAACTCTTGCCTTCACTTCTCCTCCTCAAATCTTTGCTAGTAAGTGACTCAGTCAATCTTTGTGGTCGATTGAGGGAGGAAAATGATCGAGAGAGACCCAGCTCTTTGTGGGCGCCTCAACAGAGACGTGGCTCCCTTAGTGGGAGTGAATTTTCGATTTAAATCTCTTGCCTCTCTTGTCTTTTATTGTTCTTCATGTTTATCAACTTCATATAGTTGACTTACACGTTCTTAGCCTGACCTACTTGTTGAGAGGTTGTTTGGTGAAAGTGTTTCACGTATCTATTAGTATACATCATTGCTAAGTTGTGGCATCACATCAATTTTCGTTAACTAAACTTGTGTCTAAATTTAGATAAATTCAGATAAATTCCTCCATATAACTCCTCCAAACCAGCCCAAGCCAGATGTGTTTGATGTCTACTCCATCTATCTGAAAATAATTGTCTTTCTCACTTCTTGAGAAACAACTTCGGTCAATTATATATAAAATATATTAAAATTTATTGTGTAATATAAATATCACTAGATAGATATTTAGGTCTAGTTTTTTTATAAAAAATTAGAGATTTAAATGTTGCAGCTATTTTCTACAAACTCAGTCAAACACGGGGCACGAACACCCAAACACACTTATTTTGGGACGGAGGAAGTGATGGCATGTCATGTCATGTCTTCTTGACTGCTCATGTTGTCTTTTGTACGGCTTGGAGTTAGAGCGACGTCATTTTTTTAGGTCACAGATCCCCACCTGAATTTCTTTAAAGGACCTTGGGTAGGTCAACAATTACATGATTTTCAGCAATAAAAAAACAGAGGATTTTCAGCAATGGCATATCAAGAGGTTCCCTGCGTCTTATAGAGATTAAAGTGCACATTCGTAAGCATTGCCACTCAAAGGCATTGACATCTAGCACTAATGTACTTCAACGACGGGTTGTGACACTTACCTTTACAAACACTCTAAGCATTGCCACTCAAAGGCATTGACATCTAGCACTAATGTACTTCAACGACGGGTTGTGACACTTACCTTTACAAACACTCTATGATTTCTTAAAAAAAAAACTCTAAGATGGGCTACTCATCTTTTGGAGTTCCTCAGAAAATCGCATAAATCAGGCCTTAAGATCTTCACTAAAATGTATATGAAAAAAATATAAGAAAAGCCTGAATACCCATCTAAGAGGATCATAACATGTCAATCTTCAGCAATTTTCTCCATTCCTCCATGATGAAAAGAAGAAGAAGTTAACTTCCCTCCATTCCTCCATGATGAAAAGAAGAAGAGTTAACTAAGAAGAAGAAGTTAACTTCCCTCCATTCCTCCATGATGAAAAGAAAATTGCTGAAGATTGACACGTTACGATCAGTTAAACTCAGTTTTTTTAATATATTTTCCTGTTGCCGGGGGGCTTTTGCCCCATGGTGTTCGGTAAAAAAAAACGTTATTCCCCTCATCTACTTACTTGAGCCAGTATTTTTAACATGATCATAACATGTTAAATTAAGCCGAGAGGAATGAGTAAAATTTAAGCCACTATTTTAGTTAGCGCTGGTATGGACAACTAAATTGTCGATGGAATTAAAATGATTTTTTAAAAAAACATACCAACACTGCAGCATGTCAATTAGGGTGTGTTTAGATCGAAAAAGATTCCCTGAAAAAACACTATAGGCCTAAAAATACACTGTAGACGAATAGTGTTATGTGAGTGGGTGGGGTAGGATGAATAGGAACAAGTTAGATGAATAGTGATTTTTTTGGGTGGGTGTAGATGGAACTAAACGCACCCTTAGACCTGTGTTGTCCAGTCTCCAGTCCTCCACAGAAGTCGACGAAATTAATATTCATCGACATTTCAGCGCGGAAGAAAAGGTACCAATTAATCAAAACCACCTTGAAGATCACGACAGCGATTACAAGTAATTAAACAAAAAAAAAAATCTTCATGGGTTCACCTTCACACCACAAGCCGAAGCCACAGCCCACAGCCAACGAACGTTCTAGCGCCTGCTGGCGTCAACGGCAAAGCCAGCCCATCAAATCAGCCGTCCGAAGCTGGCGACGCAGAACCAGGCAGGTTCCATCGGACGGCGGAGAGAGGCAGTTCGCCACTTGGATTCAAACGCCCCGTCACTCACAGCCTGCTGCAGAAATTACAGAACTGCCCCTAGCCCGCTCCCTCAGTCTCCTGCTCCGTCGGAACGGGCAGCCGGTCCTCTCCCCGCCCATCCACCCTCGCAGCTAGGGTTTGCTCCCGATCCAACGCCTGCGCCATGGCCAAGACCAAGCAGGGGAAGCGGGACGTCGATGCCTACACCATCAAGGGCACCAACAAGGTGGTCCGAGGTAAGCTCCCGCCCCGCCCCGTGCTCTTGATCGCCGCCGTCGCGGTGCTCCTGTGCTAAGATTTAAGGCCTGGCTGCTTGCGCGTGCAGTTGGGGACTGCGTGCTGATGCGGCCGTCGGACACGGACAAGCCGCCGTACGTGGCGCGGGTGGAGCGGCTGGAGTCGGATGGGCGCGGGGGCGTCCGCGTGCGGGTGCGCTGGTACTACCGCCCCGAGGAGGCCAAGGGCGGCCGCCGCCCGTTCCACGGCGCCAAGGAGCTCTTCCTCTCCGACCACTTCGATACGCAGAGCGCGCACACCATCGAGGGCAAGTGCGTCGTCCACTCCTTCAAGAACTACACCAAGCTCGACAACGTCGGGCCTGAGGATTTCTACTGCCGATTTGACTACAAGGCTGGAACTGGGGCGTTCACCCCCGACCGTGTCGCCGTGTACGCTCCTCTGCCTTTTTTCTTATTTTATGACCTTTGGTCGTCATGTGGTTATCAGTTAGTATTATGTCTATTTGCTTCTGATGCAATGTAGAATTGCTGGTCTTATGGTGTGGTTTGAATGTGAAGGTATTGCAAGTGCGAGATGCCATACAACCCGGATGACCTCATGGTACAGTGCGAAGAATGCAAGGACTGGTAAATCCCTCTGAAGAAATGCCACTTTTCCCCAAAGAATGCATATCCCGTGTTTATGTGGTCGTTATGTGAGCTGCCTCTGGCTAGATGTTACATTGTGCTGTTTTGCACTTCTCTCTACTTTGTCATGCAGAATGAATTAGTTATCTTGTCGTCTGTTTCTTTTTAATGGCGGGCAAAGTATAACTCATCTGGATTATCTAATTTGATCTTGGGACCTGAGGTTTCATGGAGCCTTATGCTCTTGTATTTGCTTGTTCCCTGTGAAGGTTACATAGTAGTCACTATTCACAGATGTTGCTTGCATGTCTTTATATATATACATTTCTAGTTTCAAGAACAGCTTAAACGCGTATCATCAATGGAAGGACTGATTTCTGTGAAATTTCATAGTATTTTTCTAAGTTTTCTGATTTGTTCTGTTTTATCATACATACCGCGCTTTGATTTTTCCTCTTTTTGATAAGAAGATATCCTATCTGTATGGACCTGATTGTGGTGCATGCCATCCCCCCAGGATAACTAGAATGTATAAACTAATGTAGAATTGGAATTAAAATTTAGAAATGAAGGTGCCAACCAGTGTTTTTAGGATTTGCATGTATATAAAAAGTCTATAAGATGTTGATCTGCATCATATGTTTGCTTATAAGAATGTTTAGACATCATGGTTCTGTCTATTATTCTGAATGAGAAGGAGATGATTCAATTTTGGAGAAAAATTCAAATTTTGTTCCTAAAGTACCATAAGTTTTTTTCTTGTCCGTGTATGCCCATTTATATGTGAATGGCTGTCGCGCTAAGTTGGTTAGGTGGCTCTAGTACCACTGCTCAGGTCCTGGGTTTGACTCCCTGTGGGAGCCAATTCCAATCCGGGGTTGAAAGTCCCCTTGTCTATTCCACGCCAAAACGCAGGTGTAAGGCCTGGTCCAAGTCGTTGGGTGTCTCACATGGGCTATGGCTGTGTGATAGTGTGAGGGTGGGGCAGGGGCTCAAAGGTTTTCTTGACCTGTGCAATTTGTGAGCATGATAAATGTATGTCATGCATGCTACATAAAAGACACAAAGCAAAAGTCGTTGTACTTGTTGCTGTATGATGCTACGCTGGCACGGATATGATTTTTGTCTTATTTGGCTCTGTTGAAAGGTTTGCCTTGAGATTTTTTTTTTTGTCATTATGCTAAGGTATATGTTATGTTTGGAAGAACCGCCTCCAGAGCATTATCGCCGGGTTCCAAACCGAACTTGGGCCGGCGACACACAGCAGCCACAAGCCAACGACCCATTGTTTTCTCTACGTTCTTGTGCCATGGATAGGACATGTGCTGATGTGCATGAAACCCTGTCTTTTCTGTAATCTGTGGGAAATTTATTTTAGATTTCATTGCAATGCTGTTTCTACTATTTGTATGCTGTTACCATTCTTCATTTCTATTTTCATTAATTATCCATCTTTTCACTTGCGTAGGTTCCATCCATCCTGTATGGGAATGACCATTGAGCAGGCCAAAAAGATAGATCATTACATGTGCTCTGACTGTGCTCAAGAAAATGGTGCAAAGAGACCCTCAAATTCATTCCCAGTTTCACCAAACTCTGATTCTAAGGTCGGTGTTTTTTCCCCCTCTTCCTCACATGACTGCATAGATTTACTATTTTTCTGTTAGCATGTAATTTCTCTTTCTACTTTGAGATTTTTAGGTTAACAACCCTATAAGATCTTTTGCAGGAAATGATTTTTCAGAACTGGCTGCTGTTGCCTGTTTTCATAAATTATTTGCTGATCAGTGCTTAGAGCTGAGTTTTTTTTACTACATAGTCTTCAGTTTTGTTGATGTTTGCTGCCATGAATTCTTGAAGCTATTTGCATGTATTTTAATGGTTACTTGATGCAACATCTGCATTAGTCTGGCAGATGACTACATATTGCCTTTGCTATTGAATCTTCATGTGTCTAGCACTGAGAAATCTACTCATGATCTTTTGATCAACATCTGCATTAGTCTTCATTCTTTATGGTTCTTTGTGTATTTGAAAGCTGCATTACTGGAAATTAGTATCTTGTTAACTAGTGCATCCTTGTATTATTAAGAAGATTATTTGTGCTGCCTCGGTCGGACGTAGCTGCATTGCTACTTAGCATCCAACACATTCCATTCTTGGTCATTAATCTTTGATTGGGAATACTATTATTTAACCTTCATTTTCAGTCTTCTGATGAACCACACTCACCTTGATCGCTAGTGGTATTTTCCTTAGCATTGATCCTAAAATAAATAGAGTTTAAACCTCCATAAGGATTCACTTTGCATTTGGCGCATATTAATGTGATATATTCAACAAGATCATGTAAGCTTCCTGTTCTGTCCTTCCACTGCAGATTGAGACAAAGAGGCGCAAGAGATGAATGCTGTAACAGAAACATCCCTGGCGAGGAGATGCGCTGTCCATGGCACCAGCTCTTTATTGCTGGTGCAGATTTAAGCTGTGGAGATGTACACTGCAAGAGAAGAACAAGTACATTTGTAGGACAAAATCGTGTTTGACTTATTGTTCGGCTGTGTATCCTGGGGACGTTTCCTGCGGTTGAGGACATTAGAGTGGTGAGTAGGTTAATTTCCCCGCGGCCGCGCAATGCGTGATCAGCCACATGAGGCGGGGAAAGAAGTCGAGAAATGCTAGAATGCTGCTGACTGTGTCGCTGTAATGTTATCAGTGTGTGTTAACATATTCCCCTGCTGGAAACGTTCCCGAGTGTGAATGATGTTGATGATAGCTTTGACTGTTGTTTCATAATTTAATTAGAGGTCGCTGAGAGTTTATCAACCGTTTATCTGTGCCTGTTTTTGCTGCATGAAATGTTATTGAGCTTGATCTTTGAAGTTTTTTGTGTGCAGAACCGTCTGATGGCGAGGATGACAGCCAGAAACGGTTTCTTTGCAGTACTATACGTAGGCCTCAGCTCGCGTGAATGAGAGGTAGTCCCTCTACAATACTATGAGCTTGGTCGATAACTCCTATGAGCTTGGAATAATATCATCTAACTTCGTCCTCTCTCTAATTTTGTGTCGCTACCATATAGACCCAAACATGGTTGGATCCGTATGGCAGTAACTAAGAATTAGAGGTTGAGAGTTAGAGAAACCTTCTTCATGAGCTTTGATTATGCCAACCAATATCGGTGTGGTATGATGAAAAGGCTCCATCTAACTTTTGAGTCAATGACACGAAGATCCAAACATGGTGGAGTGCACGTATGAATGGCACAATGTTAGAGGTCCCAAAGCTAGAAGAATAACATTTGCTACGGCATGGCATGAAGGCGTATAGGGCTAAGTGCTTGGAAGTTGGGTGGTGGCCTCGTGGGGTGTAGTTGTTGTGAAACACATCAGTCAAAATAAAAGAATAACATATTCAAAAGAGCATTTATGCTTCTGTGCGGGAAAACCAGAAAAATGCCGGGAGGAAAAAAATTGCTCGTTGTTATCGCTGTACGACACTGAGATAATAGACGACGTCATAGCTAGGAGCTGTGCTATTAGCGTGAGCTACCCCGTTACTCTGGATCGGATCACAGTCACAGCATCGGTTAACCGAAGAACTATCGTTGACAGATCAAGGAAACAACTCATTAAGCACGTCGTACATATTATGCTACAGTTCTTATGCAATAACTCTAGCTTTGCCTTGACGAAAGCTCTCTAGTCTCTTCGCAACGCCGCTAGCTGCGGCTGGGGGACGTACACAACAGGAGGCCACAGCTAGCCTAGCCGGAGGCCCGCCTCGGAGTTGGATGCTGCTGCTGCAGCAGGAACTCCCTGAGGCGGCGGTTGAAGACGCGGGGCCGCTCCAGCATGACCAAGTGCCCCGCCATGCTGATGCTTCGAAGCGTCGCCTTCGCGCCCAGCTGCCTGCAGGCCATTCGCATTGATTACGGAACGACCCAAACAAACGGTTGTCAGTTGGACGCGTGCCTGGGTAACTGGGTTTGAGTTAATTCAGCACGTGCAGTAAATCATCTGGGATCGATCGACATGAGGTGAGTCAGCGCGTGAAAGCTTGATGGTAGTGTGGCTGGAGTACTCACTCTTTGAGCTTGCTCGCGAGCTCCATGGGGAAGATGCTGTCGTTCTCGCCCCAAAGCAGAAGTATGTCCTGTCATTTCCAGCATTTGTTTGAGTTTCTAGATCTTACGATGGGATTATATCGAGACAAAATACTCTCTTAGTAACAACTATACGTAACTTTGAGAGGAATTAACACGTAAGATTTTACGAGGAGAATATATCGAGACTTCGAGAGTATATACGAATAACATATACCTGCCGAAAAGAAGGCGCAGATGCGTCTTCATCGCTGGTCACCATGCCCTCCAGTAGTTCCGTCCTCTGCTTACGGTTAAAAATCATCTGCAAAACTTGTACATACCCTCAGAAAAAGAAACGTACTTCTTGAGATTCTTGTACCATGGAAGGACGAAGTGCACGCAGACATATAGAACTAATGTACGTACCAGCTCGAGATAGTCTTTAAGGATGGTGTCCGGGAACCACCACTTCCTGTGGGTGCCTGCGGCGAAGAGCGACCTGAGCCCGGCAACGTCGTGGGGCAGGAGGAGCTCGGCGAGCGACACGGCGCCGAGCCTCCGCAGGATGGCGTCGCCGGTGGAGCGTGGCATGTCCACGAGCGAGCCCGTGGCGACGACCGACGCGACAAGGCCCGGGTGCGCCTCCGCCATCCGGAACGCCACGAAGCCGCCGTAGCTGAACCCGACCACCGCGCACCGCTTCACGCCGAGCCTCCGCAGCGCCGCCGCCACGCACTCCGCCTGGAACGCCGGCGACCGGTCCGTGCTCGCCGGATATGACGTCGAGCCACCGAAGAATAGCAGGTCCGGGACGTACACGTCGTAGTGCTTGGCGAGTGCAACGACCTAGTAGATGAAACATGAAAGTGCAGCACTGGCGTTCATTAGATATATATATGTAGAGAGAGAGAGAGAGAGAGAGAGAGAGAGAGAGAGAGAGAGATCGACCATCACTTTCAGTTAAGGACAATGCAGCGGTAAGGAGAGATATATCGATGGATCAAGGGCTGAAAGTATATATCGTACAACCTGGAGAACCCACGTGAAGATGCCGTCGCCGGCGAAGCCGTGAAAGAGCACGACGGAGAGCCTGCTGCTGTTGCTGCTGTATCGTCTCTCTTCCTTCTTCATCTTCACCGACGACTCGGTGGCGGTCGGAGGCAGCTTGTCCTTGGGCGCCCAGATGCTCATCACCGTGCCGGCGTCATCGACGGTGACGGCGCGGCACCGAAGCCCTGCCATCTTGCCCAGGCGGTGCACCAGCTGCTGCTTGGTTACCTGTACCCAGTTCACCATCCTCACCAGCCTTCTCGTTGGCGTCCTCTCTGCTTTGTGATCACTGTGTGATAATGTGACCTGATGCTTTATTATCCACGGCTACAACCGTTGGCGTGCTAGTCAAATAAACACCGCCTCTCATGCCCATGCCCATCTACGTAGCGATCGATCAGGTTCAATCATTTACCTACCGATCGATCGAGCCTTATCCATTAAAGCTATGTCGACAGATCAAGAAGGGATACACTAATTCTATACCAAAATATAGATGTCTTGTTTACTTTGGTTGTAAGTTCAATATTGTTTTTTGAAGAAACATTTTAGTAAGTAGGAGTACTATACGTTGCAGTAAGGACTTAGAAAAATTCAACTTAGGACAAAACTAAAAGCAGAATATACCAATAGCCCGTGCATCGATTCAGATGCTCCTGTAACTGAAAACGTTCGCAACTAGCATGAGCCGTTTGAGCGATCACAGTGAGGCACGACCTTTTAGCTTGTACAACTAAAGCTAGGAGCAGGCCAAATCAACACCGAAACGTAGAAACCACAATGGGGACTTGGTACCAAACCAGCCAATCGTGTAGCCATCGAAGAATCAGGCCGCAGGGGTCGCCGGCTACCGCTGACATCGTAAGCATCCATCAGGAGATCTCCATACGTAGAGCCCAACGAGGGCACATGCCCCCACTTAAGTTTGCAAACACGGTGTAATTTGACAATGTTCTACTGTAAAAAATACTATAGCAAGACTATAGGTCCTCGCTCAATTTCCTCGATCCAGGCACCAACGCTCTGCCCATCTATCCTTGCCCAATTCTCAATGATCTATGTCAATCTCAGCTGCTCGTAGGTCCGCTCATCAACCTCGAAGTTACGAAAGCATGGCCACATGAGTTCACTGTATGGTGACACCATTCGCATGACATACAGGTTTGTGTCTTTGTGATGGCAAGAGGGCAACACATCTAACAGAAGGAGAACATGTAAACTAGTATTCACTTACCAAGACCCAACACCCTGTCAGTCTTCGAAACACCTTTGAGCTTCTTGAACTGCATTTCTCAGTTCTCACACCCTTCGCTCGCCACCTTTTCTTGTTCACCGGTGAATTTGAGGCAATATACGGTCATTCTAAACCAAGAAATGGCATATCAGTATTTGTTCTTTTTGAATTGTTAGCAAATGAGGTCCCCTGAGTTCTTAAACATGTCTTCTACCACAGCACTGCACACCGGGACAATTGTACTTCATGCATATCCTCTAGCTGACAGTGGTTGTCGCTCTTAGAATTCTGATGCATCCTATAACATCAAGAGTCAAGACTCCATGTTAACATAGAAATTGACTAATTTGTATGTGATGGTCAAATACTGAGATCCCCACGGCCACTAACATATTTATGCGTAGTTACTACAACCTACGAGCTGCAATATAATCACAAATCAAATACCTATTCCTTATTAGGAATAAGCAAATATCAGGTTGAAGCTAATCCCATATTAAATGTCTGTACTGGGAAGAATTAACAATAGCGATCAACTTCCATCCCTAAGTTCACACCTGTATATATACCATACAAATCCACGAGTTGATACAGAAAGCCACAAGATAGCAACAAACCATATTGGCGGGTGCATCAGGGATGCAAAATGCATCCTGTGCATACCCACCTCGTTGGGCGACACGTGGACGCTGCCTCCATCCTGGCCGATGGCCTGTTCGTAGCCACGGGCTCTGTGCGCGGCATCAGCTCTCGGCTCCTGACGGATAATCGGCTCGGCTCGGCTCGGTCAAGTTCCTTCAGGCCGACTCATCCACACGTACTCCGCCGCTCACTTCGGTTTCCTTGCCGCTGTCCGCCGCCGTCCAGCACGAACGCCACCTTCCTACTCCCGGCGAGCATCAGACACCTGCTGCGGCATCGCCGGCGCGGGCACACACACGATGCGTCGGTCGGAAGGTTAACAACGGCAGTGCCGCAGAGAAAGTGTGTGGACGTTGTGCCGCCGTTGCTGGTCCAGGTGCTGCGGCACGGCCTGCCGGATGGGTGGCCGGGACAGCGTGGTGGCATATGGTTCACAAATCCGGTCCGGTAGTTCGAACCGCCGCCCGGTGGTAGCGGTTTACCGGACCGGTTTGACCGGGAACCGGTGGAAACCGGTCAAATTCAAATTTTGAATTTAAATCCCCCGTGCAATCGGTTTTTGGCGGCTAACCGCTCGGTTTGACCAGTTACCGACCGGTTTGAGCCGGTTACCGACCGGTTTGAGACGGTTGTGTGGACACCCCAAACCGCTCGGTTTCGGTCGGTAACCGACCGGTTTGAACCGGTTACCGACCGGTTTGAACCGTTCGATGGACAGCAAAAATTTGGCATGAAATATGCGTAAATTAAGGAAAAAAATAACTAAAAATATAGACAAACATCCATACATATAATTGTACATACAAACATAGTACAAATGTCCATGCAAATAGTTCAGTAGTCCTCTCATACAAATAATTGTTCAACGGTAGCATCGCGAGGCCATTTCATACTCCGCGGTGGACATCACATTCAAACCCTGCCTTACAAGCAACTCAGCTTTGAACTCCTGCCAAGTTTGGCCCGTCCAGGCCGATGTCGTCTGCCATTCCTGAAGTAACATATTATACCAATGAGGATCTTGCCATTCGTACACCCATCTCATCGGTGGCTGCATGCTCAACTCCGGTATAGGATAGTGATAACTAGACTGTGAGGATTCCCTGTAGGAGGAGCTAGAAGAGAACTGTGGAGAGTCGTAATCCGTCGGTCCAACCGTTCTCCTCTGCGACATCGGTGCTCCATGGTCAATGTCCTGGGTTGCATGTGTGAACTCAGTCTCCCCTGCAATGAACCACATAGTATAATTAATACTCATAAGTCAAAATAATAAAAACATGTTCATATATATATGTACACTTGGTACCTGTAAAATGGAGACCAGCAGGTGGGTTTGAAGGTGACACGCCTCCGCCCCCGCCACCGCCAGTAGCACCGCCACTGCCGCCACCACTGCCACCACCATCATTGCTATCATCACCATCACTGCTACCATCACCATCATTACTACCATCACTATCATCGCCAGAGCTGCTGTCCTGAGACTCCTGATACTCTGGGCTCTTATCACCCTCACCATCATCAGTGTCTTCATCGCTCAAGACTTCTATTTCTTTATGTTTCCCTTTTCCCGTTGCCTGGCCTCGTTGGCGCTTCGGGATAACCTTGCTAGGCGCGATGTGGTACTTCTGCTTCCCTACATGAGTGTCACCCACATGTCGCCGTGCCCAATCACTGATGCAATCTTCCCCTGTAGAAGTACGGAGGTCCGCCGGATTTATTTTATCAGCGACAATATTAGAGGGAAGCGGCGTGTCACCTTCATCGTCGTCCTCGTCTAGAACAGGAGCTTTGTTTGACCTTCCATATTCCATCCATTCCCGCACCGGATTTTTAGGCTCATAGAATGAAAGATGGGCTAGCTGGTCAATGAAATCTTCTTGATCCCGTGGAGGATCGGCAACATCCGCAAGTCGCAGGCGTAGGTTGTAGTTGACATAGACAAGCTTGTTCAGTTTTTTGTGTGACAACCGATTGCGAACCTTTGTATGCAGCAAGGCAAAAGTACTCCAGTTCCGCTCGCTTCCACTTGACGAACAACATTGAGCAACAAGCCGCAAAGCAAGGGCCTGTAGCCTGGGAGTTTTGTTCCCGTTCATCATCCACCAAGAAGATGCAGTTGTCTTTGGGTCATGCGCCATTTGTTGTGCCAATTGCGTGCCAAAGTCACCACGTTTCTGTCGAAACAGCTCAGCCTCTTGCAATGCCTGGACGGCGCTCGAGATATCGGTCATGCGCTGAAAAGCATCCTTCAGTGTACTCCATATTTCTAGACTTGGAATAAACGTATAGGCATACCTCGGATTCAGGACAGAAGCTGCAAAATAGAAAGTACCACGAATGAGCATAAGGTGTATGGAACGTGAAAGTATAAACTTTTGTTTACAATGAGCAGAATCCGTCTTACCTGGAACCACATAAGTGTCATAGAAGATGTCCTTCAACCTTGTGTTGTAAATCGCTTCATACTCTTTGTACATGGAAACATTGCGGCCAAAGAAAGATTGCATTTCATTTCTCACACTCTGTACGTTGTGACATACCTCGCACATGTTCGGCCGCTTGTCCTGATCAGCAAGGCGAAGTAAGCTATATATTGGTTGGACTGAGTCAATGACAAATTTCATTCCCTCCCACCACTGTAGACTTGAAAATCTCGTATGAGTAAATCTACCCATATTTGAATTGGCCCATTTGCTCTGCAAAAAATCAGGAGATCCCATCCACTGCATGAAACGATCACGTTTCCGATACATGCTGTCTAGGAACATGTAGTTGGTCCCAAAGCGAGTTGCACACCACTTCACCAACTCACCACCAATCGCCTGCCTCATCATTGCATTCAACTGACCATGATTGTGTAACCACGTTGATATTTTCTTGCATTGTTCGATCAAATCTTGATGTTCGTACCTTTCACCGATACCCTTTAACATCAAGTTGACAGTGTGTGCTAGACAAGGTGTCCAAGTAATGTGTTCGTATGTTTCTTGAATCCCCTTGCAGGCTTTCTTGTAGTTGGAGCCGTTGTCCGTGATCACATGAACGACATGCTCTGGTCCAATTTCGTCCACCACCTTCAGAATTTCCTGCAAATACACATATTCTTTAGCAACATCCAAATTATATTCGGATCGAAATGAACTAGGTACGGGGTTACCTTCCGCAAATATGCAGAATCTTGATATCTTCCAGTCGCATCAATAGACTTGTGGAACCACATGACCCCATTGCAATATATCAAAAAGTTAATGACACTCATCTTTGTCGGCCCAGTCCATGAATCACACATCACGTGACGCCGAACATAGGCCACTCTGCCTGAAACTTTGCGTACTGAACCTGCAAGTCTTGCTCGTTTTGATCCAGGTACTTGCCATCAATATCCCGTCCAGTGGGTGACGCGATACCTTCACCTGCAAAACATATGGCACTCATGAGATTAGATCTAAACATGTAGTTGCGTAGCTATTATTTCGGCTGCAAAGAAAACATACCCCACTTCTGTGTCTCTCTGACCGCACTGACAAAGTATGGACTGTCAGCTTGTCTTCCAGGAACTCCCGCAGTATGGAAAAACTTTGACCAAGCTTTCCCAATAGCTTCCTTTGCATTCTTACCCTTCTGCGTCCATGAGCCTGTGTCAATCCTTGGCTGCGTCGATCCACGCGCCGAACCTAAGTTGTAGTCCGTCACCCCAGGAGTCTGCCTCGCTGAAGTTGCCCTTCGAAGCATCCTCTGCAACGTACCCTCTCCCCTCGTACCACTACCCCCTCCATGCTCGTATGCACCTCCTCTCTGTTGCACCCCGCGACGGAACTCCTCTTCCGCTCTTGATTGGTTCAGGGCACGCTGGAGCTCAGCCTCCTCATCATACGCTTCACCTCTACCAGGATAGTTACCTTCCGCTGCAGCCTTCTCCTTTCTCAACTTCTCTTGAGCACGTTGAGCAGTTAGCTTCTTTGTCCTTTCAAGCTCACGCTGAAAGTACTCACGCACCTCCTTTGAAACCTTCTCACAATGGACGACCTCCGTCCCCCGGCCTGCCAAATGTTGTTTCAATCTAGTGGCACCACCGCCTCCCTTGGACTTATGACAATAGTTGCATCTCCAACCGGGGTGAAGATTTTCACCGTGTTCCCATACAACATCTCTATCTCTGCCAGACATTGCGTATCTGCAAACATGGAACGAACATAAACATATCAATGTCAACTTGACAACACATAGCTATATCACAATACTTAAATCCTACATCCATTTCCTTATTTCCAAAATCACAATACCCTACATCAAAATGTACATACATGGCTACAAATCACTAGATCTACTTCATACATTCTAAAATCACTTGGATGCAATCAAAATATACCTAAATATCTCCATCACTACATCCATTTCATAATTTCATAGATCACAATAGCCTAAATCATTGAAACCCGCATCAAATCCATACCTCACCCGCGGTCGGGCGGTAACCGCCGTTACCGAACGGAAACCGGAGAAACCGGAGCGGTTTGCCGTCGTGGGGAGCCGGGAACCGCTGCGCCGAGAACCGGGGCGGTTTGCCGCTCAAACCGAGCGGTAACCGCTCGTACCGGAGCGGGATCCGGGCGCGCGCGGCGGTTGCGCAGCTGGAGGCGATTTTTCGCCCGATCTGAAGCTCAGCTGCGCGGGGGGGGGGGGAGTGAGGGGGTGTTCTGGGGGTGAGGGGGGCGAGGGGGGGTGGTTATTAGGGTTTACGCGAGTTGGGCCGAGTTGGGCCGAGCTGTTTTTTTCTTTTTCTTTTTTTATTTAACTTGTATTTCGCGAAAAAATAGCAAATGACCAAATATTTGAGAAATTTTGACACCAATAGATCCAGCACACCATGAAGTATTTTTAAGAATTTTTATCCGATTTTTTAAATTTTTAAATTCAAATTTGAAATTTTTGAATTCAACCGGTTTCAAACCGCCCCGAACCGCTACCGGTCCGGGGCGGTTCGACCGGTAACCGCGGTAACCGGACCGGTTACCGCGAATTTGTGAACCCTGGTTGCGACACCGTGTGGGTGTATTCGGTGAGAACTGCAATCTCGACCCCGCTGCATTCAGAACGGCAATCTCGACTAGGATGCACAAAACGTGTTCGATGATTTGTCTCACAAGGCACAACAACTTCAGGAGCTTCGTAGTATCGTTTGCCTGTCTGTTTAAGAGACTTCAGGAGCTTCGTAGTATCGTTTGCAAATTGATGTTTGTAACATGATTGACACTTGGGATCAACAATAAATTGAAGAAAATTGTTGTATTATATCATCATCGATTTGGGCTGTTTTCATAAATATTGGCATGCAAATTTTGTCTGTTACTTTTTGTTTGGTTTATCCACAATTTCCTGCGAACTAAAGAAACAGTGCATGTATATGTCACCGTATAAGTAAAATTCTCATTTGTGATATTAGATTGATAAGCTGCAAATTAATGCATCAAGTAAATTTCAGGTCAGCATAACAAAACAGAAGTACTATAAAGTGACATCTTTATCAGCTTATGACAATTACATATTTTCATGATTTGATGACCCTCCATCAAAATGTAATTGTCTAACTGCTGATTGCGATGTAGCGTTTTGATCAACTCCAAGCAACAAACTTGTATATCCTCCTTGTATGTATGGAGCAGACATGGTAGAAGAATTCCCGACCATATAGCATGGAACGGTGGTATTATCATATCCACCTTGGATCAACGGCACAGCTATGGTAGAAGAATTTACGATCATATTATTTGGCATTGTGGCATTACCATATCCTCCTTGGAACATTGGAGTAGCCATGGCAGAAGAAGTAAGGCCCTGTGTCATCGATATGAAAATGTTCACAAAATATGAATGCAAGTAAATAAATTATGAAAAAATCATAATCAGTCTGATGAATCATGTCTTACGGCCAATTAATTTGGATCAGCAGCTCCATCTCCTTTGTCTACAGCATTATTTGGATCCTTTGCTATAGTTAAACACAAAAAGTTAAAAGATACAAAATTTATCACAAAAGCAGTC
Source organism: Digitaria exilis (assembly GCA_015342445.1). Lineage (NCBI taxonomy): Eukaryota > Viridiplantae > Streptophyta > Magnoliopsida > Poales > Poaceae > Digitaria > Digitaria exilis. Next base: position 120,982 of record JACEFO010002487.1, read on the forward strand.
ATATGGGAAACATAACAGAATGGGTAGGATCACCACCTTTCTTCTTAGCACTTTTCTTCTTCTTCCCTGTCTTCTTTTCAACCACATTTTTGAATCGTGCATTCTTTGGTCCTTTTACCACCTGAGGAACTCTAAAAGATATCACACCATTTAGTGTACCTCTATCACATTCATTTGGAATTACAGAAACCTCATTGGATTTTTCTTTCAACTTGCTCAAATAAGTATCTGCATCCAAGTCCAATTTATCTAGGGCTTTATTCAAATTATCAAGAAGTTCTCTTGACACTGAAGACTTCAATGCAGTGGATGTCGCCTTTCGAGAGGTATGCGCAGAGAGTGATTTCAAATCTTCCTCCTCGCATTGTTTCTCAATATAAAATCCTTTTTTTGCATATTTTGTCCATCTATTCAGTACATATTGCGATGGCAAATTGTAAACTCCATTCACATTGAAGACTCTAAGGCAATGCTTGCACAATATACCTATAAGATATGGAAACCATTTTCAGAAAATTTAAACAAATTATATTACGAACTGAAATGCATATGCATACCTATGGCTTCAACCTTTCTGCAAGAACATGTAATGGTAGTATCTGCAGGGTTGAATACTACTGTTGCCCCATGAACAGATTGCATATATGTGACAAAGAATGTCAAGTTTGTCCCCTGAGTTTGTAACAAATTACAAGGCAGTGTAAATTGTTTTTTAAATTCTTCCTCAAACTCTGAATACATCCTCCTTGTGTATGCTTCAGCTGCAGTCTTCAGCATGGGTAATCCTGGGATGTAAGTTACAGCATTCTTTATACGTGACTTAAAATCTTCATCCAACTCATTTTCTCGGAGAGAAACTGAAACCCTCTCACATTCTACAAGGAGTTCCGAAAGACCGAGTTTCCTACGGAATCTTTTCTTAAAGACATTATTCATACCTTCACTCCTTTGAGTTGAGTTCATATCCGCTGTAAAAGAGTCACGGTAGACAGCAGCCCACTTTGCCCTCAAATCATATAGGTTTCTCATCCATGAGTTCTCCTCAAGTTTGTATTCAGTGAACAATTCTTGCCACTTCTCGATGAAGTAAGCCTCTGATCTGTCTTCGTACACACATCTCTTAAAATCAGGTAAAAACTTGTCATCTGACTCATGAATGACATGCCCGAGATGTTTAGAAGCATTTACATAAATATGCCACAAACAAAGACGATGACTTGTATTTGGGAATACATAAGCAACTGCTCCAGCCATCGCTGCGTCTTGATCAGTGAAAATTGTGCTTGGATGCTTGCCAGACATTGCTGTTAGGAAGGTTTCAAAAAGCCAAACAAATGATTCAATGGTTTCATTAAACATCAATGCAAGCCCAAAAATAATTGTTTGCTTGTGATGATTTGTTCCAAGGATCGGAGCAAAAGGCATCTCAAACTTATTAGTTTGAAACGTGGTGTCAAATGACACAGCATCACCAAAACATTTATAATCCATGATAGATTGACCATCTGCCCAACAAAAGTTTGCTAGCCGACCATCTTCTTTATCTATCTGAATGGCATAAAAGAATGCAGGATCTTTTAACTGCTTATTTCTCAGATATTCTAGCAGTGTCTGCGCATCATTGGCTTCTAAGTATTTTCTACGTTCACGACCGATCTCATTATTGCAATCCATCCGCACGAATGGTACTTTGTCGGCTCCCCATAAAATTTCTTCATGAGCTCATACACTTGAGCTGGCATCATCCCGGCTTCCCGTATCTGGTTAATTAGCATCCTGTCTGCTTCAGTTACAGATCGTTGGGACCTTAGCTTGTGACACTTATTTGGACTAGCAAGATAATGATTGTGATCAGTTACAATCTTTTGCACTGTCCAAACCCCATTTCTACTGACACTAAATTGAATACGAGCACCGCAACCTGTCCTTGTAGTGTCTTTTGATGAATCAGACTGTCGATATCCTTGGCTGCTGCATACTATATATTTCTGACATACACTCCCATCTACTTGGCGCTTCGTATTGCTCCTTCTAACACTAAACCCGACCTTGCCTGCATACGTGTTATACATCTCATAAGCTTTGTCCTCTGATTCAAAAGTCATTCCAACTTCAGGAGTGATCCCAACATTATGTACCACCTCCTGCGCATGATCAAACTAATACAAACGAAAAAAAACTTCATGTCAAAAAATACAGATGAAAAAGGCATGACAATCAAAGAACCACATGATAGATTAACCTGTGTTGTCTCCTCGCTGCCGGCTTCGTGCCCATCAGCAGTCGTGTTATCCTCATGCACAGGTGAGAGAGACTGATGTGATGCTATCGCTTGTGCTAGGGCAGAGGGAGCAACCACGGATGAGGGGTCCTCCTGGCCTCCTTCCCCTCCTGACATGGCACCGTGGTCGTTCTTCTGACCTCCTGGCATGGCCATGATCAGTATTCAGTTAGCACGGAACCTGCACGGGAGCGGGGAGCATCAGCAAGGCAATCCAACAGGTACAAGGACGAGAGCACGAGCCATGCCTTGAAGACACGATTCTTCTTGCCCTCACCGCTGAGCTCCCAAACGCCGGTGACCGTCTTCCTCGCCAGATCGAGCTCCACCTCCCCGCCACCGACAAGTACGTCGTTCTCCTGATCTCCTGCCTTCGTATGTGCGGCATCCACGCGGGCTTTCCTTTTTGTGTTTCCTGCAATCATGGGAGAGCCGAGCGAGCCGAGCCGAGCCGAGCCGAGCCAAGCCGTGAGGAGTCGTAGCGCAGAGCCCGTGGCTACGAACAGGCCATCGGCCAGGATGGAGGCAGCGTCCACGTGTCACCCAACGAGGTGGGTATGCACAGGATGCATTTTGCATCCCTGATGCACCCAATTTTCTTGCGTCGCGAGCGGGGACGCGGTCCCGTGTCCGGCGAGATTTTCGCGAACAGAAAGGAAAGAGGCTCCGTGCGCCTCACAGATATTGCGGAAGGAAACAAATTAAAGACGCGTACGGGGCGGGCAGAGGGGCGACGCGAGACGGACGGACGGCGACGCGATGGTGTCGTGCACGACGACTACCCCTTACGTTCTTTTTAGGAGTAGAGATTTACAATGCCTATATTTATGTAGGAACAAGAGTAACATGTGCACACATTGTCTGAGATATAGAATTTGCTTTCTTCAAGTTTCAATGTCCAGTAGTTTTTGCTATCAGGTTACAGAAAATATAAACCATTTACTTGCCTTGAACAGCTAATAACGAAGTTCATTTTAAACACATTGCTTGTTATAGTGCATAACCATATGGAGCTAGATGCATGCACCAAAGCAATTACATATAAGGTGGCTCATGGCGCTGTCAAAACTTCTGTCTAAAGCTGTGCCCTTGCTGCTTCTAAGCTCCTTAATTCTGCAGTCTTCCTTTTCAATTGTAGCATATATATATATATATATAAAAGATAATCAATAGTCTTTTTCTGATAACACAGTCCACCTGTGACTTTAGCTGGACGCTTGGTCCCAGGAAAGAAAAGTTGCGGGACAAAAGGCAATCTTGTGTATACTTACATCTGAGGTACAACGTCTGTACAAGTTGTGCGCTGTGTGGAAGGAAGCAGAAGATCACTGAAGAAGTGGAAGAAAATAGAAGAATTCGATCTCGTCCATCAGAGCTGGAGGGCATTTACAGTGTTCTGCTGACTGCCCTCCCGCTCCGCTCCACAATCGCGTTCTCCGCCCACAACTTCTCTTTCCTTCCGCCTTCTCGATCGCTCGCCCACGTCATCCTCCCGTCCGCCTGCCGCCCACCTCAGGATCGCCTCCCTGTCTGCTGTGATCAGGGACACCTCTCCGTCCAAATGCCACAGCTGTCTGCTCTTGGCCCCTGGACGCCGTTGTCGCTCGTTGTCGTCATCATCCACTGCACGCCACCGTCGGCTTCTCCCGTTCTGACGATGCTCGACGCGAAGAAGTACCTCTGCGCTGCGCCAACACCATCGACGAGTCCTTCCGTTCACGGCCGTGTCCACGGCCTCTGGCATCCGTGCTGCTGCCCTCTCCCACCGTGCAATCCTAATCCTAATCCGGGTGAATCGCTGAGGCCCCGCCGAGAGTAGTCCTTGATCGTGCGTGACTTTCTCCTTCGACTACCCTAATTCAGCTAGCAGCAGTCCTTTGGTGATTTCTTTATGACCGTGCATTGTTCAGCTTCACCGCATATCTGAAGATAGTACGAAAGACGGTTTTCTGCATTTGGATCATAGTGTCAGTTTCATGTGCGTAGAAACTTCAGACGGGCTGCCTTTTGGACTGTCGATTGAGATAGTCTGCATTGTATCCGCGGCATCTTTCATGAAACTGTGTATAGTACTAGGGGTTGTTTCAGAGATGATCCTCTACTCAGTTTGATGTGTGACACAGTAATCAACGATGCTGTTTGGGAGTTCTTTTTATAGCTTGATGATGCATTGGTGCTTGCACCTATATATAATTTTTTCCCTCAGCTACAGACTGAATGTGCATTTAGTGGTTCTTAGCAGAAAAGTGCTCTATTGATCGATCCTCCAGGACCTGAAGAATTTGTGGAGTAGCTGCAAGCAAGGAAAGCAGAATTGAACAAGAGGAAGGAGGTATGTTGTGCATGCATGTTTCCTATCTCTGTCCATTTTGCTCACCGACATTTTATTTAGCTTGACATATCTGGTCCAGTTTTTCATCCCAAGCACAAATGTTGACTAATCTCTACTACTAAATAGGATTAGTTTAAATGTGAAGTACTTAAAATAGAATTCTATGTTTTTTTTAAAATCTGCTGACCCCACTTGGAAGGTGATTTGGAATGGGCTTACCTTCTCTACTACTAAAAAAATTGGTTTAAATGTGAAGTGCTTAAAAATATAATTCTATGATTTTTTAAACCTGCTGACCCTAAATGGAAGGTAACTTTGGATGGGCTTACCTTGTAGGTAAATATATTCCAATTTGTTTTTCAAAGCTGTATCATAGAAAGAAGCATATGTGGCAATAAAAACTTGCAGCCTACAAGTAGCAATCTCAATCTTGTAGCTTACTATGCTTTAGTTTTGCTCTTCCACTCGTGATTTATTTGTGTTTGATCAGTCATCATCAGTTATATTATAATTTAGTTGTTTCAAATGGACATTCCACTTCAAAGAAACAGCTGTGAAGTTGATGTTTGTATTGCAGCTCTATATTAAGGTGTGGCCAGAACATTTAACGAAATTAATAAATGGTAATGATGGAGGTGTGTCTTTCATTATTATTACTATATATAATAAAAAAATTCTGTGCCGGTAAGTTAACAATATATGTGAACATTTACTTTAGGTGTCTCAAATCTACTGAACTCACAACCAGAAGTTACTGATCCAAAGAAGCGTAAGCAAGAGAGGGACAAAATCCGAGCTGCAGTTAGGTGCGTGGCGATGACCGATGAACAAAGGGAAAGATGAATAAGAAGCGTCGTGAGGCATATCACCTGAAAAGCCATGGACCGTCACTCGGTACATTTCTACTTATATTAATACATTTACTCTTTTTCTTGCCCCTTGATAGGAACACAAGCTGCGCAATCACGTTGAAGATAGGAGTGACAGTCGGGACAAGGAGAATATGGATCCTCATGATAGTGATAGCTTGTATTCCTGCAGCTAATAACCACTACTTTTCTATGTTATATTGCTCAGCAGGCCAACAAGAATTGGCACCTCTTCTTGAACATGCAACGAGAACAATTTTTTTTTCTTGATCAAGCTCTATTGAGTCAGCTGACAATCAGTAATTGACTTAGCGCAATAATTTCTTGTAATATGTATAAGGTATCTACACACAATTGTGACCCACATATATAAGATACTACGTTTGTACTACTCATGTGTGCATGATCCAACGGCAATGTGGCAGGATTTCATCATCGAAAGATGCTTCCAATAGATATGAAACAATATCTTAATCGCATCACTGATTTAAATTTAGTAGAGTATATTGTTGTTTTACAACAAAAAAGTGTATCATATAAGAAGCACATACCGTATGTCGCATCGCTTGGTCACATTATTTAATTTCACGTTATAGTTGTCTTATCGTGCTATCTAATTATATTTATTAGTACAAAAAGTTTAATTGTCTCGTAGCAACGCACGGGCACGAGCCTAGTAACATTTAATTCATCAAGCAACACGAAAATCGAGTCCATTTTAGGACTCAGCTTCCAAAGAGTACCTCTAAATGCCTACTGTTTGGTCACACCATAGTACTACAGGGTTGGATTATGTTCTCTCCTGGGAATTTAGTTTAAATCAACAGCCACTGACATTTAATTAATTACACATTTGGAAAGTGAATTCAGTATCAGGAACGTTGACTCAGATGAATTAAAGCGAATCAGGACGAAATAATATTACAACGTGTTTGGTTCGCTTAACTATAATGTAATTTGACTACCGAAGGTAACAAACACATCATGTTACAAGCATTTGTTTGCAGTCCTCTGGAATTGGTTGATGCTGCAATTGAACCCCTCCTCCCCACCGTAATCAACATGCTCATAAAACTACTGTTATCTGAAAACATTGGCATTGTGCAATCAAACAAAGAGAGTGATCACCCATTACACTGTAATCTCAATCCCCTTTGCATTTGCAGTTTACACTTTACAATACCGTTGCACAAACCAAACACTATCTTAATCCTATGAGCTAACTTTGAAACTTCTGACTTTTGGAGATCAAATAGATGACATTAAATAATATAGAAATGTAAATATTTGTATTTCATCCATAAAAAAGAAGCGTGAATCAGAAGAGAACAATAAAGGTAGAGGGTAGACAGTAAGTCTTGTGCTAGTAGGACATCAAAGTGCCTAATAAGAATCAGGACAAAAAGAATACCTCACAAGCGACTGTCTTTCAAATTTCAAGTAGCCGATCATATATTCCTCGACTTGACATCTGAGATCCAGTCTTCCCATAGCCGTACAACTAAGAGTGAGCTTGCATTATTTGAAGCAGCAGAATTATATTCGGTTAACATCTAGCATGGAAAAAAAAATATGCGCAGCTCACTTAGTTATATGGAGCACTCAGTTCAGAAGTCAGAATACATATCCACTAATAAAAATCAACAGACATCATATGATGTTTTCAAGTAAAGTTTCATGTTAATAATAGTAACACATTACTACCAAAATAAAGGGCACGAATATTCAAAAGCTAAATTGTAAATAATGTGCCAATCAAAACTCGTATCAACTCCATCCATATAACGTATCTCTTATCTCACGCAAGGGCACGTAAGTAGACCATCAGGAAGAATTCTACTGCGGAATCAGGACTACGTGTCACAGAAAAGTAAAATAACACAAATTCTTTTTCATCTCTATTAAGATAGAAGAAGAAAACTAAAGATAAATGAGGCGTGCAATACCTCAGCAATTCTGCCTCTGCGCATATGTCAATCTTGTATGTTTCTCTTCTTCTTCTTCTTTTTTTGCGGGTACTCTTGTTTCTCTATGCATAAGTATCTCCATGTGTGATGTGTAGATAATGATCAGACTGCAGAAGCAAGGAAGGACTCTTTAGTACCGCCTATAATTTTAGAACACACCATGTTAATGCTGATCATAAAAACAACTCTACCAAAAAAGTTGATGCCAACTGCCTCTGTGCCAGAATTGAAACGTGAGTAGATCTTTCTTCTTCTTTTTTTAGAGTACATGTTAAGAGTTAAGTACAAATTTTCAGTATTCCTGTCAGCAGGCTTACTACCATGATTGTCTTGGCCTGTTAAGTGTTAATGCAAAAGAGAGAGAGATAGTCAGCTTTGAAGCAATGAAGCAATCGTCATACCACATTGAGCAGCCTGCGCGACAGCAGAATAATTGCCTTATTGCATCATTTTGTGTCATCTCTACCAGAAGATTTAGGGGATCTATGGGCAAATGGCAAATGGCATCTATTTTGCTCTTTTCTTTTTATTTGTCTCCAAACACCTCCTAGGCAAAATAGCAAATGTAAAAATAGTTGGCAAAAAACTTTTGCCTCCAAAGTGGCCCAAAAACTGGGAAATGGGCAAAAGTTTTTGCATTTGCCCTTTGTCAAAGGGTGTTTGAAGTCAAATGGCAAAAAAAAAGAGCAAAATAGATGTCATTTGCCAAAAGTTTTGCCATTGGATACAAACACCCCTAATAGCAAAACTTTTGCCATATTTTCTTGAGGGTAAAAATTTTGGTCATTGGAATTTTACGCCTCTAGTCACCCGCTATTCCCCTTCCCCATCGACCGAGCTATGATTTCAGGTAGTACCTGGCATTGGCCGAGGACGCGCTTGCGCTCGAGCCTCGGCCTCCTCCCGTCCCGGGCAACATCCGCCCGCCCTCCTCTGCGGCGAGGTCCCGCTCCGTCGCCGGCCACAGCCAATGGCCTGAGAAGAGTCGGAGGGTCCCCACGCCACCCCACGCGCCACGGCAAACAAAAAAGAAACTGATTTTTCCGCGGACGGCGGGATCCACATGGTTCGCCAGATCACCCGCGGAGCCGAGCGCTTTCCGCAAATATCCTGCGCTTTTCTTTCGGGGAAAAAAAAAGGAAAAACACACGAGGCCCCGAGGGATCTCGTCGAGCCGCCGTCGGAAACGCGCCCCCCGATCCCTCGCCCGCCGCTGCCCTCCTGACCCCCGCCCTGTGCCGTCTTCCCCTCTCTCATCTGCCCGCTTCGCCTATAAAGATCACCCCCTCTGGCCTCTGATCCGACAAGTGCCCACCGCGGCAGATCTTTGACGCCTCCGAGGTACATTCCATGCCCCCCCCCCACCGTCCTCCTCTCCCCCACCCCCCGAACCTTTTCTCCTGAATGAATCGTGGCTGCCGGCGCATCTTTTCGAGCCTTTATTGAATTCTTTTGTTTTCTTCCGTAGGATTTCCGAATCTCTTGATTGATACCGTGGCTGTTGACTGAATCGAGTCGCAGTCGGAGACGGGATCGATGGAGGAGGATGGCGGCGCCGGCAGCGGGGAGCCGTTTGTGGCCGGGCGTGGCGGCGGCGCGAAGCTGCCGCATGTGCTGCAGAAGAGCTTCGGCGAGGTGCAGGGGATCCTGGAGCACAACCGCGTGCTGATCCAGGAGATCAGCCAGAACCAGGAGACCCGCGACGCGGACGGGCTCACCCGCAACGTGGCGCTCATCCGGGAGCTCAACACCAACATCGCCCGCGTCGTCGACCTCTACGGCGACCTGTCGGGATCCTTCGCCCGCGCCGTCAACGCCAAGAAGGCCGACGGCGCCGCCGCGGCGGCGGCCGACAAGGTGGGACCCAAGAGGCCCCGCTCCGCCGGCGCCGGGCAGCAGCAGTAGAGGCGGCGCCTTGCTCCGTGTAAGATTCTGTCGTGGTTGATAGCAATCGCCGGCCGGAAATTGAGGCTTTTAGTTTTATTTTTTAAAAAAATCTGGCTTTTAGAGCCTTAGAGGGGATAGATGTAGAAATTGAAACTTTTTTTTTTCTGATTTGGCGATGGATGACATGATGTACTGGTAAACTAGTTCGTGTTGTTACTGACACCTTGTTGTCAGTCAGTCAGAACTCAGAAATGAATCGATCAACGTGGTGGTAAAAAGTTTTCTGGTACAGGATGGCGTGTGCAATATGATGGGGGTTTCTCAGGTTCACGACTAGTGATGCCAGTGCATCAAGATTCACGGCGTCTGTTGCGGGCTTGCGGCCGTGCGGCAAAACATCAGGAGATCAGACGGCACCGTGTGGTCGCCGAGAATTACTAGGTCCTGAATTCTGAATGGCAAGACCTGTTCTTTGTGTGGTCTGTCATCCGGCCGTACATCAGTATCCATGCAGGGATGCGGTTTCATGAGCTTTCGACAGACAGGTACATTTGGATCACGAATCCTTCCTGCAAGCAAAAGTTGGGAAAGACGGACGGTCCTCTGCTTTTCTTCAGAGCCGACGTTTGCTTTGCATCCGAAAACATGTTTGTCTGTTTGTGTCCCCCCATGTGGCCATGTCAAGCTGCAAAAGCACTAGTGTCCCCCAAGGCCGACCTTGCCATCACCATCGCTATTCGTCTCTCCCGTCGAGGTTTTATTCTCAACTAATTAATGAATACCACATAAGCAATTAAGCAAAATAGATGATACATCACCTATGTATACACCCTTTTAAACGTTTATCATTTTAGAGCACACCATGTTAATGCTGATCATAAAAGGAGTCTACCACAAAAACTGATGCCAGCTGCCTCTATGTGCCAGAATTGAAACATCAACAGCTCCTTTTTTACATGCTAAGAGTTAAGTGTAACTTTTCCAGTATCCATCTCAGCAGGCTCACTACCATGATGACTGTCTTAACCTGATAATGCAACAAACATAAAAGAGACGAAGTTAGCACTTACTAAACCGTGAAGAGACCGCAACAGGAGTTCAACACCAACATCGCCTGCGTCATCACCTCTAAGAGCGACCTGTCGGGATCCTTTGCCCTCCAAGAAATCCGCCGCCACAGCAGCAGCAGCAGGCGACAAGTCCTCCGGCGCCGGGCAGCGGCAGTAGAGGCGAGCAGGCGGCACCTTGCTTCGTGGTGTGCTATACTCCGTTGCGATTGATGTCGATCAGGAAATTGAGAGGATTGGAGGTAGTACAATTGGAAACCCTTCATCTTTTCCCGATTTGGCGATGGATGACATGATGATAAACTGGTGCAATAGCTACTTCGTGTTGAGATGGACACGGCAATTGGCATTGGGCCATTGGCATGACATGCACACCTAATACTGGTGCAATAACCAATTTAACTGAAACCATTCACAACTAGAATTAGCTGGCGGAGCAATCACAATTCACAAGTGAGACGCCACCCTGTCCAATCCAATTAAAGCCAGGGGCAGGCAAATCAGCAACAAGCAACACCAACGTGTTGCACACAAGAGGATTGATTGAACACATAACAACATACAAAAACACATGTAATAATTAGCTAATTACAAGACAAACCCAAAAAAAAAGCGTATAAACTACAATGGCACAAAACTATCGAGCAGATAGAAGATATCTTGTACCAGACGGAAGCGGTCACGTCGCCTCCAAAGAATCAGGCTGCAGGGGTCCAAGCTGCTTGCCTCAGTCGTCGCCAACCGATGACATGGCAAGCGTCCGTCTGGAGATCTCCATGTGCAGTTGCTTCACGAGGTTGATCCAGGCGCCAACGCTCTGCCCATCTATCGTTACCCAATCCACAATCGTCGCTGCTGGCTGCTCGTACCACTCATCTACCTGGAAGTTACATAAATAGGGTCACATGAGTTCACTGCATGGCAGTACAGTTCACAGGACACAGGTTTGTCATAGCAGCACAGCAACAGATCTAGTTACAATAATCTGGTGAACAAACAAATTTACCACGGATATGTAATGAAAGCAGAATTCACTTACCAGGCCCCGAACGCGGTGGCAATCTTCAAAACATCTTCGAGCTTCTTGAACTGCATTTCTAAGTTCTGGCAGCCACCTTTCGCTCACCACCTTTTCTTGTTCGCCCGCTAATTTAAGGCAATAGTTGGCCACTCTAAACAAAGAAATGGCATATCAGCATGTGTTCTTTGAAATTTGCAGTTAGCTGGAAAATACATTTATTTGAACAGATAGAATAAAACATTCTGGCCGAAATAAATAGACTAAAAAAGCAACAGAGAAGATAGATGTATTGAATCAATTTCTGACTGGATTCAGTAAACAGCTACTGTTAATAAACAAGAGAGAACAAAGTACGATGTACCTTTCATATTCTTGTTGAGCACGATGTGCACGGTTCAGCAAAACACGGTCATTCTCAACAAGATTTCTCCGTGTGTGCACCAAGTTGATAGCTTTTGATAAATCTTCTAATATACTAGCTTCAGATCCACAAGGTTTCAGGCAGAACTCCAGTGAATTTAGTACTGAAGCCAAGCCAGAATCTGTGACTTCTGTACCTGGTGAAACTATTAATCACAGGATGGACATGTGAGTACACAGTTGATAAATTAAGTCGTATGTGAGTACGCAGTTTATCATTTGTTACAACTTGCGAAACATAAGTCATAGGTACATGCAAATATCAGAATATTTTTCTCCTTTAGAGTGTGTTCAGATTGGTGAAAAAGTACTGTAGATAAAAACATTGTAGCACTTGCTGGGAAGCGGGTTTTGTGAGGGAGGTGAATAGTGAAAAATTGATGAATAGTGAAAAGTTGGAATGAATAGTTGCTGTGAACATATCGACACAAGGACAGATACATTATTATTCTTTGGATGCCTAATTATTATTATACTATACAAACAGTAATATATGATTGCATTTTATTATGCATTTCACCTAATGACATTCAGTAATCTGTGACAGCACATTCTTGCTGCCTTATTTATATTTAATTTGTTTTTCTATTTCTTTTCCCTTTTTATTGGTGCTCATGTTGGGTTCAACTCTAGCCTACCCCGACTTGCTTTGGACTAAAAGGCTTGTTTTTGTGTTGTTCGTTTACGAAATAAAAGACCAAAATGTGCATTTCTGAACCAAAAAAATATACATCACCAGTATTGCTGAACATACCAGAATTATACTGAAGAGCAGCAGAGATGCGGCATATAGATGGCACAGCAGATGGATCCCTTGCACCAGCTCTTGCAGTCAGCAAAGCTGCATGCTTTTCTGCAGCTGCAAGTGCTTCTGATCCAGTTACACCGCTAGAACCCACAGCTTCCAAAAGGGCCTACATTATAGAAACATAGGAAGAATAGTGACTCAAGTGCAACTGTGACAACGGAATTTATAACCATGGCTGATGGCTGACAATAAGGGGATGCACATTTTTACTGCTCTAAAAATGGTTGCTAGTTAAAATGCACCAGAAGCGGTCATTCCCATAAGAAGGAATCTTGAAAAAAAAATGAGAATGCTGAACATGTTTCAGTAGTGATAACAGAAACATATAGTGAACTGCAAACTATCTACTATATTTGTAGTATATCATGCTTATGCAGTTCGTTCACGACTTCATGTAAAGTAGAACTGATATTGGAACATAGCAGACAGATGTGATTTTGGAAAGAAGCGATCAATTTACATATTACCAACCTGAGGAGTCGCTGGCAATCTGCACAAGCTATTATCCAAGCTCTGGCCAAACGCAGCCAATTCACGCTCTATAAGGTCCCTTGAGTTTGTAGACATGTCTACCACAGCATTGCATGCAGGGATAATTGTACTTGATGCATATCCTCTAGCTGACAATGGTTGTTGCTCCCAAAATGCTGATGCATCCTACATCATCAAGATTCCATGTCAACGTAGCACAAATAATTGTATTTGATTATCAAATGCTTACAATAAGACCAAGCCCCATGAGTCCCCTTAACTTCCATCCCTAAATTAAATCCCATAGCAAAACAAATCCTCCAATTGATAGAGAAAGCCACAAGATTGCAACCAACCATATTGGCCCGTCGAAGAGCACTGTAAATGCATTCCAGCTCTGATCGACGAGCATCAAATTCTTCAATTTTCTTCCACTTCTTTTTCAGTGAATCTTCTGCTTCCTTCCACTCAGCACATAATTTGTACAACCGTTGTACCTCAGATGTAAGTGTACTCAAGCTTGCCTTTAGTCCTGCAACTTCTCTTTCCTTGGCCCAAACATCCAGCTAAAATGAGGTAGACTTTGTTATCAGGAAATAAATAGATTATCCAAAAGTTTCTTTTTTTACATCCAAAACTCGAAAACTAAAACCATAGAATTAAGGATCTTAGAAGCAGCAAGTACATGCAACTTTAAACAGAAGCACCACCACCATGATTCACATTATATGTAATTGCTTTGGCGCATGCATTTAGGTACAAATTGTTATTGTTCTATAACAAGCAAGGTGTTTAAAATGAACTGGCACTATTACGCTGCACAAGGCAAGTAAACAGGATTTTTTCCCCTTGGAAGCTGATAACACAAAGTACTACGCACCGAAACTGGAACAACAAACTATATATCTCAGACAAATGTGCACATGTTAATCTTGTTTCTACCTAAATATAGGCATTATAAATACCATTTAACTTATCAAGGAGAGCAAAAATTGACTTCATTGTACGATGTGACTTCCAAAAAGGTACCTCTAAATGCCTACTGTTGGTCACATTCTGTGAGGTGTTCCCAGTGGGCAGCTTCTTACTTCCTGCCATGTCAACGGTGCCATGCAGGCGTTGCAATAGCTTCTGACTTAGAGCCTTAGCTTCCGCAGCTTTATTCAAAGCATCCTCTGTTGCTAAGAATTGCTGCACATGTTCTTTCTGAAAGGCAAAATGTGATTAGTAAAATAACTTCAACATCATGTTTAGATGAATTTGGGTATCAGGTTGAATGTTTAGATGAATTAATATAAAGCAGGCAAAAAGACATTAGTTTTATGAGATAAAATTTCTAGTTTCAGAGACGGAGAGACCAAATAGATGCCATGAAATGATAAAGAGATGTGTTTATTTCAATATGTCATCCACCAAAAGAAGTGTGCAATCAAAAGAGAACAATTAAGGAAGATGATAAACAATAAGCCTTATGTTAACAGGACATCATAATATCTCATAAGAGTCAGAGCAAAAAAGAACACCTCACAAGCAACTACCTGTCTTTCTAGCAGCTGATCATACGTTCCTCGAGTCGACAACTGAGATCCAGTCTTCCCGTTGCCATACACCTGATATGGTAAGGGTGAGCTTGCATCAGTTGAAGCAGCATCAATAACCTGCTCATTTTCATATTTATACCTAAAAAAGAATGTATATCTGGTTAACATCTAACCCAGAAAAATATAAGCAGTTCACTTAGTATATGTAACAACTGAGTTCAAAACACATATTGACTAACAAAAAGCAACAGGTATTATGTGACATTTTCGATTCAAAGTTTCATGTTAATTAATAAAAAAAAAGTTCATTTCCCACCAAAATAAATGGCAAAATATTCAAAAGCTAAAAGGTAAACATTTTCCAATTAAAACTTTATCAACTCATGTATCGCCAAAATAATTTTACTATCTGATCTCACTCATGAGCACATAAGTAGACCATCAAGATGAATTCTACTGCAGAAACTATGTGTCTCAAGATAAAATTACACAGAACTCTTTTTCATGGTTATCCTTGAGATACAATATGAAAGTTAAGGATAAATGAGTCATGTAATACCTCAGCAGTTCTGCATCAGCACGTATGTCGATCTTGTCTGTTTCTCGATGTATAAGTGTTTTCATTCGTGATGTGTAGGTGATGATTGACTGCAGAAGCACGGATGGATTCTTTAGGGAATCCAATGCGACAGCTTTAACATCTGTTGGTATTTCACCATCCAAGTCAATACCCAGTTTTGCTGCATCTAATTGGCAACTTGAATTAATGCCACTCCCTTCAAATGCCGGGAATGAACTCCGAATCGTTTCAATCATATCTGCAGCAAGAGTTTCACAGGCCTTTCGAATGCTCCTTTCACATGCAGTTTCTACAAGATCCTCTGGCAACCTACTGCTTTTGATAGTAGATGAGTAAAGATCATCTCTGTCGCTCTGCAATTGCATATCCTCAACAGCACCTGCAGCTCCAGATACACCTATACTTGACCTTCGCACGTCCCTTGCTTGGTTAACGAACTGATGTAGCCGGCGCTGGTATTCAGCAAATATTTTGCATGCTTCATCGCATTGCTGTTCATATGCTTCAAGCATAACTTGCTTGTGCCTATTTTTAATTAAAAAAGGAAACAAACTTGTTATTTATTCTAGATCTGCTACAAGTGCTCTTTAGCAACTTGTCACAATTTTATGATAAACAGATATGAAACTGCTAAGCGTGAATGGAGAGACACAAAAGTTAGAACCGCTACGATTTTAGAACACAAATTATACAGCTTGTTTTATACATGCTAATATGCTAGTATAAGAGTTAGAGATAACTTTTCAGGTCTTCCTGTCAACAGGCTCATAACAATGACTGCATTGGCCTGCTAATGCAAAATAAAATAAATATGAATTTAGCACTTAAACCCTCGATGAGGTTGTCATCAGATTTTGGTATATGCGCAAATGCTGATTCCAGTTTGGACAATTTATTGGAATATAAAGGCAGTGTGCTTTTACTAATCTAAGAACATATAATGACATCTAAGCTGGTTATAAACTGCGCAAATCATGTAGAATGGCATTTTACTATGTGCTAGTCTTCTGGATTTTCATATCTCTGAAAACTCCTTTTGTCCATAGCATAGTCTATTCCTAATCCTATCCAACTACAATTAGCAACAAAATTGTCAGCTTTCAAGCAATGGCACCAGTACATTATAAAACCTACACAATTGCATTACTGGAATAGTTACAGTCAGGAGGTCCTAAGTCCTTTGTGCCGTTTCTATCAGAAGATTTAGCAAGATAAGATACTAAAATGTAGCACCAATTTAATAGCCAGCAGCTAGTCACCCGCTCGTACCCAGTAATTCCAGTATGATGTTTAGGTACCTGGCATTGGAGCGCTCGCCGAGGACGCGCTTGCGCTCGGCCTCCTCCCTGGCGACCTCTGCGATGCGCGCGCGAAGCTCCTTGCGCTGCCGCCTCACGACCCCGCGCAGCCGCTCGGCCTCCTCGGCGGCGAGGTCCCGCTCCCTCGCCTCGGCCTCCCTGGCGGCCGCGTCACCCGCCCCGGCCCCCATCGCCCCGCCCTCCCGCGCCCGGCGTGCCGCGACGCCGTGGACGAGGATGTTCTTGCGCGCGGTGGCGACGGTTCGCTCGGAGCGGACGCGGCGGAGGAGGAAGGACCAGACGGGGATCATGTTGCCCCGGCAGATCTTGCGGAGCTGCTCGGGGGCCGGCGGGGCCGAGGGGTACCCCATCTCGTCCTGCAGCCACTCGATGATGGCGTCCGGAGAGACGCCGCCGGGGCCGCTGCCCCCGGAGACGGAGGACGCCGGCATCGCTCGCTGCCGGCGGGGGTAAACCCTAGGCAGGCGGCGCTCGATCTGGTGAAATGCGGAGAGGGGATTGGGATGGGTGGGGTGGGTAGAGTGGAGGGAGGGAGTGGGAATGGTTTTTGAAACTTTTTTTTTCCTGGGCTTGCTTTGGATTCCGCTTGGAGAAGACGGCGAACGGAACGGCGTCGGAGAAGGCCGGCTAGTCTGGGACGACCGGACGGCGGCTTGCGGGTGGCAGCCCGGTCAGTGTCACGGCCGGCGAAGGATAGGACATGTTCCACATACCAGTTGCACAGCATCGTTTAGTTTCACCCATTCCCACCCAAAAAAAACACTATTTATCTAACTTTTCTCTATTCATCCTACCTCTCCCACTCACAAAACACTATTCATCTACAGTGTATTTTTGAGGCTACAGAGTTTTTTCGGGAAATCTTTCCCAATCTAAACACCCCCTGGTGAGTTTAGATTGGGAGAAAAAACATTGTAGATCCAGAAAAACACTATAGATCGTGCTGGGAAGCATGTTCTGTGAGTGAGAGGGATGAGATGAATAGGGAAAAGTTAGATAAATAGTGTTTTTAGGAGAAGTTGGGTGAACTAAACTCACCCTTAATCTGTCAAAATCAGAATTTTATAACTTTTCTAATTAAATCTATACTATAAAGTCTATACTGTAAAAGGAACAAATTGATGTCAATATTCACCCACGAACACACCTCCTTGTCCGTCACAAAAGATCCACTTACTAGGGCTAAACGGTGGGCCTAGGACGACTAAAGAAGAGGGGGAGATTGATTTGTCGTCATTCTAGAGTTGAAATCCATCCGTAACACCCTTTCTTTTCTTTTGTCAAAAAAGCATTTTATACCCACTCACCCTTCCAATTACAATTAATCAATTTATTTAGCCAATCAAATATGGGTGACTTGATTCTCCTACCATTACTAATGCATGCACTTCTATTCTTAACCAATAAAATCACACAATCTTCTCCCTCTGCCTTCCATTCAGCTGAATAGGTGCCTTCCATTATTAACCAATTAAATCTCGTGATCTCCTCCTCCTGCTTTCTTTTCTGTTGGATAGATGCCTTCCCTTCTTAACTAACTATAAATCACGTGGTGTCCTCCCCTGCCTTCCTTTATGCACCGATCAAATCAAAATGCAGCATATCACGCCCTAATTCATCATGTCTGGGGGTTGTTGGACCAGACCACCACCGCAAGAAGCCCCGTGATGGCGAGACAGACCATTTTTGCTTGTCTTTGACCTCGATTCGTCGCTGCAACACCACCACCACGCAGACAGAGGTCAGCCGCCGCACGACCTACCCCCCCTCCGCCCGTCTCAACATAAGGTGAGCGCACAAATGAGTTCCCCTGCTCCTCTTTTCCCCTAATTCATCGAGCCTCTCCCTCACTGAACCGCCAACAATCCTGGCCACCAAAACCACCGCACTTGCGGGCCCGGGTGGATTGGTGAGCTTTTGGTGACATGTTGTCCTCCTCTCTACAGTTTGATCTTTTCAAAATTGCTTTGATACGGAGCATGAAAAAATTGATAGGAAAAAATTCACATCCAGCATGGCCAAGGATGTTGATTATTTTTAATTCGTTCTTTTAGTTGACATCACATGATCCTATTGGAGACAAGAATGGATTCATCTTAAATCGTATTGTCTATCTGATGGCAAACAAGATGCTCTTGTAAAAAATATTTTAATTTTTGGGTGTGGCTAATCTGATAGCAGTATTTTTCCTCCAATTGAGAAGTAAATCATTTCCAGATGTTAGAATGCTTCGCCTGATCGATTGTTCTACGACCAGGACGAGGTCAGTACACAATATTTCCACTTGTGTGTAGCGTAGCTCTCAATAATAATAATAATAATAATAATATAATTTCTCTCTATTTGTCTTCCTTTGTTCATGTTATTTTCCTTTTTCAGCATGCATACAACACATCATGTAAAAGATGAGTTGAAATTACTACAGTTGACATTTGGCACTCTATAGCAAATTATAGAGGTGATTAAGGTCAATAGCCTGGGAAACGTTGTATTGAAAACCCATCTTCAAGCGAGCACTACATCACTCTTTCAGTCCATCTCTAGAATATTCATGCCCATTTTTTTACGTGGGAGGTATAGTTTGGTTTATGTGATTTTTCATGCCCTTTTATCTATTTTTGTCACATGTACACAGGTACTGCTGCAACAATGGTATCTGAATTTCTTAAAAAAAAAAAGAGGTGCCAACCGTTAGATTTTAGTTTATTTTTAATCCCTGCAAAGTTTTGTAAAGATAAAATTTTACTTGCATGAGACATTCATGAGTTGTATTATTGCTAAATCCAACTTTTATTGTTTGGGTACTCTAGTTCACAAAAGCTATATTTATGGAGCTCTTTCCAGCTGGTGTGTTTTATGGATCCTTTCCAATAATAAAGGTTAAGAGAGTAGTAACAAATGTTGTCCTATACCCTCTTGCAAGATTTATGGTTGTGAAAATCTGTATGCTGCCAGGTTGATGTGTAGGTACCTTTTTCTACTATGTGTGGGTACCTTTTTTCTTTAGTAGTTTAGCTGATGCATACATATTTGTTTCTAGTTGATCAATAGTTTTATTATAAATAACATATTAATCAGAATATGAGATATATAGGCTATCTTCAGAGTTTGTTGTTGAGTAGAAGTCTTTTCCATCATGATGTGAAAAAAGGTACCCTTCTCTTTAACTTTATATTTGGTTCTGTTAATTACCAAACAGAAATGTCACAACATGTCATTTTATATTTTGTAGTGGTAGAATATGTTTTCAAAGCAATTACATTACTTTCATTGAACAAAACAAATATGTATGATATTTGCTAACTTCTTGTAGGAAATTAGGGAAGTACCACCAACTATAGAAACAATGGAAGTTGAATCTATGATCGTTGAATTAAAATAATCTATACTATTCTATCTATCCATCCATTTCTATATCGATCTATATTCCCTCTCACCTCTCACGGATTGCAAAGTGCGGAAAAGTAGAGAAAACGAACTTTATAAAATGAGTCTTGCCATTTTTCTCTATTTATTTCACCAGACCTTTTCTACCCTCCCATGCGTACATTTTTCCATTACAACACATTGTGTGTTTCTATTTTTTGCCTGACCAATGATATTTATTTCCTTTCGTTGCCTTCCAAATCTTGCCAAATTCGTTGTTTCCTCTATTTTGACGTAATAATATCCCTAATCTGATTTTTTCAGATCGTCCATCTTTTATAGAAGGTAAATATAGAAAGGGGAAAGAGAAGAGTCGAGAGAGATGTGCGCTCTTTACTGTAGAAAGGGTACGAAATCCTAATTCATTTGTAATTAGTAACCATTCTTAATTAGGCTTGCTGCTTGCCGATTGCATTTGGCATCATCCCGAAAGGACAACGTGTGAAGTCTAAGGCCGTGACTACTAGTCGGTTGGTTAGTGTTCTAAGAAATGAATAGAATATAAAAGGTGAAATATATTTTGAGCATTCCAATTAGTAACCAATAAGCGCGCTTATGGAGGCAAATTTTCAGAACGAGGTGAAGTTCACAAAGCTTGTGGCTTCTGTATTCTAATGAGCCGAAGGTATTTGATGTTGTCTTTGATGAATGAATTTTACTTTCGTTTTTTTAGTGGCATGCTTGTGGCCGTACGTTTTTCATGGGATGATTAGTGCTTAGTCGCTAACTATCGGTGCCTGATTTGGTCGCACCGGCACCGACGAGTGATTGCGGTGCTAACCACTCGCTTTCCTGATGGCGAGAGTGGGAGACGAGGTTTTATCCTGGTTCCGGCCACGGGGCCGTACGTCCAGCAGTGGTGCGATGCACCTGGTTACGTGTTGCTTGTAGTAGGGGTTTACAAGCAAGGTGGGAGAAGGAGATAAGCTCCTAAGTCCCAGGCTATGGTGTGTGGGTGCGTATGAGACTTGTGTTCTCTGCGTGTCTTCGTGCTCTTCTCGTTGCCCTTCGCATGGGCTTCCCTTCCCCTTTTATAGACCAAGGGGAGCGGGGTGCGAGTACATGTGTTTGTCGCTAAGTGCACTGTTCGTCCATGCCGCGTACTGTGCGCGAGCGGGAATCGCGCCTTCCAACTCCGCTGACGACATGGCAGGGGCTGACGTATTGTCCTTCCCTCTCGTGACAGTTCACGGCGTCGAGGGTGGTGTCTTGCGTACGGGGTCCAATTCGAGCCTCCGTGGCCTCCTTCGAGGTTGCCTTCGAGGGTGGCAGCGTGTCCGGCGGGGGGTAAAGTCAAAGGAGTGGTTGGCACAGTGCTGCTAGGCAGGGTTAGGCCTGGCGTGCAGCATGGCGCTCAGAGTCCACTGTTGCGAGTGGATTTGACCGATGTCCTCTCCGGGAGTAGGTGATGGCGTGGAGCAGTGATCCCTGCTTTTTGACCGTGTCATGATGACTCTGATGGGTTGCAGAGTCCCGGGCGCTGTTCCCGGCGAGGCCGACTCGAGCTTGGATCGCAAGCTCGAGTTCGTCAAGCCTCGAACGAGACGGAAACTACCCGCTCGAGGGTAGGGGTCGCCCTCGAGGCTGCTGAGCCTCGGACGAGACGGAAACTACCCGCTCGAGGGTAGGGGTCGCCCTCGAGGCTGCTGAGCCTCGAACGAGACGGAAACTACCCGCTCGAGGGTAGGGGTCGCCCTCGAGGCCGCTGAGCCTCGAACGAGACGGAAACCCCCGCTCGAGGGTAATCGTTTACCTCGAGCTGGATGGGGCCGAGGACTCGTAGCGATGGCGGGCCTTTGCTGGGCTGTTGAGCCAGGTCAATGTCGTCGTGGGCCTTGATGCCAAGTAGTTTTGGACTTAGATTGGGGTACCCCTTTTGCAGGTACCCAACAGTAGCCACCGAGCCTTCGCAGGGATGAAGTTTAATCCCGCGAAGGCTGGAGTTCGTCGAGGCTTTCGAGGCCTTTATCTCTTCGTGGGTTCCGAGAATCCGTGGGGGCGCGCTAGCGCACCCGCGGGTGTAGCCCCCGAGGCCTTGGGAGAGTGGTTGGCTTTCTCTCAAGGTCTCAGCTTGATGTGCAGAGCATTCGCTGCTCTCTTAGGTGTGGGTTCGTCCACTACGCCTGAGGTTGGGGGGATTTCAAGCTTTCTTCGTTCCTCGCGCTCCCTGTTCGAGGGTGTCGAGGAGGAGGCGACCCGTGCTTCCCTCGGTGGGATCGAGCCACGGATGCCTGGTTGAGCTGGTAACGGGTGGTTCGAGTGGACGTCCATGCCCCGTTCGATAAGGGTAGGCTCGTGGTCACAGGACACGTCCATAAAAGCCTTCCGCGAAAGTATGCTAGACAGGACTCGACCTCGTTCGATAGAGGTCGAGGGCTCGATGCTCCCCCTCGAGGGGTCCCTCGATCTAGGCACTTTGCCCGGCCTCGAACATAATCGGTTGGTTTCCTCGAGCGTTCGAGCTTCGAGGGTACCGTTGAATATCCCTGACTCAGTTGATCTGGGGCCCTTGTCGAAACCCTTCGAAGGCCCAAGGTTCGAACCCCTGATCAGTAGAACGATGACTTCCTCCCTTCGAGGGGGAAGCCTTGAGCGTTCTCTCCGCATGTTCCGCTCCGCGCGGTGTGGCCGATGTGGGGAGGAACACGGTCGTGTGGGTTTGTCCACAGCACTAGGAGCCCCCGAGCCTCGTTTGGCTCGAGATGTCCCAAATTTTTCTTCGTTCCTTGGGATCCCTTTCGAGGGACTGAGGAGGAGGCGATCCATGCTTCCCACGATTGGGATCGAGCCATGGATGCCTGGGTGAGCTGATAGCGGGTAGTTCGAGCGGACGTCCATGCCCCATTCGATAGGGGTAGGCTCGTGGTCATAGGACACGCCCGTAAAAGCTTTTCGCAAAGGTATGCTAGATGGGACTCGACCTCATTCGATAGAGGTCGAGGGCTCGATGCTCCCCCTCGAGGGGTCCCTCGATCTAGGCACTTTGCCCGGCCTCGAACATAATCGGCTGGTTTCCTCGAGCGTTCGAGCTTCGAGGGTACCGTTGATTATCCCTGACTCAGTTGATCTGGGGCCCTTGTCGAAACCCTTCGAAGGCCCAAGGTTCGAACCCCTGATCAGTAGAACGATGACTTCCCTTTCAAGGGTTGGTGTGTTGAATGTACCTTCCACCTCTTCGTGCGGGGTCATGATGACCGTTAGGGTAGTTACTGCGACTTCGTGGGGGAGTGTGCACGCCTTTTCAGGCGTGGCGTGGGCGAAGTGACCGCACGACTGCCCTGACGGCGGAAGAGCGTCCTTTCCCGGGCGAAGATGGCGGCGGCTGGGATGACCTTGATGGTTGAAGCGGACCCTGAAAGCCTCGGGACATCGAGCCCGAGTATAAATAGTAGTTTAGAGACTTGCGTTTCCTGATGTAAGAACAATTCGTTTGTTTTCATACATCCTACTTATTTTCGTTAAACATCGTTTGTATCGTTAAACGAGTTTTATTTTCATGCGACATCTCTGCGATGCACGTCGTGTCGAATGCATGCGCCTCGAAAGGAAGTCGCCACTAGGATCGATCGTACGTGAATGACTTAGGCGGAGGGAAGTGAGGTGCTGCCATAGCCTCGAGGCGTAGGCGAGCATTCGGCTCAGGCGACCCTGCCCTTGTCCGTTTCACGCCTAGTGTCTTCCCTTCGAGGGTTGCAAAGGAGCACTTGGCGATACGCTCGAGATATCACAAGAATTTCATAAAAGTATTGACTTTTTCGGGGGTTCGTCCCCATTGCGGCCCCCGAGGGAGGGATGGTCCTAGCGAGGGTAGGACCAAACCTCACTCAAGTATGAGTGGACTCGAGTCCACCTGATTCGTTCACAACTTGCGAGAGCTAAGCCAAATACTTAAACAAGAGTTTGTACAATCGAAAGTATGTACAAAAAGGGTTCGAGGGGCTGAAGCCGCTCTAGGGGTATAAGCAACTTAGCTGCTGGATGTCGCAGGCGTTCGCGAGGATTTCCGTCGGCGGTGGGTCGTCCCATGTTGAAGAACACGTCGTCGGCATCAAAGACTCTCCTCCACACGGAAGGCCTCGAGGCCCCCTGTGGCTGGGGTCCACTACGGGGACTTCGTTCGCCGCTGTTGCCTTTCTCGCGAGGGGCTGGATACTTCTTCCCCTTATTGCCTTGATTTTACTTCCTTGAGGGCTTCCTTGGCTTGCTGCCCTCCGCGGGCGTCTCTTCGGGGCGCTTTCCCTTCTTGCCGTTGAAGATGGCGTTCGCCGCCTCCTCCCCTGAAGCGTATTTGGAGGCTACCTCGAATAGCCGGTTCGCGTCGGGGGGAGGGTTCCTCCCCAACTTGCACACCAAGCTATAGCATGTGGTGCTCTCGAGGAAGGAGTGGATGATCTGGTGGTCGGTGATGTTAGGGAGCTCGGTGCAGCGCTTGGAGAAGCGCCGGATGAAATCCCTCAACGATTCATCGGGTTTTTGCCTGCAACCTCGAAGGTCCCACGTGTTCCCAGGGCGCACGTAGGTGCCCTGGAAATTTCCCACGAAGGTCTCGACCAGGTCGCCCCAGTCGCGGATCCGGTTCGGGGGCAGGTGCTCGAGCCATGTCCGCGCGGAATCCGCCAGGTGGAGTGGCAGATTGCGGATGATCATGGCGTCGTCTGTGGCGCCGCCGAGCTGGCACGCTAGGCGGCAGTCGTTGAGCCATACCCTGGGGTCAGTTTCCCCAGAGTACTTGGTGATGGTGGTAGGCTGTCGGAAACGAGGGGGAATCGGAGCGGTGCGGATGTTACGACTGAACACGCGCGTTCCCGCCGGTTCCGAGACCGCATCCCGGTTCCACCCAACGTCGGTCCGCCCGCGTTGGTGGGCCTGGGCTCCCTCTCGCTGCCTTATATGATTCAGGGTGTTGCGAGCATCGTCATCGCCGACCGCGCCTCGGGTATCCCGGAGGCGTGACCTCGCGGGCACCCTCGCTGGAAGCGTTCGTGCTTCGGGCGTACGTGGTTCGTTGGCGTGGCGCTGCGCCGAGTCACGGCAGGAGTCGCCGCGGGACTGGGCTCGCGCCCTGCCGTTAGGCCGGGGTGAGCGTACCGATGACTCCCCTCCTCGTTCGCCCTTCGAGGCTGCGGAGCGTCGAAGACGGGAGCCTGAGCTCTCGGCATGCTGTCGGGCAGCATGCTCGACCAGCTTTTGAGCCTCGAGGTGCAGTTTTCGCCCTTCGGGGGTGGCTGCCTCCGGCATGGCTCGGAGCAGCGCGGCCGCCGCGATGAGCTTCTGGCTCGTTCTGGGGGCGAGATCGTCGTCTTTGCCCTCAGCGAGGATGCGGGCCTGAGCCACTCGCCCCGCGTGTCGTGGGTTCATGGCGTGCTCGTCGCCTCGCTTGCCCGGCTCGCGGTCGGAGCGCGCCGGTGGCGAGACGTCACCGCTAACTCGTGGCAGGTGGCGCGGATCTCGCTCGTCCTCGGAAGGAGAGTGATCCGATGGGTCCGATGGCTGCGCGCCTATCGGATCCATGCCATCGTCGTTCCCCTGGTCGTCACCCCCGCCGTCGTCGTCCGACGTCGACCCCTCGCTGGCTTGTCCGTCATTGATGACGAAACACTCCCTGGTTGGGTCATACTCATCATCGGAATACTCGAAGCAGTAATCCGCCGCTGTTTGAAAGGCAATAAAGGCCTCTGGGTCGCGGAGACCCGAGTAGTCCCAACCGGGGTGTCTACGCATAAATGCGTGTCCATCATCGGACTCCGTGCGAGAATCGCCGGGCAATGGATCGGCGAAGTATTGCTTGGAGACTGGGTGACAACCAGGTTGGTTGCCGTTCGCACTCATGGCAGTGCGGATGAAGGAGGCGTACGCATCCGCGGAGTTGCGTAGCCCGTAGGGATAGGAGTGCGCCGTCGTAGCGCGTGGCGCAGCCATGGGCCCCGGGAGGAAGGGAGCAGCCCTCTCCTGTGACCCTGACCATAGGATGCCTCCTTCCCTTGTGGGATGGGGGTCGCCGATGTCGGCGGCGCGCCTCGCAGCGCGCGTTCGTCGTGCGCGTGGTCCGGGACGACTCCGCCGTCGCGGTGTCGCCGGAGGCTGATGGTGAGGCTCCGGTTGGTTGCTGGGATCCTTCTGGAGGATGCGCATATGGTAATCGTCGCCACATGTTTGGAACCGCAAGCTCCCGAACCGGATCTCCTGCCCCGCTGGGAGCAGACTGCTCTCGCCCAGCGGAGGCCGTCCTTCGCCGAAGTTCGTCATCGGGAATGAGAGTAGCGCAGCGCTGGTCCCCTACCTGGCGCGCCAGCTGTCGGTGCTTGATTTGGTCGCACCGGCACCGACGAGTGATTGCGGTGCTAACCACTCGCTTTCCTGATGGCGAGAGTGGGAGACGAGGTTTTATCCTGGTTCCGGCCACTGGGCCGTACGTCCAGCAGTGGTGCGATGCACCTGGTTACGTGTTGCTTGTAGTAGGGGTTTACAAGCAAGGTGGGAGAAGGAGATAAGCTCCTAAGTCCCAGGCTATGGTGTGTGGGTGCGTATGAGACTTGTGTTCTCTGCGTGTCTTCGTGCTCTTCTCGTTGCCCTTCGCATGGGCTTCCCTTCCCCTTTTATAGACCAAGGGGAGCGGGGTGCGAGTACATGTGTTTGTCGCTAAGTGCACTGTTCGTCCATGCCGCGTACTGTGCGCGAGCGGGAATCGCGCCTTCCAACTCCGCTGACGACATGGCAGGGGCTGACGTATTGTCCTTCCCTCTCGTGACAGTTCACGGCGTCGAGGGTGGTGTCTTGCGTACGGGGTCCAATTCGAGCCTCCGTGGCCTCCTTCGAGGTTGCCTTCGAGGGTGGCAGCGTGTCCGGCGGGGGGTAAAGTCAAAGGAGTGGTTGGCACAGTGCTGCTAGGCAGGGTTAGGCCTGGCGTGCAGCATGGCGCTCAGAGTCCACTGTTGCGAGTGGATTTGACCGATGTCCTCTCCGGGAGTAGGTGATGGCGTGGAGCAGTGATCCCTGCTTTTTGACCGTGTCATGATGACTCTGATGGGTTGCAGAGTCCCGGGCGCTGTTCCCGGCGAGGCCGACTCGAGCTTGGATCGCAAGCTCGAGTTCGTCAAGCCTCGAACGAGACGGAAACTACCCGCTCGAGGGTAGGGGTCGCCCTCGAGGCTGCTGAGCCTCGGACGAGACGGAAACTACCCGCTCGAGGGTAGGGGTCGCCCTCGAGGCTGCTGAGCCTCGAACGAGACGGAAACTACCCGCTCGAGGGTAGGGGTCGCCCTCGAGGCCGCTGAGCCTCGAACGAGACGGAAACCCCCGCTCGAGGGTAATCGTTTACCTCGAGCTGGATGGGGCCGAGGACTCGTAGCGATGGCGGGCCTTTGCTGGGCTGTTGAGCCAGGTCAATGTCGTCGTGGGCCTTGATGCCAAGTAGTTTTGGACTTAGATTGGGGTACCCCTTTTGCAGGTACCCAACACTAACCAATATTCTTTTGTTGTTCAGATGCTTTTGTACATAGTATAGAACTATTAGTGAACTAGCACAAGGTTTTCATAAGTGATATTGAAGTAGGTTTTCCAATGATGAAATCTGACAAATGCTCCATTCATTTTCAGCTTGAAATTCTACAAGATTAGAATGCTATTGGTAGAGCTTGTCAAGAGACACCGTATTATTGCTTCATAGCATATATTGAAGAGTTCTTTTCTAATTGATTGAGTGTGACATATTAAAAATGAATAGTGAGGAATTGTTTTGTCAACATGTTCTCACACACCCTTGTGCTTTGTATGACAACAATATCTAATGTTTAATTTATTTGTACCATGTGTACGTGAGTGAGTATTATGCATAGTTCATTACTACGAATATTTTAGGAAAACCATGATGTACAAATAAAGAACTTTGCCAATATTGGAAGGATGAAGCATTGTCTTGTGCATGTTTCTTGAACTCAGTAGTTTCCATTCAATGGGCTGCCTTCAAAACTAACATTAGAACGATACCGAGAACCAGTGGAAGAATTGACTTCAGAACGAAGCAGGCGACATCTTGAGCTATCGTGCTCTTGCGGGCGTTGAAGTACTAGCAGCTGCAGGCTCCTCCGCTCAAGTAGCATTTATATTATTCTTAGCAGTGTATTCTTAAGCTTCCATAATCTAGAATTTATATCTCATATCTTTCATATATACTATATTTATATCTTTTGTTTGAGAATTTAAAATAAATGTAATGACGCTAAACTTATTTGTAATTTTTATTCTTTTATTTTTATAGCACGGGTGTGCCGCACGTGCCAAGATATTAGTCGTGACTAAACTAGAGAAAGAGTACAAACATAGTTTATGGCCACCAACACAACTATTAACTCCAAAAACTCGCATAAGACATGGTAAAGTGTGGCTATGTCAAACTTCAAACCAAATAGGCAATTACCAATTTCTTTTCTAGGTCTACATCCAGAATTATATTCTTTATTACGAAAGAAGAGTACTACTTGCTAGGCAATAAATATGTCAATTTATTATCAATAAGTAAAAAAAATGTGTTCTATTTCGGCAATCCATATTTTGCCTTTTCAGGTTCTTTGACTCCAGGAGATCAGAGAACCACTGGTTTGTAATTAGGTTTTCTTGTTTCCTATAATGCTAGTGTTGGAAAATTAGAGTGACTCTTTAGAAATTGGGCCGATCAAAATTACTGCAATGTAAAGCATCTCTAAGAGATTTTCTAAAATATACTCTCTAAATCATCATTTGAACTATAATTTGAATAAAAAATCATTTTTGTATATCTTTATACTCTTCAATATCTTTTCTATATCCTGTGCGCACTCTAGAGAGACATTCTCGCTCTCCATCTTGCTCGTGAGAAATCCATAATAGTGGATATCTATATTTGAATATCCAATTGAAGAGGTTGTATGTGTGTGGGTTGGGGGTGGGTTTTGTTTTTCAAAAAATCTCTTTCTAAGTTAGAAAAGATATAAAAAAGTCTCTTGAAGATGATTAACCTTAGGGACGTTTGAGCCACTATTCCACCAATATGTGGTACTCCCTCCTTCCTTCCTCCAATGCCAAGATTAATGAGTGAATGAGCTCCTTTGATTTTCTAGGAGACAGGCTGCATTAGGCATGTCTACTTTACTACCAGCATACAACAATAATCAGGCTCAGCTCGAAATCAACTACTCGTGCAATTCCCCCAGCCCGTATTTGCTCATTGCATCAACACGGAGCCATGCATGCATATGGAAATTTTCTCCCTTGCGCCCTGGCAAAATTTTCCTCTTGGCACCTTGCTATTTTTTCCTCTAGTGCTTATGAAAATTTATTTGCATTTGGAGTTGGAGCCACCGATTGTCTCCTTGTTTCTTCCATCTATAAATATGAATGCTTATTCACGGTAGACACCACGTTTCATTCTCTGATCTTCCTTTATGATTGCACGCACCACATGATTTAGATCTGAATATATAAGCTAGCCCATGCAAATAGGATGACATTGAGGAATTTGAAGGAGGCATACTAGATTTGAACTCTGGTTATGTTTGGGACTCCGGCAGCAAAGGTAATCACTGCTGGTATCCTTTTTCCGTGTTCCATTTATATTCATATGTATGCTTTCCCAAGTATACTTATTTGATGATAATTTTTTATTGTTATTTCCTTGAGACAATGTTGAAACTTTTAAGTGCGCCTTTAGACCTTGGGCCGACCAAGGCCGACCTAACCACTAGGCCATTCCAATTATAATAATATACTATGGCCTACCGCGGCCTAGGCCCACCTAGTAAGGATATGAACACGCAAGCACACACGAGCAATATAAAAAGACCTCCTCCCCCTGCCATCCCCAAATAAGCCTCATTTCCCTTCTCCTTCGACTAGGGTTTCCGAGCAGCGACGCTGCTTGTAGCGTCAGATGGCGCCCCAAGTTAAAGGATGGCATATGAGCAAGAGTCGTCGCAGATCTCGGCTATTTTGGTCAGAGCTAGAGACCCAGCGTCGGGAGCAGAGAGCAGGCATGACTGAGGAGGAGCCGCGGCCCCAACCATGGTGGCTCCGAATCGATCACGGTATTATTTCTTTCCCCTTCCTCACATAAATGAAATCGATAGATTTGATAGTTTATTCCCCGATTTGTTCCCTCAAATACCATACGCATGTCTCTCGTGTTCCGATCTCTATGCTTTGATAGGTTAATTTTGAGATCTGTTTCCCTAAATACTATTTCATGATGCTAGATTCAGACAGTTGCGCTTGATCCTTTATCTACCAATTTGTTTCTCTACTAGTAAATACCGAGCCTACGTTATCATTTGCACATTTACCTATGTCTCACCCACGTTCTCCACCTCTTGAAGCATGTTAGTAGAGATGCTCTCAAACACATACAAGTATCCATAGCCTGAATCACGAGGCACAGCCATCACCAGCACAAGTAGGAGCAAAACTAAATCTGGACGTGCACGAATAGTAAAGAGTCTGAAGGTCCCCACGGCACAGAAATCTTCGTGGACGGCTACATCCAAATGTATCACAGACCTTCCGTACAGACTACCAAGGTATCCCAACAGAAAGGTGTAACTGCTTGAGCGATCTCGGCACTTTCTCCCAAAAAAACATGCCCTTCTTGAGGGAGAAAACCCCAACGACAGTAGCGATCTCGTTCACCCGCGGCTAGAAACACGCTACCGATGCTTCGTCATTGTCCTGATCCCCCCTGTGTTGTCTTCTCTAAAGCCTCCCTTTCTCTTACATCCTGCTTTGCCTACAAAGATCACCCTCCGGCTTTGATCCTCCCGTACAAGTAGTGCGCACCACATGGCAGATCTTTGACGCCTCTGAGGTACATTCACGCTCCCACATCTCCATTGTCATCGACCCCGAATCTTTTATCTGTATCATCCTAGCAATTGGTGTCTTTTTTAGAGCCTTCTTTATTTTTTGGTGTGTGTGTGCATGGAGGCAAATCTATTGGGTCTTGATTCCATGGTTTCTGGTTGCACAGGGAGCAGCAGCGCGAACAGCAACACTGACACCTCCGAGACCGGATCATCAATGGAGGAAGACGGTGGCTCCATCAGCGTGGAGGTGGAGCCGTACGCGGCTAGAGCAAGAGCAAGGATGGGCATCGCCAACGGCGGCGGCATCGCGCGTGGCGTCGACGGAGGAGCAGGGAGCAGGGGCGGCGGCGCAGCAGGCAGGGGCGGCGTGAGGCTACCGCAGGTGGTGCAGGAAAAGTTCGGCGAGGCGAAGGGGATCCTCGAGCACAACCGCACGCTGATCCAGGAGATCAGCCAGAACAAGGAGGCCGACGACGCGGCCGCGCTCGCCCGCAACGTGGCGCTCATCCGGGAGCTCAACAACAACATCGCCAACGCCGTGGACCTCTACGGCAACCTGTCCGGACGCTTCGCGCGCGTCGTCGCCGCCAAGAAGGCCGCCGATGCCGCCAAGAAGGCAGGCGACAGGGGGGGACCAAGCAGGCCTCGCTCCACCGGCGCCGGGCAGTAGCGGAAGAGAGGCGACGCCTTGCTTCGTCTAAGATTTCATGGTGGTGGTGGCCGGGTGAAAAATCCAGGCTTTTGGTTTTACTTAAAAAAAATGCTGTCTTTTAGACAGAGGTACAAGTGGAAACCTGTTTTATTTTCCTAATCTGGTCATGTACACTGGTGCATTAACTGGTTTGTGTTGGAATGGACACCTTGTTGTTTGTCAGTCTGTCAGTGGATCGGTCAGTCAGAAATGAATCGAAGAACATGCAAGTATGGTAATGTTGATTCAGGTACATGATGGCGTTTGCATGCTTCAGTGAGTCTATGAGTGTATAGGCTATATATGGTGTGGCCGATGTTACTCAAGTTGACGCCGTGCCAGTGCATTTCCCACCTCGTCCCGGAATCACTCGTAGGTGACGAGGAGAGGACAAAGACACAGGTGTGCGACTGCTCGTAGTGGGTGAGGCGATGATGATCATCACTACTCAGCTTGGGCCATGGCCCATGGGGGTGTGATGCATGATGGGGATCAGGTGCGTGTGGCGCGCAAGCAAGTCTCTGCATCCTGAAACAACAGGGAGAGAGACCCATTCATCGATCAGCTATGCAGTCTAGCCGTGTGCTTCAGTGTCCACGCGGGGATGCGGTTTCTTGAGATTTCGACCGATAGATACATGTGTATTTCCTGAAAGCAATGGTTGGGAAAGACGGATCCTTCACTTTTCTTCAGAGTCGAAGTTTGTCTGTCGTCTGAAAAAAAGGTTGTCTATTTGTGTCCGTCGCTCTGTCAAGTTGTGGAAGGACTAGTGGCTTGGCACGCCACGATAGACCATGGACATCGTTATTCATCTCTAAGGTTTCCTCGTGAGAAAAATGAAGGTTGAGATAGGTGTACCATGTTTCTAACCTTTTAGGTTTGGATCACCTAGATTGAACTTTGATTCGGGCTAAATTTTAGGTGAGTAAAACTTTATAGAGTAAATCAATCTATATTCTATTTTGATCTCAAGACTAAAAGTTGGCCAAGAGACATGAAATCAATTTTACCCTTCTTTTTTTGGGAAAAAAATATTTTACCCTTTTTTACATGGGTGCAAAAAGACAAAAGTGTTGGGTTTTAGGTATAGCTAAGACCCCATTTTGGCAGCTTGAAATAATTCTAGTTCTAGCTAGGAACCTTGAAACATATTTGCGATTGTTCTTAATAAAAAATTGTGGGACTTTTCACCTCATTAGATCTAGTTCTGAGGTTACTTTATTTTAAAAACAACTTAAGAACAACATATTGCAAAAAAGTGACTCTGAAATTGTCTAGAGACTACTAATGCTACGTCATAACAAATAGGATTGTTTATTTGACAATCTAGTATAGTACTTGAGTCGAGTGCCACTCAAACAAACATCCATTTGAGTTCAAAATTGAAACAGGGCTCCGAAACGGCCAGCCACCCACGGCATTTTTCAAAATTCAATTCTACACGCCCACGATATCGACTACTACTGTATGGTCTTTTCGACTCCAGCGCGGACAAGATTTTTGCGACGCAGTTGCTACTCCAAACCAACCATACGAATCGAACGGACAAGCAGCACCATCCAATCAATAAAACTTCAATGATGTGGGCCCATCCTGTCTCTGACTCTCCGTATCCTCGTGGGCCACCCCCGACCCCAACTCTGACTAGTGGGTCCCGACTCGAACCCAACCAGATTCCTCCAAACCCATTTAAGCCACGCAAGCAAGCGGCGACTCCGTCCGCGCACGGCAAACACCTTCGCCTTCCCACCCCACCACACCACCACCGCAGCGCCTCCTTGCCGTCTCGCCGGGGGAAGGTGGGTGGGGGAAAAAAATCAACAGGGGCGAGGCAACCCAACCGCCGCGCCGGCGATGGCGTGGGCGGCGGAGGCACCGCCGCGGGGGCGCCTCCGAGCCCTCCTCCTCCTCGTGCTCCTCGCGGCGTCCGCCGTGCTGCCGCGGGGGGCCCGGGCGGTGGAGCTCGGGCTGAAGATGCCCTTCAGCCCGCGGGACGTGCTGCCCATCCTGCCGCGGCAGGTGGCGTGGCCCGTGATGAACACGCTCCACAGCGCCGTCGACCTGCTGCCGTCCTTCGTCGCCGCCGTGGCGCCCGGGGCGCCGGCGCCGGCGTCCTGGGGCGGCGCGTGCTTCGCGGTCAACGAGGCCGCCATCGAGCTCACGCCCGGGGACCGCAACGGGACCGACGTCGGCGGCGCCGTCCTGCGGCTCAAGGTATGCCTCCCGACCCTTGGTTTCTCCTTCTGGAAATAGCGTCGCGTTATTTTTCGTGGAATTGGGCGGGATTGCTATAGCCTGCTATGAGATCTCGTGAGGCATAAGAGTAGGTATTGTTGAAAACTGTTCACTTAGGTGGTGGTATGAGCAATCACTTCGTACATTGGTTGTGTTAGAAACTATTTGGTCGAGACATGATATATCAACAGCACACGTTTCAGGGTTAATGCCGGCATGGTGCCTTGGTGGGTGGTATGTAAGGCGTGGGTGTGCTAAGCAGTAGTGAATTGATGAGATAAGGGGAAACAGTTCATGCTTTTAATTTCTAATAGCATGTTGTGCTGCTTGTATGTCTGGATGGGTTTGCTTTTCATTCTCGGGTAGTACATACGTGAGTTCATTGCAGTTAGGAAACCAAACTATTGATCATATACTCTAAATGATGTTATGCAGTCTAAGATTCCTCAAAAGTCTAAACCAGTATAAATAATGACCAACAAAACTTATGCTGGACCTGGTTACATCGACTAGGCCAGATTCTTTGTTTACTTAATCTGCCCTTGACAAATTCATGAAGACTGGTAGTTTTATATGATCATTCTATCATAACAATGTTGTTTACTCTTTGTTTATGCAGACTGCTTCAGCTCAGAGTTGGACATGCATGGATCTCTATGTTTTTGCAACTCCATACAGGATAACGTGGGACTATTATTTTGCTGCTCGGGAACATACTTTGGAGATTAAGTCATGGGAGGAAGAAGCAGAATTGGAATATGTGTGCTCTCTTTCTGAATTTTCCTATTTGTTTTTACAATTTGCTATCCCGTCGAAATCTTAGCAGTCTAATACTTCATGTTTATGGGCAGGTGAAGCAGCATGGCGTCTCTGTTTTTCTCATGCCATCTGGAATGCTTGGAACTTTGCTATCTTTGGTTGATGTTCTTCCTTTGTTTTCAAACACTGCCTGGGGCCAACATTCTAACTTGGCCTTCCTAGAGAAGCACATGGGAGCCTCATTTGAGAAACGTTCCCAGCCTTGGGTTGCTAACATTAGAAAGGAGGACATACAATCTGGTGATTTTTTGGCTCTATCAAAGATTCGAGGTCGGTGGGGTGGGTTTGAGACATTGGAGAAATGGGTGACTGGTGCGTTTGCTGGTCATACGTCTGTTTGCTTAAAAGATGAGAAGGGTGATCTCTGGGTTGCGGAATCAGGCTATGAAAATGATAAGGTAGTTAATTGAACTTCATCTTCCAGACATGATTCTTGTTATCTTATATTGCTTTCATTTTACCTATTCTTTGTTTTTTTCGTGATCAACACTCACAAAATTAGGTCCACTAGCCATCATTCTGAATTTATAACATAAACTAAATTGAACATTTAGCTCATCCCTCTGGAGGGGTTGAGTCAGTTGAGGCAAACTATGTCTCTGTTGTGTTCATTTTGCGATATATATTTTGGTTTTCTTTTATTCGAAGGATCTTGTTGCATTTTTTGCATTCTTTCAGTCTCTTGGTGAATATTAGAGCATCTGGTGTGAGGCACTGCTGGCAAATGAAACATTTGTTCTCCCAGAAGCTTGTACCTTGTTAATCATGCATTTTAATCTAGTACAAGTGTTTCCAATTGCGATATTTCTGGCAATAATCACTTGCAAAACGACAGGGTGAAGAAATTATTGCTGTAGTTCCTTGGGACGAATGGTGGGCTATGGCACTCAAGGATGAATCAAATCCTCAGATAGCCCTTCTTCCATTGCATCCTGATGTACGTGCCAGATTCAATGAAAGTGCGGCATGGGAGTATGTACGGAGCATGGTCGGGAAGCCTTATGGCTATCATAACATGATATTTAGCTGGATTGACACAATAGGAGATAATTATCCACCTCCTCTTGATGCTAACCTGGTAAGTCTTTGTTGATCTTTGCAATAAATAAATAAATAAATTGTCATTTCTGTTTAAACTTCTATTCTTTTCTCCAGTTTATTGCTACTATGATACTTAGTCCACGAATGGTTTTATTTTGTCACCTCAATTTCCTCGAACACTGTTTTCAGGTAATGGCTGTTATGTCTATGTGGACTAGAGTACAACCACTCTATGCTGCGAACATGTGGAATGAAGCACTTAATAAACGACTTGGCACTGAGGTTTGTAAAGCCCTATTTTAAAAGAGCACTGGATTTCTGTTAAACCTTTGGAGTTAATTGGGCATTCCAGTCATTGTGGTGGCACATATTTTCATTCTGCCACTATAGCTCACTCTGATATAGTATTGATTTGGGCTATGGCCTATGCTTATTGGTCATGTATGGAGGTTGACTTCACTTTGTTGGGTGTGAACTATGTTCAATGAAAAGTGTTGCTCACACTGAGATGGCATATCAAAATGGATTTTTTATCTTAATTTTTCCTGCTTTAGTTCAGTATCAATTTCATAAGAATGTGTACTTCTCCTATAGGGTTTGGACCTTCAGGGAATCATTATGGAGACGGAAAGGCGTGGAATGTCTTTCGACCAGTTGCTCACCATACCTGAGCAGGATGAATGGATATACAGTGATGGCAAATCAACCACCTGTGTTGCCTTCATTCTTGCAATGTACAAGGAGGCTGGAATATTTGGTCCTTTCGCAGAATCAGTTCAGGTCACTGAATTCACGGTAGGGGTTCAAGTAGACATGTCCATGCATTTCATACCCAGTTCTTTCTCTCATTCTTCTAGTTGATTTATGTTACTTTACTAAACCTCACCTGCGCCGTTGACTCCGTTCTTTCTGCCTCAGATCCGGGATGCATATATGCTAAAGATTTATGAAGACAACCCAGCCAGGCTTCCGAGCTGGTGCAACACAGAATCGGATAAGCTTCCCTTCTGCCAGATCCTCGGAGAGTACAGGATGGAGCTGCCGGAGTACAACACGATAGAACCTTATGCGAAGATGAACGAGAATTGCCCGTCCTTACCCCCAACATACAAGCGACCTGCACGCTGCTGATCATGAGATCGCCTACTTAGCTTGCTGCAGCTGTTTTTTACCCACTGGAAGTAGAGTATTGTCCTAAGTTATGCTGTAAATAAACGACGCAGTATATAGGCATTGGTAGATTGTAGTTGTTACAAGTAACGGTATGCGTTCAGGTTTCCAGCTGTTATCTGAGCAGTTCTGAAGACCCTGCAGATCGGCAGTTAGTATGAAGGTTAGGCTTGCCCGCTCGTGTCAGAAGTTTGTACACGCAGAACATTATTACTCTTGCCTGAGAACAGTGTTCTGGGCTTCTGGCTATAATGCGCACTCCGTCATAGAACTAAACCTGCAATAAAGCTTTTGAGTTATTCTGCATATGTCATTGCGGTTGTCGAATTGGTTAGAGCAGTCCTAATCCTAGAAATTATCATAGTTTGATTATTATGTCTCCTGAGGGCTGTATATCATTGTTGTTTCGTAAGATATGATATTTGGAGAACGTGACATGAAACAGTGGATTGGAAATGTAGTGTAGTGTTATTATACTACCTTTGAGGTATGAGGACTGAGCAACTATTTTGCTTCGTCGAGAAATCACTTCACCAGTACTACCACAGGACGTTCAGGACATGATTGTACATACCAATGTTTGCTGTTAAATAGGGTGGGGAGTCTAATCCTAAAAGAAATCTCTCTCCATCGGATTTGTTAGTGCAGCTTGTGTAAAGGCTCAAGGTCGGGAGTTTGACTCCTAATGCCACGGGTTCTTTTGAGTTTTTGCTTGATGATGAAGACAACCAGCAGTCGGAGGACTTCCAACAGGTGGAGGATGCCGGTGAGCTCAATGAAGACTTCCATCAGCTGGAGGATGTGACGAGCTCGACGAAAATGACAAAGGTATGTGGCATCTGTCATATTCCACAACATACGTATGATTTAGCTTCCTTTCTCATATCATTGTTTCTATTTTTAGGCTTTGATTCAAACTTGCCACTTGACGAATATGGCACATTTGATTTTGATTTTGTACAAAATCTTGCTGGTAAGGTTGAGTGCTTCCTTACTGTTAGTACTTCACACGTCTTGTATTGTTGGATTGAGTATATTTGTTTTTTTACAAGTACTCATGTTGTGGAGGTTTCCGTTGAAGAACAAGTTGAAGAACCCCGCCGAAGGAAAGAAAGGTCTAAAGAGCACCGAAAACAAGATCATAAAGCCTTGTTGGCTAGAAGCAAGAATGAGAAACTAGGCAAGAAAGATATTAAAATTGTTGCTATTCAAATTGACGTTCACATTTGGCCAGTTCAGCTTTTATGGAAGCGAGGTCAAATTCAACTTGCAAACTCTATTCGGGTTGTGATTTCTAGTCTAAAGAAGGTAGAGTTGGCCGTAAGGCAATCCCTGTTGATTTGGAAGCATTGCACAACATTCCTCTAAAGGAAAGAATTACGGTTGAGGATGTGTGTACCCAACTTAACATGAGCAAATGGAAGATTCAAAAGTATTTGAAAAATGCTTAGGCACCAATCTAGTACCATCAAACCATATCTCACTGAAGCTGACAAGAACTCGTTAGAATGAAGTGGTTTGTTGACACGATTAAGAGGGATTTGCTTGCTGATCCAAGGTTTAAGGATTTGTTTGACTTTGTGGTCATTGATGAAAAACGGTTCTACCTCTCCCAAAAATTTGAAAAATATTATTTGCTACTCAAAGATGATGATCCCCATCAGATTTGTAAGAACAAGAATTACATCCCTAGACTTATGTTCTTGTGTATTTGTGCTCGGCCAAGGTTTAGGGATGTGAATTGTATTTTTGATGGTAGGATTGGTTGTTTTCCACTTGTTACTTATGAACCGGCTATAAGAGGTAATAGGAGGATCGACAATATCTGTGGAGACTTGGTTATGAAGCCCATAACATCGATAGCAAGAGATGTGATTAGAGATATCATGATCAACAAAGTGTTAGCTGCCATTCGAGCCAGATGGCCAAGAGAATATGTGAGGAAACCAATCTTTATTCAACAGGATAATGCACCTTTCCACTTAAAATTAGATGATCCTTTTTTTAGGCTGCTAAGCAAGGAGGATTCGATATTCACTTAATTTGTCAACTACCTAATTCTCCGAATTTCAACATTTTTACTTGAGTTTTTTTCCAACTCAAGCAATTCAATACAAGAGAATGCAAAAACAATAGAAGCTCTAGTTTCGGCGGTGCAAGAGGTGATTTAATCAAATTGTTCACACATGTTTCATTGTTTCTTCAACAACAAATTTGCTTATTGATTCATTTCTTGCACACTTGTTTTTGTAGGCATTCATAGAGTATTCGGCACACAAAGCAAACTGAATGTTTCTAGCACTAAAAAATATTTTGATGGGAGCTATGGAGGTGAAAGGATGCAACAAGTTCAAGATTCCTCACATGCAAAATGAAACATTAGAAAGATAAGATGCCTAACTTCTATCCCTTATGATTACTTATGAACCATATTTGCTAGATGAAGCTGAGGCTACTCTGGGCGCATCAAACAATTAAAATGATGCTAGTTAGCTTAATTGGTTTCAGCAAAGAATGTGCGGTGGGCTGGAAGCTTTATCTTCTGCTAACTGGACCACCAAATTGGCCCTCCTAGTGCTGGAAGCCAGCTGGAATCAACGAGTTGGAGTCAAACATTCACGCTTTTTCTAGAGGAAAGGTCACCGTCACACATTCACGTAGAAGAAGATTAGCGTGTGGTCGTGTAAATCTTCTATTTGCGGGCCTGGACAGTGTGCTAGATTCACGTATTGGGCCTGTCGTGGGCCGGGATTTTTTCGGTTTCAGCAGCTCATGGGGGGAATAAACAAGCAAAATATATATTTTATTTTTAGTATAATTATACTAGCACATAAGCACGTGATAAAAATTATTTCTCTCTTTTTTATGATTATATCCAATAGAGTTAATTGCACCCACCATACAACAACTTGTCAGGTGCGTGCAAATAGGTCCACTAACTTGTAAAATGCTCAATTTAATGCAATAACTTGATATGTAGGTGTGGATTAGTCCAATAACTTGTAAAATACTTAACTTAGTGCAACAATTTGTTAAATTAGTGCATGCAGTCCAAATGTTACAACAAATATATATAGTATATTTGCATTCAAACAAAAAAAATGACCAGTGTGTGGCCATTGATATTCACGTAGTGACGATATATTTATCCAAGACAAGAACCTTTATTATGAAATTAAAAAATATACTCATGTTAGAAAATACGAGATTTTGTTTTCTCCATGTAAAATATTTTTCTTCTAAGTCTGACAGACAATTACTATAAAGCAATATCAGTTTGATTTATGCCTATTTATGTTTTTAAGTGTATAAAGAGTTTTTCCCTTTAATTTGAACTATAATTTTTTAATAAATAAAAACCAGTAGTTAATTCACTAAGGCAATATTACATCATGTACATGAATATTCAGTTATAAGTACATTTATACGAAGTATTTGGTGCTTTTACTAATCTTTAAAAAAATTACTTCTATTGTGGTTAGATGAAAATATAAAAAGTGAAAATTTATAAGAAAATATCGGAGCATCAAACTAAAACAGTATGATAAAAATCAGAATTAATTTTTGTCATGTTATTAAGAAACATAATCCAAAAATGACATGATGTATGCCTTATACCCTCCTGTGCATAGACAAACACATCGTCAAAATAACATTTAGACTGCATATGCACCAATTTGCCAAGTTATTGCACTAACTTGAGCATTTTACAAGTTATTGGACCAATATGCATCCACCTGTCAAGTTGTCGTACTAAATTGAGCATTTTACAACTTGTTGGACCAATCTGCACCCACCTAACAAGTTGTTGTATGGTGGATGCAATTTACTCTATCCAATAAATATGAGATATCATCCATCCATATTGGTCTCTTTTCTTTCGTGATAAGTGATTACGTCAATACAAATAGAAGATAACACCCACCCATATTAGATGGAACCATCTAGCAACAACCAAGATACATTCTTTACTTGATAAGCTAGCGGTGTCTTAAAACTCGTGTATCAATTAGCATTGTGTGGAACTGTAGATGCAGACTTAACCCTTCGCTCGTTCACTGCTATCATATATATAGGGTATTATAAAGACAAGCATGCTAGCTAGATCGTTGAAATTATAGATTAATCATTTTTACATAACATAGTTTTCAGAGCTTATCCCTTCATCTGTCAAACTCATCCGCTCGGCCTCCAGTATGGCCATGGCCGCCATCGATCAACTCGGTGACCGAGCTCCTACCGTTCGCTAGCCGCTGCCGTACCAAGCGCTAGAAACCAATATAGACGTACATTGGCCATCACGACGGCCCGACGTGCACCACATCGCGGTGCCAGCGATGACATGCTTGAGACGTGGCGGCAGCATGCATGGCGGACATGGCGACATGCAATCGGGCTCGGTCCGCGTCCGATTTTTTTAGAAAAAAGTTCGGCGAGTAGATAAATGGTGGGTGACTAAAAGAAACTAATTTTGATAGAAACATTTTGTAAACATCAATTTTGATGGGTTACAACCGCTTTCTTTAGATCGCCGACTTTCACCAACTTATTTTGCCAACTTGTCACATTGAATGTTTGAATACTAGTTAGGAATATTAAACATAGGGGTAAAAAAATAATTACATAGTCGTGAGACGAATCTATTAAGTCTAATTAATTCGTCATTGGACACTATCATGCTACAGTAATCCGTCATTAAAAATACGCTAATGATGGTACATATTAGGCTTAATAGATTTGTCTTGGGATGAAGAGTCCATCTGTGTAATTAGTTCTATAATTAGTCTATATCTAGTACTCCTAATTAGTGTCAAAAGGATGGATGTGACATTTCGTTAACTTTCGCCAACTTTATAACCCAATCTAAACAGGGCCTTAGAACTTTTTCCCACCTCCCTCGGCTTTTACACGCGGGTCCACATAAGCGGTGTCATGGATCTGATCTAAATAAAAATTGTTTTCAAATTCTACTCAAGCGAAGCGTGGGATTCACGTGACGAGCAAAGTTTACGTCGCACCTCACGCGCAAAGAATACGGGATGACATGGCTGCGTGGGTTTCTCTCAACCTTTAATTTATTGCCTTTTACCTATAACCGATCTGGGGCAGATTGGGAATTTCCATCCAAACCGAGGACGACAAAGCCTATATAAGCCAACGACCCCCCAATGAACCCGTGGCTTCATCTTGCATTTGGTATCTAGAAGGCGAAGGACTCCGTGACTCCGATCTGCAGGTAATGCCTACCGCCCTACAGTATATTTTGCAAGAAACATTGATCTTCGGTGGTGTTTTGAATTGGAGAGTCAGATCTTGAATGTTTGCCTGTTCCTCTAATCCTCTCTACTCTCCTTTTTAATTTGTTTTTGTTGTTTTGATATCATATTTGGAGATTAAATGTTCTAAACTTGTAATATCTTAATGTTATAATACGTGTATGCTCTAACACCGATCCATCTGCATACCAAAAATCAGATCGCATCTGTGTAATGTCTCGCTCCGATCTGAATCTAACATAAATAAAAAACATCTTTCATCCCCCCTCTTAATCTAAGCGAAAAATTAGGTTTAACTAGCAATAGGAACAAAGGATGAATTTATAACTTATAGCCTCTTTCCTTTTCTCACCCTTTCATTCTTTCATGTTTGGAGGGTAAAATATTCATATTGATCTAGATTTATAAGGGGAAAGTGAAATCCTTAAATTATCATGAGTTTTTTTTGAGGTAACGAGAGTTTTAGATTATCGAGAGTTTTATCTTCAGTCGAGGGTTTCTCTCCTCCGGAACGTAGCGGCGGCGCTGCCTTCTTCCTCATCGTGGTGACCGCTACCGATCCTCGTTGGATTGTGTGGAGCGCGTGATCAAGCCTTTGCGGCTAGGGCACGTCTCGGATTCCTACTGAATTCTCATCTTCTGATCGTGGTTCTTTGAAGCCGTGGGTAGAAGACCTATCTAGTGGTTTGGTTTATATGTTGTAAACTGATTCCTAATCATTTATCTTTGATACGGCTGGTACTAGATTGATCTCACGGAATTGTTTTGTTGATCTGCATTAAACTGCTATCTTGTTCGGTCAATACTATTGCTGTGAATTTGCTAGTTGGCATTCTCGTAAGGCTGCTGCTATGATATAGCTACAATTTATTCCATCCGTTCTTATAGTTACTTTAAGAATTCAAAATTTGTCCCGGAATATAGCTACATATGAGTTGTAAAGTCTGATTAAATGGATGAATTAACAAAAATATCTCTAAAGAATTAATTGTCTTGTGGTTCTAGTTATAACATGCATAATTTCTTTTAGTAAGCGTGCAGATATATAAGGAATGTAAAACTACCATATATACATGCATGAATATGTTTAATGAGGGGTAGATAAGACATTTTGTCGCACTTCTTAATCTGTCTTAAAAAGGCTAAACATAGCTATATTTTGGAACAGAGGTAGTATATCTTATTCGGCATTTGATTTTTGTTGTACCTATATTTTGGAACAGAGGTAGTATATCTTATTCGGCATTTGATTTTTGTTGTACCTTGTTCAACTAGAATTTCAGTTGGTTTCATATGCATTAATGTTTTCTAACTTGTTATATGATAAAGTAAAAAACGACCAATCCATATGTCACTTGAAGTTTGGGATTATGTTGAAATCATCTAGTTCCAAGATAGTAGTCTTTTTTATAAGGGAAAATTTT
Organism: Digitaria exilis; assembly: GCA_015342445.1. Taxonomy (NCBI): domain Eukaryota; kingdom Viridiplantae; phylum Streptophyta; class Magnoliopsida; order Poales; family Poaceae; genus Digitaria; species Digitaria exilis. The sequence continues at coordinate 164,456 of JACEFO010002487.1, forward strand.
ATTAAATAAGATAATTATATCGAGTTGATATAATAATCTTGAATCTCTCTTGGCCTCTACATAGCCAAGATATACACAACCTTGCAAAATAGAACACCGAGAAAAAACAACACACTAGTAACATTCAATCTAATGATTAGACTTACCCATGTGTCCAGGTAAAAAACTTCTTGGGCACCCGCGCCAATTGATGCGATGCCACCACAACTAAATCCTGAGAAGTTGGTTTCCGTAGGATGGCCCAAGTACAAGTACGAAGCCAATGTATACATAAGAATAGTAGTATAAAGATAGAAAGACTACCCACCCTACTTTAGTATGCATAATCTCTTTAAATATTTCATTCAATACAGTATTAAGTGCACAAGAGCGTATTAGGCCATTGATACACATGTGAATAAACTATCTAATTACTCGGTTAGTCTAGACGCGACGCGACGTGAATGACCCCACCCAAGTGAGGGTTGGATTTATCTCATCCCTCATGGACTAATCTAGGCCCAGCTGGATTTTCTGCACAAAAAACACTGAGTATAGGCTCTATTTCTTACACATTACAAATGTTAATGTTAAGTGTACAACCTAATCTCTTTAAATATTTTCATGGAGCATGCTGCTTTTTTCCTAGAAAATAGAGATCAACGACACAATAGCTTATTGGGGCTATTGGTGTATATGTGAATAAACTATATAATCGCTCAGATTGTTTGATGCAACATTGGATTTATTTCAAGTAAAAGGCGATTGCTTTGTTTGTTTTACCTTGCATATCAGTATTGAGGCTTACAAGTTGCTATGAACACACACGTGACATATCCTCTTATATAACAATCTCAGTCACCGGCCATAACAATCTTCTCCCCCTCCTAGAGCTCCAACCCTCGATTTGCAGCTAGTAGAACGTATGCCACAAGTCAATGAAGGCATTTTCACCTTATCAACTGGGCCATTTTGATTGGATCCTATGGATGCCATCGAGTTTTTATGAACCCACGGACATTTTTACAACTGTCAATTGGACCAATCCAATTCGCATAGGACCCAATCAGAAATTCTGAATGGCCCAATTTGTGTGCGTGTGCACCTGATATTACAACTCAGTTATATGGACTTTTCCTCTAAAAACAGTTATATAGAGATTTTATATATTGTAATGATCTTTTTATAGATGCAGCATGTGCTAACCTTTGGAGGGAGGGATTAACTTAGTTAAATCTAACTGAGTCCAGATTTAACTCTTCATTCTTGGAAGTCAACCAATCTGATTTGCTTGTAGTATGTGCGTGAATACTAGTAGAATCTAAGGCAGTTTGTTGTTAATCGCTTTTTTTGTACGTTCCCTTACTAACCATAAAGCTTTGGCTAGACGGAGTATCAGCACATGTTGCTAAGCAAAAGAGTCAAATTCGGCTATCCCAATGATTAGTTGTACTATATTTTACGAACAGTGCGGCATAAATATAACTATTTAAAATTTTCGGTACACTCCCTTTCCTCAGACTATTTGTGCCAATGAAGACGACCGCACATCTGCGAGTGGCCACGGTTCATCGTCTCTTCCTCGGAGAAATCCTTCGGCCAGCGCGAGTGAAGACAATGTCAGGCAGACAGGCTCGGGCACGGGGGATGGACAGGTGTCCTTCAGAATCTGCGAAGCACGCTCGACGGCATAGACGATCGTCTTCTTCGCCTGCAGACATGAAGAGGTGAAACCAAACTGTCAGTGCAAGTTCACAATTCTGCATGCATCTCACGCGAAGTACGAAGGCTAGCCTAGCCAAAACCCAAAAGACGGGGAATGACAACTGGTCAACACTGTGAGGTACTCCTTTCGTCTTAAAATAAGTATTTTTATTTCCTGAGAAACCACTTCGATCAATTATATAAAAATATATTAAAATTTATAGTACAATAAATTATTAGATAGATTTATAAGAAATATTTAAAGATTTTAATGTTGCACGTATTTTCTACAAATATAGTCATACTCGTGGCACGAAAAATGACTATAATTTTGAGACAGAGAGTATAGGGTCACGCCACAGCAGCATTTGTACATAGACAATTTTGAAGCAAGATTTAGTTTGTTAATCCATTATTTAGATCATAAGACTCCCTATCCCAAATCTTAAGGGCCAAGAAAAAACCTATCTTTTTTTCTCCTCCCTTTCTACTGCCACCATTGCTCCCTCCCCATCCGCATCCTCTGTCCCTTAACTTCATTCCCTCGGCCTCCGGTCATCATATGCTCGTCGTCATTCGTGGCCCAGCTCCATGCTCCACATTGCGCCACGTGGCATTGTCGCTCACCACCATCCATACTTAAGTCGTCATCAACTTGGACTTCGTGTTCGCTCAGATTCAGCCAACCACCCTAGACGGCATAGATGGCCAAACGGGAAGCACTAGCACGACACGCACTAGCACGGCGTCGGCACGGCACTATACGACACGACACTATGCGGCACGCGTGCCAACCGTGTCGTGCCTCGTAGGGCCGCCGTGCAAGGCACGACACTCTCACGGCCCTACGGTGGCACCGGCGTGCCATGCCATGCTCCTAAGCATGACAGCATGGCATGGCCAGCGCAAATCCTCCTTGACGATGGCGACGACCAACGAGCCTCCTCCTCGACGCGCTGGAGCGGCACACCCCCATGGTGACAGAAGGCGCAGCTCCCGGCGGCACGCGTGGAGGCATGGAAGGGCGGCGCCGCACGAGGAGGGCACGTCCGTGTTGAGGAGCAATGGGCAGCGGGGCTCGTGGAGGAGCGGTGGGCGGCGATGTTTGCGTGGAGGAGCGGGCGGCGCTCCCGTTTCCGTGAATGCGTGCGGCGCTTGGGGGCGAGTGAGAGCTGGTGGGGAGAGAGGTGAGTGTGGAGCGGAGAGGATTAGGTCAGGTTTCTATGGGCCATGGGCTGGTAGGGGTGCTAGATAGTTTTTTAACAGGCCATTTTTGTGTTGGCCCATTTTCATGGCATGCCCGCGCCGACACTGTGGGATGGCATAGCGGCCTTGGCACGGCACAACACCGAGCCGTCCCTGGCACGGGCACTACAGCCATCGGATCGGCCCGTGCTAGTGTCGTGCTTTTTAGGATCGTGCTCGGGTTGCCCCTGCGGGCCTGACCCGTTTGGCCATATATACTAGACGAAAACGGCCATACCTACTTCATACGAAGTAGGAACAAGGCATTCTCTAGTGTGTTGAGAAACTAAGGATACGTTTGGTTCAGCTTTTAGCTGCTGTGGCTTCCTAAAAAAAGCTAGCAGTCAAACCAAAGGGAGCAGCTGTGAACCAAAGCCGACAGCAAAAGCTGCTTTCACGCAGTTCATTTTCCACAGCCGGTTCGACCTTGCTTTCTCCGACTGTGAAGTCTAGATTTCAACGAATTTACCCGCCTGCCATTCGTTAAGTGCGTACCGGTTCGATTTCTTCGTCCTTTCCGCAGCTCGTCTCTCACGTCGCTTCTCTCTCCCGCATTCATCCCTCCCGTTCTCCTCCTCCTTCCCAGCAAGCAGGGCGTCCACGAGCTTCCCTGGCGGCGGCCTGTGCTCCTCTGGTAGAGCTTCCATGGCGGCGGCGTGCTCCTACCCGAGCTTCGTCCGCAAGCTTCCCTGCCAGGGCAGGGCGAGCTCCTCCCGGCGGTGCGTGGTCCTCCGCGAGCTTTCCTGGCGGCCGGGCGAGGGCAGCGGGGCGAGCTCTCCCGGCGGCGATGCGGGCTCTACCGGACGCACGGCTTCCCTGCTCCCTTATCCGGCGCGGATCAACGGGGATGGCCCCTGGCCGGTGGCGGCGTGGCTGGATCGATGGGGGCGGCCCCTGACCAGTGGCGGCGCGGCCGAGTCCAGGCGTGGGCCAGCCGCCGACACCTAGGCCGCCGCTGCTCCTTGTGCGTTGACCGGTGAGGGGAGAAAAAGAGGGCCGTGGAGGCGGGAGGATGGGCGAGGACGGAAGCGGAGGGACCGAGGAGGAGGTACGGCCGTACGGGAGAGAGATGCAGATGAGAGAGAGGAATAGATCGAGAAATATCGGCGCAACGTGCAGATAGAAGGCTCAGCGTGCGGATATAGAAAAAGGGAGGAGAAAAGAAAAGAAAAAAGATGGAAAAAAGAAAAAGAGAAAAAATAAAAAAGGAGGAAATAGAGAAAAGAAAAGAAAATTATTTACCAATATAAATAATCCTACATAGAATTTTAAATATTATTTTCTTTATAAAATGGTTATTGTTCAATTTTACACTCAAATTGTAAATTAAAATGCTACCTAAAATTATTTGTACATATAAATATAATCAATTTACATTTAAATAGTTATTGAGGCTTTCAGGGGCATTACAGACATTTCATATCAATCCTACAGCTCACAGCTGCTTCAACCAAACGGCTTTCTGCTTTTCCCACAGCAGACAGCTCACAGCAGCTTTTTCCACAGCTCACAGCCCACAGCAGCTTTTCTCACAGCCACAGCTCAACCAAACACGCCCTAACGATGAAACCTTTCCTAGCTCCAAAAACCTAGTGGATCATCCTGTGTGACCAGGACAAGGTATTGTGTCATCAATTCTAGGTAGTGTTGGTTCTTCAATCGTGTTGGGCCCTAAGCCCATATAGGGGCGCCCCTCTCCTGGTCGTACCCTGACCCTAGCTCGAGTAGTTTGATATAAACTCAGTAGCCATCGCTTGGAAACTTGTGTTTTTGTTCCACTCTAGTTTTCCTTCATAAAATAGGCAACCATTCATTGTAATCGTTGTGACAAATCCTTTTTACTGTAATCTAGGGTCCCCCTGTTCTTGTTCTTCTCTACTATGGTGATTAGACCTTTCGTGCTGAGAGCTTGAACCCTTGTACTTCAGATCCACTTCATATCAACGTTTTCAAATCGTTAAATCGCTCCTAGTCGCTGGGTACTGATTAGGTGATTAATCATGATTAGGCAACGATTAATCGTGATTAGTTCTGAGGTAGTCGACCAATCAATCTAGACCAGTTTATAGCCTAGCCAGTCACCTATAGAAGAGAAAAACACAAAGATGAGAAGTTGAGCACACACTTTGTTTGAGGCCAACATGTAATTTTCTTTTCTGGCTTTCTTTGTCTTGAGTTGAGAACATATGACTTGCAAAGGCACGCAAGAGCTAGAGGCGCAGTAGAGGCAGCGGGCAAGAGAATTTATACTCTCCTGCTTGAGCAACCGGCGGCTGTGAATCGGGTGATCGGCTAGGTAAAAGGTGTGGCTGGGCTAAGGTGGGCTGAACTACTCAAACCCTACCCCAAATGAAAGGTCTAGACCTAGTCGTTTGACTAGAGTACCTCGACTAGTCGTGATTAATCACTGATTTGTTTCCTGATCGCTTGACTAGCCAATAAAATCAAATCGATTTACCTGATCGATGTCCAAGAAACGATTTGTTGATTAATCATTGACTAATCGTGATTAATCGAGCAATATGAAAACACTGCTTCATATACATCTACAATTTCATATTAGGTTCTTTCGCTTTCTTACTTATGTTCTTCGATTTGCTTGCAGGGAAAACCTTCATGGTGTATACATCTATAATTTCAGATTAGGTTCTTTCGCTTTCTTACTTATGTTCTTCGATTTGCTTACAGGGAAAACCTTCATGGTGAGGTCAGTCAGGTTGTGCTTGGTTGATAACCAACGAAGCAGCGGTGTAACGGCTGCAGATTGTCTGATTAGAACCCTGGATCACCAACGCCGAGTTCTCCATCAATCAAATCTATCATACATATCGAAAGAACAGGCCAATGCTACATCAGATGGGAGAAAACCTAACAAAAGATACATAAATTCAAGGATTGTCGGATTAAAAGGTAGAGAATGAGTTTGAGGTCTACTGGAGTTGAGGCTACAACACTATTACCTATTATTTAAAAAAATAAAAAAAAATAGAGCACCTATATTTAAAAGGCAGAGGGTCTCATTTGAGAACTATTAGTATATGCTGTAAGAGATACGGCTTGGTACGTGAACTTGGTCAGATAAGAAGTCTTATTTGTTGGCTCTTTCGATTAGTTTGGTCACGTGAAGTTAGCCGGTACTCAACCAATATAAAAAGAAGCCATAGAGTCAAATAAACTAGAAGTACCCAACGATATAGTACCTTTTTAAAAAAATTAAAGAGAATTTTTAATTTACTAGAAGTACCCAACGATGGACGACCGGGAGGACGAAAGGCGTAGGCGGGTTCCGATGGAAGCTAGGGTTACCGATCTTTCGTAAGGTTTAGATAAACAACGATTTAATGGAGTTACGACACAAATCAAAACGGCTTTCGAATAACACGTTCCAAACCCCGCAATCACAGCACCACACCTCTTCAGGCTATCAATCGGCGTTGCACGGTTGATCTCACCACGAAAGCTAATCCTTGCCTACGAATTGGAGAACACAGGCAAGAACAAGAAACCAAATTGCAGATGTATGATTAATCGGGTCTCACAAACCGATGACGACGAAACTATTTTTGACGGATTAATCTAAGCAAACGCCAAAACCTAATCTAGGGGTGGTGACTACTGTCTTATAGGGTTTAGGGTCATGGTGGACCCCCTGGACGCACCCAGGCGATACATGGCCCGAAGGCCAAAATATGGTGCGCAGCACCGAGACAGATTGTGTACGCCAACTTGCTCGGACGAATCCCACCGACTCTGGATGAATTTTGACCTCAAATCGGTGTCATTGGAAGCTCTATGAAATATTCTTTCCAACCATTTGTGGATTGTCGAAATCGGACTCCATATGTGGCTTGACGTCCAATCTAAAACAGATTGCCCCTGGACTTCGAGGTGGACTCGAAACAGAGTTGTATTGGGCCTCCATGCAGCTTGGCCGACACTCACTGGTCACACCTCCAAGCCTTTCTCGATGTGTCTTCTGGTTGTTCATAATCACATTATAAACATTAGGTAGTAAATCATTTTCAAAACTATTAAAAGGATAACTTAGGAACGAGCTCACCTCTAAATTTAATTGTCACGCGCGAGCTTTTGTGATTTAATCTTGAATGGTTTGGATGTCCGACGAAGTAGTTTCGTGTATATTAGTGATGCCCTCATCAGGTTCAAAGGAGGCTGGAGGGGCTGCGCAGAAGCGGGGTCCACGACAGGGCCACACATCACCTGGTTGCCGGTCGGTCGTCGCCTCCCTCGGCCTCAGGCGTTGCCGTGTTGGTGCTCTGCTCACGGTCGCCAGTCACGTGCGAACCGTGAGGCCGAGTGGATGAACAGAAGGGAGTGCCTTTTTTTTCAAGACTAGGTGAACCTTTGTTTGGGTTAGACTTGGGTATACCACCCTATACCCGTGGAGCTCACTTGATCTGCCCCTACCTCCTTGCTACCTCCATTTATGCCTGTTGAGTTCACCCACCGTGTATAGATTTCTCGGCTTGTTTGGATCAGAGACCTAGCATGCATGCCTGTTTGGATCAGGGACCTAGCATGCCGCTTGCCGGTCAAGCAGCAGTCTCATCGGACGCGTGGCAGTGCTGCCCTGTCCAAGCAGCTCTCCAATCCAAACAGAAGCTTGGGAGGGCACACACCGATACACGCGCTGCTCAGGTGCGATCATACCTCCACGTGGCTTATGGCGCCGTGCATCCGCTCTACACGAGCCAACGCCATCCGACGCCTCACGTTAGCCTTCGTTGTGCCACACTGCCAGCATGGACGGACGCACACACACCCCACAGCAATGTCGCCCCATGCAGGCGGCGCCGCCGCTTGCTACCGAAGACCTCAAAATCCACATTCACATTGAGACTTTGTTCGGTTAGATATGAATTGGTTGGATTTCATATGAAATAAGTAGAATTGAGTCCTACTCTATCCGCATGAAACTCAACCATTCCATGGCTAAACAAACAAGCGTTCAGTCAGTCCTATGACCGCCGAAATCTCATGCGACGTGCACAGTATCGGGCCATGTGGCATGGCAATCACCCGAAGCAGCTGTTGTGAGTGGCCACCTCATGACGAGCGCATGGTTTCCTTGGGCCGTAGCAAGCCAGATCCAGCGAGGGGGGCGGCCAAGATCGGCCTTAGGGGTGCCAGATCTACCAAGCACATAGCCCATTGTGGAACACACGAGGGCCGGCAGCCGTGCACGTCCTTGAGCCCGCATGGACTTACAACGAAGCACTTATTAGGTGGTGACGGAGGCCAGAGGAGGATGGGAGTCGCTGCTGCAGCGGTTTACGCCCGAACCGCACGTGAAGGTGCGTGGGAGCAAAGAAGTTAATTAGCTAGTAGTGGTCAGTGTGGATGTTATGCTACAACATGCACTTGGGTCTTTTCTATTTACTTTGATTTAACACTTGAGTTGAAGCAATAATAGACCACGCAGGAACTTATTTACGTGTACCTCCTACAGGTCTATCACCAATAAACAGCTCACTAAAGCTCAGCAAGATCTTTTGATTTAGAAAAAAAAAGATATTATTCGAGACAGACGTGCAATGAAAAGACATACCTCTAGCTTATCTTCTTTCGCCCTATGGTTCTTTGGAAGTCTACGGAAATCCTCAGTTAAGCTAAGACATTGCTGAATATTCTCTGGTGGTACAAAATCCAGAGCAATCTTGGTGCAAGACTGCAAAGATAGAAATGTCACACATTCAGTTGCATAACAGTCAAACTTGAGTAGAATTTCGCCCCATCCTCATCTACCTATTGCATTTGAAACTGGTTATTGCAAGAGGGCATTGACAAGTTTACCTTGAGATTACGTACTTGATGAGGACACCCTGCAGGTATAAAAACAGCCTCTCCAAGTTTTTGTACGAAAGTCCATGGCTCGATTCCTGCAACAGCATATCAAAATCAAAATTGAGTACTAAACAATGTAAGGATTTGTAAGTATACATAGATAAGGCTACTGACCATACTCCTCTTTGAGCTTCCTCTTATGTTTGTTTGTCAAATAAAAGGTTTCATCATGCACAGGGTTAAAAATCTGCAATAAAAACAAGTGTCACGATGCGATAAACAACTATGGCCTTCACAAGCTCATTTGCAGCCCATACTAACACTAACCTTTTCAACTGGACGACAGCATAAATGGCGAAATTCTTTGAAATGTTTTGTGAGGTATCGCAATGGTTAAAACCTGTGAGGATTTACCCCCACTTCAGCGAGCCACGTCGCTCCCAGTCGACGTGTTCGAAAACCGGAAGGCCACATCGACTCTTCGCGGACCCGAACTTTTTATCGACGGCTGTTTTTTCGTTTCATTCACGTCCGTCCGTCCCAACCTTATCTCTTCTGCTCGGCGCTCTCCGGTGGCCCCAAACCCTACCTCATACCCACACGTGCTCTCTCTCTAGCCCCGCCGCCGCCGCCGCCGCCACCTCCTCCCGCCTTCTCAATCTCCGCCTGCCTCCACCCCTCGCCTGCTGCTTCGCCGCCGGTGTGGGAGCAGCAAGGGGCTGGCCCCTTCCCCCTCGAGCTGTGCCATGGCAAGCTGGATGGCGGCGGCGAATGGCGTGCGAATGAGGGGTTCACGTGCGGTGAGGGGCGGCCGGCGCGAGGCGAGGCTTGCCCTCCATCTTTGTCGGTGCGGCTCCATTTGATCCCCATCTCTCTTTCTCTCTATGGATTTGTGGTCAAGCGAGCAGCACGGAGGCGATTTGCTACATCCAAAGTCGATTGGCTCCATCAAGGGTCCGGGCTGCGCTGCCATGCCCACCCTCGATTTGCTGCGGCGGCGGCGACAACTCCATCCGCGGCCTTCTCCAGGCGGCCCCTCTCGGCCAGAGAAGCAGGGCACGCTGCGAGCCTCAGAAACAGCACGACCGAGCGGCGTGGAGCCGGGCGCTGCCTCTTTCCCCTTTCCCCTGCGTGCCGGCATGACATGGGAGTCGGAGCACCGGCGGCCGCGTTGCAACTGCCACGGTCTCACCTCCATCCTGGGCCTTCTTTGCTTTGTGCTTTTTGAACGTAATTCTTTGCTTTGTGCTAATCGGTGCTTTTTGTTTTGCTGATAGGCGTCCTATGGCATCCATTGTGTCCGTGTTTTTTTTCTCTGTGCTCCTATTTTCTAGATATACTAATTTGGATACTGCTTATTTGTAGGACCAGTGTTCTGCGAATCTTTACTGGAGAGAAGATCAATCACGTCGTTGGTTTGCTGGCCGGTTACTTCCTCTGCTTTGTGTTGCAGATCCTCTGGCCGGTCACATCTTGGTGAGTTCTTTGATCAGGTCTTGGGCACAATATTTAGGAATCAATCAATTAATATTGCTGAAAACAGATTCAAAATACAACATGCTTTTCATTTCGTTTAGCACCTTCTAGAACTCGAACTAACCAGATAGGGGTTCGTCTCTGTTTCTAGCTGTAGGAATAGCAACATCCTTCTCCCCCTGATTGATGCTCTTTCTTCTTTGGTTAGTGAGCTAGCTGTTTGTTGCTAGGTAATCACTTACTGAAATAAGAAAGGTTGTCTCTGCTTTCTGCTGTGTATCTTGTAGGAGAGTTCAATTCAGAGAATTTTGAAGGTCGTTGTCTTTGCCTTCTTCTTTGATTTATTTGCACATCCAAATGTCGTGATGCTTAGCCACCTTAGTTGTGTTTGTTTTTGGTTCTGTAATATCATTATTTTTTTTTTACAAAATATCAGCTTTAATAAGAGATCAAGTGCTTTGTAGTGTACTCAGTAAGTTGTCCCTTTGATTTATGTGACCATGTGAATATCATGGCACATGAATTTCTACCCATATGCAAGAATGCACCTTCTTCTCTAGGGGGACTGACACTGACTAGCTTTGCATTTTATTGAACTGTTAATTCTTCTATATATTAACTTTTAGATTTTCAAAAAAGCTATCAGCTGGGAAGCATGTCCTCGCATCTAAAATTTGCTCTTGCTCATTTGGTACCACTTGTTTTCTATACTGCAGGATCTGCTACGAGGGAGAGAAGGTGAAGGCAACCTTCAAATTGATATATATTGTGAGAATTCCATGTGCTGATATTTCAACGCTGTTAATGGAGTATGGAGAGCAGCAAGCAGCCAACAATAGGCTTCTATGAGATGTGAAAGTCCTCTTTTCAAGGCTACAGGTCTGTAGTTCCGTACTCTGCGTTTACAGTCTTTGTTATGTGCTCCATATCTCCTGTGTTATAGTCCATTTGGGGTCATGATCTTATGGTAATTCGGTAGAAAGCAACTCATCCCGCAAGAACTTCAATTCCATTGTATGTGTGGATTGTCCCAAGTAATACATTTGCCTACGCAATATTATCTCCTGGAAGAATGCCATTGCACATGTGTATTTAATAGTTTCTTAAACAATTCATACCATGCAACAATTATGTTTGCATCTCACTTGATAGCCTGCCACAATTATATTTTACAAGACCGACCAACATCTTTTTTTTTACCATAATGAGATACAATAGTCCCTGTCTCCTATTACATGCTCTCTTTTTGTGATTCAGTTTTATGTATTTTTCTCATGTTTGGCAAATTACTTGTGCTTAGGTGGTATAACCAAGGGCTCACGAAGGATGCGACTACTAGGAAAATTTGTTGAGAACGAATGCGAAAAGATAGACCGTCAGATGTAGTTCTACACCAGGTATATCTGCTGTGGGGAAAAGTGGATTGCTTTACTTTTTCGGTTACTTTATTTATTTCTTGATTGATTGCACATTGTTTGAGCTATGCTGGTATTCGGACAGTGAAAGAATAAATTGAGAGACTTGATAATCTTGATTTGGAAGATTTAGAGGTGCCCTTTTACGCCTTGTTGCTTTTATCGTCATATTCAATTTGAGCAAAAGATGAATTCTTAGAAACATGTTCATTTTGTTTCACTGATTTTCAGGAATTCCTAGATGAGTGCAAGCATAAAATTGCTTCTTAGACAAAGCAAGCTTACGAAGCAAGATGTGAAGGAGATACTTGAGGTGCACGATGCTCATCTTCATGTGTTTGCCATTGCATATGGTCCTGAAGCTGTACATCATATTTAGCAACAAGGACATCTATGGAGAGTTGTTAATGTGTGTAATAGTTTTGCGTTGCAGGAGTATCGTGACAACATCGGGGACTTGGATGGACCTGAAGAGAAGGAAAAAGAGCATAAGCACAAGCCAATTAAATTGTCGGGTTGCGATTGGTCATGGTGGCCTTTGGTTGGCTTTAGAGCAAGACAATATGTTTCGATCAACCAGAAATAAATTGATAGTTCACTTGTCAAATTTTGGCAAAGAGTCAAAGTAATGATGCTGCGTTTTGATTGATCTGAGAATCATCATTTTCTTTGGTGGAAATGATAGGGCGCGCGAAGCGCGCCCCTTGTCTAGTTCTTTTAGTTTCCCAACATCCTCCCTCCTAAAAATATCCCATAATGCACCTGCCTCATCGTCCGTACAGTGATTTGAGGATATATCTGCATGCTCCATGCTTTCATTATTTGCATCTATTACTACATTCCCAAACTCCTTTTTGTCTTGTTCTCTGTGTCTTATTTTCAAGTTTCTTATCGCTTGTTCTTGTCCCTTTTTTGGTTTGGCTTCAGCAGTATGCATCAAAACATTGACCTGACAACAGCCAAAATAACATTAGATAATAAAAGAAAGGAGTTTAGCATCATGCTAAGTGGATGCCTCTTTGAGTTACTTTTGAATAAAAAGGATCCATTGATGCAAGCCCCCAGAATGCGGGTAAAGAAGGTTATGTTATGTAGGCAAGGATAAGGCTTTGAACACAGTTCGGTATGATAGAACTGTGTCCACTAGATTGGTGAAGTCGTGCTCAGTTGCTATAGTAGTGTAATTATTGACTTACTGCATCAGATAAATCACAATGAAGCTTTGTAACAGAATCTCCTCTGCTGAGTTCCTCAGCACAGCCATAAGCTATATATGACTTTGGGCCCATGTCAAGCTTTAAGATGTCATCAGGAAGCAACACAGAGACATTTAGCAACCCAGATTTCAAATTTGTGTATGGTTGAAACGGCAAAGAATTGATGTATTTCATTCCATGGGAAGGCAAAATATTTTCAAAATGATTTGAAGTAGGCCAGTCCTTTAATTTAAGCATTTCAGGCCAAAGATTATGATATTCAAGGCCTTCATAATACCCTCTGAAAAATTCAGCATTGCCTATCTCGACCTGCATATATACAAACAGATAAGGTTAGGTTTCTCACCTGGTTACCATAAATGGAAAATGAAATAAATCCAGAGTTCAGAGTCTTTCCATTCAGTAATTATCTATGTTGGAGAATACAACTGCATCTATTCTATTTCCTTCATAATTTTTAACATTCATTTTCATTTTCTCGAACAAACACCCAGACCGAAATTTGGACTACACTCTACTTGTAGCTAAAACCCTACAACTCCTTAGCAGAAGCAAATTTATCCTCCATTTTTTTATTGGAGCTTTCAGATGGACCAGTGCATTCAAGTAATGTTTGGATGTTTAATCTAGTTCACCTAGACAGGTGATCATCCAAACACCTTTAGTTTTGTCGGTAAATGAATTTGGATCCCATAAAGAAAATGCATGCTAAAGCACAAAAGTAACAGCGGTATGCGGTATGAATGCTGGTTAGTTTCATAATAAACCACAGTTTACAACTATAGCACAATAATTAATGTATCATAGATTTGCAGATAGGCACTGAACTAACCTCACAGCAAGACATACAGTCAATGGCTTTCACCTTTTCCTTCCCAGAACTAGTATTAGTGCCATATACTTCAGACCACATGTCTTCTGGTTTCCAGCTCAAATCAAAATCGGACATTTTCTTGAGTACCCCTTGCACAATTACAGGTTCACCTTTCACCCAGTGCTTCTGGAAGTGTTTCAGATCATCTGGCTTCCCATCATCTGATACTGGACAGTATATGTAGTTATCTGTTGAACTTTCTCTGGTGGCAGCTTTCCTTGAACTTAAATGATTAGCTGAGCATGAGCATTCACATATATCTGCAGTGATAATATCAGGAGGTTGTAGCTGCTTGCTTATTTGCAAACCCACCATTTCAAGATTACTCAACCTATCTTTTTCAAAAATCCGTCTCAACTTAAGAAGATGTTTGCCACATCCACCAAGTTCAGATGGAGGACAGTGAATGGCTCCATTAGGATCAGCTTCCCACTTGATAGACTCAGATTGGTGACTAGGCGAACCTGTTTCTTTGGAAGAATCAGGCGGCGCATCACCACCATGCATATAGTTACTCCATCTTTCACCACGATCATTTACCTGTACCGGTGCCTCCTGACAAGAACCCTCAAGATGGTATTCACGAAGCTCCTTACAACAGACAATGCATAAATCATAAGAGCAGTCTGGGCAGCTTCTATGTAGATCAAATATTGACGTTCTGCAATTGTCACTGGTTCACAAAACAGTTTTTAGAAAAATAGGACCAAAATATCATAAGCAAAAAAAATGAAACATTATTCAACAATTGGCAGTATACAGTACCAGAACACCCTCTCATCCTTCGAGGTGTCAGCACAATCGACAATCAATTCTGACAATTCCAATCCTGTTTGTGGGAAATGGTGGTATGGTATTAAAACAAAGTCGAAAGCCACAAGAAGCTAGTAAGTTGTTCCATAGGAATCTATTTTACCTTGAATTCTGGCCTCTACTTCTCTTTCTTTCATCTGATCCTTGTTGATCTGTGTCAAACATGGCAAGAGGTAGTGCAACAGGTAGCTGGCATATTTGCGTTTTGTTTCAGGGTCAACCTCATCAGTGCCCACATCTGATGTATCCACCTCATCCAACAGGGCAGGTGAATTCATCCCACTCCTCACAAAGGAGTGACCAATTCCTTTAGACCTTCGTGTCGCATTACAAGCTCTGGGCGACTTCACACCTGCAGAAGCAGGCCTTTTTTCCCTTGTAGCTAATCCATTGCCATTGCATTTGTTCAAACCTGAGGTCTACAATTTTAGCATATAAACATTGTCAGAAGTCAGAACCCAGCAAAAAAGGGATCGTGACTGGGAAATTTGAGATTTTTTCCACTAGACGATTCACTTATGACTTCAAATAAATAATTTTAAGTCCAATTCTCTGAATAATTTCGCCCACTAAAAGCGAAAAAGATATCGCAATCTAACTGAATGTAGAACACAATCCACAGCAAACAACAATGCTCTCTAACAAGGAACAAGAAATCAAGTGTCCATGACTGGAAATTTTAAAAAAAAAAATCGGTTCCAAGCACTTGCTTATGAATTCATACAAATCATGTACATAAAATTCTGCAAATAATGTAGCCCAGTACCAGTAACAGAGTTGCTTAAAAAGAAGGAACCAAAGAAATTCAATTGCTTAAAAAATCATGCTGAATTGCTGACATGTGTATGTACAAGGGTAGTGAGCACAAAAGCCACGGGATCATCACCTCGGGCCCAGCCTGCTTATCCCTGCCAACGCACCGCGAGCAGTTGCACACTCCACAGCAGTAAGGGCACTGCTCTTTGACCTCCGCCTCTGACATTGTCGGATACCTGCAGAACCACAAGGTCCCCCTGAGTATTATTCCTAGAAAGGGCATGACAGGACGAGGTGTGGGATCGATGGGGAGGAGCGGCATTACCTCCTGCTGATGCAGGGGACGCAGTAGATCCTCTGGTCGCACTGCTTGCACCTGATCATCTCGTTCGGGTTCTGCCTCACCCGCTTGCACTGATGGCACGACGTCCTGCCCCTCCCGGCGCTGCCTCTGCCACTGGTGTTCGGAGCCACGCTCTCCCCCTCCTTGCTCACCCCGGCTTCCACCTCCACCTCCGCCGCCGCCGCAGCAGGAGGAGGAGCAGCAGAGGCAGCGGCATTGACACCCTCCTCCGTGCACGGAACGTCCTCCCCCGACGGTCGTGGCCCCTCGGGCGACGCCGCCGGCTCGGGCGCCACCAACGCGGAGACGGCGGGAGACGGCGGCGGGACCGAAGACGAGCGCGGGGCGTCGGGTGGGATCGATCGATGGGGGGGGGGGACGGGATTGAGGATTGAGTCTCCCCCGTCGGAGAATCTCAGCAGAAGAAAGAGATCGCGAGAGCGAAACAACGGATTCGATTCGGGGGCGGTGTGGGGGAGCTGGGATTCGATTAGGATTGGGTCTTTATTTATTAATCTCTATCTACTGCTGCTCCCGCGGGGCGCCAGCGTTGGGCTGCGCGCTGCTCGCTCGTGGCCGCGCGGGGGAGGAGGGAGAGAGCACGTGGAGCGCGCGCAGAGTCAGCGAGAACCCCCGGGGGCCGGCCGGGGCGCAAGGGAATCCTCCCCTCTCTCCTGCCGCGGGTTGGCTCTTCTCGCTGCGGGCGGGGTGGGTTGGTTGGTTTGGTTGGCCTGGCTGCGGCAAACGATTCGGGAAGGAGTCGCTCTCTCTCCCTGTTGACTCCGCACGCGTGTGTGTGGAGGGCCCTGACGGGTGGGGGCGCGGTGACGCGGGCGGCGTACACGTGATCCGTGAATGGACGGGTTAGTTGGAAGTTGGAACTATGGAAGGTACTCCACTCCATAGTACTACAAACTTTAGGCGAGGATTCTTTGCATCCGACGATCCATCGCCCCATTTTAGTCGAGGTTCGCTCTGCCCCGCAACGCCGGCCGGAGAGCTATCCGCAACAACGAATATGCCCCGCCTAATTGTCCTTCTGTATCAAACTATCAGCAGATGGTCCACACTCCACACGCATTCTGAAATTCAGATCCCAACACGAGAAGAGCGTTGACCCGGCAGCGCCACATCCCCGTGGCCTGTGCCATCCCAGCTCGCTCTGACAATAAACGCGTCTCAGGTGATCGTCGGACGACAGTGCCTCACACCTGAGACTGATCCCGGGGCCGGCTCGGCCGAGCAGGGGTGCCGTGCCCGAGTAGCACCAGATCGCCTCGCCTCGCCATGGTTTGTTCGGCTGCACTGCAGGTCTGCAGCTGTTTTAGATATGTATTATTAGCTGGCAGCTGCAACTGCAGCAATACCAGCTGAAAGCTTCTAATCCAAAAAAAAAACGGCTAATAACCCAGCTAAATGAAGCTATAGCGGCAAATAGCAGCTAAATTGCACATAGAAACAAATAGTTTCACCCTCTTCAATCAATCAAGCTATAGCCGACTATAGCGGAGCACCTTTAGCCAGCTATTTAAAATATTGGTTGTGATTCTCCGCTTATGAATAATCGGCTGATACATATAGGCCCTATGTTCTACATGTCTCGTTGTGATTTTTTTTAGGCGTTTAGATTGCTTCAATTTCACTTCATTCACACTTACATTTTATTGAAAAGGAAAAAGTCCAAATTACTCCCCTCAACTATAATCAAAGTCCACATAACCCTCTAAACTATTTTTTAGTTTATTTTACCCCCAAAACTATGTCATTTGGCCTATTTTATCCCCTAATGCAATTTGTCTTTTTTTATTTTTCCATGTACAAGTATCATATTACGTTCATATTTTAGGAGATGATAGTAGACATCATAATGCATGATAAAAAAATATAAAATAATTTTTTTACATTATTTATATGAGGGTAAGATATTTAATATTTAATTAATTCTAAGGATATGGTATCATGCAAAAACTAAATGACCAAAAATTTATAATATATTTTTTCGACATATATTGTGATGTTACTACAATTATACAAATTTTGAAATTAAAATTCAACTTGTGCATGGAGAAATAAAAAAGACAAATTGTATTAGGGGGCAGAATACACCAAGTGACATAGTTTAGGGGGTAAAATGAACCAAAAGTTAGTTTAGGGGGTTATGTAGACTTTGATTATAGTTGAGGGGAGTAATATGGACTTTTTCCTATTGAAAATCATGATAACTCTCACAATTTTTACTAAAGTAAAATTTCATAAACTTTCGCCATTTAAACAGGGTCGTAGAATAATATATGTGAAGGAAGGAGAGTCGGTGACGCCAATTTGTTGCTTCCTGATAGCTGTTTTGGGGTTTTATATGGGCTTAGGTGAAACTGTTTTCTTTTTACCTGGTGAAGCTAATTTGTTTCCTCCTTATAGCTGTTTTGGGGTTTATATGGGCTTAGGTGAAACTGTTTTATTTTTACCTTATAGAAGTCCTACCTCGTAAAATTGGCACGTTTGAGATATATAAGGATCAGGATGAGCATAAGGCACTATTTGGATCCATTATTCGCTCAAAAAAAACTATTTGGATCCATTAAAATTGTAGAAATCCGGATAGTGTGCAGGCACACGCACACCTCCACTTACTCGCGTCTGGCTAATGGCAGTGCCGACTTGCTGTAAATCACAGAAGCAAAAGTAGCAAAGTAGCTGCATAAGGCCGCCTTAAACGGGGTTAATTTCATGGGCAATAAATAAAGTGTCAGGTAGACATTTCTTATGATGTGACAGTATATTAACGAAGAGAGAGATGAAATGAGTTTCATGGGGATCAAACTCTGTATATACAGTTATCTAGACAGGTTGTATCTTCCATGTAACCTAGTAAACAACAATAGATGCAATTATGCATTGAGAAATGAGTGTTTAATTCTAATTTCAAGCATTTTTAGGATTAAATATATTTGGTGTTCCATTAAACGTGCATTTATTTGGTGTTCTACTTTTGAATATATTTCTCTATAAATTTGATCAAAATTAGAAAAAAGATAATTTAGGATGAAACTACAACAGCAACAGAGTAAGCTATAGCTGAAATGATACACAAATGCTAAATTGCAGGCGGCACGCAATTGCAACTTGATCTAAGGATCTTATTTGGTAGTAGGCTTTGTTCTTGTCATCAACAAGAGACACCGGTTGGCGGCTGCTATTCATTTTGAACTCCTTCTGAAGTCCACGAATAATACTATGCAGGAACTGGAATGATAAACTCTGAAAGGGACAAATTGAAATTTGTTAAGTGCCACGGCAGTTTTCTGATGCAACCGGCCGGACTGTTTGCTAGCAGTCCAATGTTCCTTGCTGAATCCTCATACAAGTTTTCTAATTTTTTTTAAAAAAAAAACTGATACAGGTGAATACTATGTAGTCTGCTTATTGTGGAAAATGCGTACATACAGAGCACTAGAGCAGCATATTAAATTTACATGGATCTAACTATCTGAGCCTACAATATAGTCGAGTACGTATATACATCTCCAGCTGTTCCAAGAACAGCTACCTCATCATTGATAATCCCCTTACAAAGAGACAAGTTTCGCAATGCAGGACGCCAACTTGTGTTGCTCGGGGAGCGTCCTCCACCATGCCACAAAAGACGAGCTCTCCAGAAACACGTCATTGCCTAAACTTCCAGAATTATACCATCCATGAGCATCGCTCTCGAGCTTGACCACCCTATCCCTCAGATCCTCGAACGCCCTGCCATCGACTATCTCGGCCTGGAGCTCCTCGACCATTGCCCAGAAGCAGGACTCGAGGCTGGACCCGACGGGGGCGCGCTGCAGCTGCTCGTGCCACTTCTGGGTGTACTTGTACCGCCTCGGCCGCCCCTTGGAGAGGTAGGAGCCGGTGTCCTCGTTCTTGGAGTGCCGATAGTAGTTGGCGATGTCCAGCGGCTCGACCAGGCGGCGGAACAGTGTGCCCAGGCTCACCCACTCCTCCCGTGCCTCGAAGCCGTCCGGCAGTTCACGCCTCCGCAGCATCTCGATGATCTCGTCCCAGAGTCCGGCCAGCTCCAGCCTCCGCACGTTGGCGTCGAAGTCATGCACTTCCCGTTGGAGCTTGAAAGAATCGTAGTAGCTTACGCCGCGGAGTCCACAATTTCGTTTGTAATCGTTTAGTGATCTGAGAGCTTCCTGAATCTTTTGACAGCTTTCGTCAATCTTTGTTTGGTTTCTCTGTCTTTGCTTCTCCCATTGCGCAGCTGCAGAAAGGTGCAGGATAGCTTCCTTGCTCTATGATACAAAAAGGAGAGGCACTGTTACATTAGAACAATGCATGTTGGGAATTTAGAAGTAGAAATAGTCACTGAAGATTGCTTATTTGAACATGACGGCAATCACGAAAATAAGATGATTACAATTTTAAGATAGGATAGGAAGTGCTTTTGTGTTGGGCAACAATATAGAACATGATGAAATCCAACTTCAGTGGTTTGCAATTTCCTTATAAAGACTAGCTTAACTGAGAATGAACACATGTTCACTACTGAGAAGGAAATGACAAGTATAATAAAGATATGTGCATAAGCCAACAATTTAAAAAGGAGGAAATGATGGCTTACCAGTTCAATGCTTCCGATTGCTGCTCTGTCTGTCTGCCTACCAGGAACGGCTGATGAGATTGCTCCCAGGTAATCCACACAAACTATATCTGCCATGCACTGTTTAATTGGTTCATACTGCCAATGCGCACTTAAACTTCTGGCGGCAGCATCAAGCAATTGTTGTTGGGGGTTCAACTGAAGGCAGTAAAATAACAACTGCAATACAGCATCTGAGTTTGTGAGAACAATCAGTTGTTCACTACTTGTCAAGAAATGATAAGTCCCACAGGGTCTGTAAGGGGAGAGATCAATGAAGGAAGTCAATGTTCCCAGGATTGAGCTAGTGCAACCCATAAAAGAACATGCCTCATAGCTGGCAATAGATAATGTGCTTCTCAGTAAAGTTTCATAGTACTCAGGTATGACAGGAGACCTTCCAGCAGGTGAGTTGTTTGGTGTCTGAGGAGACAACCAATCCAGGATGGCCTGAATTTCTTCTCTGAAGGATGCAAGCGGAGTCAGTGGTATTCGTGGGACAATGTCTAGAGGAAGAAGGAAATGCAAAATACATTGTGACCAGCCCTCTCGTCTAACAGCATGGTTGAATATATTGTCTCCAATGAGAGGAGCCCCAAAGGTCACACAGAATGGGTGTGCTTGATTAACACTTCCCTGTCTGGTGCACTTCTCAAGAAACCATATAGCAGCAAGGGTGGCTATTGAACCTCCTGACGAATGGCCCGTGAATACTATACGTTTCTCTTCAGCCACAGCTCTTGATATCTGTATTTCAAGGGAGGAAGTTATCCTTCCGTTCTTTAGGTGACAAACAATGAAGGAAACACTACATTTATCTACATCTTAGGAGTAGTTAACATTTCAAGACAACTGAAGTGTAATTCTGTATTTTGATATAAAAGTAATATCACTGGAATCAGGACTATGGTAATTGTCCAAAGATAGAGGAAGGGGACATGAATACTCAATCTTTAGTACAAAGTGACACAATATCATAGATCATGAAAAAATTAATAACTCTAAGCATCTGGAAAACTAGGGCTGTAAAGTGGCAATGTACTGAAACTAGTTTGTACTTTGTATCCGCATTAAAAAGTGTGCCATATAATTACCAGTAAGGATTTTTTCTCTCTCTCTCTTTTACTTTCCTGAACTATCATCACCTCTCCTTCAGTTCTTTATAAGCTCATTTCAACCCATAAATAACCACAAAGAACTGTGAAAATGTATGTTTTCTCCAATAATGTTATGTTTTCCAGCTATGCTGCCATTTCTCACATAGTAAAGATATCAGTCACCAACATGCCCTTCTATGAAATAAAAAATATTCGAAAACTTGAAATCAACATTTCCAAACTCTATGCTTGATCCACATTCTCACCACCTTAATAGACAAACACGCTAAAATTCTCAAAGGTCAATGTAACTGCAGTGTCCACTTATCTTTTACTGCCTGAGCATCTGAAACTAATATATACTCCATGAACACAGATTTGATATTTCAATACAACAGGCATGAGGCATCAGCAACGGCAGACACCGAATCTGCCTTGCAGCTAACAAACCTTAAATTCAACCTATGCAATCCGTACTATTTAAACTCGATCGGTCGATCCATATAATTCAGTTTCTCATTGGGAAAATAGCATCCTGAAACGATCAAATCCTAGTCTCCGGCATCGGACTACAAGTATAATTTCCTGTAGCAGCAACGAGATCTCGGGAAGCCACGCTTGATTCACTGACCTCAGACTGGAGCGGCGATCCGTCGAGCAGGCCACGGAAGGCGGCGAGGAAGGCAGCGTTGGCGCGCGCGGGGACGCCGCTGCCGACGGCGCGGAGCGACGGGAACAGGGCGGGGTCCACCTCCACGTCCCCGAACGGCTGGCGGGCGCCTTCCGTGGAGGACGGCGCCACCCAGTCGGCGGCGGACCAGGAGGGCGCGAAGGCGAAGGCGGCGCAGGGGTACGGGTGGGACGCGTGGTGCACCTGGAAGGAGCAGGCGGAGGCGGCGGGCGGGGTGCGGGAGGAGGAAGGGAAGGAGAGCTCGGCGCAGTGCGCGACGAGCAGGCGGTCGTCGTCGGACAGCGTCGCCGCACGCTGCGGCAGCGGCGGCGGCGCCGTGGTGTCGGTCGGCATCGCGATGGGGAGTGGAGCGCCGGAGCGCTTGCGGAGTTGCGTGAGGCGTGGAGCAGCTCTGAGCCCGAGGGCTGAGGCTGAGCTGAGGTCGTTGTTGACTTGTAGCCAATGAGGCGATGACCGATTGACCGATGAGCAATGGGGCTTGGGAGGCTGCGCCTTCTCAGCTCGTACGACAACAGCAACGGCCAATGGGAGAGGTCCATCTCAGTCGCATGCTTTTGGAAGTTGGAACTGAGCTTACCGAATTCCTTGAAAAAAAGAAATTGTAGGTAAACTTGTGATGATGAATTTCTTTGTCGCCATTACCCAAGACCTCGGATTTTTTTTTTCTCGAATACCAAGACCTCGGATCTCAAGCTCTTTTGAGCTTAAGTGACGCCTATTTGGACTCCGCTTGTTGGCACTTTGGGCATGAATCGGTTCATTGTCAGAGAAGGCAGCCATGTATGCACATGATCTGCTTTTTCTGAACCGATTCATTCTTCTGCAGTGGTGTGGGCCCACATCTTCATACGTATATGCAGTGCATGAGTTTACTTTTTTATTCTTGATGAAAGTTGATGAATCGGTGCAAAATAACGATCCGATTCTTCTCTCTCCTATTAGATTTGGTGTACTCCAGTAAATGAATCGATTCATTTTGCTGCCACGCAGGATGATGCACCACTTTATCTTCGCCACTGGAATCCCTTCACATCACTTGTGTGGTAGCGTGCACGGCTCTGATTTCAGCCGTGCAGCAAGGACATCGTAGTACAAGCTAAAGCCTGATTGATACCTCTACATGCCCAAGCATTTGGTTTCTTTAACTTGCACATAAAAAAAAGATCTCAACAAGTTAATACATGCAAAATAATGTTACGATATCCAAAGATCTCAAGTTAATACACGTAAATAATATGTCAAGATATGCTCCCCTTGATTACAAATATAGCTTGCATATTGCAATTTGCCCCTGCAGAAGCCATTTTGGTTCACCAGACTACCAGAGCATATTAAGACACCTTCCAGGCTACCACATAATATACATGAGATCCAGAACCAGCCTATTCAAGC
This sequence comes from Digitaria exilis, assembly GCA_015342445.1. Taxonomy (NCBI): domain Eukaryota; kingdom Viridiplantae; phylum Streptophyta; class Magnoliopsida; order Poales; family Poaceae; genus Digitaria; species Digitaria exilis. The sequence goes on from JACEFO010002487.1 coordinate 187,893, forward strand.
AACTCAGCAAGTATCTCATAAATGTTCTTTCCTTGTATTTGGATGAAGTATGCAGACATAATGTGATTTATTGTTCATCAGACGAAATAAAAGAAACCATAAAACCAGGTCAGACCATCTATTTGTCACCTTTTACAAGTTATAAACCATAAAACCTATCATATGAATCGGCCACGTTGACGATGAATGGAGGAAGATGTGCAGCATCATACCCTTCATCTTGATGCAAATTCTCCAGTAGCTGATATAACACCTTGGTGGAAACAATTTGTACCAGAAATATTCAGTTTCACGTATGCTTTGGCTGTTAAAGAAGAATTCTCGGTAAGATACAGAAATCAACATGAAACGAAACCAATGTGGTATAAAGGGGTAGGCCACTTCAAAAGTGTGTATCATTATAAATCACTCAATAATAGCAGTTACCTCAAGATACTGGGAAATGCTAGGTGAAGAATGGATAAGCCCTGTGCCCGAATATGACAGTGCATACTCTTCTATCTTCTCCAACCTGAAAGTTATCATACACTCATAGTTAGAACATATTGTCCATAAACTCATTCAAACGTATTAGTACCACCAGTAGCCCAATAGAAACACACCTGCAAAGGTAATTAACCATGATACCTCCGCTTTGTTGAATGCCCTTCTCTGACTGGTCAGCCATCCAGTTTATTCTCTCAATCATCTGCCAAATAGCTAGTGTTATTATGTGAAGCCACCAAATTATTTCAAATACCTAATCCACTTACAATTAGGGCCAAATTACGAATACAAAGTAGCATAAAAGGGATTACAACAGGAAATAAACTACAAGAGTACAATATTACAACATCGTTGATCGTTCTATGAAAATTATTTGATTTTTCTCCCTGGCATAAGTAAACAAACACAGCTTTCAGCTTCTAAACGCCATAAACCACATGTGCTCCTCAGCGTTTAATATTTGAAACTGGATTTGTGATGCTGCCTAACTTACTGCTCCATTTTGCAAGTGAAAATTTGCAACAGCATCTAGAGCCTTTCCTCGGATTTTCTCTCCGGCAAGATACCTGCATATTATAACAAAAGACTATCAACAGTTGCAATTTGTACATGGTGTTCCACTTACTCAGAAAATAAAATAGTGCACAGAGGAAATAATATTTTTGCATACCTTGCACACAAACGCATTAGAGGCGATTTCAGTGCAGCAGATAATTTATCAGAATTTACCCACTGACTAGTTTTCAGTATATCTTGCAACAGTTCTATTCCTTGTTTCCCATGAGCATGTTCACTGCAGCGACAGGAATACAGATGATCAAAGATTATGAAGCAACTTTCAAATTTTTACCCTTCTATTGAACAGCTACAAACATAAAAATGAGTTGATGGATTCCAGAAAACACCGTGCATGTGTCGAAAAATTGAAAACCTCCAAAGTCTCCAGAAAATCAAAATCTATGGAGCCATAGGGTATTAAATCTGAAAAAAGTACTCCCTCTGTTTTATTTAATATGTTGCTTAGGAGAAGCTGATTATTTCAATTTTTAAACTAATTAGCTTGGGTTTTTATTTCACATTTAGGACAAGCTAATTAGCTCATTTTAACCAATTAGCTTGTCCTAAACATCATATACATTGAAAACAGAGGGAGTATGAAACAGGAATAGAGCTGAAAACAGGTGAGGCTCAATTTGCAACATTATTTTGGAATGGAACATACATAGCATCATGAATCATCTTCTCTTCATCGGCAAGAAGGATCGACTCCCTGAAAGTAGAGCTAGCTCCTTCTAATGAATCCCCCTCTTGCGATTCTGTCTCTGCTAATTTTATTTGGGAGGCCAGTTTAGCACGAAGCCATTGCATGAAACCAGGGATTGGGCTAAGAGTTGCAAAAATCTGCATGAAGTATCAACAAACAAGTATATGATTCTTGTTGTATCAGCAAACATAGACACCAGCTTAACATGAACTTAGTAAGTTCCGTAAATTATATGCTTGTGTTAAAAAAAAAACTGATTTTACAGGAAACTGTATGTACTGCACTTTTAAGCGAAACAATCAACTGACATTCATAGAAGTGCAAAGCTATATCAACTGCAGTGATCGGTATAGAACGAAAAAAAAAAAAACAGTGATCATCAGCGATACATATTATAAGTGATACCTGTACTGAAGGCATATCTCTTCTTAACATGTCAATCACACGCTTGAGAAGAAACTTCCCCAGATTAATACCTGATAAGCCAGGCTGGCAATATTAATAAACGATCAGTTCAACTTCCAGGCACTAGTTTGTTGGTCATGCTAGTGCCTATGACGGAACAAAAATTTGTTATCTTCAGCAAGTTTGTTTACCTGGGTAGATGATATTGAATAAAACAGTGCACAGCTGGCTTCAGATTCAGGAGTCGGCGGGTCATCCCACAATACCTCCTAGTATGGTAAAAGATGAAAATAAGTGTGGAGCAGTGGAATACATAATTTAGTCAAATATAACTATGACAATTTAGTAACCTGTATAGATGCAGCCATATCTTTGTGTAAAGCGACTTCGATGAAAATCAGAGGCTCCCCTAGTGTTAACAAAGCAGTAAGAGAGAGTAACTGCAATTCAGGGAAAATAATCCACAAAAAAGCTGATTGCTGAACTTGCGTCTTAACAACTAGCTATAAATTGATTGATGCCATACTTCTTTCATACTCAAAAGAAATTAAACGGTACATGTTGGCAAAATGGGCACTATGAACTTACAAAACTAGATATGCATATCTGATTAGGCACACTTGCAGAGTTATTTGGAATTGGAACTTGGAAGGCAATAAGAAGTAATACTCTAGATGTCAATGTCAATCTGACCTGGTATTGCTGGATGGAAGTAGCCAAAGCAACGGCAGCCAACACCCAATCTTCTCTTTAAGTCGATCAGATTCCGGATTGGATGCACTGCCTGAATAACGTGGAAACAAAAGCATCAGTTGAAACACTCTGGTAACAGGCAGCGCCAAATCAAATGAACAGGGAGTCAGCCACAAACTTCATATGCCACAATCTTCTCTAACAAGGAGGCAGGATCATCCCATGTTATCTGGTGGAGCGTCAGCGCCGCAGGGCTCAGCCAAGTCACCAGTTTCTCCTTCAAGTACGAGTCCAGGGCGCGCAGTGCTGGAACGTTCTCCTCCCTGAGTTGCAACATTGGAAACACCAAGGCCTTAAATTCCCCAAGTTTCTCATGATAACAACAGAGAGCATTGCAATGGCAATGGCAGTGCTGCTAGCAGTCAATCTCACCCCAGCAAGGCCAGGAGGTCGGCGCGGAGCACGGCGAGGAGCTTGAGCCCGCCGGGCTGCGCGTTCATCGCTTCCAGGAATCCCGCGTACCGGGGCCGGAGCGCGTCCCGGAGCCCCCGCTCCATCCGGTACAGCGCCGCCGCGGCGCCCTCCTTCCCCTCCTCCGCCTCCGCGTCGTCTCCGCCCATTGCCGCTGAAGCGGAGGCGACGCTCATGTACTGCCTCATGAGGTCCCGGACGCGCGCGCGGGGCACGTCGTAGTCGGCGGCGAGGGAGCGCAGGACCTCGCGACGTCCGCCGCGGTCGAGGGAGCGGTACCCATCGGAGAAGCTGTCAAGCGCCGCTGGGGGCGGGGACGCGGCGGAGGCGGAGGTGTGAAGCCAGTGGCGGACGGCGGCGGCGGCGGTGGGCGACGCGGCGGGGTCGGTGGGCGGAGGGGGAGGGGACGGCGGTTGCGGCGGCGGGGAGGGGAGGGCGTCCGGGTGCATGCGGGCGCGGAGGAGGACGGCGAGCGACTTCGGAGCGTGGTTCCTGGTCATGTGACGCGGTCGGAGTCGTCGATGGCGACGCGGGCTGGAGGCGAAGACAAGGCGGGTGCCGGCGCCGGCGGTTGCTGGGTCGCGGCTCCCGGCCGGCGGTACTGTTAGGTTCGGGTGGTGAGGTGTCAGTGTGTCCCTACGAGTCAGTAGTTGCCTGACTTTGATTTGAAGCAACGAACAGTTTTTATAATTAAAAAGGTTTAATTAAGGGGTTTGGATGGCCTCGTTGCTCAAAGGAATTTAAATTTTACTTAAAAATGAACCTAAAAATACTCATTAGATAGCTAAGAAAATTAAAAAAGCTCGAGTAATGAATGGTGCACTCCTGAAAGTAGTAAAGCTACAAAACTTTCAAAAGAGACTTTGATTTGTTTGTTGCCTAATGGTTGAGGGACAAACACCTAGTGATATGTACGGGTTTGTTTTAAAACTGAGATTATTTTTCTTATCGTTTTAACTATGCGTTTTGAAAACAAAATCCATTCACAACTGTCCAAAAGATCGAATTGAGAGAGCCCAGCTCATAAGCTTTAGGGCCCATTGCTAGGTCCAAATTAAACGGGAAATAGAAGCACACAACAACCAAGCGGCCCATGCTACTCTCCAATAACGAGAGCTATGTGCAGACCAGCAAATTGTTTTTCAGATCACATATCACATATGGCATGCACAACGGCACATCAGAACAACTGCACAAGGAACAAATGGCATTTCCTCCACATTCTCCCTGGAAGAAAAAAGATCAGCTTGCGAACAGAAAGAAACGTACACAAGTTACATGTAATTGTCTCTGTGACTATGCATGTATTTACTGTTCTCCCAGTAAACATTACACTTCCTTTCACAGTTCTGTCTGAGACACCTACATTAAACATAGAGGTAACTCTGCACAACTTTTTCTCCTCTTTATTCCTCCACTATGATTACTGTCCTTTCTTTCACTAATCAAACCTCTCATTTTCTCTATCTTTCCCATATTAACACTTCAAAAAAATAAATAATTATATGGAAGCTAGTAATAAAGCTTATATCACGAGAAAGAAAAAAAGAATCCCCCCACCTTCCCCACCACCATCCCCATCCCCATTTTTTTTATCTACACTCTGCCTCATCACCACCCGTCATCCCCTTCCTCCGACGCCTCCACCGTGGCGGCAATGCGGTGGAGCCTTGCGAAGACGCCAACCATGGGCGCGGTGTTGTACGTGCAGGCCTCGGTCTGCATGTAGTTCCCACGGTCGTCTCGGAACTCGTCCCGGCTGTTGGGCCCACCGACGATGGCCCCAGCGAGCACGTTGGGGTTGGCACGGCCACGGCCAAACCAGTCGTCGAACCCCTGCATGCATCCGATGAAGCGGCTGTTGGCCTTGTGCGCCACGATGGAGGCGCCACGGTGGTGCACCCTGACCGGGTACCGGCGCCCGTAGCCCACCATGTAGCTCAGACGCAGCGGGTTGCGCCCCAGGATGTAGTCCGCCTGCGACCGGGCTAGGGCCAGCAGCTCGGCCGGAGTCGCCGCGCCGCGGGGGCATTGGAGGAGCGCCGGAGACGAGGAAGATGAGGAGAGGTAGTGGGAGTAGGCGGTGAGGAGGAAGGCGGCGCTGGAGACGTACTGGAGGTTGTTCCACTGGCGGACGTAGAGCATCCCGCCGGGGCTCCGGTCCACGTTGTTGTTGGTGTCGCTGGTGCCGTTGCCGCCGTTGAGGCCCAGGCACGCGCACAGGTAGTGCTCCGCCTTGGCCTTGTACTGCTCCAGCACCGCACGGTGTGGAAGAGCCTGCGGATCGCCCTCCAGCAGCAGCTGTTGTTGGATCATCATCATAGAAACGAATCAGAAAAAATCAATCTTACGTACATTGTTACTGCTACCAACTTAAGTAGCGCTAAATTAAAGGTTGTTGTTATTGCAAGATCTTGGCACAGAGATGGAATGCAACACCATGCATGCGCGTCACAGACAGTGGTGGGAACGCAGCACGGCACGATGCCCCTGCGGTCGAACTGTACTGATTGACTTAGAGAATGCATGTCCAATCAACACCGACACCGCGACCCCAAGTATCGATCTTTTGATCTGTGTGATCCGAACACATTAATCAACCGTGTTAAAAACCGGATCAGATTCGTGCAATGCTTCATATCAGGCCTGCCACTGCGTAAGCTTGAACGGCATGCAGAAGAGAATGAGATACGGCAAAACAGCAGCAGCAGTAGCAATCAGACAACTGCTTGTTGCATTGCAAGAACTGCGGTCCAGCTCTATGATTCGGATCGAACAGGCGAACCGATCCACTGGGCCAGGATGCATCCTGTCGGTGCGCGAGGCGACGGTGCACATGCACGGTGGCCCGGCTTGCTCGCTCGCCCGGCGGCCGTCGCTTTCCGGCGCAAATGCAACCTCTGACTCCCCCCATCCTCTTCTCATACGGTGAACCGGGGCCACGCGCTCTGCTCGCCGACGGGTGGGGCCCTGGGGTGGGGTGGTGCGACTGCTGCCGTACCGGCGCGGCCAGCGGCGGCCACGTCGCTGCCCCGATTTAAAGCTCGCGATCCCGCCCCCGGCCAGCCTTTTGGTCCAAAATGAATGCGAGCTTGGACTAATTAATGCAAGATATTCCATTTCTATTGATTTTGCTAACGTTGTTTTGTTTTCTAGACCCAGATGAGTTTTTTTTCCCTTTATTATTCAAAGACTCTTTGCCCCCATCCTCAAATGTGTCCCAAAATATAACGGAAAATTTCAAGATTCAAATCCGACCAACAATTACCTTGGTCTAATGTAACGGAAAATTTCTTTGATTGTCGTTTTAAAGACCTTTTCCCTATTACTATGATTTTGATTACAAACATATACTCCTTATTTTATAAAAGTCAAACAAATCACACTATATTTCGGAACAAAGGGAGTGTTAGGTTAATGGACGGTCCTCCTAACGGAACCAACTTTATTTTCAGCTGAAAAAATAACTACTAGAAAATAATCTATATATAGCGTAGTGGTTCTTGATTTAGACAAATCACTATGGAACCCTAGATACATCTAGCTACCCCTGATAGCGCCACGGAAGCTCCTTGCGAGAAATAACGCCAGGGAATTGGGAACACTTCAAGACTCTGGAGATAAATGTGGACGTCGCTACCAGTGGAACGCGCGAAAATAAAGGTGACAGGGAGATCGTCGGCTAGCGCGGCTGCCTAGCTAGCTGTATGCCATGAACGTTACTTCAATCAGAAACTGGATATTTTGCTTCGTTTCCTATGCATGTAGGATCCCTGACACGGCAACACAGAAAAACCAACGCTTAAGAATGTTATTGTTTAGCCCAACAACCACTTGTGTTTAGACGTGTCCGGTTTGTGTTTAGGCCGTAAGCATTCTCTGGGGAATGTGAAGACCGGATTATTATGCTAAAAAAAAGCCCAACAACCACTTTGATCGCGACATGTGCTTGTTGCTTGGACCATCCATCCATCCGTGCATCATGCACTGGACGGATCGGATTAACTGCGACGAACGCGTACTGCTGTGATCCTACCAGGCCTATCTAATTGATTGCAAGTGAATCCTGCTACAACCTTTGGTTACTTGTGGTACAGTACTTTGTTGTGGAACTAATAGATAAATTAACTATTGCTGAGCCTCCTTTTACTTGTTTCTTCACGGCATTTAGCGGCGAAAATTTCAGCTTTTTAGAGCACCCAGCTTCAGTTGTATTATATTATTCAGAGCATATTGTCGGTCAAGTCCAAACAAAACATCAACATCCAGTGTTCTCGGTTTGTTTTAAGATATCAGTATCAAGAGCACAAGTTGAGCATGAATGAAAACGTTCCAAGAAATCAGCATTTTGAAATCTTTTCCCTACTTTTCAGCATCGTACCTGAAATCCTGAATATGGAAGTTGATATGTTTCTTTTTTTTTAAAAAAAATGAAGTTGGTGTATTTTGAGCATAAAGTGTCGACCGAGTCCAAACTAAGATGTCATCATCTGGTCTTCACACTTTTTTTTTATCGAGTCTTCACCAAAAAAAAAGGTCAGTATCTATAGAGGCGGCCATGGATTAAAACCGTCTAAGAAATCAAACAATAGGGAATAATTGGCATATGAACATCTCACCGAAAATCAATGGTATCCACAACATTATGAACCATATGCTAGTTTTCTTGGAAGGTCGTCACACGGTAGTTTGATTAACACCAGCTTGTTTTCTTTCAAACCACAAAGCGCTAGCTATGCGTGCGATCTTTCCGCTTCAACTTATGGTGCATTTTTTTTAAGAACTTTTGTGGTGCATATTTGTATGGACAAGTGCTACGATATCTATCCCTTCTGGACGTACCGAAATGCCAAAGCGCATGGAGCTATAGCTGAGAGCGCGTACCAGTACGTCACTGTCTAGTGTGTACCAGTTCCTCTCCTCGAGACGGCGAGGGACAAAAAGGCGGTCCAGGTCACCCGTCCGAGTCGGACGCCCGTCGCGACATGTGGAATTGCCCCCGTGGACCCCGTATAGTACTCCTACAGCAAGATCGTCCTCGCTCTACGCCGCCCAAGCAGAAGCTGGAGCCATGAACCGGCTAGGCCGCGCGCGCCGCTTCCATCCATATCTGCAGCTAGTCGTAGGCGACGATGTCCGAAGCGAGCCCAGAGTCCCAACCACTCCAGTGCCTCGGTGTCCGTACGTACGTGAGGTGCACAGGTTGGCAGGGCAGGGCCGGCCGTGCCATTTTTGCCGCCATGATCCCGGGAGTCCGGTGTCGTCTCCGGCCGCCTATTCTGGCCTCGACCGGCAGACACCGAACAGCAGGCGCGCTAGCCGGGACGGGCAAAGGTTGCCGAATTTCTCGCGGCCGTTTTGTCCGTGCCCGGAGGAAGAACCGACCGGCACCGGCCGGTCGCGTGGCGATCTACCACCAGCTAGCGTAGCGAAACCTTTCGGCTTTCGTCGCGCAGCTCTGGTACAGCGACTGCGACTCCGCGAGGAGGAGGAGAAAAGAGGCGTGTTTAGTTGAGTAGTGGAAAAGGTACTTTTTTTTCTGGAATGCGTGTTATGTGAGGGGGATGAATAGGAAAGGTGAAAAAGGAATTTTTGGAGATGCGTGTTCTGTGAGGGGAATGAATAGGAAGTAAAAAGTACTTTTGGGTACAGAACATGTGTGTGACCTGACCTCTCGCTCAGCCCGGTTGGACGGACACGTCGACGGCGCGTGCGTCCACGTGCCGGCGGGGCCGCCCGTCGCTCGATCGGCCACAGCTAGCGAGCTCTAGCTAATCGGAGTGTCGGAGTAGTGGCTTCCAACTGGTGCGTGGCTCTGAGGTGTCAGTGAGCAGGGGCTCCGCGTCCCGTGGCTCTTGGAGGTTGGAGCAAGGCGACGCTCACGCTCTGTTCACCTCACCCCGGACAATTTCGCAGCTGGCAAATGGCATGGGCGCGAAGGCGTGGGAAGTTAGAGAAGCTACGTCTACGATATGCCCTACACGTACCGTCCTCTGTGTGCACAAGATGTTCCTACCTACCTGTGGGCTGTTGCGGGTGCTCAAGTATATTTGTGTGGTCCATTACCATGGTCTGAGGTATTGACGTAGCGCACGACACACGACCACACGACTGCCGTAAGGCGATCTACATCACCTGGAGCTCGTACAACGTAGATGTCTGGGAGCACATGACATGCTGTGTCATGTGCGTTCAAGGCAAAAGAGCCGAGAGATTCCCAGGTTGGGGCCGGTTTGCAAAGGCAGCAGGTGGTGGCCAACTACCGACGCTCCTCGCTTTTGCATCTCGCCAAGTTGCTTTCGCCGTTGCTAATCTAGGAGTATGCAATTTCCCGAACCAAGTAGCTACTCCGTACGTGTAAAGTGAGATGATTATTGGTCATTTCGCGATCTGCTACTTTTTACTGAACTTTGTCCAAAGCGATCGTTGCCATGTCTTACAAGCTAAGTATACATCTTCAGTTCTTCACTCCCCTGAGCATGCAAAATAGCCAAGTAGATTGGGGACTCCTTGTGGCCGCAGGGTCATTACTCATTACTCAGCTTACGCCATAGTCCAGAGACGCCCAGATCGACACTACTACAGCAAGGGAACCCCTGATGCTGACAGAATTGAAATGGCCTAGGCTGAATTAGCACACGGCCGCAGCTTTCAGCACGAAAGGCTCCCATCTCCTGATCAGATGCCGAGCCATGTGGCCGGCCGGAGCCCGATCAGCTACAGCCTACTAACACACGAGTCAGGAGGGCGGGACACACACGCACACAGGCTTCTCCGCCCCGAATCATTGCAACAGGAAGGTAGGTCAGCCGATGGAGAAAGCGAGTTTGGTCCATGGCGTCGATATATGTATGATCGATCGACCATGCATGTATACGACGACGGAGCTGTTCCGTTTCCGGACCGGACCCATATCTCTCCGTCTCCGTGTCGCCATCGGACCCAACAGCTCCGTGGACGGGGATGGTTTTTCTCCTCTATCGCCGGGCTCAGCGGACGTGTTGGAAGTACAGTAGTTGCGAGCGAGGTATGGTAGCTGATCGTGTTTCTTTCGGTTTCAGGGGACAGGAAAGTATAACGCCATGTGGCGGCATTAACTCCCCCTAGCTGTTAAGCAAAAACCCCATCCACAAATCGCCGGAGCTGAGATGTGCAGCAACGGCGTGAGGCCGCGGCAGCTAACCGTGCTTTGTATCGTGGTAAAAAAAAATAAATAAAAACGCATTGATCCTCATGGGAAATTACCTAGTAGAATGTTAATCTGGGTGCGTGATCCGTGGTCTGCTGCAAGCCTGCTGGGACAGCCTCACAGGAGGTGCTTGTTGGTTGCACGGCTCACCCACCGGCACCCAACTGGATTTACTACTCGTCATCCACGGAGGAATCAAATTAAAGCGTCCTTTTCCTATGGGTATTCAAAAACATAACCGCGTCACGAAGGAAGAAATGTTCGTAGTGTTGGTCGACACGAAACTCAAACCATTTTTTAACAAAAAAACAATTTTGAAATCGAAAGGAAATTCTCTAGTCTTTTGAGGGTACCAATGATGATTTAACAATAGGAAAAGCAATGGGCTTGACGTAAGGGAGAACCGTACGTCGGATCCTCTGCCTGTGCCTTTCGTGCCCCAACTTTTCAAACGGTGCGAAAAAGCGGGGCGACAGACCCATTCGGACACCAACCGGCGCACGCAATGACCAAAATTCTACCGTCAGGCCACCGTGTCACCAGCGATAAAAAAAAAACTGTAGTATCAACTGTTGGCGTACGTGCATACGTGCAGTTGAGAGTATTCAGAGGAGAAACGCGCGGTTGACAGACGAAGCGGTCGATTTCAAACAGGCAACAAGAGGGGGAAAGGAAATTAAAAGGGGGGAGAAACGTAACGTGCGTACATACCTTGGCGGCGAGGACCTGGACGCCGGCGAACTTGACGTCCCAGCTGAACTCTGTCATGGCCCATCCGACACCTCCGAAGGACTCGGCCCTGTCCACGGCGTAGCGCAGGTACTCGCCCCGCCCCGTGGCGCGGTGCAGCCACAGCGCCGCCCACAGCAGCTCGTCGTGGTACCCGCTCACCGACGCGTAGTAGCTCCGCACCTCCGCGATGCTGCTGTCGTACGTGCCCTGGTACCTGTCTCCGAACTCGAACAGCTGCCGCGCGTACGCAAGAACAGTGAGATACATCAGTGTGGTGACTGATGAGCGAGCGAGCAATCAATTTTTCGATCGAGTGATCGATCGATGACTCAGGCACTCACCTGCTGGGCGTGGTGGAGGAGGAGGTGGGAGTAATGCGGGTTGGAGGTGCGGAAGACGATGGAGGCGGCGGCGAGAGCGGCGGCGGTCTCGCCGGCGAGGTCGGAGCCCGGGTTGTCCTTGTCGATCCGGTACGCCTGCCGCGACGTCGTCATGTCCTCGGGGCGCTGCCAGCAGTAGTGGTCCGTGTCGCCGTCCCCCACCTGTCAGCCACCACGCGCAAGCGCAATCAAGGTCCAGCTCTTCGAGTCATGCCATTAATGGCGGCGTCATCATGCATATTCAGTCAGTCAGTGCCATGGATCCCAGCACAGCAGAGCAGTAAATCCCAGCAGTGCCTGCATGTCGAGGGTGGCTTTCCCCTTTCCTCGTCCGTCCGGCGCCTCGACCGATCCACGGCGGATCGTGCGTCGAAGTGGCAAGTGAAAATGGTAACGCACGCACGCAGCCCGGCCGCCTAGCTAGCTAGCAGCAGCTGCTGCAGGTAAGCTAGAAGATGGAGAACGGATAGCATAGCTGGCAAGCACACCGACACGTATCAACCATGGAAGCAGCAGCAGCAGCAGCATCCAGCAGGTGCAGGTAATACCTCTGCCCAGTAGACGAAGGGCTCGGTGTGCGCCTTGACGAAGTAGTCGGTGCCCCACTTGATGGCCTCGAGCGTGTGCCCCAACTCGCCGGCGGCCTCGACGTCGTCCCCGAACTCGATGGTGCCCCAGGAGAGCATGGTGACGGTGAAGGCCATGGGCAGGCCGAACTTGACGTGGTCACCGGCGTCGTAGTAGCCGCCGACGAGGTCCACCCCTTGCTGCAGCCCGTCGGTGAGCCCCGAGTGGCCTCGCCACGGCACCCGCTGGTTGTGCGGCAGACGCCCCGACCTCTGCGCCTCGAAGTAGAGCAGGCTCTTCGTCAGCGCCGCGCCGTAGTCCACCGCCGGATCCTCCTCCTCTTCGATCACCGCGGCGGCGGCGGCGATGGACACCAGGAGGAGCGCCCGAAGCGCGGCGGCGAGGATGATGGCTGCGGTTGCCGGGCGCCGGGCGCCGCCCCGGCTCATGGCCAGCGCCAGGGCGCGGCGCAGCGCAAGCACGCCTGATGTGATGATGTGTTACTCCCAATGCCTCGCCCTGGCGTGCTCGCGCGCGGAAGTGTTTGGGGGACTCGGTCTCGCGCTCGATTGCTTGTCTCTCTTCCTTGGGACGGGACGGCCGTGGACTCTGTTTCGTTTCCCCTTTTCTCTCACTCTGTCCTCGTTTTATTCTCGCGTCTCTGGGATGGGTGTGCCTGCCTGCGGGCGGGCCAGCCACTGGCCTGGGTTACGATCCTTGTAGCTGCAGGCAGGGACGGGGACGGGGTGTGTGTTAGAAATGAACGGCGGGCCCCGCGCACGCACGCACGCAGCGGCCGGGGCATGCCCTGAAACCGCGTGTTCCGGAGCGCGAGCTCGCGTGGCGTTTCACCCCCCGCAGCACCGGCCGGCCGGTGAAAATGAGATCGGGGGGCGGCGGCGGCGGGTGGTTGGGCGGAGAGCGGGCAGATCGGCGGGGGTTCCGATCGGCGCGGCCCTGATGAGATGACCTATGGGTGGCGTCGGCTTGTTGGTGGCGGCATTAATGCTAGTGCCAAATGATGGAAGGAGAGGCGCCGCAGTGGGGTTGACCGTCCCCCGACGTGTGCCAATGCTCCACAGTCCACAGGCCACGCGCCCGGCCAGCCGGCGTCCACCCTGCTGACGCTGCTGCGGCTGTGAAAAATTCTCGGCTCGGGGGACCAACGACCAAAGGATGAATTGCGCTGCTGGGGTACGACGTTGGTCGGAGGGCCGGGGCCTTGTCTGGAGTCCGGATGAGAGGAGCTTCGTGACGTCCGCCTTACGCATACCGTAACCCATTCCAAATTTCCAGCTGCGTACAGCGCGCGATCGCCAAATGGCGTGTACCCCAGCGCGCGACGATCAAATTAAACGCCGCCTACTATATCTGTAAAAACGCTGGCTACTGGCTGGGCGTGTGTATCCACTCCACGCGACAGGCAGGCGTAATCCCCTGCGTTGCTTGAAGACACAGAGGGTCCTGTACTCCTGTGGGTGCGCCGACGAGCGGAAGCGGACGAAGGGAAGCGGATGGAACAGCGGCCACTACCGCGACATGCAACAACCAACGCCTTCGCGACCCGGCCAGGGTATGGATACCAGATAGCTTTGGCGTGCCCACATTGCCCGTGGAAGCGGCCGGGCTATAGCAGCAGCAACGACCAACGCCACACCACCGCGCGGCGCCGATGAGCTACGATGGTCTCTGATCTATCCGGGGGGCGAGCCGGAGCGTGTGCTGGTGACACCACTGGTGTGTGCGCGAGAGCACGTACGCTACGTGTCCGCGTACGTGCAGGCCGGGCGACCCGACCGATGCGTCTCGTCGACGGCGCGCGGTGATGATCGTCATCACGTACATACTACATATATGTACGTCTCGATCCGGCTCCACTAGCGCGACAGCTAGCTAGCTACTCCGGCGACCGGGGACCAAGCTCGCCACACACACTGCGGTCGTGTGGCTGAGTGCACGCATGACCGCCGCCATTCCGAGTTCCGGGCTCTCGTTTACGTGTCCCCTAGCTAGCTTGCACGCGAAATTGGAAAGCTTTCCAGCGTCGAGGCGATCGATCTCGACCGAGCTGCGTGCGTTGTTGTGTCTATCACCATCTATCTACTTCATCTCTCTGCATAGCACATTAACTGGCACATGCACGCTCCTCCACGCGCCGCGTCGCTTCCATAATTCCATTTGCGGCCGCGCGCCGGTCTCCGGGCACGGCCAGCTAATGCCGCACGGCGACCAGTCGCGAGCACGCTTCGGATCTGCTCCGGCCGGCCGGCCGGCCGGCTTGACACGTCGGCGCGGGGCTAATCATGCCAGGTAAATGCGGTGTGAGGACAAGTGCGCAAATGAGGGGTAGTGATCACCACATGGCTGTTAATTAACCGCGCTGAGATTTGCCCTTTTCTTTCCCCGTTTGTCGCCTACGTACACACTACTAAACTTCCAGTTGTCCCCAACTTCGTACCAACATAGCACACTGACAACTATGTTTCTCTTTAAAAAAAACATCAACTTACCACCAACTTAGCACAACGTTTTAAACTAAACAAGCCCTTAACCTACATTGCCAGTGACAGCAGAAACAGGGTCGAGCGCAATTATGCTGTAAGCACTGATTGACTGATAAGCAGACGTCATTTGCAACGACAACGGCATGGACGAGCGAGCTGGGCATGCATGCCATGCAGCTGCAGCTGGACGCCTACTATATAGTACACTACGGAGTACTTATATACTACTTGACGGCATGCAAGTCCATGCTTGCCCCTTGAATACAGCTAGCATCTGATCGGAACCGATCGATCGACAACTTATCAACATGACTGGAGTTTGCTTCCAATCATGTCAATCAGAGCCCTGATGACGTAGCAGCTAGCTAGCTATATTTTGAAAGCCATTAGACCACCGACACTAGCTATTACTACTGTATAAGGGCTGCATAACTGCATTCATGCATGTATGAGCGCCCAGGATGAATAAATCAGGGAATTTAGTACTAAGTGCAAGTTTAGTAAGGGGCTGTAAGCTGGCTGAGTTCGACGTGGAGCAGAGAGCGCACGCGGGCGTCTCACTAGTCACGACGCGCCCGCTCCACGCCGGCGTAGACAGCGAGCACGGAGCTTATTCGTTGAAAGAGCTGCAACACAGTAACGTTTGGTGGGACCCAATATTAAAATATGCGGTTTCATATCATGTCCCAGCCCGCAGTCGGTGGAACTATTAAACCTGCTCTAATAAGACATCAAAACCGACCGAGATCACTTCCAATGCTGCAAGGTCGAAGTGATGCTAGCAAAGATTCTCTTTTACTGCGAGATCACGCTGCAGCTAGGCAGAGTCGTCGTCAGTGCTTTTGCCCAAAGCACATGTACGAAGTGCATGCTTATGGATGGCCGGCATATGAATCCGCGTTCCAGCTAAGCATGTTCACTTACCTAGAATACAGGAATATAGGGCCGTACCTAGAAATTGGAGGCCTCGGTGAGAAATACATAATACGGGGCCTTAAAATACGACACGACCAAAGTATGCTTTCCCTTGATTCTAAAATTTTAATGTATATTATTTACTACATTATAATAGAAACATATTAAGTATAAAATATTATTGGTAGAATAGATAAGGTAAATAGAGCTTCTACCTATATGTGATGGAATTAGGACTGAGATGAGTATGCCGATTAGAGTGTGCATGATCTGGTGTCGAGCCCCCTCGTAAGTCAATAAACTGTGCTATAACTTGGGAAGGATGGTCGGAATATAAAATAAAGAGGTGGTGTCTGAGAGATAAATAGGTTGCATTCTCTAATTGTCCATGTATAAACGTAAAAAATGATGCAAGTACATCTGCTACCTGAAGACAAGTTCTAAACAGTCACATATGAGACTGTATATAAGTTAATAAGGTCAATGTTTGCTTATATTTCAGTAGCCCTTCTCTATTTTTTTCTGCAATTGAACCGTAGATAATTACCTAATTAGTACAAGATTTGGGGGCCCCAAGTATTTAAGGGCCCTGTGCAGTCTGCCACCTTGGCACTGCTGATATACGGCCCTGCAGTAATATGCAATATTTCTGCCTACCTAAAACTAAAATGCTAATTTGTCAACATCAGCCTAGAGCAGTACATGACAAATTGTCAATATTTTCGCAAAAAAGGGACAAATTTACACTCTATAATTAACTTCCTACTCCCAGTGTCTTGGCCATGCAATCTACCTGCATAGTATATGCGTACATACTGGATCCAGAAGCAAGCTAGAATTCTAGTCTTCTCGAGCACTTATATTTGTATGATTGGATGACCGTGCCATGCGTGCGGCGGACGAGCCCTTCAATGCTTGAATAATTCAGCGGATTGCCGATATTAAATTTATACCCCCACTACGTCAGAGTATCTCGGACCATGCACTGTCATAATTCATAAAGGAAGAAAAAACGACAATATATATGTATCTGTATTTCTCATGAATTTACCATGAAAAAAACTACAATACTGCATGTACCAGTATCTCAGCCCTAGCTTGCGCCTTGCGGTCACGCATGTATATGTGAAAAATGTATGTTGCAGTATTTCTAATGAATTTATCACACAATTTCGTTGGATGGATATCATTCCAGTCCAAATGGTTCATTTGGCTTGCCCTTGCCCACTAATTCTTTGCTGTCAACTAACAAATTTGAATAGCTGTTACGCTTCCCAAAAAAAATCTATGTATAGTGCATTATAAATGTGGTGTGGAAAAATTATTATTATTATTATTATTATTATTAGTAGTAGTAGTAGTAGTAGTACTAGCGTATCAACCCGTGCTGCCGCACAGGCTAATTAGAAGTAATATAAAAATTAAAACTTATAGCTAATAATTATAATTATCTATCGCACTCTATCTTTCATCTGTTAAATATCTTAAACATCATACTCTAAAGATAGTTATTATTATATAATTATAATATGTTTACTTAGTCACAATTTTTTGACATACCATCACAACTCCATATGTGTTTTTTTATTGTTTGAGCTATGTGAATAATATAAAAAATTTATTCTTATGTCTTCTCTCATACATGAATATGACACACCAATATTAATAATGATAGAAATAGTAATTTAGAATTTTATATTGGTGCATCCTAGAATTTTTTTTATAATATTTATTCTAGATTAAGATTTAGGAGGGGCTTGCTACTGTACACCTCTTTACCTTTAAGGAGGTAAGATTTTAATTAAATATGGACCCTTCAATATACTTTGAGAAAAATCAATTAGAAAATATGAACCACTTATTAACTGCCTCATTAACTACCACCGGCCGCATACATGCACGTATGCATGCACAACATTACTCCAACTCCCGTCACATTTGTGCAGAGATTTTGGGTTTTTTTCCGTTTATTGTCATCCACAGTGAAGTTCGTATTATAGACAAAAAGTAGCCATGTAGACAATGAAAATGTTCAGATTTTGGATGAAAATAAATGGTCACGTCATGTACACGTATAGAGGAAAAAAGATGAAGCATCATTAACAGAAAAAATTATCCATGCTATCGGCATGTCACATTCACGTTGAGTGAAAAAAACAAAGCATCAACTGAGAAAAAAACGTTAATGCAATAGGCATGTCACGTTCAAGTTGAGAGAAAAATAAAGATGAAGAATGAGTAGTAGAGAACACTGGCGGTAGATAAAAAAAAGGAAATAGAAAAAAGTAACTACATCTCTTTTTTATTGGATATAGCAAGATATTTTCATAATTTTATTTATTTTTTTTAAATTGAAAACATATAAACAAAAAATATTCTATTATCTCCTAAGAGGTAATATATCATCATGGCCATCTTGATCTAATTAAATGGATGACTTACAATTATTTTAGATTACCGTAGCAAACCCCTTACTTAGTCGCAATTTTTCACACAGCATCACACCTCCATATGTTTTTTTTAATTGTTTGAGCGATGTTCACAATATAAAAATTTATTCTTGTGTCTTCTCTCATCATGAATATGGAGCAACAATGTTAATAATGATAGAAATAGTAATTTAGAATTTTATGTTGGTGCATCTTAAGATTTTTTATAATACATAATCTAGATCAGATTTAGATATATATACATAGGGGTTACTTCATATTTATTAGTTATTAAATAAAATATATTGGTGTTCACGTAGGATCCTAGGTGGATTTTTTATTTTTTTGAGAAAATTTCTAGGCTTTCTTTATTTTTTTTAGGCTATCCACCTAGGATCTTAGGTGGCATCACCTGGAGCCTTCAAAAGGAACCTCCAATTAGTAATAATAAGATTATTATTATATTATTATTATTACTATTACTACTACTTACGACAACAATGTATTCATAGGGCCCATTATAATTTTGGTGTGCTGTCGGTATGAACAACGCCTCACTGTTCTAAAGGCGGACCACTAAATTATACATCCAAATAGCCATTGGATTCAATTGTACTATACTTCGAGGCAGGAAGGACGGTTCAGTCCTATTTACATTATTATATTTACTACAGGAGTACGGGAATAACATATATCTTGTTCGATGTAATTTTAATTGACATTAACATATTCCACAAACACACAAAATGTATACTGTACACCTATTGGTACGCTACTCCCTCAAGTAGGAAAAATAACTTTTTGGACATCGACGTAATCTTTTTTACTAGTACTTTATTTTGTTACAAAACATTGCAAAACTATAGTATATTGAAACTACAGTTGGAGAAAAAAGTCCACTTACGCCGTCTTTAAATATCAAATTGAACATGTAAATATTAATAAACTAGGTTCATAATATATAGTTACCTCCCATAAAAAAATCAGCTAAAAAAAAGACAACCCAAAACACACCACCTGCATTGTTTGTGCCCAGTGGGATCGAGTGCAACTTATCCACAATTCTGTCTATGGATCTGATTCACAGAAAAGCTAGTTAATCCTTAATTTATACTACTACGTATATCGGAAACAGAAACATTTCAGACAAAATAAACAGCACAAGAATCTTGGAGAAAGCTACAGATACAGAATGATAGATGGCACTTTTCAGTGGACCAGTGAGTTCTGTCCCCTACAGCTGAACTGCATGCATAATTGGAACTTGGACAGGTAGGAGGCACAATAGGCCTAAATTAAGACGAGGTAGATGGATCTTTAACTCCGTGTTTTGCCCTAGCCATTCGGCGAATTAATCACAACTTGATCCTCACATTTTCCCTCTGACACCACTACTTGACTACATGTTGTTGCCATATACAGTATGCACTCCTATCAGTGCGTCCACTGTGGGTCGTTAGAGGAGAGGCGATCACTCGATTATTTCTTAGTTAAATGCTGTGTTCCCTTGCACGAACGGTGCAGTAGCGTGGCTACGTGAGAGGGATGTGACCACGAAGGTTGGCGCGCAACCGTACGTCGGTACGTGGACCTGATCGAGAGCCTGTTTGGTAGCACGTTTGCGTCAGAACGGCATGTCATGTACGTGCTGCTAGCGCACCGCTCTACTGCTAGCTATATTAATCGTAGGTTGGCCGTGGAAGTTGGTCGTTACGAAAGGACAAATGCGACGGCAGAGGGGCTAGTGTTTCAGGCATGCATGAATCTCTTTCAAATCGTAGCTTTGGAACAGTGCATAGAGGTGCAGATCAGATCAGATGGCTCTCCTGGCCGGCCACTCCACTGTTCCACGGCCCTAGAATTCAGAGCAGTTAATCTGAGATCGGATCACCGGAAGAGCCTGCCTGCCCGCATGGCGATCGAATTGGCGATCCATCTGTATGCGATCTGCACTGCACTTGGCTCTGGACCGGACTCGAGTCGCTGTCAAGGTTCAGGCGACGAACGAACGGATCGAGCAGTCGACCGATCGATCGGTTTGGAGCTGCAATGCCAGGGAGCCATGCGCGAGTCATTAGCCACACGAGGCGTGTCCCCCGGCCCGGCCGGCGCTATGTGTGGCCGGACGACGTGCCGCGCTAACGCGCCATGCCGGCGCACGCTGCGTCCATGCGTGCATGCGCTCGCGGATCCAAGCGAGCACTTGCTCACCAGTCATCACTCCCGCCGACGTCGGCCGATTGTGCCAGAGACTGCTAGTAGCTGCTTGCTCCTTCTCACCTAGTGCCCAAATTAGATTTCACACATTCAATGGCGAGAATCGTAGGCTGTGGAAGGATAGGTGTGATCTGTATTTTGAGGTTTATAATGTTAGTGAGGCCCTGAAACCTCGCTTTGTTGCACTGAGTCTCAAACTCTCAAAGGTGCAGCGGCAACTTTGCTTCAAACCATGGAACTTCGGTCGATTTCAGAGCTGGGACCTTTTTTTCTATTTTTTTTGGGAATATTCAGAGCTGGGACCTGGGAGGCGCTTCACGTACATCCCCGTGTGTCCTCGTTTTTTTTTTCGATAACCAGTACAATCGAAGACACACACTCATCTTATGAATACATGTACGCAACCCCCTCTATGAGCACCTCCAAGAGACTAAGCCCCTTGACGAAGTCACCACAGGGGCCTCACATCGACATCGCAATCGAGAGGGATGTCGTCTACCACTGAAAAGAATAATACCGGTTAAATCCTAGAATAAATACAGTAAAATACGAGCACTCGTACCGAGTCGAGAACTCAAACCCAGATGGGCAAGTTCACCACAAGGACCCTATATGAAACAGTTTGATAACCTAAAACAAATGGGGCTGAGTACCAAGCCCATTTTGAGAGCCTAGCTCATAGCATCCTGTTATACAATCCTACTTACGATGACGTATACTTTGTTACTTGTTCCCTGGGTGGAATGAAAGAAGAAATTCGTGCACCCATTGCTTTGCATTGTCCTCCAAACCTGGATACTGGTAGCGCTTTGGCATTATTGTAGGTAGAGGAAGTGGAAGCTTCCCGAAGGAAGCAAGTGTCTCGCAGGGAGAACATGGACTTTGGCAAACTAGGTAGCCGGGCTTTCGCTACTCCAGAAGAGCTTTCACTACTCTAGATAAAGGCAAAGCCCCCCAGGGACTCTCAAGGTGTATAGGAAGGCCAACAATCTAGTTCACTTGTGGAGAGAAGTGGATAGGGCGCAATCATAAATATTCAACACTTAGAGCAGGGTTTTAGATTATTCTAGAGCATCAATTCTATATCAAATAGTCCTAATTTGT
Source organism: Digitaria exilis (assembly GCA_015342445.1). Lineage (NCBI taxonomy): Eukaryota > Viridiplantae > Streptophyta > Magnoliopsida > Poales > Poaceae > Digitaria > Digitaria exilis. Next base: position 209,249 of record JACEFO010002487.1, read on the forward strand.
GTTTCACATCAACAACTTGAGTATTTGGGCCATGTGATCTATGCTGATGGTGTGGCCACTAACCATAAAAAAATTTAAGCTGTCACAAGTTGGCCACCTTCTCAGTACATTAAAGCCTCGAGGGGATTTCTGGGCTTGACTGGTTATTATAGGAGGTTGATTAAGCATTACAGTATGATCAGTAAGCCACTTACACAGTTGTCAAAGAAAGGGGTTTAGTTCCAGTGGACCACTAGTGCCCAACAAGCTTTTGAGTTGCTGAAGCAAGAAATGGTGCAAGCACCAATTTTGGCTACCCCAAATTTTAACAAGCATGTTGTGGCAAAAATCGATGCAAGTGATGTGGGCACTGGAGCAGTGCCAATGCAAGATGACCATCCAATCTCTTATGAGTCAAGCTCTAAACGACAAGAACAAGGGCCTTTCTACCTATGAAAAAGAATGTATGGCGGTCCTATTGGCAGTAGACATATAGAGATCTTACCTCCTGGCGGTCCTAACTGGACTCGTACCACTCTCCCAAAGGAAAACGGGGGGCTTGGCTTGCTCAATCTCGAAAGGTTCGCAAGGGCACTAAGACTGCGATGGCTATGGCACGAATGGGTCTCATCACAAAAGCCATGGGATGGGACCAAAACCCTGTGTGACGAAACTGATCGTCTTCTCTTTGCGGCCTGCACGACTACAAATTGGAGACGGAAACAGGACACGATTCTGGCTGGATGCATGGATTCAAGGACGAAGGCCTAAAGACATAGCGCCAGGGCTTTTCAAGCGCACACACTACAAATGAAGGACGGTGGCGGACGCACTACACAACAACAACTGGATAAGGGATCTGAATCACCAGCATGGATTCAACATCAGCCTCCTGCAAGAATACGCCACCTTGTGGAACCTACTACGAGATGTACAACTTCATCAGACACAACAGGACTCCATCTCATGGAAACTCACGCAAAACGGGACATATACATCCAAATCAGCATACAAGGCACAATTTATTGGCTGCATCAGGATTCCAACACTGAACGGCATCTGGTCGGCGTGGCCCCCACCTAAATGCAAGTTCTTTGCTTGGCTTATCCTACAGGACAGAATCTGGACTTCAGATAGACTACAACGTAGGGGATGGGACCATAGCCCAACATGCCCCCTCTGTAGATGTCAAATGGAGACAGCGCACCACATGGTTGCAACATGTAGATTCATCAAGAGAATATGGGAACAAATGGCTAGCTGGACGGCAAGAGAAGAACTACGTCCACCTAACTGGCCTCAAAGTGAGACGGCAATAGAATGGTGGAACAACACCACAACCTCACTAGGCGTGCCGCGTAAAGGAATGAAAAGCCTGACGCTCCTAGTCGTCTGGGAAATCTGGAAGGAACACAACTCTAGAGTCTTCAGACATCGTGGGCAACCTCTCCATGCGGTCGTTGCAACAATAAAAAACGAGGCCAAGGCCTGGATCAGCGCGGGAGCCAAAAGCTTAGAGAGTCTAACAATCATTGTATAATTTTCTCACTGACCCAACATGTAAAGACTCTTCTTTATCAATGAAATAGGCACACTCTCGTGCCTTTCGTTCAAAAAAAAACCCTCCTGCATCAGGAATTGATCATCCATACATACCATATGAGCCTCTTATCTCTGACAGAACAAAGGGCTACAATTAAATTGCAACAAAAGGCATTGTTGAAACTCATGGATGTGCATTTCAAAATTCAGTACAAAATGGGAGCTAATAATGTGGTAGCTGATGCTCTCTCTAGGTGTGATGATCATAGCCTAATGCATGCTATATCTGTTGGTAGGAAGTTCAACTGAAACACCCTGAGGATATGCTACTGCCTTTTGAGTTAGCTATCTCATCACCAAATGATAAAGGGTTTTCTTTGCACAATGGTGTAATCATATACAATGGACGAATCTGGGTTGGAGGCAACAGATTGGCTCAGTCTCACATTCTTCAATCCTTACACAATAGTGGTATTGGTGGCCATTTGGCATAGATGCTACTTACCACAGGATCAAAACATTGTTTGCTTGGCCCAAGATAAAACAAACCTGTGACAACTTATGTTCAAGCTTCGTTTTGCCTGCCTGCTGCCATCCGCAGTCCGCCCCTGTCTCTCTGTCTCCTCTCCCCGCTCTTCCTTTTTTCTCCTTCTCCCATGGCTCTAGCGCGAATCTTATTGGAGACTCGCTGGCTGTCGCCCTGCCGCCTGCCAGGGCACCCCCGACATTTACGCCCACGACCTCAGTTCCCCGAGATTAGAGTTGCAGGCCACGGCCACCTACCCCCTCCTGCCATCCAAACTCCAATTCGATTGGATCAAAAGGCAAGGTAAGATATCTCAACATCTTTTTTTAATTATTTTGATTTCCCATCAAGTTGAGTATCCAACTTTGTTTCAATAGTGTATTTTTCCAAATTCCAGGGTTATTTATTTGGTTAGATTTTTAGTTATAATTAGGAGTTGAGCATCTAATTTTGTTTCAATTGTTTTGCTTCTTGACCATATGTCAGGGTTATTTATTTGGTTAAATTTTTAGTTGTAATTAAGAGTTGAGCATCCAAATTACTTCAATTGTTTTTTCCTTGTCCAGATTCCAGGGTTATTTATTTGGTTAGGTTTTTAGTTGTACTTAGGGCTTTCTTTCCCTTGCTATTGTGTCTGGATGACCATTGAAATCTGAACATTCTTTCTAAGGATAGGTACAAGTGTACAACATGAAAGACTTTTATAAAAGAAGACAATAGACCATGATTGTGTCAACTCTTTAAGGAGATTACCATGTGTGGCACAACCGTCCAATTTGAACTGGCTCAAGTTCACGTAATCACCCAAGTATGGACAATTATAGCAAACACACTTCAAACAGTTTAAATCCGGTAGTCCGTCGAGTGTCCCCGGGACAACCTGAGTCATCCACTGACAACTTTTATCCAAACCATAGCTCAGGATCGCTTCCACGATGGGAAACATAACAGGCATTACCTTTTTACATAAATACGGAAATGTACGAATTATTACAAACTGAGTTTGAAACAACCTTAGATGCAGGTCAAAGGTACTAAGAGCTTTAATACAAACCTGTTTAGGCAACTATTAAGTTATATTACAGCACCAGGTAATTTTATTCGTCTAGGGTCATCTGGGACCAATTGATGCTCTAGGGCTTCTGGTTCTCCTCCTCGATGCGGAGCATTTTCTAGAAAAACAACAAGGGAGGAACCCTGAGTACGAAGGTATCCAACAAGGCTTACCCGCCTTACCAAAGAAAAGACTCTCAAGGGAATATGAATAGGCCTTTAAGTGGGTTTGGCTGACTCAACTCTTTTGCAAAAAGGCTTACTAAATATTGGTCCTTATTTGGCAACTTTTAGCTCAGTTGAGTAGTTACTTATCCAACTAACTTATAAAATGCTTTTCATACAGGTGGTACTAGGCTCAACTAGAATTTTTGAATCAAACTTATCTTGTTGAACTTGTTTCCTCTATTGTGCTTAATAGTTGTTCTAGTGCACTCATAACCAAGAATTGTGTTGATCCGGATCAATTTGCATCCTGCAGGAGATACCTAGCCCCCAGCCATGCACAATTGTTCCTACTGTATGCAACAACCTTTCGATCAGCTAGGCCAAAGACTGAAAATATCCTTACTCGAACCCATGAACGCACCCCCACGTGGGCCCCATGTCTGGCGACCACCTCGTGAGTTACTGGCTACGGCCCCGTCTTTCTCCGACCCAGCAAGCACGGGTAAGCGATATTTACAATCACCGAACCAACTAATCTAATTGGCTTTACTAGTCCCATAACCCAGTAAGAAACCAGGCAAAATCACTTGATCCTCAGTTAAAACAACGAATCGGTCCTTAGCCTCTTATTCAGAGTAGGCAGATCTACCAGATCGAGCTTCCTCAATCGCTCATTCCAGCTTCTGCCCACTAACTTCAAACTAACAACTTCTTTGATTCATATGAGATTAGTCTAGCCTAGATTGTCATCTTTTCATTAACCTCCCTAAGCATAGCAAAAGTAGGTATTACTAATCAAGTTTCTTGACTAGATAGGGATATATTTCTACCAAAGATTTTATCATGCATCAAGGGTTTCAATCAATCCCCAACCTAATGCAACATAAAAGTATAATATTTGGACCCCTGAGTATTATGAAATAAATAGGTAGAAATGCTTCGGGGCTTGCCTTGAGTCCCAAAAAAGTCAGTAGTGTCGATGACTTCTTCGGACTCTGGAGATACCACCAGAACTTCATCGTACTGGACTTGTTCTTCGGGAAGTTCAATGTAATCCACTTTTGACACTTCAGGTTGTACCATGAAATGCAAGTATGAGATTAGAGATGCATAAATTTTTAAAACAGAGCACACAAAACTGCATCTCCTGATACAATTGCAAGCCAACACTCCAACCCCCCTTATTTTCAAAAGAAACCCTACATTTTTCTTGGGTGAAATAGTCCTTATTTCTTTTATATTTGTTAAAGATGAATTATCAAAGGTTCCCAAAATGACTATAAAAGAGATAAAACCTTTCCTTCATTTGTATTTGTGATTATAAAGCATAAATCAAATTTTTAGTTATTTTTATAAATATCCTAAGCATTTCTACTATTAATCTACATAAGATGAGGTTTTTACTAAATTCTAACCAACTCAAGATAGAAGGTTTAACATTTTAAAAGCGCCAAGGATAATTTCAGAAAGCTATGAAAATTGGTTTTATATTTTTCTGAGTTTTCTATGATTTTCTATAATTAAAACAGTGAAAAACATAAATCTTATATCTAAAACCTAATTGGTTTATTTGCAAAAACCACCCTAAACTTCTCTTTATTCTACCCTAGGGTCCCTGCCCACGCCAGAACAGAGCTCCGACGTTGACCGATGTCCGCCCACCGGCGGTGAGGTCCCCCGACGACGACGACTAGCCCTACGGCTACACCTCGCGACCGCCCCCATCTAGCCTAGCACCCCACGGGAAAACACTCAACCCTAGTTGTGCGGTGGCTCAGGCGATAGCACACAGTGGCGACACGCTGGCCGACCAAACCCCAGTGAGACCGACCCCAAGAACAAGCTCGTGAGGATTAGCAGACCCAGGCGAACCCAAGGCGACCTCTAGCGCGCACCGAAACTACCCCGGACACACCTAACCTCACGCGCTTGCCATGGCAGCCGCGCTCTCTGCGCGAACGACGGCGAGCGCCTAGCGATGCACACATGACACGACTGTGACCAACAACATCCCTACGAGCATCAACAAACCCTAACGCACCTAGCGTGTGCACCAGCTCGGCCGAAGGAAGCTCGAGCATAGCTGGCCACGTGCGCCAGCCATGGCGGCAGAGCGCCACGGCGGCGAACGGCGTTCCTGGCCCGAGGAACGGCGCGCTCAGCCAGATAACCCCACGCACACGCTCTACAGCACCAAAACAACCTTTCTGCACTCTCAGACCCCGACCAAAACCACGGCAACACCATCCTCTCTGGCGACCGGAGCTTTACCCAGCAAGACGACGACGGGGAGGTTGAAGAAGAGGTTGCGCCGGGCTGTGGAGTGGAGGAGAGCGAACGAGGGCTGGTGGAGAAGGGAGAGGAAGTCAAGGCAAAGCTTTTGGTGGCAAGAAAACGAGTGAAAAAGGTTGGACGATGGCGGCAGAGCTGCTGCTCCCCGGAGACCAAGGTGAAAGAGAACGGCGGCGAGGTGAAAGAGAGAGATAGAAGGTCGACGACGAGACTTTATCTGTGGACCGACCTGCCGTCGCTTGACACCTCCTGCTGCGCTTCCACCCTAGCTGGCCTTCAACTGCAGCGATGTGTGCCTGGCGAACCGACCTGCCCGCCGGCGGCAAGCTGCTTAGCAGCTGGCCGACGTCAGCCGTTTTCCCCATTTGAGCTTATTTGTACCGATTTTGTGCCTCCATATTCTCTGAGATTTGCATAGCAACATCAAAACTCCCAAAAACAGAATTGTAGCTGGATTATTGAATTTCATTTCTTCTATTGACACTTGATCCATTTGAGCAAAGGTTGAGGTCGAATTTGAGCCTCAAAGTATCAGCCCAAAAACTCCCCAAATTAAGAGTTGCTAACTGAATTTCTCAAATTACTCTCAGAAATTGAACAGAATATGTATCAGGTGCCAAAAGCAAGATTGAAATTCACATCATAAAGCACAACTTCACTGTTGGAAGTGTTTACAGAAGATCTCAAATTCGAGCTCAAATCTCAAAAGTTCAGATTCAGCCCCAATTTCTGAATTCTCTGAAACCTCTTTCTGAGCTGATTTTCAAACGGGGTTTTCTCCAAATTTCACATCTAAACTGAACCTGATCCAAAAATAAAAGTTGTCACAAATATATTGCTAAACAATGTCCTTTCAAACTTGAAGATCAGAAAACCACAGATTGCCCACAATCTTCTCTCCAAGTTGGCTGTTCATTATGTTCCAAATTCCGAAAATGGTTAACTCCTGTTTTCAGACCATGAATAGTGCTATTTCTCTTTTTCCTTCTTCTATTTAATTGAGGCATTTTTAAATGTGTTTTGTCCCAAATTTTTGGACAACCCAGTTCCTTAACTCATACACTTAATTTAGAAATTCTGGCCTCCAAACTTACTTCGATTTTCCTTTCTGTGTTGCACTGCCCACTCTTGTCAGTGTGTTGAAGCCTTTCTGTGTTGTACTGCCTCTAAATCAGTGTGTTGAAGCCTTTCTGTGTTGTACTGCCCACTCTTGTCCTCGACAGTGGAGTAAGTGGTTGTGCCTTGTGGAATATCGATATAACGCAATTATTATCAGTCTGCATTATGTCATACACCATTTGAAGTCCTATATGGCCAGCGGCGGCATCGGCACCTTAGCATCATTGACCTTCAACAATGTCATGTAGCAGACCTGTAAAATTGGCTCAAATAGAGAAATTTGTTAACTCAATTGATACAGCAACAACTTTTGAGGCCCTAACAACGCATGAAATCCTAAGGAACATGAGTTTTCCGAAGGTGACATGACCTTTCTGAAGCTCCAATTCCATCTCTGGACATCAATTGCTCCTCACGACACTAACAAACTCATATTCCGGTTCTATGGGACTTTCAAAGTTCTTCAGAAGGTTGGTCGTGTGGCATACAAGTTGGATCTTCCTTCCAATGCTAAGATTCATATGGTAGTCCATGTCTCTCAACTGAAGAAGCAAGTTCCAGTTTTGAGAAAGGTGACTCAGGATTTATCTTTGGTTTGCACTGATCCTACACTCGCGCTGCTTCCTACAACTGTGTTGAAGCATGCCTTAGTGTCTCGAGCTAGTGCAACTGCTGCTCATTTACGTCTTCAGTGGGGTGATCTGCCAGTTCACATGGACATGGCCACATGGGAAGATGAGGCAGATTTGCGTTAGCCTTATCCTGGTGCTGTTGCAGCTTGGGGGCAAGCTACCTCTCAAGGGATGGGCAATGTCACCATCGTTTCTACTTGTGGGTAGAGCTTTACTAGGCTTTTGGGCTTTATTGGTCTGTGTCATTGTTTGGCCCATGGCCGTTGTGTGGAGATTAGCGTTCGAGTGGTATAAAGAGAACCAAACTTTTGTAATATAGAAATCATGAATGAACAAAGTTGTCATGAACCTGTTAATCCTATGCTTCCTTCCTCTGAAACCTGTTGAGTCCCCTCTATTATTCCCCAAATTCCCCATTCTAATCTACCAAATCTGAGCGAGTTCATCACAGCTCATCAGTTCCACTCCAAGAAGTAGTTTGAGGCACACGCAACATGATTATGTTTCTTCTCTAATTGTTGCAAGTGTAGTAAACAACAATGGCATCCAAATTTGTGGCCGCATCTCGTCGCGTCATTGAATTTTGAATCAGGGACAGTGCAATTCACAATGCGTGCATCGGATCATCAAACCACAAATGATCGGTAATTTTGTTATACACCACTCCCTGCCCTGTACGTCATGACACTTTTGTTGTTTGCAGAGGAACCACTAGCCCCTTCCCCCCTCTCGAGGAGGGAGAAGGGGGGCTTGGGCCCCCGCGGGACAATGGGTAGAGAATGTTAATGGGCCAGCCCAGGCCTAGCCCACTTAAACAACAAACGTGCAAGGCTCCAAGTTGTATGTATCATCGGGCCCATGTCGGTGGACATGTTACCGGTGGGCACTCCAACATCGGTGCCGAGTGGTTTGCTCGTGGCGACTGAATTCCATGCAGGTTTTAAGAGAGCTTCAATAGCTGGCCGGTGATGGCCGGAACTATGATCCAATTGCAGACTGCCATGTATGCATGCTTCTGGAGCTCTGGGCATGGAAAGAGGTGGTACATATATGCTAGAACACCATTGTGTGCGTACATGCAGTGCCGGACGTAGAAATATGTTGGGCCTTTGGTTGAACACTGTAGCTCCAGAAGGCCAAACGAGTTTGAATAAAGAATGCTACCTGTCTTAACAGTCTGTAAATAGGGTTTCTTCGAACTAGACTGAGACTGTCTGCACCGGGCAACTGGATGGGCTCCTGAAGTAAGCATATAGAGATTGCACAAAAAAGTAAGCATATAGAGTTAGATCAGTGCCGGGCTGTCGGCTCTATAGTTTCAGGTCCCCCGAGCAAACTTAGCACGGTGGTCGGTGTGCCCTTTGATAGTATACTAAGGGAGATAATAATACCAATGACATATATTTATTTCTTAGAGAATAATGTTGACAGTACATTATTATAAAAAAAAGTAATAAAACTAAACTACTAGTCACCTAAAAAATAGTGCTTTCTTTTAAACTAACTAAAAAATAGTGCTAAAGCCCCATAACTCCATCGAATCCTTCAGTCCTTTAAAAAACCCTCCTTCGGGCATTATTTGATGCAAAATCTTGAGCAACAATATCAAAATTAATCTTGACAAAGCGATAGGTCATCGTTTCATATTCTTTTCTGGGCGTTTCATATTCTCTTCTGTGCCTAGAAGGGCTGCTAATCTCCTATGCATACATATATAATGGTACGCCCCTCCTTCTCCCATGGACCCTCGGCAGACGCCTCTGTTGCATAGGGCCATAGCCGAACCAAAGTGAAATTGCGCCACATCGGGGCTCACGCTAAGGAAAAGGAACATCTCACTCATGCCAAATCTAGAGGGGTAGCGAATACCCGTGCGCTATCCCAACCACCGACCAACGTCCAGGAGAGACAGCATGGGGAAGATGGAGGCCAGGGCAAGGTTATCACCAGCGCCACTGCTGTGAGGCTCCTGCCAGAGCTCGAGCATGGAGGCCGCTCCTGCCACTGTGACTGCAAACGCAAGGACACACAAGCAGGAGGACGTGCGCTATGTCACACCTATTTTTGGAAACAAAACCATATGCATAGCATATGTGTTCCAGGATATATTTACACACATGTGTTAATATAAAGTGAATAATAGAAAAACACTCAGAACGTATAAAAGTAAACAATGTATTTATTAGACTCATGACAGAAGGAATGAAGGCCTTAACCATTCAATATGATAATATTAACGATAAAACTTCTGTAGCGGATCCAATCCAATCCATATGCAGTCGACTGGTGAACACTCGCATGGTACTCATCGAAGTCATTGAGATACTCCACACCTTCTTTTCCTTCTGATCCAATATTTAGTAAGGGTGAGTACACTTAAGGTTGCTACTCTACATGTGGGTGAATATGGAAGCTTCCAAGGATAGTCTTGGCTAAAAGCGAACATTTTAGTTGGTCAAAATTTTATTACCTAGCACTTAATTACCAATCTCAATTAAGCACATTAAGATATCCAACATATAACATCATCCGTTCGAAAGCACCCCAATTTATTCTCAAATTCAGGTTCAATTATCATGTGAGGGTCTAGGTCACTCATGACTGCGAGCTCGGATGTTATATCAACAATTTTTAACACTCTACGGAGGTTGTACACTTTTACCACAAGTAGCGTAAAACCTCCGAGGAACTTTGAACCCAACCATGTAGAGCAGGTGAAGCACGTATCACACTTTCGAGGTGTGACTGCAAAGGGACAGTACGAGGCATTTACAAAGATACCCTAGTCAGAAGCAACCCACTAAGGTTTCTAGATCGGTAGCAGATATAACCCTCCCTAATGGGTATAGTGTCTTAGCAAAGCCCACTTCCCAAGAGAATCGAGCTATACACTATCAATCGTCACCCCCATGCACTATTGGTAAGATTGCCCCCAGGTTTCTAATTAATCAGCCAAGACCAGAGCCATGTAGTTCTTGTGGTTGTACGGATAATCCTTGGGTGGTTCTCCATGTTTCAATTAACATAAGTGGTCTTGTATTACCAACGTTCATAATATACATATATCATGTTGATAATGTTCGTTCATCCTTCCATTGCCCAATAAACAACTGCCATCACTACCCAGCACAAAGTAAACCCATGTAGTACAGGTTTGGGTGAAAAGACTAGTCATCCTTAAAGGTCTCATCAAATTAATGCAATATATAACATAAAGTAATATGGATTTAACATGAAACTTTATAGGATAAAAGAGAGTATGTAGAGGAGTAAACCACTTGTCTTCCTCAGCTACAAACTGCTCCTCCTCAAAGAAATGACCTCGACCCCCCTCGTACTATACAGGAGCTAATACAGAGATTATCGAGGGCATACACATAATTTGACAAAAAAAGGTAGTTTTGACATGTGAAAACTGCGGATGATGGGTTATAAAAGGACTTGAATTGAAATACTTTTACCCTGGACTGGATGATAATTGATTCCTAATAACAGAAGGTCATTTCTACAAAATGGCAAAGATCGGCTCGTTTTACTGACACTTGATCAATGCGCCGGTTGGATCTGGGCCATAGAGATTGTATTGTGTGGCCAGAGTTTTGTGGGCAAGCTCTGGTCGCTGGCGGCGGTGCCACGACGATGTCTCTAGGTTGCAACACGAAACAGAGACTAGGGACCATGGAATCGAGTGATTTTTGGACCTAGAGAAAGCAGGGGACAAGGGAAAACTAATATGTGGGCTTGTATCAAAGCTCTGGTGGCGGGACGCGGGATTTGGGAGACCTGACAGCCGGTCCGTACATTTTTCACCAAACCTTGTGGAAATAGTAAGCAATAAGTTCTACCCTAATTTTGATGATTGTTTTATGTATTAGTTGACAAATAATGTTTATGATTAAGAACCATCAATTGTGATCTCATCTAATCTCTATTCCTCATCTTGTGGTGGCTTGGATCGGTGGATGAATCTTGGAAGGCTCTCCTCCTGTTCTTCATTTTTGGGGACGCCGAAGGGTTTACTTTTATACCCTTAGGGAGCCTTGGGGCATGATATTCCTGGTCCACCACGAGATCCTTGCTTAGGAGTCAAGCAAACTTGATTTTCATAAGATCTAACTCGCCCAGATTATCTAGTTTCACAACCCTTCCGGAGTGTAAATTGTGTATCAGGAAAAGATCTCCCATGTTGGTATTCATTGGTTTCCCTGGAAACGAAGTTAAGATCCCCAAAGCCGTGCCACAACATAATCTATCTGGTTTCAACCTCTTCTGCGCAGCTTGTATTTGAGGGGCCATATCTCGATCCTAGCGCCATATTTCAAATCATTTTGGTAATGTGGTGTTGCATAGTGCATTGAGACCCATAAGAAATGTCTTTTTTACCCTCTGTGAAAATGGCTTGTCATTTGTTTGTGGTGCTACAGGCAGCTGGTTACATCTCATGTGCACTAGCCAGCCCCACCAGTAACGTTGCGTTTGGTGTGCCCGGACCTACACATGGTGCTGAATGATCGCACAGCAACCAGCAGCCAGCATGGCTGCCACGGTACACACAGAACAGCTTAGACAGGGAAAAGGAAAGCTAAAATGCATAATATAAAGATTAAAATGCAAATGCAATTTTAGTTGCTTTTTTCAAATATGTATGAAGCTATTGCATATAAATTTCTATTGTGATCAGTTATAGCTGAGCAAACTACACACGCTTCACCATCCTCCTAAAGTCTTGCTCCTCACCAAGGGCAAAAAGGACATTTCCTGTTGGTCTCAATGCACTATGCAGCATCATTTAAGCATAGGGACCAATTTGGTCAGAAAACAAGAGTTGGGGGACTAGATTGATCATTTTAAAAGTTGAGGCACGAACTTGACCCCTAGACCAAAGTTTAGGGACTAAAATGGCTATTTTGCCGATAACATAGTACCTAGGGGACCCCCCCTGAAAAATTCAAAAAAGGGGATTCGAGATTGAAGTGTTGCGCATCACCTTACCAGCATCAACAATGAGGAAGCAGAGCAGACAAGACGATGAGGAAGCAGATTGAGCTTGGGCCAGCGGCAGCAATGGAAACAACGTGGGTGCGAGCCTGGTGTGGAAAGGGGGAGTGCTGACGAGGATGGAAAGGTTTAGAGGCCGAGAATGGGAGGGGGAAAGTTTCGAGGGGAGAGAAGAAGACGCCGAGGGGATAGGAAACGACGAGCATTGGTCGGGCTAGTGTCACAAAGTTCCTGGATCGAAGGGGACGAGGTATGGGTACGCGGGGCGTGGATCAACAGTTTCTAAGTTCCCGGTTCAGCAGGGGTATACCTCTTTAGAACGATAATTTAAAACATGGAACGATGCACCAACTATTTTGGGAACGATAGTTCGGGACAAAGCTTATCTGTCAGTGAATTATAATTACATCAATAAGAAATTTCTTAGCATATCGCAACATTAGATGTCACAAAGATGGTCAGATGTGGTAGCAAGCCAGCAGCAACACGCTTCCTTGATCCCGTGCAGGCCCTTCTGGAATGTAAATTGTGTATCAAGAAAAGATTTTCTAGTTTTCTAGTTTGACCAGATTTTCTAGTGTAAATTGTGTAAAATCTGACTCGCCCAGATTTTCTAGTTTCTCAACCCTTCCGGAGTGTAAGTTGTGTATCAAGTAAAGATATCCCACGTTGGTATTCATTGTTTTCCTTGGAAAGTAAGTTAAGATCCCCAAAATCGTGCCGCAACATAATCTATCTGGTTTCAGCCTCTTCTGCGCAGCTTGTATTTGAGGGGTCATATCTTGATCCTAGCTCTATATTTCAAATCATGTGCTCCATAGGTCCAAATCCAAGCTCTCAACGATGCTTACAACTTTTGGTATTCAATATTTTGTCATTTGAGGTCGTATAGATCTCTAAATTTACACCAAATGAACATGTTGTTCTGGGCTGCGCGGATATCTCTGAGGCTGACTTGATCTGGATAACTTTTCAAATCTCTAATTCCTTCGTGCTTAATTCTCTGAAGCTAGAGGTTCGTTCAATGTGACACCTAGGACTATGGAGTGGGCTATGAAGGCCCACTTGGTCCATTAGTAGATTGGTTGGGCCTCCTTCGCTAGGTTGGATTTCTTCAGTCTCGTAGTTGGTTTTGGTCTTTGGATATAAATGCCCTAAATTGGGTCATTTTCTTATAAAAACACAATATGCTCCAAAACACAACACACATACGAAAACAAGGTTATTTCAAGTGACAAGTGGTGGATTAGTATAAGAATTAGTCCAAAATCTTCACCTAAATAGCACTAAATTTGTACCATTAACAACCACCAACACACTCCACTCTATTATATTATATCTATTAGTTTAAATATATTATTTTAGTAAAATTATGGAGCGACCCTTGCTATTTTTTTATAAGAAAAGGAAAGTTACATAGGTTTTGGTAGCCTTCTGTGGTAAACCATGATGAATGTTCAACTTTTAGCAATGGTGCTGAGATACATAAGAAAATTAGGTACATTTTTAATGTTATTTAGTGTTTTCTAAAGTTGACAGAATTGTTTCCGTTGTCCTTTTATCACCTAAATATATAACTCTTTCATGATTACTTGTGTCTTGAAGTAGGCTAATCGTTTTTAGCAGATAATAAATAACATATTGAATAGTTAGAGGCAATATATAATTTGTTATTTAATTGATACCTAAAATTGCAAGGCGACATCTGTAGTATATAAGTGATCCTTTCGGCCTGTTATATCACCACAGAGTGTTGAGTCGAATTCATAATTGAATACACCCCAGCATTTTTTCAAGGCATCACATCAAGAATGAAGAACGCCCAGATAATGATATTTCTTCTAGCCTTTCTTGTCCTATCCTCAGGTAACCTGAATTCAGCACATTTTAGTTTCTTTCTTCTTCTTTTTCTGCTCTGTCATCCTAGCTATTATGTACACAAAAAATGTAACAGATAAACCACCCTCTTAACCCATTTTGGTACATTCTTCTTATTCACAGATACGATGACTATGGCGACCATGCACATTGGATCAGTTGTACCAGAAGGCGTGTTCTGTCGTAAACTGATACTGACAGATCCATGTGACAGCATGGCAAAATGCACGAAGATTTGCAAGACCAATGTTGTGGGCCCTGGTATCCTTGATGTTAAATGCAATTCTGAAGGATGCATTTGCACCCTCTGCCAGGATTAGCATTTGTACTTATGAAATAGTAATGGCAATTCAGGTGCATGGCATTTAGGAACAACACTATGTTCCTTAATAAATTCATCTATGTATTGTGGAGAAACTTCCTCCGTGTCTAATCTTTGTTTTTTCGCGTTTGATTGCTGGAATAATGCTATTTTGCAATAGGAATTGAATAAGACATAGAAAACAATATGTTGGAATAATAGAACACTCGATTAACTATTCTACATGCACTAGTGATGAAATGAAAAAAAAAGTATGGGACTTTGAGCTATACCCAACCACAGGAGTCAGCACCATCAGTGGAGGGTATCCGTTAGGGCTGTGATTATATCACCATTCAATTTCCCCTCTTGGCCTCTTAATTTGCATCTCTTCTCATGAGTTACAATCAAGAAATTAGGATTGAGGACATCCTCTGTAGCAGACCTCGCGAAGATAAAGCGAATGAGGCATCCTGAACAAACTATAGATCTACTCCTAAAGTCCGGATACGTGATGAAACAAGCCAAGAAAACGATCTGGGAGGGACCGGTAGAGAAAGATGGACTTTGTGGGCTACATAACCTATAAATTGATTGCAATTTAATGGAAAAATCTATTATTTGTAATATATACCTATGGTACTTATATTAGCTTGGGGGCCTTGTGCGGGCGCACTGCCCGCACGGGCCCAAGGATGCCCCTGCAGGGTTGGACGGTGATTTTTGGAGTGGATGTGGTTCGAGCCACTCTGTTCCTGTTCCCTTCCTGTCTTGGACTATTTGTCGTGTAAGTAGTGGCGGAACTACTGCCCGGACCCAGTCCAGGTGGTACATGAGTATTACTTATATAGTCTGATCCGTAAAGCGCATGCCTCACCTCATAATAAAAAGGCCCATAGAACATAATCGGGCTATCCGCACTCATCTTTCTTTATATACATCCTCTATATCATTTCTCTCGTACCTATCATCATCTATATCTCTTCCTCTATACTCCCTCTGTCCCAAAAAAGATATCTCTTCCTCTATACTCCCTCTGTCCCAAAAAAGAGTAGTTCTCGCTTCCCAAGAAAACAACTTTTTAAAACTTTGACCAATTATATATAAAATTAAATTAATATTTATAATATATTATTAGTATCATTAGAAAGATTTATTAATCTAGTTTTTTTAACAAATTTATTTGAAGATAAAAATATTGCAAGTTTTTCTACAAATTGAGTCAAAGTTGAAAAAATAACACGTGCACGCATCCCATAACTATCTTCTTCTTTTTTACGGAGGGAGTACTAACTAGTCTATATTTTATTCAACCATCTCAACTACCATCACCTTTCTCTCATGTTTTCCTTTTCTTTTTTCTCTAGCTCCTTCTATTCTTTTTTCTTTTCCTCTCTCTCTCCCTCCCTCCCTCTCTCTCCTTTGTGTGTGTGTGACAATGGTACCTTCGGTCACACCGCCTCAATCCCCGCGCTTGCACCCATGCCTGCTCGACTACGTCTTGATGTGGCATCAGCGCAGCACCATCAAGAGCCCCTCCACTGATCATTATCTGAGCGTTCTTCATTCTTGTTGTTATTTCGGAAAACCTTTTTATTTACTTCGACTTCGGAAAACCTTGAAAGATGGTTGGGGTGTATTCCCACATCCCACTTATGAACTCAGCTCAACACTATCTGGTGATATGAAAGACCGAAAGGATAACTTAATATATGCTAGAGATGATGTCTTGCAGATTAGGTATCAATTAAATAACACATCAACCCTACCTATTCGCATCTGTTATTATTATCTACTCAAAATGGCATGCCTACTTCAAGACACAAGTAATCATGAAAGAGTCATCCATTTAGGCATGATAAAAAGAACAACGACTTTAGCAAACACTAAATAATATTTGAAAAGCACCTATTTTTCTTGTGTATATCGGCACCATTGCGTGTTGTCGGATGGGGCGAGGTAGAGCAACACATCAGACCAGAACCTCACCATGTCCTCCCACGTTACTTCCGAAGCAATCAGCATCTCCGCGAGCGCCGCGCCGTCCTTGAGCAGCTTATGGTTGGACTCCTCCACGTTCAGGTCCAGCAGGGCCTGAGAGAGCTGCGCATAGCTTCCTTCCGATGCTGCCATCATGGTGGCGACAGCGCGATCTGCGTCCTTCTTCGCGTCCGCGTAGATCTTCTTGCACCAGCCATCGTCGCCCGGTATCAGCTCGGGATGGCATGCCACCAGGTAGGCGCAGTACCGCGAGAGGCCAGTGGCCGCAGCTTTGGGCTCCGATGGCTCCGGGTGTCGGACCTCCAACAGAGCCGTGGCGACGTGCCAGGACAGAGTCTTGTAGGCTGTACTGTTGGTGCCAATGCTGCTGTCGTCCACCGGCGACAGTGGCTGCGGGACGACCTGCACAACACAACGAGATGAGCGGTCATATATGCAAGCGGAAACTTAACCGAGGAAGGCACTGTTAGTTATTTATCCACTTACCCAGGGCCCAGGACCAGGAGCTGCTTGGTTGTTTGTCGTGAGACGTTGAATTGCCGTGAAGATTGCGTCCTTCACCTGTCGCGACACCCTGGTGCTGCTCTGATCAGCCATGCCGAGGAAGCGGCGGATCAGGCTTAGCCCCGTTGAGAGCTTGCTCCGTGCGACAGGGCAGTGGGGCGCCAGGATAGTGCACTGCTGCATCTTTTGGTCCCAGGTGGTCCGCAGGCGGTTGAGCCTGCAGTGCTGGAACAGGAACTCGATGCACCTGTGATGCCTCCGCCAGGATGCGCGATGAGTGTAGCTGCTACACACGACTCCAATTTTGGTCCAATTTGAGCACACGTAGGAGACCAGCTCAGCTGACTCGCACAGCACCAGGACAGCGATGGCGAGGAAAAGTGGGGCGGCGTCGGCACGTGTGATCGCAATGTTTTTAATGTCGTGGTGCCGCTCAGAAGCTGCTTCTACGCAGGAGCAGAGCTCAATGAAGCGGTGGCTTATGTCGATAGCTGCTGTTATCAGCGCGACGAGGTACACGCTGTAACCGATTGTGCACAAGGAAAGCACGGAGCTCGCGGCGGCCAGACTATGATGAGGATAAGGGAGTGCAATTGAGGAGTAGTGATAGTCGTGGACGAACGCTAGTTCATCCTTGACAAGTCGAAAAAGCCTTGCGAAATCACGGGCACCATGAATGTAGGTTCTCTGTATGAACCTGTGTGCCTCGAGGATGCCGGCCTCAGACACAGAGTAACCGGCGAAACGACAGCGTAGCAGCTTGAAGAGTGCAAAAGAGAAGCAAAGGTCCTTTTGTTCTTCTATTAATGATGGTTTCAAGGGGCTGGCATCCAGTTGGCGCCAGATACGATCTATGGTCACCAATCGTTCTCCTGAATTTGTTTGCATTTGGTAACCTGCCGGCGTCTCGGCAACATGTACGTCGTCCTCTCCCCTCACAACGAGTGGGGGAGGGTGCTCAGCCTCAGCAGCGGCAGCAGCAAGCGTGTGAGCGCCCGGCTGGACTTGCGCCACGTACCCAACGATAAATCGTGGGTTGCGGCCTAGACCTAGGGACCGCTTGGCCACGAAGAGCATGCCGTACTTGAAGACCAGCTTGGTGAATAGCGTCACTAAAATCAGGATATCCAACCGGATATAGTGGTTTGACCACACGAACTGCGTGCCGGTTACAGTGACTCGGAATGACACGTTAGTTGCCACAAGGTAAGCCAGCCACGCGGCTTTTATGACAAGGCTATTTGGGAGATCTACGTTGGCTTCCCTGGCTGTTCCAGCGACTACGGTACTCGTGCTGATGCCAATATCCAGCACAAGCCCGGTCCACACTAGCACGAGGAGCATGTGCGAACTCATGGTGCAATCTCTTGCGGCGTTCTTGACTTCCGGTGGGAAGAGGTGGTCCTCCCCCATAGTGCCGGCAACCAAGGAAATTATCGGAAGGAGCAGTGTGTTGGCAGCGAGGAAGAAAAGACCAACAACTGGATGGTGTCTGTACCGGGGAGCAAAGCACAGGTCACCACCGCGACGAACGCGGTCAGGGCCCCGGTGAGCAGCATCAGGCTTGTCACGCGGGGCATGCTGCTCGCCAAACGGTGGGTATATAGTCCCCACGCTTCGCTCAGCATATTGCAATCCATGCCTGGCTGGAGCAAAACATGATGAAGCACGGTCAGCAGTAACACTACAGTAGATATTGTAACAAGAGCGGTAACAGTCTTTTTGACATATATCCATTGATGTGGTTACAAAAAGTTCCATAGGAACACAAAAACTATATATGTGTTATAGATGAAGTGCGTGACACAATTTTGTAAAACAAACTAAAAACACATGTGCTCGATAGATGTCATATAGTAACACAAAATACTATTACAGATAAAGTGTAACAAAGGGACACTAAATACCTTTGTCATTGAGTATCAACGCTTCATTCATAGAGGTCCATTTATCTATCACCTCCAAGTATCAATGGGTATACATAGAACTCCCTATGCAATAAATAAAAGAAACTCAGTTATGAAAATAAACACCTAAATGCTAGTTATTTTATCCATCACAATGCAACCAGCAGTAATTAGCAAAATTTTTGGCCGTCGTCTCAAAAACATTATCCATTATGGACAGCTAAATTACTTATAATTAAAGATTCAACTCAAAGTTTTCAGTCTCATGGAAACCAATAATTTTCATAAATAATATGTCTCCATCTGAGTCTATATGAATGAAAAACTTACAAATTTCCATAAATGCAAGATGATATATTAGTTACAAAGTTAGGGCAAGCTCTCAACCGGAGCCGCCGTGGATAATCCTATATGTATCCTAGTTCTTATAAACAATCCGATATGGGTAACTTGTCAATACTGATTTGTAATCTTTGACACAATTGAGCGAATTCAACCAACTAATAAATTATACAAAATATACATTACTACTACTAAGCAATATTTTTTCACGCATTAGCTATACTCAATATATTATATAAATTGCTCATGTTGATCTATAGTCTTTGTACGAAAATGATCTTCCGCACGCATATTAGAAAAAAATAATTATTCTTCACTGCAATTTTCTAAGTCGTTCATACCTATTTCCACCAAAATATGAAAGAAAAAAAAACATAACAGAGAATCAGGCGATACAGTGCAAGTGTCGGGCGATACAGTGCTGCCACTGGTTTTAGAGGTTTTAAAGTCTGATGGCGCACCTATGTTTTAAAACAAACTCAATGTGTTACTAGTAAATTACAAAAACTCAATGGTCAGGAGCCTGTACCTGACAGAGCCTGTACCGCGTGCTCCTCGACAACGCCGCCGCCGGTGAAAGCCTCTGACAATGGGCCTGTCTGGAAACGTGGAGCAAATGTTTGGCACCCCAAATTGACCCTCAAATTGGCACCTTAGATCCAAACAGGGGCGCCAAATGAGCTCTAAATCAATTTAGCACCCTTTTATTCTTTGGCCACCCCAAGAAGCTCAAATAGACTCAAATATACTCATGTCTTCAACTTTAGCACCTCAATTGGCACATCATTCAAACATGTGTGGTGCTAAAGTTTTGCACCAGCTACTGTAGCTGTTTACTTTAGCACCTCAATTGGCACCGGGGCAAAAGATCCATACACGGCCAATGTCGCAGCAAGCCGTGCCACCGGATCTAACTCGTCGTCAGCTGCCCCATGGAGCGTCTGGCCAATTTTGGGTAAATTGATTATACTCTTACATTTATTGTATCAAAATTGCGGAATTTATCATTCGGTGTGAATGGATCTGAACTGCAATGATTTTTTTGGTCCAACAAAATATGAGTGAATGTAAATAGACTCGTGATGAACCTTACTTGTACTGAACTATTTGAAATTAGATTACTAAATCTCTCAAAGGATCATATCGTTCTGTGCATGTATTTTTGTTTCACATTAAATTTGCACATAAATATTAAATAGCATTTCCCACTCCGATTGCTCTTTGTGACCTGTGTTATTAGATTAGTACTTGGACATTCTTTGCTTTGTGTTTAATGATCACTTGTTCTTCCAGCATTTTCCTATAATGGTCACAAGTGCAACATGGTGTTCTGTGTGGTATTTCCTGCATTTTTGCTTTCAGAAACATATGTGCTGAATGTTTTTCCAATTTATAATAGAGCTGGCTTATCATTCTTCCTTGTTTCTCTTTTACAGCGAAACAGTCAAATGGGGAAATGTGAAGCTAGTAAGGCCATTGTCAATGGGAGTTTCACGGACACAATTACCTAGAGTGCCACATCATCTAAAAAATGTTTGAAACTAGTATGAAACACTCCACTCTCAATGCATAGTTTCATCTATTGTTGTCATACCCGGTTTTAGAAAGAAAACCGAGTACATCTCATATGTGTGCCAGGATCAAATTTCACACATATGATAGACCGTAAGTGAATAGCAGAAACAGTACTCAAACGAATATTTAATAAATAAAGTATTTATTACACTCACGAATATGGCACAAAGGCCAAATTAAACTGGTTCACACGATAACTAAAGACGATAACTCCAAAAGCACTCCACAGGCATCTGACTGGTGGAACACAAGCCTAGAACTCATCAAGATCGCTGAGGTACTCCGCTCCATTATTACCTTCTGATCCAATGTAAGCAAGGATGAGTACACTTATGGTTGGTACTCAGCAAGTGGGGGAAATATGCAAGCTATCAAGGAAAGGCTTGGTTTATAGCGGTCAGCATTTTAGTTGATCAAGTTTTATTAACAAGCAACTATTTACTAAGATATAAGTATATACCAACCCATATTAACATAAAATAAGCATAAAATAAACCATGAGCATAACCAATAACATATGCATGCAACGATTTGATTTCATGTTTCGATAGATTAATCACGTGAGGGTCCAGGCCGTTCATGACCGCGAACACGGTTGTTATAACCGTTTTACACTCTGCAGAGGTTGTACACTTTCACCACAATTTGCGTAAAAGCTCCGAAAAACTTTGGACCCAACCATGCAGTGCGGGCCAGGCACGTACCACACTTCCGAGGTGTGACTGCATAGGGACGCTACGAAGCCTTTACAAAGAATTCCTACATGTGTGTTTGTTCCCAGCACCTACTGTTTCAACAGAAGACAGAGTCTTCCGATCCCCGCACCAACACATCCACAAACAAATATCAACCCAACAGGTAGCACAAACACAACATGTAGTTCATCTAATTATTCAGCTAAGACCAGAGCCATATGGTATTGTGGTTGTACGGTAAATCCCGGGTGGTTCTCCATGTTCCAATTAGCATGGTGTTCTTGTATTAACATAACAAGATATAACAATAATAAGGATATTCATCAATGTTGGATAGAACCCATCATGAACCAAAGTTAAGCATCTAGCATAGCTACCCAATATAAAAGTAAACCCGGTGTATCAAGGCTTAGGTGGAAAAGACTAGTCATCCTTACATAGGACCCATCAAACTAATGCATCGCGAACGTAAATATAAACTTTGTTGTCATGCAATGTGTATGGGTTCAAAAGAGTATGCAGAGGGGGAAATCCACTTGCTTTCCTCAAAGTACTGCGGTGGCTCCTCCTAGTAGACTTGATCTTGATCTCCCTCGAACGGACCGTTCTCTACACGATTCGCACAAGTATTCAATCAATAAAAGCAAAACAATACACCATACAACTTTTAAAGACGCAAAGACGTGTCTAGAACTATTCTTGATGAAGAGACGATCGCGTGAGCGCAAAGATCACTCAAATCGGACGTAAAACGGTTAAGATATGGCCAAAACAAGGTTTAAGTGCTTCTTTGAACTAAATCTAACTTTCCAGGGGCTTAAACAGAAGAAACCAGGGACCTAAAATGTAATTTTATAAAAAACAGAAGGACTTTAGTGAAAAACTACCTTAAAGGACGGCGGGTTATATTTTTAGAAAGACCAGGGGCTAAACTGAAAGAAACAGGACCTAGTTCTAATTATTTATGAACTGGCTTGGACCGCGGGTTGATTTCTATAAAATCGAGGGGCTTTTCTGCAAAAAGGTGTGGCTGACCGGTGTGACTCGGTTTGACTCGAGTCGGGTCGATTCTCAGCCGTTGGATTTCGATCTAACGGCTCTGGATCGCTCGGCTCGACCGCGGCGGCGCTGGCGACCGGAGGCGGCGGCCCGCGGCGGCGCTTCGCCGGAGTTGAGCGAAACTCGAGCTAGGAGGCTCTAAATCTCGCCGTGTTTGGCTTGAAAGAAAGAGGGGAAAACGGGGAATCCGTTTTGGGCGTTCTAAACGAGCTTTACGCAACGGAGGGAGCTCGCGACGACGAACGGCGGCGCGGTTGCGACGGCGAGCTCGCGCAAGCACAAGAGAGCGAGAGAGAGAGAGGGATAACGGGCTCGGCGACTTCGTTACCTCCACACGAACCTTGGCGACGACTTGGAAGCGGCGAAAGCGAACTCGAGAGCTCGGATTGCGGCGACGGCTAGACGCTAGGGTTTGCGGCGGCGGCTTCAACCTAGAAGGCGGCGGAAGCTCGGGCTTTGGTTTGGGAGGGTCAAGCCTCGAGGCGCCGCCTTATAAAGGGCCGGAGAAACTTGCACGAGGGGGAAGCCGAGGTCGAGACGGGCGCGGCCAGGACTCGAACTCGAGTCCGGCTCTGGCACGGCGCGAGGAAGAAGAGAGTGCCGACAGGTGGGACCCACACGTCAGCGGGAGAAAGAAAAGGAAAGGGGAAAAATGGGCTGGGCCGATGGCTGCGCGCGCGGCGGATTGGGCCGGGAAAAGGAAACCAGGCCGCGCCGCGAGATATGGGCCGGAAAAAAAAAGATGGGTTGGGCTGGAAAAAGAGAGAGAAAAGAGAGAGGTTTTGAAATTTAGGTTTAAACTTTTGCAAACCTTTTCAAAATTCAAACCAACATTCAAAATTTATGCAAATCAGCATGAATGCAACAAAAACTTTATTGACTCTAATTTAAATGTTGTTTAAATATTTAAGATCCAAGATTTAATTTGCAAATTAGTATTTCCAAAAACAATAGAAACTAAGAAAAATTAGTTGCCTATATAAATTTTAATGTGATGATAAAATTAGGGTGTTACAAATCCTACCCCCCTTAAGAAGAATCTCGTCCTCGAGATTCGGAAAGATCAGAGAACAACTGAGGAAATTCTGCACTGAGCTCATCTTCTCTTTCCCATGTAGCCTCATCCTCTGTATGATGACTCCACTGTACTTTGCACATCTTAATCACTTTATTCCGGGTAACTCTTTGTGCTATCTCTAATATCTTAACAGGATATTCGAAATAAGTCAAATCATCCTGCACACTGAGTTCTTCCAACTGCAATTGCTCCTCTGGTACCCGTAAACACTTCTTCAATTGTGACACATGAAACACATCATGAACATCCGACAACTGAGCTGGCAACTCTAACTGATAAGCTACCTCACCCTTCCTTTCTAGTACCTTGAAAGGACCAATGTAACGAGGTGATAGCTTTCCTTTGACCTTAAATCTACGAAGACCTCTGATAGGTGATACTTTGAGATAAACAAAATCTCCAACTTCAAAGACCAATTCTCTCCTTCGGGTATCAGTATAACTTTTCTGTCTAGACTGCGCAGTCTTGAGATTCTCTCGGATTAACTGTACCTGTTGCTCTGCATCTTGAAGTACTTCGGGTCCAAACACTTTACTTTCCCCAGTCTGGCTCTAGTACAATGGTGTTCTGCACTTCCTTCCATACAATGCTTCAAAAGGTGACATCTTAAGACTAGCTTGGTAACTGTTATTGTAGGAGAATTCTGCATATGGCAAACTCTTGTCCCAACTACGACCATGTTTTAAAGCACACGCTCGAAGCATATCCTCTAAAATTTGATTAGTCCTCTCAGTCTGTCCATCTGTCTGTGGATGATAAGCAGAACTGAAGTTGAGTTGTGTACCCATTATCTCATGTACCTTCTGCCAGAATCGTGACGTAAATTGAGTACCTCGGTCGGACACTATTTTCTTCGGAACTCCATGTAGACACACAATCTTGGACATATACAGCTCTGCTAGCTTAGCACTTGTATATGTTGTGTTGACTAGTATGAAATGAGCAGACTTCGTCAACCTATCCACAATAACCCATATAGAGTCATGACCATCACGAGTACGAGGTAACCCGACAATAAAGTCCATACCAATTTCTTCCCACTTCCACTCTGGTACTTTTAATGGTTGAAGCAAACCTGCTGGACGTTGGTGTTCTGCTTTAACCTTCTGGCAAACATCACACAAAGCCACATAAGTAGCAACATCCTTCTTCAAACCATACCACCAATATTTCTCTTTCAAATCTTGATACATCTTAGTACTTCCTGGATGAATGGAATAAGGTGAATCATGTGCTTCCTTCAATATGAGTTCTCGAAGCCTATCATTTTCTGGAACACATATTCTTTCTCTGAACCACACTGTTCCCTGTTCATCCTCAGTGAAATCCTCAGTTTTTCCCAAATGGATTAAGGCTCTGAATTCCTCGATCTTCGGATCCTCTAACTGTCCCTTCCTGATTTCTTGCTCTAATGTTGACTCTACTTCCATAGTCACAGCTTCTGAATGAGCACAGATACCCAAGTTAAGTCGTTCCATCTCCCAACATAATTCTTGTGATATCAATCTCCCAATGACTGAGTTAACTTGACTCTTGCGACTTAGTGCATCTGTAACAACGTTGGCCTTTCCAGGATGATATTGAATATCCAAATCAAAATCGTTGATTAATTCTAGCCATCTGTATTGCCTCAAGTTAAGATCCTTCTGGGTGAAGATATACTTTAAACTCTTATGATCAGTAAAAATTCGACACCGTTTTTCAACCATATAGTGCCTCCAAATCTTCAATGCATGTACAACTGCTGCTAACTCCAGATTATGAGTAGGATAATTCTTCTCATGTTTTCTCAACTGTCTAGAAGCATAAGCCACGACTCTGCCTTCTTGCATCAACACACATCCAAGTCCTACGTGTGAAGCATCGCAGTACACGTCGAACCCCTTTTGAATATCAGGCATCACTAACAATGGAGCAGTGGTCAATTTCTTCCTTAACTCCTCAAAACTCTGCTGACAAGCATCATCCCACTTGAATTTTCGTCCCTTCTCTAACAACAAAGTCATGGGTTTAGCAATTTTGGAGAAGCCTTCAATAAATCTGCGGTAATACCCTGCCAATCCGAGAAAACTTGTGATTTCTGCAACACTCTAAGGTGGCTTCCAATTCAACACATCCTGCACTTTACTCGGATCTACCATGATTCCACCATCTGTTATGACATGTCCAAGAAAAGATACTTCTTTCAACCAGAACTCACATTTACTGAACTTGACATACAACTGATGCTCCCGTAACTTCTGCAATACTAGTCTCAAATGCTCCTCATGCTCTTCCTCATTCTTAGAGAACACCATGATATCATCAATGGATACCACCACAAACTTGTCAAGATACTCCATAAAATACATTGTTCATCAGATACATAAAGTTTGCAGGGGCATTTGTCAAACCAAACGACATCACTAGATACTCATAAAGACCATATCTGCAAGTGAACGCAGTTTTAGGGATATCCTCTTTCCGAATCTTCACTTGATGATAGCCTGAACGCAAATCAATCTTGGAGAAAACTTTTGCACCTCTCATCTGGTCGAACAAATCTTCAATTTAGAAAGCGGATACTTATTCTTGATAGTCACCTCATTAAGAGATCTGTAGTCAACGCACATCCTTCTAGTACCATCCTTCTTATCAACAAATATAACAGGGGCTCCCCATGGAGATGAACTAGCCCGAATATAACCCTTAGCTAATAGTTAATCTATCTGTTTCTTTAATTCTGCTAAATCTGTAACATCCATTCTATATGCTCTTTTTGAAATAGGTGCAGTACCAGGTACAAGCTCAATGATGAACTCAAAATCTCGGTCAGGCGGCATACCTGGTAAATCATAAGGAAAGACATCCGGAAATTCACACACGACTTTGATATCCTCCAGTGACTTTCCTTTTACTTGATTAACTGTTGCTTCTCTTCGAACAACTGGACTCATCTGAAACTCCATTCGATCTCCTTGCGGACTTGTAAACAGCACTGATTTCTTGGCACACTGAATAACTCCATCATGAGCTCCCAAAAATGATACCAAAATTCCAGAACAATACTCATAAAGCTATGAATTCAATCCAACTGGAATCACCTCAATCGAACCTCTGAAACTCCGGATACAAAATAATCAAGCTGCCTGTGTCAAGCTGGAAAAACAGATTCTGTACCTGACAACTTTTGAGGTGTTTTTATTGATACAGATTTCCAAAAATTATGGAAAAATCATAGAAATTCACTCATCAAATTCTGAAACTAACCCCACTGGTTTGAAGTCAAACGGATTCGTGTAGCTCCCGAAATCATCAAAACAGTAATGTTGTGTCAGCTATCGGCGCGAGCAGATTTCAGCATGAGGAACTTA
This sequence comes from Digitaria exilis, assembly GCA_015342445.1. Classification (NCBI taxonomy): domain Eukaryota; kingdom Viridiplantae; phylum Streptophyta; class Magnoliopsida; order Poales; family Poaceae; genus Digitaria; species Digitaria exilis. The sequence goes on from JACEFO010002487.1 coordinate 236,251, forward strand.
TATGCCGGATAAACTTGAGATAGATAAGAAACTAAGAGCAAAGGATAAGAGGGGACTAGAATTAAACCCAACTAATATTTTATTACTATATTTCTTTAATTGTGGTCATCACTCCACAACCAAAGACACACAAACAAAGATTCCAACTCACACATTTATCCAAGCAACAAGCATTAAACAAACGACCGACCTCACAAAACCGTACTAACGATAAACTTACAAAAGAAACCTATAGATAACCTATTCCCTAAACCGTGTGATGGAGGAAGGGGCTCCATAGCGAAGCTTCTTCCGAGGCGGGGACCAAGCATTGGCCATCCTCTCATCATCATCATCTTGACCTTGTTGCTCCGCAAGTTGTTCTTCGAGTTCTGCAATCCGCTCCTGGGCTTCGGCAAGTTCATTAATAACACCTTCCAAATCAGTATTCAGTGCTGCAGTGACTCGAGCAAGAACATTGAGACGAGAATCTGCTGTTGGTCCTCCTCCCACTACAACGGTTTGCTCAGTTCCTGGACGGCGACGAGGCAAGTGACGGTACTCTGTGCGAGACAGATTCTTCTGGAACTGGTGGCTGATAGATGTCACTGCCCTCCTAGCAGCGTCACTAACTGCAGCTTCATAGGAAGTATGGAGAAGGCTCGACTCATGAATAGACCAAGTCTTGAAGCGAGAAGCATTCTCCATTTGCTCCCTAACATGAACCTGAGTATGGTAATACTCCTGGTAGTTTGCAGCGGAACTGTAAGTGGTCATGTAGAGTGGCCTGGTGTAGTTGCCTAATGCCTCCAGAACATCTTCAAGCAAGAGTGGGAAAGTGCCTAGCTCTGTTATTGAAGTGATCATCTCCACCTTGGGCTCTTCTTCATCATCCTTTTCATCATAATAGACTTCATCACCCTCATCTTCATTGCCATCTGGATTCCCTTCAACATCTGTTGTGGGTGAGGCAGGATCAGTTACATCTTCATCATCAGATAAGCACACACATACGGGATCTCCTTGTGCATCATCATCCATCTGTGGTGTAGGAGGGGCTGGCTGCGCTGGGTCAGTCTGGAAGTTCTTGGCCATTTAAGCACAGAGAGAACTTTAGTAAGGATACTTGAATAGAGGCAAAGGTGACCAAGAAAAAAGAGAAGAAGTTTAAAGAATTTTAACTAATAAAATAAAACCTCTAACGAAACTGAGCGGTGGGTGTTGCGGTGGGTGTCGCGTGGAGCGGTGGGTGGCGGCAGAGGTGACGGGACAGGCGGGCGGCGACGCGTGGAGCGGTGGGTGGCGGCAGAGGTGATGGGACAGGCGGACGGCGACGGCGACGGCGGCGCATGGAGCGGTGGGCTGCGGCAGCGGCGTAGGGGAGAGGTGGGTGGCGGCGGGCCGCGCCGAGATTGCTGTTGGCGTCGGAGATGCGTCACGTCGGCTTTATTTAGTTGGGCCACTTCCTGACACCTGGGCAGAATACTGAGCTTTCAAATTGGGCCCAAGGAAATAAGCGTTCCCTCCCTTTTTTTCTGATTGACACGTGGCCTGCTCCGGTTCACGAACCCGGCTGTGAAATCGGACCGGGAAAAAGGATCAGTCATTAAGCCGCGAACACCGGGTCCCTCCTGTTGTAACCCGCCGGTCTCCCCGCCTTCCTTGCTGGCTGCGCGACACCTGCTCGACGAATCGCCTCTGCCGCCGGCGCCCCCACTCCGCGATGCCGCATCACCTCGCCGCCGCGGCGACGCTGCTGGTCGTCCCCACCTCTCCTGCGCCGAGGCTGCAGCTCGGGCCGTCCCGCCGCGCGCGCCGCCCGGCCGCGCTCCGCTCCCTGCCGCAGCGCCTCGCGGCGGTCGAGAGCACGCCGCCCCCGTCCTCCGCGCCGCTGGCGCCGAACTCCAGCTCAGGTGGTGTGGCGGTGGCCGCCTGTTGTTTCTCGCTTGCTTGTGCTGGTCCTGGTGGCGCTGCTGGTGCTTGAAATGAGCGTTCGTTATTCGCCACAGGCCTTGATGCGGGATCCGGGGGAGGTGATGATGGTGGCGACGGAGGCGGCGGCGCTGATTTCGGGTGGCTCAGGGTGTTCCCGCACGTGCTCACCGCTTCCATGTCCAACTTCCTCTTCGGCTATCACATTGGGTGCGTGCTCTTTTATTTCGCCTGCAACTGAAGCAATCCGCTCTTGAATCTGCCATTCGTGTCTCGAATTGGGAGTTATGTATGTTTGGTTAGCTACTTAAGCGATTGTAGAGTACTGGTGCTCATTCCCCCCCCCCCCCCCCCCCCGCATGGCACTAGGATCTAGTATGAATGTTCAATAGCAATGTCTATGTCATTTGACAAGAATTTCGATAATAATTTTTTCACTATCACCTGCACAGCTGCACTGCTAGCCGAATATGATGTTTTATTTTACTTAAAGAATATGACAACTGTTATTACGTGAAAACTGGACTTGGCTTTCTGGTGGACTCCGCCATGCAATGTATCATACATTTTTGTGTTAAGCATTCAACTGATGTCTGGTTGCATGATCCGGTTTCAGTGTCATGAATGGTCCAATAGAGGATATTGCACGAGAGCTTGGTTTTCAAGGAAATCCGTTCCTCCAAGGTCTGGTGGTCAGCATATTCATCGTTGGTGCCTTTTTTGGGAGCCTAAGCTCATCTGCACTAGTTGATAAATTTGGCTGTAAAAAGACCCTTCAAATTGATAGTATTCCATTGATTATTGGGGCTCTTCTGAGGTATTTAGTCTCGCTGTTACTGTATTTCTGTGTTCCTAAATATATGGAGTTTCTGTTAATTAGTGTAGCATGTAGTTCCATTCTTTTACATATAAAGCAATCATACAGTGCACAAGCAGATTCGTTGGATGAGATGCTTTTGGGAAGATTTCTTGTTGGCATTGGAATTGGTGTAAATACTGTTCTTGTTCCGCTATATATCTCCGAGGTACATGCTGTCCTGGAATTGATCATTGATGTTATGCTTGTAATCTATCATACAATTTTTCAGTTCATCCTTTACTTGTTCGACTATAGGTTGCTCCAACAAAATATAGGGGTTTTTTGGGGACTCTTTGTCAAATTGGAACATGTTTAGGAATTATCGCTGCACTTTCCTTGGGGATACCTTCTGAAAGCGATCCACATTGGTGAGGCATCTCTTGTTGGCATTTCTGCATCTTGATGATGTAAGTCATGGTTTGATTAAATTTACTACTGTGCTATGTCATGATCATGGAAAATTAACAACGTACACGTCAAAGAAGATGTTTTGCCTTTTTGTTCAGGTAAGTTCAATTGCATAGAAGAATAGAACCAAGCCATGTCAATAAAATCTTTAAATAAATTAATGAATACGAAGTGCAACTCACAGTTAATGAGTCAAATATCATATAGTTAACTAGTAACCATGGATCACATATTTTCCAACGTAAAATATGCAAACCTTTTCAAGCAGAAACAGTGTGGGTGGGGGGCACTGTAATAAATATGTTATAATTATAAAACCAGTACAAAACAAGAATCCAAAGAAAAGAACTAAACGGAAAGGACATGTACAGTTAAAGAAGAGCAGTTGGCGGCACTGCTTAGCCAAGCCATGACTAGGGTTCTAGTATCTCTGCAAACTATGTGCAGGTCAGATTCTTTGTATAAATAGATTACGGAAGGCTTTTTTTCCGTTTGTAGGTGGCGAACGATGCTTTATGCTGCATGTGTACCTGGTTTTCTTATTGTTGTTGGGATGCAATTTGCTGTTGAGAGTCCGCGCTGGCTTGCCAAGGTATCTTATGACTTACTTTGGGGGTTCCATCTTGTTATTTAAGGTCATTGTTTGCATCAGAGAGCCATATCTTGTAGGTTGGAAGGTTTGATGATGCTAGAAAGGTTGTAGAGAGCCTTTGGGAACCTTCTGAAGTTGATAAGTCAATGGAAGAGATCAAAGCTGTTGTTGCAAATGACGATTCACAGTCCATCTGGTCAGATCTTTTGGTGGAGCCCCATAATAGAGGTACTTCTGTTAATGGCGGAGCTTTTGTTCCCTATCGTTTATCCTCTTCAGTCTTCTGTGTGCGGGCTGAAAAATCTGAAACACACTTGCAATTTCTATACATGAGGCACGAAGTCCTTAAAATATCGATAGTTTATATACTATTGTGATTCTCTTCATGTGGTCAAGAACTTAGTTGTTACTGTATATGCAGTTGCATTGATTGGAGGGTCCCTTTTCTTTCTGCAACAGTTTGCTGGAATAAATGGTGTTCTTTACTTTTCATCATTGACATTCCGTGATGTTGGTATTACGAGTGGTGCTTTAGCAAGTTTATATGTTGGAATAACCAACTTTGGTGGTGAGTAAACTTGCCTGTCATGTTTTATGCTCTATGGCGACCTTTTCACAAACTCATGTCCCTTTTTTCCATTTTAGGGGCTCTTGTTGCTTCAAATTTAATGGATAAGCAGGGGCGAAAAAAACTTTTGATAGGAAGCTATCTGGGAATGGTTCGCACTATTTAGCTTTCTTGGCAAAGTCTGCATTTTATTGTCATATGACCGTTCACTCTGAATTGATTATTTATGTCCATACGATTATCCATACATTTGTCAACACTATTGTGGTTCTTATGTATGTCATGAGCCTACTCTTTTCCTTAAAATATCACTTCGTTTATTTTTTTGTTCTTTCTGCAGGCATTTGCAATGTTCCTCATAGTATATGGTATCAGCTTCCCCCTTGATGAAGGAGTTGCACACAGCATGTCAATTACTGGAACTCTTTTGTATGTACTTTCACGTTCCATTTTCTCTAGGAAATTATTATAGTTAAATCCACTAGAGATGATATATTATTGCCCAGACATTTAGAGTTTGGGCGGCAAACACTTGTTGCTGTATAATAACTTGAGGGAGCTTTATAAAAGACATTATTTTGCATATTGAGTGTGATTCTTTTCTTGATGGAGGCCACTAAGAGTGTCCTATGGACGAAGAGTTTGTTCAAGATCTTCCATTGTTGTTTTTCATTTACCAGCTTGCTTAACATTTGGGGAAATTACATCTGTTCAATTTCTCAGTGTATAGAAAGCTATTTAATTGCTTATGGATATAGTATTTTCTACCATATTCTCTGCATCATGATGTGATAAAAGAATAATTGCATAATTATGGATCTTACACCTTGTTAGTTTGTGTTGAAATTTCAATCAGAACACTGGTTAGAAATTTCTCTTGCTCATAATGGATTGGGATATCCTTCTAGTTACGAGATTTATGTTGGCAATTGCAGGTACATTTTCAGTTTTGCGATTGGCGCTGGGCCAGTTACAGGTCTCATTATACCAGAGCTGAGCAGTGCTCGTACACGATCAAAAGTTATGGGCTTCAGCTTCACAGTACATTGGGTATGTACTTTCCAACCATATAGGCATATATGCCACCTCAAGAAAACTACTTTTGTAGTAGCTTGCAACATTCAATATTTTGACTTGATATGGAATATGTTATAAAAACTAGTTTTTTAGCAGCTTGCAATATTCGACATTTTGACTTTGTATAAAGAATTTTAACTTCTTTCTTGTGGGATTACATTGTTTTCAGATATGCAATTTTCTGGTGGGACTGTATTTTCTGGAGCTTGTGAAGAAATTTGGGGTTGGAGCAGTCTACGCAGGTTTTGGTGGGGTTTCCTTGCTTACAGCACTTTTCGCCTATAATTTCATAGTTGAAACAAAAGGGCGGTCTCTTGAGGAAATCGAGATGTCCTTGAGCCCAGGTACCCGTGGCGAACGGGAGTAGAACATGTTCATCCATTCAGTTATAGGACAAACTGAAATGCACAACGCCTGGATGAATTAGAGCAAAAGGCTAAACCCGTTCAATCCAATGCTAGTAGGCTCGTGGCGTCAAAGTATTTTCCCGTCAGTCTAGCTGCAGCGGTTTGTGGCGAATGACATCCCCGTGTACAGTGATGCTCATGTATATAAAGACCGTATCATCGAGTACAGCTAGATTTTGTTTGTTTTAATAGTTATAGCAATTGTGGTACTATACTGTAAGTAAAGGGCGGAGAAAATGGGCCTTTTGATTTTCGTCTGGCATCGGTTGTATTTTGGTAAGCCTAATGTATATACTGTGTAAATAAAGGAAAACAAGTGCGCCAGTAAGGCGGTAATTTCTGCTGTTGCATGGGTGGTGAATTTTCAATATTTGTATACTGTGTTCTTGCGTAATTTTGCAGAGCACGTCAAATCCAAATTGCAACTTGTGAACTGCAAAGTAACATTTCTAACAAGTGGTGCCGCATCGTGGTCACCAAAGCCATGCCCCCGGTAAGATGCATCTCTCTCACCGATCGCCAACAGGGAGGGCAACCACTCAACCTGTGCATCTTTTGCTGAATGTTTTTTTTAGATGTCTTTTGCTGAATGTTAGGCAGAGAAGGAACAAATGTCAACGAATGCAGGACATTGCTTTCAGTTTCAGTTCAGTCGCTTTATTTAATCAATGGTCGAGAGGCTTCGCCATACAAGGAACTCGTGGCTGCGACACACCCTGCCTCAGATATCCTTGCTTCTGTTTTGTGGTCTCAAACTACTGGAGCAAAAAAAAAAAAGGGTCAAACTTAGATAATTTTCTCCATGTCTTTTGTAGGCATCGTCAACACCCTTTGGTACGAATCTGTTGCTAAGTTGAGGTTCAAAGAATAGTGATGTCTAAATGGGGCGAAAGAAACACTTCATCTTGACTTCTCAACATCAATTAGTCCATGATGTCGGCTTTGCAACTATTTGGTAGTCTTTGTTTTTCTGAAGATGGTTTTAAATTCTCTGCCGTGCGCTCTCAAATCTTTGGTGGCGTCTCTGGGCCCGTCAGCCTGGACTTCTGTATCATCTGTGTTCATACCAGTGTGTGACCTTGGTTCTTGCTGGTATTGGATTGCAATATGGGCATTATATACGCGTAAGTGCAAGGTTCTTTCATGACAAATATGCAAATGCTAACGATGCACCGTTCTCTTTTGAATGAATTGGCCCCATACCAACAAGCAAAGCATTCGTCTGCGAACATTACTCTATATACTTGTCACGATCTTATTGTACCAGTTGAAAGCAAGATCACTAGTTCACTACCATGCTAGTGACAACACACTGGTCCATCTATATCCTGGTTGTCATTACTTTTTGCCTTGTAAAACAATGACGCTGTACAACACAAAACCTGCTAAGCACCCCACAGCATACCGAAGGGCCACACATATCGAACCTTGGTAACTTCCTTAATCACCCTTCTTATTAGGTGACCCGAACGGGATATAATATAAGGAGTGGGTAATGCTGATATAGCATTGCTGAAGTACGCATAATAATGCAACGAAAAGACGTCATTTTTGGATCGTGTCCTCTTGTGCTTTTCACTCGTTTCATTGTCATAAGCATTAACTAGCTAGAGTACCAATTTGGCCACACAGAAAATCATGCCTAATTGGTCATCATTTGTTTAATTGAAACAGAGCTGTGGTAATGAGATGAAAGCATTTCTTTCTTCACCTTTAGAAAAGACTAGTCCACCACTACAATTGCAAGTACAGGAAAGTTACCTCAGCACATCCATGAGACGTTCGCTTTTTTGACAGTAACAGCACTGCTGTTGCTTATCTTAACAAATCTTTGCCATGTCATTTCGCTGTTAATTATCCAATCAACTAGACTGGTCTGCGCAAATTAGCTATCTTTCGCTGTAATTATACCCGCAGGAAGTCCCCTCGGAAGACACTGGGATGCGGTTCTACTGATGTGAAGATGTCCACTCGCAAAATGGAAGACCAAAAATCTGTAAGCTGTAATGGAAGGGCGATCAGAACTTGTTCTTTGGTAGTTGGGCCCCTCTGTATGAGTCACTGAGTTGGGCCCATCGTAGAAAAAAAGGAGCACTATAAAATCAGAGACTCATACACGTATACTCTTACCTACACTACAAGATGCCAGACCGAGAGACGGGAGAAGTCACTTCATTGCCGGTATCTGCGCCTCCTACGAAGTATTATACCATTTATATCTTGATAAATATAGAAATATAAACATACCAAGTTTAAACTCAAAACTAATTAAGCATGTTTCATCATTACTAGAAATCCAAGAATCACGAAATTTGGATCCGTGGCCTCTCGCAGCCCATACCTTTCCTAGTGTGCATGGTGTTTTATCAAGCTGACTAGTTGCTCATCAGTCGTGACGATATCGGTTGTTGACGCGTGCTGCATGCTTCGAGGGTTTACTTTTGGCGAAACGCACAAATCGTGAAGTTTATCTAATAAAAGTCACACGACGTAGCATAATATGAAGCTGATGTTTGAGCAAATAAATGTCAGATATTGGTGCTGCACATTAGGCCGGTCAAAGTAGCAAAATCATGGTTCGTCCATATCTTTTTTTTAGAGAAAGAATAATAATACAGGCCTGGCATTCCCTCAGTAGGTTAATAATGGAAGATAAAAGCCGCAAGCCCTGGATAAAAAAATGAACGAGAAAAGAACTATTTGAACAGCACCACTAATAGGATAAATAAAAATCTGCGCCTCATCTGTGAACCTTGCTTTTCTTATCTTTTCCCCCTTTTTGGCAAGTCTTCTCTGAACCTGTTACCCTGAGTCCCTGACCTTAGTACCATTCATGTCTACTAGCAGACAGCTCAATCAGAATTCAGAAAATTCTCGTCCTCGAGAGATGAAACAATTTCATATTTATCTCAGCAGAAATTTCTTCTTGGTCACGCGTTTCATCAAATTTCCCGTCCAATTCTTGACCTGGTACTCGCGTCTACGTGATCACTCTTTAGTTGAATGGCCCGGCTTCTCTACATCAGTCGCTTGCTGAGTTCAGTGCAGGATTCTGAGTGTCTACTTCTGCTCTCCCTCTGATATGTCACATTCGGCGTGGAAAACCGCTCTCACCGGCCGGTGATCCGATAACCTGTAGCTGCACGTCTCGTATTGAATTTGCTTCAGTCCCTTGCCTCGCCACAGAATACGATCGCACCTGCGCAAAAGTAAACACACCTTGGTCGGAGGTCACATTCACCATTCAACAAACTCGTGCCATTAATAAGATTCAATGTATTAGACTGTGGCTGCATTTGTCTCGGTTCAGATTTCTATTGCTTAATACCAAAAGCGTGCAAATCTTTTTGCATGTTCTTGAAAAAAGAAAGATGTGTAGGACTGTTCAGCTGACCATGCTGGCGCACGCTTCTTCTCGCCCCGTGCACCATCAAAGCAGCAGTAATACTGATCCGAATTTGGGTGGTACTTGTAGGTGGGCGAGAACGTGATCAACCCTTCTTGCCACCCCTCGAAGTGCCGCCCCCTTGAAAACTCAAACAATAGCTACAATTGCACGAGAAACACCATGGCGATCAGATATCTTCAGGAAATAGATTTAGTGACAGGTTGATCTTACAGTGGCGACGAAAGTACCTGATCATTTTCTAACAAAATGGCCCAGTTCTTGGCTTGGACCAGCGACCTCGTCTCGGCCTCTTCCAAGGATATCCTATAATTCAAGTCACCGAGCAAAACTACTTGACTGCACAAAAGGAAAGAAAACGCAGGGGTACCATAAGCACATTGCTTGGATAAACTGGCCAGAGAGTAGTGATGCACTGGATGATGCATGCAATTGCAGACGATACCATTTAGGTACCTTATCAGATTCTTATTCTCAGCTGGGGTAACCCTTCGTTTTCATTTACAAAGAAGACAAGGTACATTTATCACCCACAATTTCAATGTCACATCAAACGCAGAAATAAAGAACATAATCATTAGAGAACAGTCGTAATCTAATCCTACGCTCAGAGATCACTTATAATGGTTAGTATTGGATAGAATCCGTACTCTGGAAGGTTCTTAGGCACTGTTATTGACTTATTGTAGAAATCTTAAGAGCTGATTTGTTGACTTGTTGGCCAAAACTAAAATTTCCCAAAAAAACTGAAACAAGTATGAGGTTAGGAGTTGAGCTGATGTACACCTACTCATGATCAAGGATTTTCTCTGGCAGTTGCTGAGTGGCACGACCAGGGAACCATGTCCTAGCAAGTATGTCATCGACATCCAAATTCCTCAGCAGAACATCCCCTTCTTTGCCACCTGAGGCCAGGTGACAACAGACGAAGCAAAAGCTCGTCTCATGCAACATGAATCGGATCGAAACAGAACCCTGCAACCCACACATCCTCATGCATGGTCATATCATTTGCATATAGGGATCATATGTGCTTATGTTTGCATCTTATGCTTACCTTGTTCCCTAGGCATCCCATGATACCCGAACCAATGCATGACACATCTAGATGGTGAATGAATGGCCTAAGGTTGCTTCTCACCCAGACTGAGGTAAAGATGCCAACCATCTGCTTGCTCCTGATGCATCTGAATCCCTGCATTGAGCTCTCCATTGCACTGCTATTTATAGATTCCTGGTTCAACTGCGCCCCACCTTTTCTTTCCGTTTTGTTGAGTGCCTCCCCGATTAGCAAGTTCCACTTTGCAGATATACAACTCTTAGTAGGACCGAGCACATTTCTTGCATTGAGTGGTACTATCTCTTGGAACCTAAAGCACCATCAGAACAAATTTTATTCAGCAGGAACAAAATTTACTTTTACAACAGACGGATTAACAAGTTGAACTTACCCTAGAACATAAATGTCGCAGATGTTGGCCCTTGTATCCAGCCAATTTTCCAGGTCCAAATCATCAGATGGTGCAATGCCACCAACATTCCAGGTACTGGCAAACACCCTTCTTATGCCAATAGGAAATAGAAGAGCACAACTTAATACTATGAAGTAGGAACAAACTTGACGTACTGAAATGCGAAGCAGTGCAAGTTACCTGCATACAAACTTTTCTTTCTGTCCATTCAAGGGTCTCTTTCCCAAGTCTTCAGCAACTACGCTCAAAACCTTAGAAACAGATCCATGATCATGCAGCTGTTGGCAGTGCAGTGGTTTGCTTGTTACTGACCTTGGCAGGATGGCCTAGAACAGAGACAGAAGATGTTATACGCTTCAACTCTGCTATGGGCAATAGAGAAACAAGTAGCCACAAGCTGCAGGTGCATGCCAACTCACTTGTCTCACCTTTCTATTTTCCCCCATGTTGTAGTAGAGACAAGGAAGAGATCACCTCCCTGTCTAATAGTAGCATGCAAGAGCATTCATGCACGAGCATGTAATAACCAAACATGGTGAAGTGCTGCATGTTATATAACCAAGGAAATAGGCAAGAAAGAAAGGAGGAAACAGTAGCTGTGATGTTGACAGAGTTGCTAGCAGAGCTTTTCATTGTGTCTAAACTGTCCAATACTTATCTTCAAGACATTCACGCAGCACAGTGCATGTCAGGCTTTTCATGGACCAGAAGATTTACTGCCGGTTTCAGCAGCTATATTTTAATTTTTGGCATTTCCTGCGTTCATTGCTCTATTCCAAACACTGTTGTACAAATACATTAAGATTAACAACACGACACAGTTGATGCTTCTTTATCAAGTGGTACAAAAAGTAATGTAAACGTGCAATCCAGAGTGTTCTGATTGGCAACCTACACTTTGATGGTTTTGCTGGGTAAGAAACCATCCCTTGTTGAATAAAGTCTGAGTGGGAAGAGACAAAGGCACACTTGCGCAAGTTGCCTACCTAATATATGCTTTTATTATTATCTGTTTGTTACACACTTGTGCTGTCCTTGGGTTTTTGGCAAGCCAATCATGCAACTTGTGGTTGTATTTTGCAAGAATTTTGGACTCTTGTCCCTATTTGTATGTGTGTATTGTTTGAAAATTCAGAGAGATCTCAATGTTGTATCAGCTGCTGTGGTTGACTGCATGGATAGATCTTGCATGTAGCATAGACTTTATAGACCTGAAAAACAATTCTGCTAGGGTGTTAATGCGCTTAATTATTTGCAGTTTTTTAACACGTGTGATGACATGCTTACCTCTCCCTGAGCCCCAAAGGGAAGATCTTATGGCCCATGGTTATCAGGTTGTGCTTCTATCCTCTGAAAAGAGGGAAGATTGCAAATGGGCTACCTACCCGACATGTCAGATGAAAAAGAAACATCACATTTAGCTCTATATTTTGGCTTTAGTGGTATGAAGAGTTGGAGGCACCATAAGCTAGTGATTTTGACAGAAGTACAGTGAAATATGATAAAAAAAAAATGAAGGATGTGAAAAGAGACAGGCAAGCACAACTAGGCAGGATCAGTACCCACCGTTCATTTTTCTCAATAATCAAATTGGTGTTTGCCACCTTTTTCTTCATTCAACAAGTAGTCGGTCTCACCTAAGGCAGGAAGCATGGTCCCAAATCAGATAGGAGAAATTCTGTCCGTGCGTTTCTATGATAGATTTACGTACACACTGGCATGCAGCTATGCACAGCTGTGGAAACTTGAAACCTATGACGCCACATTTGGCAAGATCTTGTTAAATGCCTGAATTGATTTACAGGTCTACACTCAGGTTCCAACGATGCTAGGCCAGTAGAAGCAATTTTTCCTAAGATGATGCAGCAATTACAGAATTTCCATTTTAAATGATATTATGCGTAATGGAGTTAAAAATTGCAGGGAATTGGTAAATAAACCATTCTGATCTCCTAAAGAACCAGCTTTGCACTTTCTCTGCCGTCGCAGAAAATGCACTATTTCACAAGCACTAAGTGCTGAATCAGATAATTAGTTTCCATGAATAATCAGTTCATATTTTCTTCATTTATGTAAGATCTTTCGTACCACAACTGATGCATAATTATAAAGTTATTGATGTTCAAGAAAGAGTATCTGGATAACCTCACTTCCAAATGTACCAACTGGATTAAAATTTTAGATTCATAAATACAAACACATGCACAAATAAATCTTTTTTACAATATGATAAGCTTGTGAATATCACATCAGTACATCGCATAACAAAACCAGATGCAAACTTTATAAAGTCTAGAGAAAGTACAGTGTGTTACCAGGTCACCTCAGTTGCATGGCTAGAACAATAGAATTTTGGTAGGCCTCTGCTTTAAGTCAAGAGAAAGACTGGCAGATATGCCGCAAGCCATTAAAAACAGAGAGCCATTAACTCAAAAGTTACTATATCTATGTGTTCAGAAATTTCCAATATCGTAATTTTAATTACAGATGCTTGCCAAATCAATGCGGTAATACTAAGTACCAAATTTGTGCACATGTGAACTCTGCAAAAAGATGAGAAGATACCTTTGTGGGAAAAAAAGCCAAGGTCGTTCCTTCTTTTTCAAGGTACGCATGTAGTCTAACTCTTTGTGGTGTCAGTTGGTGTGTGTTTGTAAGGGTTTTAACCCCCTTTTTTCTTCTTAATATTATGATGCACAGCTCTTCCCGTGTTTGAGAGGGGAAAAAAAAAGATGACATATATTGCAAACAGTTTACATTTGAACAAACTTGTTTCTTTGTCCAGTACAGAACTCAACCTAAATTTGCATCCTTTTTTAACTTTTGAGCAGAACTATCAAAATAACTTGGAGCCAGTTGAAACCAAGGACACTTTTGCCTTTCCCCATAACCACAGTGTCTTCATGGTTTTAACGGATCAGCAACGAGCCTCTACGAATTTTCCAGTTAAAGCAATGTTTTTGTTCTTATTACAGTAGCAGCAAAGGACTGAAGGTAGTTTTTTTTTTCTCGAATACGCAGGAGAGCTGCGTATCATTATATTAGTAGAGAGGAAAAAACGATCCCATACAAGCCTCAACCCCTCACTCCGGATCGAGCTGTGAGGGGAAGATACACAAAGACACCGGTGTGACCTTACTGAGAAACTTTGGGGACGGACCTGACCTCACACACTAACCTCTAAAAAAGCTATCCTACCCCCTCGGCCTGGCCAATACTCAAAGAGGCCAGCCTCCGAGCACCAGCCATGCACCAGAGGTGGTGTTCATCCCTAAAAGCCCTTAATAGATCATCTATGCAAGGGTTAGCACCCTCAAACACGCATAAGTTGCGATGCTTCCATAGCAGCCAGACTCCCAAAGCAATTAAAGAGTTGAATCCTTTTCTCTTGGTCTTCTGAACTTTCTTAGCACTCTTTCTCCACCACTCTGCAAAAGAAACCTCCTCATGTGATGGTGTACATTCCTGTAGGCCAAGAGGAGAAAACACCCTGAACCAAAATTCCCTTGCAAACACACACGTGGTCAGGATGTGCTGGACGTTCTCCTCTTCCTGATCACAGAGAGGGCAGACACTAGGGTGTGGCAAATTCCTTTTTGCTAATCTATCTGCCGTCCAACACCTGTTACGCACTGCCAGCCACATGAAGATTTTGCACTTTGCAGGAGCCCAAGTCTTCCAAATGCGCCGCCATGGCTCAAAGGAGATAGCTCCATTAAAGAAAGCTCTATAAGTCGATTTTGCTGAGTACTGACCAGAGGCGTCAAATCTCCAGATATGGGCGTCCTCCTCTTCATCAAGATCAAACTCCACTAAAGTATTAACCAATTGGAGAAGTTCGAATATGCCGACCATTGAGAGTCCACTTTGTATATCCCTTGTCCATCTCTGGTTTGGTAAGGCATCTGCCACCGTTCTTTGATTCTGAATTCTTTTTGGTACTGCAGCTACTACCAAGGGTGCAAGGTCATAAACTGAACAACCCATAATCCATCTGTCATTCCAAAAAAGGGTGTCGCTGCCATTGCCAATTTTTGTTTCCACCGCAATCTGAAAAATAGCAGTAGCATGAGGATGTACTGGAATATCAAAACCATTCCATGATCTGTCCTTGTCCGTTTTTCTGAGCCACAACCATCGGACCTGTAGTGCCCACCCCATAATATGGAGATTGGGGATTCCCAGACCTCCAAGATCCAGAGGCCTTTGGACCTTGTCCCAGGCAACCAAGCAACTTCCTCCATTAACTTGTCGCCGACCTTTCCACAGAAAACCTCTCCTAAATTTGTCGATGGCTTTAGAAAACCATTTTGGGACATTGATGGCGATCAGCACGTGAATCGGTAGAGCTGACATCACGAACCTGAACCAAACCGCACGCCCTGCCATATTCATGAGGTTTGCTTTCCAGCTTGGCAGTTTGTCACCCACTTTTTCAATCCAAGGCAGAAGATCAGCTCTCCTTAATCTTCTATCTGAAATTGGCAAACCTAGATACTTGCAAGGAAATTCAGCTACTGTGCAGGTCAATGATGATGTGATTTCAGCAATTTCTGGTTGTGCACACTGAATTGGGATAGCACAACTTTTTTGAAAATTGGTCCTAAGACCCGAGGCTTCCCCAAAACATTCCAATAATCTAGTAGTCAAGAGCATCTCCTCTTGGGTTGGTTGAATGAAGAGTGCTACATCATCTGCATATAGAGAAATCCTCTGCCTTATCTTGCCTTGTGCCAGTGGCTGTAGCAGCCCAGTCTCTGTTGCCTTGCCGAATAGACTATTCAGGACGTCCATCACTAGAATGAAAAGCATGGGGGATAGGGGGCCGCCTTGACGCAGCCCCCTCTGATGCCGAATTGGCTCACCAGGCTCTCCATTGACCAATATCCTTGTAGAAGCTGTGGACAACAAATTGGATATGAGGTTACACCAATTGTCTCCAAATCCCAAATGCTTCAGGACTTCCAACATGAACGACCATGAGACCGAATCAAAAGCCTTTGAGATGTCCAATTTCAAAAGCCTTTGAGAGTTTTTGGACAAAGATCCCTGAAGGTAGTAAACTAGTAACCAATTTACAAAGTAATGAGAAATAAGCAGTGTCCAGCATATGTTATTGTTTCAGCCATAAGATCTAGCTGCATAAAATTGGTAGGTCAATTTGATACAATAAAGAAAAAATAATGTGTAACATTATATTCTGAGTGAGGTTTCAGCGGCCTGTGCAAATAAATAATGTAAACTCCACAACTGCTTTATATAGATGATAGACAGGACATTTATAATGATAATGATACACACCTAAATTTAGCTGTTGGCACTAAACCAGATCACAAATCAGACTCCTTAAGGCGAACTTAGTGCACTATACTTTACTTTTGCAAGATACTTCTATCACATTTTTTTCGCATGTGTGGCAATGCAATAGCCACAAGGGTACCATACAAGTGACTAAAAGACAATACCAAGTGTGATTATATATTAATATCCACCCTCCATAGTTTAATGAGTGTAATCAATAATTGATCATGAACAATTTAAAGTATACATGCAAGTTGATAAAGATCTTCTCAAACAGATAATAGAAATGACCAAACAATTGACAAGGAGATCAATCTATCTCATCCATTTACGGACCTAAAACTACAGTATTTCAATATTATATGTAACTAAACATACATGTTCAGACCAGAAAGTGCAGAATAAAAAGGGGTAATGAGACAATAAGTAGCCAACCTCAACCTTGCAAATAGGCAAACCCTTGAATCTTAACTCATCAATGAACATTTGCAAACATTGTGAAACACTAAAATCACAAGGGAAAAAACAAAATTAGTACCTCATACAGACATTTTTGGCAAAATAACTGCTTTTAGAAGAACCTTTGATTAACCGAACCTGCAATAGTAGAAAGAAACTGGAACAAGTATGTTATATGTGCAATGTTGCATGCTTAAAGCAATTTATATGAGCAATGTCACAGGCTTACAGCAAATACACGGAACAATTTGCATACATTTTAATTTTATAAGAGGCAATATTTCTTAGTTAGAGCAGTGGATAAAAAAAAAGAAACCAAAATGATAAGAGCATAATCAAAAGCATGGCTGTCATAAAGACAAAAGGAAATATTGAATTTAACATTACCTTTTCCTCCAACAGCTGTAGCACAAATGCATAAAACAACAGCATGTGACCAAACCAAACAACATGCCGTTCGACAAAAAAAAAAAGGTTCATGAATAGAAACGTATAATTGGTGTCTTTAATCACATTTAGTGGTATATATCAAGTCTGCATCATCCTTGTCCTTGGTTTTCAGAAACACCTACTCCACACATTTACAAGAAGCAAGAAACCTTCTATAGATAGTTCTAGCTTCCATGCCTGTGTGTAGTAACGACAGATGTAACAATTAAGCAGCATTAATGTCACGTTATGACTGGAGATTAATGCACAGAAAGTGATTCAGCACAGAGGCATCATCCAAACTTCCTAGAAACACATGTTCATTTCATGAAAAGAATTACAGAAAAGGAGAACAACACGTCAGCACAGAAGCAACAGTATGAATATGGTATTCGTAGTACAAAACTATACAACAATGTACTGCACATTTGCAACATCTTCCACAGAAATCTTCACTGTACGTTTTGCCTTACAGAATAAATGGCACTTGACTATTATTGCCAGCAACCAAAGAAAAGTCAGAGTGTTATTGCATATTGATGCAAAGCAAAAGCAACATATCTGTAGAAATGCAGATCAACTCATACAGTTTGGGCCTATACGTACAATATTAATCCCAGAAACATTCACCTGTCCAATCAATCAGGATTAAGCAGCGAGGCCAAGGTAAATTCATTAAAAAAATCCAACTTTTTATTTTTAGAAGCGGCACTGAACAAACTGCATATCAGCAGTTACATTATGTTCAGCATAACTCTAATACTACTTACATATCAGGTAGGCTCTTTTCTATCCTTAAACAACAGAAGACAAAAGGCCATGAAGGCAAGAAGATAAACAGCTTAACACATCCTATTTTACAACTATATTCTGTACTCAGAATATCCAGTTCCAGTAACTGGCATAAGTAGAAGCACCACCGTGTAGCCAATCCACCTCACCTTCTCTGAAGAACATCAAGTCTTGCACTCAACCAGTCGATGATGTCATTTGCGATATCATCCCTTTCTGGTTCAAAGAGAAGATCGTGCAAGTATCCATCGTATAGTTTTATTGATTTATTTGTTGACATTGATGTGTTGTATAGTCGTTGTGATGCTCTCGGATCAGTAATCGTGTCAGCTGTACCATGTAGAACTAGAAAAGGTACAGTAACTTTGCTCAAGTTTTTTTGCAAATATGATGATATCCGGAGTATTTCATTGCCAGTTCTAACTCTAATTGGTCCAGTATACACAAGGGGGTCTGAATACTTCATCTTCAGAGCCTCTGGATCGCGGGAAACAGGAGGTCCTCTCTTATGCAAAGCGCTAACTCGATATTTTGGAGCTAGCACAGAGAATATTGGTGCAACAACCTGATGTTTGAGAAACATATACAAAAAATAAGAATTCAGGAATTGACGATTTTCGTTGGAACACAAGTGAACTTCGAAGAATAAACCCACTATATGCAGGCAATCCCACAAGCAAATCATTTGTGTATATCAGCATTGTTATATGACTGATGACATAAGAATATAACTCCGCAATTTTCTGAAACTAGATGGTGCAATTTTAAAATCTTCAGTTCAATAAATAAACTAAAGTGCCATTGCTAAAATTCCTTGTACATACAACCAACAGAACTAGACAAGCATACAAGATTTTCATGAATCATAAATACTGCATAGGGCCAAAGGGTGCTTAGACCAGCTGGTCAAGTCACTACGGCGGCACTCCTCAGGTCTTGAGTTCGAACCCCAGGTGGGATGAATTTCAGCCTGAAGGTTAAAAAAATCGTCCCGTCGGTTCCGTGTGCCAAAGCACTGGTTTAGATGGCGGCCCAGGTCGGCCTGAGGACCGTGTCTGGCCCAGGCAAGTAGTATCACGGGCTAAGCCTCCCAGTGTCAGGGCGGGGCCGAGGTTCGGCGGTTTTCTTGGCCTGTGTGAGAAGGCCTTCTTCTTACAAGTAATGCCCGGGGGTGGCTTGGCCCTCGCAGGTCGAGTTTTTTCTAAAAATACTGCATAGACAAATTCTACATGTTACCACAGACCAATAAATAGAGATTGCAAACGATCAGTTGAAATGTCAAATTGTCCTTGTATCGACAGGTAAAAGACTTATTGATTTCACTTTTTTTTTCCCTGATCATGAGAGACTCCTACTGGGAACCTTTCATTTAAAGATACAGGAGTAACAAACACTGGCTGGCCAGGAAACTCATTGAAATCAGATTTCTAGGAGGTACCCACAAATTGCTAAGCCCTGCCCAGTGCCCAGGCAGCTGTCTCAACTAGAGGCACTAACCAACCGAGCTACTGCTCACCTACTTGATTCTTCTCTGATTTCATCATGTCATTAAAGTGAAGAACACATCAATATGTAAGACACATTAATGGGCCCGCTGATGCGCTCTAACAACATGTAAGACATATGTCACGAATAGATGGATGGAATTACAAGAAAAGGCAGGAAAGGGTATAGGTTGTCGAATAGAAACAGCCATGCCCCTCAAACAACAACTAAAAAGAGAGTCGTACACAAGGATTGTGCTTACTTTTATGATCGGATGAGATGGTTGAACATGAATAGCTGGTGATGTCAAGACCACACCTTCTACATGAAGTTTAACACAAGGATCTAGAGCTGCCTTCAGACATTCATGCAAACAGTAAAAAGAATTGAAGTTAGCATACGACATATATGGCCCTATGGTCTTACTACGAAGAGGCTCAATTAAGTCAAAATGGACTTGTTTTACCTTCAAAACAATAGCTCCACCAGTGGAGTGCCCAAATAAAAAACATGGCAAACCATGGTTTTCCTCCAATACAACATCCTCGAGAAATTCTTTCTGCACAATAAGGGATTTTGAAACCATCAAGGAAATCCTACGGCCAAAAAATAAAGAAGTTCCAGAACTTCATATTTTTATATCTATGCACTTATTCCATATGTACGTAAGAACAGTACCAAGTCACCAACAGCATGATCAAGCGATGAAACATATCCATGAACCCCATCACTTCCACCATGTCCTTAGTAGACAAAATGCAACAAAACGAAAATCAGAGAAGTTCAAAATGTATGCAGAAAAAAGAGCAGAAATGCAACTAAAAACTCAGATCCATGAAGCAGCATAGTATGTGCAATATCGAATCAATAGTATGTTCCAGAGTTGCTATATATGAGCGCTTATTGTTCATCAACGCAACATTAATAACATACTCTGAATAAAGTCTAGAATCAGACTCAACCCAGCTCAAGTATTATATTTAGCTCAAAATATAACAGAAAAAAATTGGAAGTAGGTTTGTATTGAACTATACTACCACAATGTGCATATATGAAGTTAAGAAGAGGGCACACTTGCACAGTTGCACCTATATGGTATTGTGCCTGATAATTATTTCCAATAGTACATAATAGATAATAGTTATGCTCCTAGATTGAATGTCCCAGATCTCAGATTGACTTAGAAGTGATTGATTACCGGATTTGATGACAGCACTCAAAGCAATGAGCAGATCATATTAACCAACACTTGATCATTAATATATGACAGTAACTCACCAATCCAGTCCATGGCATAAACTTTAAGCCCTTGATCATTCAACAGTTTCGCGAAATGGCTGTACCTTCCGCTGCAGATCACTGCCGTCAGCAAAAGCCACTATGAAAAGCAATCCTGGAACGCACAGAATATGATGTGTACCTATGTTCATTTAGACCATGCAACAGAACAACAACGCCCCTACATATTTGAAAAGCAAAAAATACAAGAGGTTAATTCGTTGGCAACAAATTAGGTGGAAACCAACCTCTCCATAGAAACTATGGAACTTCAATCTGGACCACATGATGTTGATCCAACCTCCCCTGAGCATCCCCTTGGATCAACATCGTGTGGCACTGATTGAAGTTTCCATAGTTTACACGGAGAGGTTAGTTTCCACCTGATATGTTGCCTAATTTGTTGGGATAAATGTAACAACTAACAAGTTTATTTAGGCATTCAAGGTACTAGTAATGCCATCTATTGTGTTGAGTTGATACCATTCCACCATGCATGTGCCTCCACCAGGTTGGTAGTTTCACTAACACATAGAGAGTGCAGTACGTTTGTCTAAAACATGCATAGACGTAGTTATTTGTACATGAAGCCTTGTTTGCTAGTTCATGGCTGCCTCTAAAACTGATTCTAATCAAATCGCCTAGGACACTAGGTTAATTTACATCAATATTACCGATACGAAGATACAAAAAAAAATCCCCTAAAAAAGGTATCAGGTTGGTATAATATAATGATGTCCCCTTTTACAATCTGTTCACATACAAACCTCTACATTAATCGGTCTGAAAATTGATGACCAACAAAACTTGCTTGTAGTAAGTTAGTAACCCACTCTACTTTAATCCCTAAGGAAGCTCCTAGAGGGACAGACAAGCCTACGTTTCAGTACAGCATAGTCATATTCATATCCCCATACCCCCCCCCCCCCTTCTCCTTCCCTTCACTACAGGACAAAGCGATTTCCCCTAAAGCAAACAACAACAGAAAATTCAAAAGGCCCTTGAATTATGCACCTGCTCGATGCCTCCAGCACCACCAATCAAAACAATCCCGCCAAAAATAACACGCTATCTCTCGGCATTTCAGGTAGACAGGTTCCAATACTCAACCATCCATCCCATCGCGTTTCAACAGTAACAACACAGTCTCTCATTTCACGCAGCCTCGTCCATTCTAACAGGACGCGCCATAAGTCAGCAGACTCTCGGTACAACGATAGAAGCAAGAGCAAATTAGCGGGGCAGTAGGGGTAGGAAGGTTAGGCGTGATTACTTGACGCGATCGGCGGCGGCCGGAGTCCACGACTGCGTAAAGAGCGCGTCGCCCCTGGCGGTCTCGAGCACGGCGAAGTCCCTCCTGTTCCGCGCCGTCCCCGTCCCCGCCTCGTTCGCCTCCGCCTCGGCCTCCTCCCGCAGCCTTCGGATCGCCAGCTCCCGCCGCACCGCCGCGTCCATCTCCACCGCCTTCGTCTTCCCCGTCTCCCTCTCCACCACCACCACCACCTCCTCCTCCTCTTCCCCGTCAGCGGCCGCGGAGGCCATCTCCGACGCGAGCGGGGGCACCGCGAGGCATAGACGCCGCGGCCGCTGGTCCTGCGTCCGCGCCGCGACGGGCAGCGCGACGAGGACGCGGACCGCCGCGGCCCGCGGCGGCGGCCAGAGCGAGGGGATCGCCGCCCTTGCCCCCGCCGGCGAGGCCGCGGGTGGGGCCCACATGTCGGCGGTGCCGATGGAGGAAAGGAAGAGGGACGGGGTCGCGGGATGGAACGGAAGGGAAGGGGGGAAGGGATCTCGGAATGGAAGCTTCGATGATGATGGTGATGGTTAAAGGAACGGAGAAATCTCTCATCAAATGCTTCGCGCGGTCGTTATTATACTCTCCCCGTGTTTAATTACGAGCGGGGACGGAAAGGAATTTGGAATTCCCCGCGGCGGTGCCGGCATATCAGGTGGCCGCGCCCCGGACGCGCGTCGATGCTATGATGACACGTGGGGCCGGGTGTGGGAGTTGAACGGCCGGTGGGCCGGCTTGTCAGCGTAGTAGGTGACCGGAGCTGGGTGTGCGGTGCCGTATTTTCTAGGCGTTGGGGTCCTCACGTGGCGCGATGCTAGTGGAAGCTTTGTGGCTAGCGAACGTCGGTAGTGCACGGTTGGCCGACGTGGACCGGGTGCATGGGTTGATGGGTGTTGTTAGAGCAAGTGTTATGGCCGGCCGAATTCTGATGGGTGTTATTAGAGCATGTATTATGGACGGCTGAATTCTAGCTGACAGAAGCCTCATTCAGTTACGTCGAAACCACCCGAAACGAGGCTTAATCCGCACAGATTGATTTCAATCGGTTTAAAATCCGGCTCAACACAAAATAGTCGTTCGGTTCCTATTGGAACAGAGCTGTTCGGGTTTTATTCCAACCCGCTCCAGCTATTTCTGCCTTCTAATCACTCGGAATCGATCCCCATGTCTTGACCTCTGGAACAAAACTCTATTTCTGCCTTCTAATCACTCGGAATCGATCCCCATGTCTTGACCTCTGGAACAAAACCCTCCTGGATTGAATGACACAGCCAGATCCACTCATTCCCCTCCAAAAACAGATCCGTTCCATAATTTAATCCGGCACAACCGAACGAGGCCAGAGAGAGTAAAGGAGAGAGGAATGGAGCGGCCGTCTCGCCAGACGCCGGCTTGAACCGGGTGGATACACGCGCTGTGTTCTCATTCGCCGTTGTGCTGCTACCCTCTTGTCGCATCGGTTGCATGAGCTCCTGCTACCGCTGCCGCATTAATGGGAGGCCAGGTTGGAGTTTATTTCGCCTAGGAGCCAGCTGTATCATTGCCTTTGCTCTTAAAAGTTTGAATTGACTTTTTTGTGTGTAGTAGTATAAAAGTTATTAATCGGTGCCGTGCGGCGTCCAGGGACGTTCAACCTCTCCCTCCCACAGGACAAGAGCAAACCCCAATCGGTACTAGAGACATCATCCAATACTATAAAATAATACTAATGTAGTTTTGATACAGTTTGATTAGTTTCATACTCCACCCTAACCTATCGCATCGTCAAGACAGGCTCCTCATAATCATCCCTGCGCATGCAAGAGTGTCGTGTTTGGTTTCGAGGATGGCCATAGTCCGGCGACAACGAGCCATTGATTGGTTGCACGGACGCATGAGGATTTCAGTCTAAAATAGCTTCCCTGCGCATAACCTTGCATCTAGTGAGCCTCGCTCAGGAGAAATGACTATTTTATTCATATCCCCAAAGCCAGTCCCTGGGCCTCTTCTTCCACACGGCTGGCCAAGCTCACTAACTACCTCAGGCAACCAATCAAATCATTCTCATATACAGAGAGCCTGGCTAGCTTGTGATTCAAGGAATCAATCAGATCCTAAAGAAGCCACTACTAAAGAGGTCTCTATGAGCAATGACAAACCCAAAAATGGAGCTAAGGGGGTTGAGGAGTGCACACTCATTTTCATGGATTCAATAGATGGACCTATTGGTGCCACCCAGGTGGCCTTAGACACCGCACCTAGCGAGTGCATGGAGCTGGGTCCGTGCCCGGGTGGACATGCTCCACTCCTCGGAGACACAACAACCGAGCTAAGCCCTGTTTGCGAGTTATAGTACAAGATAATATACACATATCCAATGTTATTTACCGTATGAACTATGCATGTTAGAATTTATATATCTTTCACACATAATTAATCATCTCGACAACACAACATGGATAAAAAGCAACACATCCTTTATCCTGCTCAGGTCGTTATCTTTCTCTCCATGCTATAACCTCTTCATTACATCGCTGTTTTTATAATGCATCATCTATCTTTACATTGCTCATTTTGTAATGCATCATCGATCTTTACATCACTAATTCTATGCAATGATCGGGGGGGGTCGATACTGAATGAAAAGGTAGCATCACTGAAGTTGTTCCCAGCTTCCCATTGGGTTGGTGCCGTGCATCTTCAAATTGGACTTATTTTTCATGTCGTGGGCTAAGGGGGTTTAGCGACCCAGACCTGGCTATCACCCGCTAGCCCAAGCCCTAGATCCGGTGCTATCCACAAGTGCATTTTAAAAGAAAAGAATAATTTTCTCTCTTCCTCAATAGATGTGCTCTGGGATGATATTATGAGGTCGTGAGTTGGCCAAATACCAAAGCTTGCGCCTGGTTGTCTTGCTGCCTGGACAAGTCTTGTCAGGCGAGGCAAGCGAATCGTTGCTCGATCAGGCGAGTGAAATATGCTCTCCAGCAGCAGCAAGCTAAATTCTTACCAGCGTAGACCTCGATGTAATCTTGCCTACTTTCAAACAAGCATTTCCTCTTTTTTCCTTGCTATAGGTAAAGTTGTACAATGCTTAGCCAAGGTTCCAAACACCCTAAAATTCGGATTCATTGTACCAAAACTGATACAACTAAGGAGGTGTTTGGTTCAGGCTCTGGTAGCCGTAATGCTAATGGAAACATATTGCAGCGGTATTGGGGATGGAATCACTGTTTACAGAGTTTGTTTGTTTGCACAAGGTAATGATATCAAATACTGTTACAGCTGCTTTTGAAGCAGCTCGGTGACTGAAAATGCAATCGTTAGGCCTGCTGCCTGCTGCCTCCCTATCTGCAGCTTTCTGCAGTCCAGCAACACAAAACAGTGTAACTTATTCTCAAAAAATAAAAATACAACAGTCTAGCTAATCACAAATCACAAAATTTAGAATATAAAAAAAACCAAACTAGAGATAATACTGTCAAGTGTATTGTACACCTACATAATAAGCCAAGTACTCAACAGAGATGAAACCAAATTACAAGTCTTTGACAAGTTTCTCGCCAGATAAATTTGATCAGCAACTTGCATAGCAAATGCAAACACCCTAGTCTATCAAAGTTTCCATATAGTTTGCTCTCACAATTTACACCAAACAAATGATATGCAACGTGGACCATTAAACACCTAAACCACAGATACGAATCCATCAGTGGGTTTTAGCCTTTTAGGTGTCCTACCTGCTCCTGTCTGCCTCTACAAAAAAAACAGAGAACAAGCTATGTATGATCTGTTCTATATTTGTGTAAAGAATGGTAGTTTCTGCTCAAGAACAACAATTATGCATTCTTAATGTCTCCCTATGGCAGAAAACATAGCAAAGTCTCAATGTGTCATCTATATTTGTGCAAAGAATGACAGGAAATAACTATGGCACGAAACATACCATTAAGCATGTTTAGGATTAACTATCTCCTCAATGTCTCATCAAGTGTCAGCAGCAAGCTCATTTGCTCTGGCGTTTTTAAAACACAGTAGCAACTTTGATTTGCTCAGTGCCAGTAAACC
The DNA here is from genome assembly GCA_015342445.1 of Digitaria exilis. Classification (NCBI taxonomy): domain Eukaryota; kingdom Viridiplantae; phylum Streptophyta; class Magnoliopsida; order Poales; family Poaceae; genus Digitaria; species Digitaria exilis. Next base: position 262,036 of record JACEFO010002487.1, read on the forward strand.
CAAGCTTCCAGAGCTCTGCTACAGCCTTCTCTCTCAACATTTGTTGGGGATCATTATTCATCACCTTCTCTTGAATGGCAGCCTCACGCTCCATTACTTCTGCCATTTTTCCCACATTCTTGGCCACTCCCTTCAGGTCACCTTGCACCTCACTCAGCATGTCCAAAAGAGGATCACTTGATACAGATCCATAGTCCTTCGCCTTTGCATTGCTATTCCTCTTTTTAAAGCTTGATGATATGAATCAGTAGACCGTACAGACGTGTCTCTAGACATCATGTCCTCATCTATCTCCCGATGATTGCCATATTCAGCTGCAAGCTCTTACCTTAAGTTTCCAACATCCACGTTCAAGTCGATGATGCAGTAGACATGAACATGCAAATTCCAGTAGAAAGTACACAATAAAAAAGATGCTCGATACAGAATAGGTGTGGATAAAACAAGGTAACTACTGATCAACGACCTGACAGCCAACGAATCCCAAGGAGAGATGTGGATACAGAGCAGAGGGATATGAATACCTGTAGCCTCGTGCTCGTTTTGCTGCGCTCCTCTTCTTCGCCCAAAGATCCTCTCCCACTGTAGATCTTTCTCTTTAACTCCTGCATATCTTTCTCTTTAACTCGTCTCCTTTGTAGCCTTGCAACAGAACGGATGCGGGGTTAGGAAAGATGAGAAATTGAGACAAGAACATGAGAGGAACCCACAAATTCATACCGCAATGGACGTAGCAGCAGCCGGTGGTGATGTGATGTGCGAGGGAGAGGGGAGGCAGGGGCAAGCAGCTGCGCACTCGATGCTGTGCGCGAACAGGAGCGGCGACAATCCTTGTGCTTTTCCTCCGGCCGACCATCCTTGTCCTTGTCCTCCCGTGGACCTTGTTGCAACCAAAGAATTGACTCTGGTTAGGGTTGGGAGATAAATCACCTACCCATGCGAACGAGAGAGATAAGGAGAGTGATGGAGGAGGAACAAGGGCTCACCAGCGAGAAATCTTCAGCGCATCTCGCGCGGAGAAGCGGCGCAGGTGGAAGGCGTGCAGCAAAGGAGGCGGCGCGAGGGCGAGGCTTTGGGGACGACGGCGGCAGGAGATATCGCGATGCGGGATTGCAGAGTCGTCCGTGATCTGATAACGCTCGATGAGGAGTGTAATGGAGTGAGAATGGGCCGATATGTGATTACAGTGTATCTTTTTACGGGCTGGGCCGAACCAAACCATTGTATCGTAATTGAGTCATTCTCTGTAAAATGTCGTTACATTGCCCAAACCAAACATGTCCTAAATTCGATGTATTTGTAACCGATACTAAACTGATGTGCATGAGTGATACTGGGCTAGAAGTAGAACCTACAGGGTCAAGTTGAGGCCCAGTTTAGATTCAGAATATTTCTAAAAAAAAATATTATTCATTCTATCCCTTCCACTCACAGAACACGCTTCTCAGGACTTAGGTATAATATTCTTTTTTTATAAACCGTGTATTTTCACCCTATTCAAACGAACGCTGAATCCGACTACGTTCTCCTCCTCACCCATGCCAGGAAGGCAGTACTATGTTCAGAATAAGTACTTTTTTGATGAATAGTACACTGGAAAGCGTGTTCTGTGAGTGAGATGAATAGAAAAAATTTGTTAGAGAAGTACTTTTTTTTCTTAATATGAACACAGCACATGGCAATCCTTTTGCCCATGCGAGGAACGCGAACCAAAGAACTGAACGCGTGCGGCATGGCATCCACTTGGCAACACAGGACACAGATCAGCCCGCCTCGGTCTCCTGTCTCTTCGCACGCGTCCCGCACGCGCGGCCAGTGGCCGGGGGACAAGCACGAGGCATCGACCGGGTCCACCTGACACGCGGCGGCTCAGGGCCCAGCCGCCCAGGGGCCGTGCCGCCCGTTGGAGCCGCGAGCTGGTCGACGAGCTCTCCCACAACGGCTAGACCCGGTCCACTCTGGCTCGATCCCTGAGTCCCTGACCTCCTTTAAGTCTTTAACGCAAAGCGCGCACCAAATCGTACCTATCCCAAATTCCCAATTCCCAGGCCGCTAATCTCCCTCCCCGGGCCGTCCAAACCGAATCGAATCGCGGGGCAGCGTCGCACGCGCACCGATCGCCGGCGATGGCCAGCCTCACCCTCCCGCCGGCGCCCCCCAACCCGCGCCAGGACGCCATCGACCTCCACAAGGCCTTCAAAGGTCCGCTCCTCCACCACTTTCCCCCTCGGGTTCTCGCCCCCCAAATCCCCATTTTCTCCCCCTCTCCCCCGCGATTTCCCGCGTCCGCCGAGGCGCTGCTGTTTGATTCTGGTTGGATTCGTAAGGCTGAATGGACATGAGTGTGTGGTGTCGGGATTTCTGTCTACCGGCGGTCGCCTCGCCTGCCCTAGATTGATTTTGTGTGCATGTGAGGTTGGAGGTGTGTTGAGGGGCCTGAACGAAGCTCGAATTCGCGCCGTTACAGGGGGGTTGCCGGATTGGGTTCAGGTGGCAGATGGGAGGTGGTAGGTTATAACCTCTCATGGATTTTGTTTACGCGTTATGGGTAGAGACTTATATAGGTTCCTGTGTAGCAGAAGGAAATTGACTGTTGCTCGACAGGAATTGGGTAGCAATTGGGCCTGGATGCAATGATGGTAGTCACATCGATTAAGACATTTTTGTTTTCCTCTGACTACAATTTGGGGTCAAGTGGGTACAAGGGGTAGTCAAGGCTGGGTGTGATCTTTGAAGAGTCTTTTCTTTGGGTCAACGAGCGCAATTGTGTAATTTCTGGCAGCTATAGATTCCAAATTTTATTAGATATTTAAATCATATACGCACGCATTCTATTCTCGTGTCAAGAGCAACCCTTGTAAGTTGTAACTAAATGATTTACCCTCTTGAAATATATACTCATTCTGCTTTTTTTTTTTCCATTTGGTATGTCTGATCTTTTATGGCTTAGATATGCTGCTTTGACTATTACTTCATGTAAATTTATATAACTAAAAACGAAAATATTATGTCAGTGTTACTTTTCTTGGTTTGTATATATTAGTTCAAGGTGCTTGTTTTCTCTTGTGCTTTTGTCGCAAAACTATTTATGAAATGCTTTATTTTCATCCACAATTTCTTTTATTGCTTTTTAGATTGAGTTTGGCTTGATATGCTTGAATGATGTCTGGCTGCCGTGAGGAAGTATGCATAAGTAGCTGGACTTGGAAGTGAACTTGAATGCTGTACATAATTCGGTGTTTTTGACTTTCTTTTTCTTAACTATCCAAGCTTATTTGTTTTTTATTTCGAATCTCAATATCTGACTTTCAAGAGGTAACGGTTAACATACTCATTTTTATTTTTATTTTATCTTGGTTCACGGTCCTCCAGGTTTTGGCTGCGACAGTACAGTCGTGATAAACATACTTACTCATCGTGATTCGGTGCAACGTGGACTCATTCAACAGGAATACAGGGCTATGTATCATGAGGAACTCTCCCAGCGTATTTCATCTGAACTCAGTGGACACCACAAGGCATGAAAAGTTTTCGAAGAATTATTCTCTTTATTCAGTAAATCTAATTATTAAGCTAGGTGGATAAATATGTTTACTCAACTCAGCTGCCCCATATATTCACCAAGTAAAACTTGTGATTTAAATAAATAATCTAAAAATGCTAAAGCGTATTTCTTGAATCCTTAGTTGAGTTAAATTACTCAAAAGTCAAAACCATTGTGTTAATATGTCAATTTTATTTCATGTGGTTCCAGAAAGCTATGTTGCTGTGGATTCTTGATCCTGCTGGACGTGATGCAACTGTTTTGAGAGAAGCTCTATGTGGTGACGCTATGGATCTGAGAGCAGCCACTGAGATAATATGTTCCAGGACACCATCGCAGCTGCAAATAATGAAACAAACTTATTTTGCAAGATTCGGTACTTATCTTGAGCATGACATTGGTCACCACACATCTGGTGATCACCAGAAGGTCCTGATTCTTATACAGACTTACCCTTGCATTTGTTCTACTTCTTCACCTTATACATGATGGTACATAAAAGATGCTGAAACTACTTCCTACTCCCTCCGTCCCATAATAGATGACGTTATGGGATGCGTGCACGTGTTACTTTCTCAACTTTGACTTGATTTTAAAAAAAATATGTGCAATATTTATATATCTAATAAATTTGTTAAAAAACTAGATTCAAATATCTTTCTAATGATACTAATGATGTATTATAAATATTAATATTATTTTATATATAATTAGTTAATGTTGAAAAATACTGTTTTTCTTGGGAAGCGAGAATGACATCTATTTTGGGACGGAGGGAGTAGTGAACTTTTAGTTTTACGTTGCCCAGCTTTGGGAAGAAGAATATTTGTTTCGATTCTTGGGAACAACTTCAATATGACACTGAATGACTGCATAATCTGCCATGGTGACTTTGAGCCTGACATGGTGGGTGTAGGATCCACATCAACGGGACATCCTCACATAGTGCCTTTGTGTCGCATAAGGAATTGCCCCTATCTTCATTGACATTGAAATGACTAATTTGAAGTTGCTTGGATTACTTTCTGTAGTCTTTTATAGCTTTTATTACCCGATGCACAAAGAGATCTATAGCATGGACTTCCTGTGCTATTAGTGATATCTGTCCAATTTGAGTTGCAGTTTTTTTTTTCTCCACAGAAGTAATGAATCATATAATTTATATTTCAGATTTTACTTGCCTATGTGGGAATTCCACGCTATGAAGGTCCTGAGGTTGATCCTACTATAGTGACACATGATGCGAAGGACTTGTACAAAGCGGGTGAGAAAAGGCTGGGTACAGATGAGAAGACTTTCATCCGCATTTTCACTGAACGCAGTTGGGCACACGTGGCATCTGTTTCTTCTGCTTACCATCATATGTATGACAGGAAATTAGAGAAGGTAACACTTCCATTCAGTCCTCTTCTCACATAAGAATTTTCTGTTCTCTTGGGATGTATCACAGAGTATCCTTTACATATATGATAGGCTATCAAGAGCGAAACGTCTGGAAATTTTGAATTTGCACTTTTGACTATCCTCAGATGCGCAGAGAATCCGGCTAAGTATTTTGCTAAGGTATTTCACTCGTGCTTCTACGATAAAGCAACATCATATAGTTTCCAAAAACAAACAATATTGTAGTTTCTGATAACTGATTACAAGTACAGGCACCATGTATGTATGTTTTCCGATAGATTGTAGAGTGAAGTTATGCTCACTGAGTTTTTGGCAGTCCACAATGGTTTGATGGACAACGTTAAATATCGTAGGCAGTTCATCTTTTCTTCAGAAAAATATAATTTTTTTTCTTTTTTTTTCTCGAAGAAAATTATAATTTGACATGTGATAATGCAAAGATCAGTTGTGGAATACAATACTTATAACTTGCTGTATCATCAGTTGTTGATATTTGTATACTTTATTTCTTATGTTAACTGCATGTAGCCTGCCACCGTTTAAATGTGTCGTTGTTTACTAATGCTGCCACAATAGCACATTCCAGATTGTCCTTGTACCTTTTGTGGCACGACACCCTCCTCATATTAGCCTAGACTGTAGTATCTTAAAGATGGTTGTGTTGTCAGAATATGCTGTTAGCCAGAGTTCATGTGGCATTTTGTTTTATGATTCCAGTTTTCTTTTTAAGCAGAGATTGATCACATCCTCAGATCAACTCTTGACAATTTAAGAATTCTATGTGTCTGTTTTCATCTTTGTTAAACGTCTTCAACTCGACATTGAAGACATCTAATAATAGTCGAAAGCCTCTTTTTTTGGTATCATACTTGCAAGTGACCAATCTTTTCTAAATGACATGAATACAGCTCTTACGAAAGGCCATGAAGGGTCTAGGCACCGACGACAGAACACTTATAAGGGTCGTTGTGACGAGGACTGAGATTGATATGCAATATATCAAAGCAGAGTACTTCAAGAAGTATAAGAAGCCACTAGCCGAGGCTATCAACTCCGAAACATCAGGAAACTATCGGACATTCCTCCTCTCACTTGTCGGTCATGGCCACTAGGTTAGTTCTGTGGAACTACTGTGATGTTTCGCATTGCCTAATTGGTCTCATAATGACTCCTGTGTTTTCCTCTGCATTTATCAGGCTATGATTCGATCATGGGACATGACATTCCATCGATCCACCCTAGACGCAGCCTACCTACCTGGAGATCGTATGATGTCGCCATTTATCTATTGTGACGTGAAGTTGTCTAACTGCCTCATATGTGTTCCTAGTATGATTGCGTAAACCATTCGTGTATATAAGCGGATCTGGGGTTTCTGTTGGAGAATTATGGACGGAGCACTAGGGTGATTGCTGGTTGCAGTGGGTTTGTTTGTCGCGTGTCTCCATAACACCAATAATATGATGTCATGTTCGTGTGCTCACTTCATCACTGAATGTTTAGTCCCATAGCATTTTTTTTGCTCCTACGTTCCTTCACGGAGGTCATGAGCGCATCCTTTAAATGTATGAAATGCCATTTGCGCAACAAGTAGTCACAGGGCTCACAGATTGGATGACGCAGCTCAGCAGCTGTTTAATGAGCTTTTCAGTCTCGTTGAAGATCGTATGAAACAAGGTTAGCTCATGGATGCATGTGGCTACTTGAGAGATCGTATCATCCAAAGCTAGAGCTAATCATTACAAGTTTACAACTAAAATAACCCCAGGCGAAGCCTAACTAGCATGTGGCAGGGGGCAGAACGGCGGCGGCGATCAGCTTCTTGTTCCTGAGCAGCTGGAGCAGAGCCCGCACGACATGGGCGGCGGGGTCGGGCCCGCGGGCGGCCGCGACGAACTCGGCGTGCGCGCGCGCGGCGTCCTCGAGCCCGACGCCGCGGCGCGCGGCCTCGTCCTTGATGGCCTCCGCGCAGAGGCCGCACACCCACGCCCCGCCGAACTGCGAGGCCACACGGGCCACGTACCGCGCCGTGCACAACTCGCCGATGCCGCAGCACGCGCACGTCGCCGTAGTCGTCGTCAACCGATCCATCGCCCTCTTGCAACAGGGTAGTAATACCGAGCGGCTCGATCGCTGTCTCGAGTCTCGACCAAGCTTGAGCTGCTGAGGTGCTGGAGGCTTTGCCGGCGCCCTCAGCTGCAGCCACCGGGCTCGGCTCTTGTTGTAGTAGGAGTAGTACAGGTAACTGGAACGGCTTGCCTTCATTATATATGGGGCTGGCTCAAGCCCAGGCCTGAACGTTCACAGCTCGAACTCTGAGTCTGTATTAGTACCAACGCTGTGCCGTCCGTCCTACTGGGAGTCTGGGACTACGGAGTACTAGTCCTAGGATATTACACTTTGTACTAGACAACAGTAGTCTCTGTATCTAGCGTGACCAGTGCGAGTGTGCATTTTATTGGCCTTTTCGTGTGATTCGCTGTAGTAACTAGTAAGGTGCTTTACTAAAAAAAACTAGTAAGGTGCTACCGTGCTATATGCTAGAGCGATTTCGACGTCCGTTTGTGGTCATGTAACCGCAGGTGGAGGAATAGCAGAGGACGCGTTCAGTTCCCCAACTTCCACCCAGAAAAAACACTATTCATCCAACTTTTCCCGATCCATCCTATTTTTCCCACTCACAGAACACGCTTCCCAGCACAATATACAGTGTTTTTCTGGATCTACAATGTTTTTTCTCCCAATCTAAACTCACCCACAGTAGAAGGCCAACAGAGGGGTGTACAGTGCATGGCTGCATGCAGCTGGTATCTACTTGTCTGGTCGGCCCCGAAATAATCAAAACCAGATATGTCTTCAAAAGGGTTTGTGATTGAATAAAATGCACTAAAATTCATCAACTTGTAAGAGAGTGCAACTTAGGTCAATCGACTCGGAAAGTGTATTTTTGGTCCAATAATTTTGAAAGTGTTTATCATAGGTCCATATCCCACCACATGTGGATATAGTGATGGCATGACATGCTGACTAAGCATAGCCAAGGCTCTGCTTGCCTTAGGTCGGCTGCTGCTTTCAACAGTGGGCTCGATTGTGTGGCCGAGGAAAGGCATGATGCATGTGGCAGCAATGATGATGTCAGCAGGGACGGGCAATAGGTGGCAAACGGCGAATGGGATCGCCTGCTAGGGCACCGGTGGCGGCGTAGCTAGAGAACTTGCGAGGGAGAGAAGAGATGTGAGATACTAGGAAACACAGTCTTTTTGAGGAAACTAGGAAACACATAGTTAGCATGGCATGACATCACCATGCACGTGGCGGGGTTATGGACCCCCTATGGTGAACGATTTAGAAGAGTTTATGGATCTCAAAATAATGTGGACCTCTAATGCCTTTTACTCTTAATTACTTCCTCTATTCTAATTTATAAATCATTCTAACTTTTTGGAAAGTCAAAGAACCTCAAGTTTCACCAAACATATACAATAAACTACTAACATTTCGTGATATCAAATAAGTAACATTGGTTCTTCATTAAATGTATTTTAATAGTATACCTATTTGGTGCTATAAATCTTCATAATCTTCTCTATACTTTTGGTCAAATATAAAATAGTTCGACTTTTAAAAAAAATTGGAATGATTTATAAATTTGAACGGATTGAGTACTCATGTAACCCTTGTTTTTTTACATAAATTTTGCAATTCAGAATTTATTAGATAAGCTTAGTAATTCAGATCAATCCTGAAGTGCTAAGGCCCAACAGACAGCTCGAAATATACAAATTGGAACGTTAAATGTCCCCTGTTTTCTATTACTAGTTTACTAAAAAAACAGATGGCATTATTTACACACAGCAAGATACATACAAGGCACAGCCGCACAGGTAACTGCAATACCAGATTGTCAGATGTAAAATGTACATTCGCGGATTCAGATCGTGACATTATATTGTCACGCCGGTCGTCCATCGCTTAGTCGTCAGGTGCAGACATTCTCTGGCCGCAAACCAAACAACCCAGAAGAATGCAGCCCAACCTGAAACGCGTACAAAGCAGGGTTCAGACTGCCGATTTGCAGCAGCAAGCAAGCAACTAGGATCGACAGGCATTTTTTTTTTAGAATAGTATCGACAGGCATTGTAGAGACCGAGGATTTGCAGCTTGCAAAGCGGCAGAAGCTGTGTTGCGGTGTGAAGAAACATGCATACCAGTTGCAATCGTGATGGCGATGACAGTGGCGATGGTCGTCGCAGAGATAACAACGACGGCGGCCAACAGAGCGCAGGCGTACGCCGCGGCCAGGAGAGCCAGAAGCACGGCCAGGAATCCCCCGGCGGCGGTCGTGGACACCATGACGGAGAAGGCGACGGCGTTCGTCGCCGCCGCCGCCACGAAGACGACGACTATCAGAAGACCACTTAGCGCCGCGAGCGCCACGGATCCGACCTACGAACGGATCACAGACCAGGAACGGTCAGATCGAACCGCATGATCGATGCAACCGACGAATAGTCGATCTCGTGGTGTGTGTGTGTGTGTGTGTGTGTGTGTGCGCGCGCGCGCCGTGCTGGTCGTCGCGCGCGGGCTCACCGACACGACGAGGAGAGCGCGGGGCGCGCCGCCACGCCTGGTCCAGGCGACGAGGTCCGGCGCCGCGTTCTCGAACGCGTGGCGCAGCCTTGTTGGTGCGCCGCCGCCGCCGCCGCCGCGCACGGCCGCCCAGAGCCGTTGCGGTATCGGCGGCGGCGCGTCGTCGGCGTCGGCGGGTGGTGGCGCGCGCGCTCCAGACCCGCGAAGCGTATCTTCGAACGCGTCCTCCTCGGCGCCGGAAAGCAGGGACGAGGACGAGGACGACGAGGAGGAGGAAGAAGCTGCGCCGTCGTCGACGGGTTCGCCCATCTCCTCCGCGCGAGGGCGGCCCAGCGATCGAATCAAGCCGGCGTTCTGACGTCGTCAGATGCGAGCTAGGATACTACTCTCCAGTGTAGGGGACCGATCGAACGGTCCAGGGTTTCCGTTGTGGCGCTGACCTGGCAATCTGGCATGCAGGTAGCTCAGACCGGTGGACAAGCATCTGTGGCTCCGTGTTAACCCTTGATAGTCTACTTACTCTCCAACGTGGGGCACGCCCTCAGATTATCATTTCCCGATTACATGGATTACTGGGCCGGGGTCGAACATGATTCATGCAACATATTTCAACTAGATGAATCGAAATCTCTATTCTCTGGAGGTGGCAATTGGGCTGGCCACCTCATGCCGTGTGTTGTACCAGCATGCTGTACTTTTCGTGACGTGTCGTGCCGCGCCAGCCAAATACGTGCCTTTACTAGACCCAAGCATGACCCGCGACATAGGGTGCCATGTTTTCCTATTTCAGGCTATGCCCACTGTATTGATATTCTTTAATCATAGTTTTTCTTCATGTCGTTCACTTTCGTAAAAACAATTAATATTATAGAACATATAGGTGAATAAATACAAGAAAATGAAAAAAAAATTAAGAGAGATGTTTTACTCCTATTGCAATGCTAAATGCTCGAAATTTTCGGCTGCACTTATTGCCGGTTGCAGCTGCAGCCGCATCAGCTGAACACGGTGAGTATATCCAATAGACACTCTAAATTCCACCCTTCATATTTTTTTGCTATCCACTTAAAAAGATTGAGCTCCATATTACTCAATCCTCCAGTAAAGTATCTAAATTTCACATTCTGAATCCTGTTCACATATACTTCAAGAAATTAATATTTAGATGGGCTGCTTCAATGTGCCGCCATCTATTGTGTTCAGATTTTTTGGGTGCTTTACTGTGGAGATGTTAAGCAGGCTGTAGCCCATCAGAACATAACATTACCACTAGACCTTGGCCCAGATAGAGCTACGGCATTGGTCGTTTAACACTGGGCTGGGTGCTTCTTCTTCTTCTTCTTCTTTTGAGAAACGGGCTGGGTGCTTCTTGATGGCCCTCGTGCGCGCTGGGCCCATTCCGGCCCAAAAGGACCAACATTTTCGTTGGACCATTGGAGCAGGACGATCAGCGATCACGGACCAGTCAACGCATCATCGTCCTTCCCGTTCGTGTCCGTTGGGGATGAAGAGGCATGTGGTCAAAGACCGCCGCATTCATAACGGCCGCCGAGCTACCTACCAAACATCGCTCTGCCTGGTTCCCGTTCCGTGGAACACCTAAATACCTGCCACACCTACGTGCTAGGTGTACCCGAGGTATGCTACAGCGAACACTACTAGCGAGTAGCTCTCGCATTTACACACACCGTGCCATGTAGTATATACCTGACGTCTAGGTACGCGAACGATCGAGGGGGCTGATCGATGGCGCAGCGGCGTAGTACTCGTACTCGCCCCTGTTACGTAGCCTTCTTCATATAGCCTGCGCCCCTGGCTATTTTATCTTTAATTACAAAGCCACCGAGGCTTGTATGGTCTTCGATCCGATCTCACACGACCAAGGCATGGCTAGACCGCTAGAGCGGCGCCAAAAGCTTCGTCGTGGTCCTTGCATTGTGCCTACATCGTCGGGCTGCAACCATGGCGGCCCATTGAATTATACATTGAGTATACAATAAAGTAGTAACATGCCAACCATTTTAAGAGTCAAAACATCACAAGTTTGATCGAATTTATATAATAAAGTAGTAACATTTATAATATCAAATAAGTACCATTAGTTTTTTATTAAACATATTTTACAATATATCTATTCGGTGCCCTAACCTTTGCGTATGACCTCTCTATAATTTTAGTCACACATAAAATGGTTTGATTCTCTATGAAAATTTATAATTTAGAACGGAGGGAGTACCTGTCTTTTGGTTTTCTTTGTTTTCTTCCTCTTGGTACACATGTTATATTTAAGGTTTTGTTAGCATGTTGTATTTAGGTTAGGACATTTCAGGGTAGTAGGTTGTGTTTAGTTCACACGATTTTAATGTATTTGCATATACATTTATTCAAGTGTTAATTTTTCCCTCATTGTATTGATTTTTGTTCAAGTCTAGTTTTTGCATGGCTGTCGATAATAATATGGTCGGCATACACTGATTTTCTTTTATAAAATTAGGAGCATCCCTAAGGTGCGGTATCACTACAGTGCTCCCCACGTTCATGCGGAGAAAATTTATCTAGTGTTGCACCTCTAGAAGTGCATCTTTTTCTACTAAAACTATAGTAGGTGGTACAAGTCAGCTACAGCTACCACCATCTTGTAAATTTTGAGCTTGGAAAAAAAATACGTGTGCCACGAGGGGGAAAAAAAGGAGAAATCAGATAGCTATTGGGTTGCAGATGCAAGTAAACAGGACTCACCCAATCTTATTTATAATTTGACTCTCTCTCTTTTTCTTGCATGAAGATCCTTTCAGAAAAGTTAGTACTCATGTTCAAATTGTACATGATATTAGATGGTTGTATGCAGCATCTATCTAAGATTTTAGTGAATTTTCTCCACCAACTTTTGAAGGTGCATTTTGTACATGGCAACAGAGACGGAGCGAGGCCTATCCATCGGATGATCGTGTGCAAAATCAGTAGGACATTAATATTGTCCACTGCCGATCAAGAGAGCTGACACCAGTGGCTCTATCGTGATTCCACCCCTATAAGTCGAGACATGCTGTTCACTCATGCCGCCAGTGGTGTACTTTTTTCAAATTCAACAAACGTGCTTAAAATTTGGTTGTGTTTGGCGAATGCATCTAAGATCATAGTGATTTTTTAACCAACTTTTGAAGGTGCATTTGATAGTTGGTCACACGGGATGGGGGGGGGGGGGATCGTTTCACTTTCACGAGAGGCCGGCTAGTACGCTGTAAACGAGCCCAGTGGAAAAAAAAAAAGTCCACTTGATACAACACAGTGCCTAGAGGTCATACGGTGATGAATGTCGCACAGTGCTCGGGGGTGGTCCAAGCAGCGTCTGCCCGGGCAACCTCCCATCTGCACGGGTCCGAAAGGCCCCCATGCAAATAAATGCCCAGTTCGAAGTGGCAGTGCCCCTCCCTCTCTCTCTCTTCCTCCCCGGGCCCCACGCTACAGCGTCAGAGCGGTAGAGTGAGAAAGGGCTAGAGAGAGAGACGCACACAGAACAGAAGAGAGCAAGGACGACAGGGCATTGAAGCGGACACAGGTGTTGCACAGGGCCGTCTCTTTGTTTTCTCTCCTTTTCCCTTTGTGCTCGCTATGCTGCGCCTTTTTTATTCTTGCAACCTCACTAGTCACTCCACTCTTCCTCTCTCTCTCTGCTTTCTCTCTCTACCTCCTCTCTCTCTCTCTCTTGTCAGGCAGAGGCCAGGCCAGAGAGAGACGCTGGACGTTGGGCCAGAGAAGCGCGGCCGACAAAGGAAGAGGGAACAATAGAATGACTTGAATGAGGGGACACACAAACATGGGGGGGACTGCGTTTGCATCCGTCCATGCTCCCAACGAACGAAATCATTTCGCAATCCATTGCTTTATGATTGCGCCCTGACCGTCTCGCCTCTTTTACGTTTACCCCCTTCAGATTTTTTTTTCCTTTCCCACCATCAGCTTGTTTGTTTAGAGTGTGTTCAGATTGTAGGAACAATCTGCAATCTTGCAATGCCTTGAGGGTTACTGCTAATGCTTGGTTACGGAGTGGCAGAAGTAGTTGCATGCGCTGGTTAATCAGCAGTCTCATGATGTCAAATCAAAACAACCTATGTCACAGCAGGCAGGCACCGGCAGTAAGTCGAACGGTCGGCGCGGTGGCAGTTTTTTCTCATAGACCAGCAAGTTCCCCTATGTGAACCCACGCTTTTCCGTGCAACTTTTGTGACCTACTACTACTGTGTTCAGCAGCATGTAAAGGGTCTGGCCTACTTGCTTACTGTATTTGCTTGCTTTAGATGAAAGCACAGTAGAAAAATAGTTGGTTACATATCGCTGCTAGATACTGCAAGTGTTGTAACAGGTTACTGTATGGCAGACAAGGAATTGAAGGCGAGGAACACAGAAGATGTTGCCACACAATGCATCACCCACCAGTACTTGCCACACTTGGAGGGTTGGTGGCACCAAGCTAAGCTAGGCTCAGAAAAGGCTACACCCATCCCCATCTGCTGGAATGTACTGTCATTTTAGCATCCACGAGCATATATGGCGCACGCAGCAGGATGATCCTATCCATTACCTGAGCAAGCAACAGGTAACCTAGCCTATTTGCTCCTAGGTGAAGGGATGTCGCCAGTGATCGGCCGCCTGGTCAATCAGAATCAATGCTGGCTTTCATCTCGATCCCTAGCCTTTTTTTTTTCCCAATCAGAGAGGCATGTGTATACATCATCCTCGCCAATCATAAGAGCATCGATGTGATTCTCCCTCTCCGTTGGGACGCTATCGCAGGTTGGCACCAAACGTACCAGTCCATACGTCTCATCTTCATCTAGCTCGATGGGCGCCCTTGCATGCCGATCGGTATCGAAGTACTCCGGGAGCGTACGGCGGGCGGCATCCCTGTCGCTGCACCGCGGAGAACACCTGTACGTGACCAAGTGTTTCTTCTTCCGATCAATCGGCATATGCAGAGTTGCAGATGCAGGAGAGATCGATCGATCAGGACCAGCGAGAGGGATCGATGATCTTGCAGGCAGGGAGGCAAGAAGGCAGGGCAGATGGTTGCGTCGATTGTGGTTTATGCATGGCATGGCATGTACTTGACCAGCTAGTTTCTTGGACCACCTGACCACCATGCAGATCGAGCTAGGGAGCTGGACCATACTATTCACCCACATGAATCATTGACACGGTGGTACCGTACTGGGATATCGATTGACTAGTTGTAGCTAGGGTGATATGCCAGGAGCACAACACATCTCAGTGCCCTAACAAAGTGACAACCTAATCTTTTAGTAAAAGGAGATCGATGATGCTTTGGTCTTAATCAGACAGGTGTGTGTGCAATCAGCTGCTTAGTGTAAAAGCCTTGTCTTTAATTAGCTAAAATATTTGGTGGTCAAGGTTTTCACACCTGCGTGCTGGGAAAGTGCAGGCAGGCAGGCAGTGGCAAGCAAGGTACTCCAGTAACAACGACTGACACGGCCGGACGGGCAAGAACCTGCAGCGACTAAAGACGAAACCAAAGGAAGAGATCACACGCACACATACACATGCACGGAAAAAGGATGAAATCTTCGCCTTGAGTTAGATTGCTTCATGAGAACTCATTCCCTTTTCTTTCTTTTCTTCTTTCCAACTTTCCATGTGCTGATACGCTAGCTAGCTCCACACAACACTAGGCCAAGCAAGGCCAACATCAACCTCACCAGACATGGACGAACACACACGGCTCACTCGCACCACACACATACGGCTTTACGCCTCCTCGCTCTCACCATCATCGTCTACTACTACTACCCTACACCGCCAGCAGCGCCCGCCGCGGCACAAGGAAACAAAAAAGAGAGAAAGCAAGAAAGAAAAGGAAATCAGGAACATGGCCAATCTAAGAAATCACCCAAACATTGAGAGAGACACTGTAAGTCTTTAATTTCCCCCATGCTACCTCCGGTAATAATCCAGCTCCGACCCGGACCGGTGAAAATGCGGCTGCGGCTGCTCTTGTTGCTTTTGTTTTTTTTTTCTCCTCCTTTGCTGACAAAACTTGTCGCGTCGTCTAGAAGGAGTTGGGGATCAAGCATGCATGATATCAGTACTGCTACTATATCTCAATGAAGAAATTAGCCTCTTCTAGGTTCTGTGAGCTTCAGCGGCTAGTCATGATCAGCACCCTGCCAGTCCGGTCTCCCAAGCGTGAACTCCAGGCTCGGGCTGCTCATCTCATGGTTGGACACCTGCGAACTGCTCGATCGGCAAGGCTCCGCATTCTGAAACACATAGACAATTTGCACAAGAATTAGTGCATCATATATATATGCATGCCAATAATGGAACGTGCACATATAGACACACCAGGTAGAGAGCGAGAAACCATTCACAGACGACATATATACCTCAATTGGAGAAGACAGTCCTGCCAAGCGATGAGCGTCCATGTTGCATGAATTTGATGACAGCCATGGGTCCCTGTACAAGAGATTTTTTCCATTTAGCAAGGATGCCATAAACTTTCTAAAGATACTATGTCCAATTTGAGACTAGCAGAATAGTGAACTAGGCATTATTTCGTCAGTGATACAATTTTGGCAGTTTCTTCTGAAGGAAAGAATTATTGGGTGGTAGTATATGGTAATATTTCTATATAGGTAGGAGCATGGCATTCATGCACAATGTCCATTTAGCTTTGTCCAAAGTGTGTAACAACAGTTGCTCTCATGATCAGTTAGTTACAACTCCTTTCTAGGCAACAAGCTCTTAAAAGATGTTCCGGTTCAGTGCAGTCGTCCTGCGAATGTCACAGGGAGCTGATCAGCAAGCTCCTGTCATGAGAATACGGAAAACAAAGGCTGAAGCAAGGAATCTAATGCTTCATTAGAGGAAAAACGTATACCGGCTGAAATGCAGGAGAAAAATGGAAGCATCCAACATATTTGCTGATGTCATTTCCAGGATTCGTAAATCCTTTGTCTAAAAAATGATTCCCTAAAGCTAATTCTGCTAGGTATATAATCGCAGGCCCCAATGTCCATAGAGAACGTGTTCACGGATTCCCTACATTTTCGAGATCATGAAATAGCTGGCTGCCTATCTCTTCTTCCTTTTCATTGGGGATTTTGGTGTATCAGGAAAAGTGCATTCCTTTACCACTACTCTATCAAGATAATACCAACTACTTACTACCAAACCCTTCTAAAGTGCTTTTGTCTTGATTGGAACAAATATATA
Source organism: Digitaria exilis (assembly GCA_015342445.1). NCBI lineage: Eukaryota > Viridiplantae > Streptophyta > Magnoliopsida > Poales > Poaceae > Digitaria > Digitaria exilis. The sequence continues at coordinate 278,807 of JACEFO010002487.1, forward strand.
TACTGAAACATTAATGAATCAGTAAACTTTTCAATATATATACTATCAATCATGGTAGACTACTTTATTATGTGCTCAGAGTTATGTCCTAATGTTTTCCAACTAAATTTTTTCTTAATATGGACACTATTCAATACTATAAATTATTTTAATCTAGTTCTGGAGTTCATGGAAAGATCACTGCTGCCAATTTCAGTTGACTTCAAAAAAAAAATCTGGGGATGACTTCAAAAGTTTATTGCATGACTCAACATCTCAAACTTAATTAAGCAATTTGTTCTCATTTCTTGTCAATACTGATTGAAGAAAAATACACAAAGAAAGCATTGAATCAATAAATTTTAAAACTGTCACATTAAACAATCAAAGAAATGCACACTAGTTTCTTCTTTTAAGAAAATAACTCATGCTCTACTCGATCCATGAATGTTTGGTACAAACATTTTGGTCATCACTCATCACCACAATTACTGGTCAATAGGATTATACCACGTTGTGTCTTTTCAACTGCAGATCATTAATTTCCCTATGTACAATAGTCATGTTTCTGCATTAGTTTGGTGTAATGTACTAATGTGCACACAATGAACACAAAATGCCACCGATCGTCAAAACATTGTCTTTCCTTAATGAAAGAAGGGGGACAGGCGGTTGCCATTCACTACCACGACTGTATTGCCACCAGATCGTCTAAAAACGTGACGTATATGACTACATGTATTCGTTCTTTGACTTAAAAGGCTATGAATTGACAAGATAAGGTAACAAAAGGAAGAGTGCTTCAGAATCTGAATAGACTTGTATTGTCACAAGAAAAATGTATTATCAAGAACCAAGGTTGCTAACGATAATGGCATGGGCCACAGGAGAGAGAGAGAGAGAGAGATGGGAAGACAAAAGATGGGATGACGAGGGGCTACGGAGAGAGAAAGCTGAGGGGGGAAAACCAATAATCAAAGAATGAAAGTATGACAAAAGATGGGATGACAAGAAAGATGAAGTGGAGGAAGAGAAAAGCGAGTATATATAGACAAAAGACAGGCTCACCTGTACTCCTACTTGCTTCCAAATTGCTGAGAAGTCATGTTTTCTACCCAATAATCCTTGGTAAAAATGTCGAATCACATGTAACAAACCCAAATTGGTGAGACAAATCTAGCAGCAGCTAAAGGCCATAGTGCTACTACGCCTTTTTTGAGCTAAACTAGACTTGCTCAACCTAAGATTTACTACTCCTACATCATAATGTACTACATTGGCACTCCTACACCATCAGGCTTCTGAACCTAAAACTAGAGAGAGAAAGTGTGTATGTGTGTGGGTGCCGCGCAAATAATTGCAAAAGGGAAAAAGAAAGTCATTGAAGAGATTGACGATGGGAAAGAACCAAGAGTCCTTGGTTACATATTCCTAGGCAATAGGGCATGTCAGGTCAATACCCCATCCCCCTGGAATCAGAGCCATGCATTTATAAGAAAAGATAATGGAGTCCCCGGCCTACCCCCTAGTATATAGGATTGAGAGAGAGAAAGATGAGAGGAAGAGGACAAGGCCAGAGCCCAAGAACCTACACACACAATGACACAGCACGCAATGCTGCGGTAGGAGAAGCAGAGCTGATGTATAGTAGTGTGCCTATTTTTTTTTCATAATTTCACATAAACCAAAACACTGAGCAGAAGCTCAAGTCAATGAAGGTCATGGGATGTGTGGCCTTTTGGTCTTTTCTGCGATGACACAGCATTGCATTGGCCACCCAGAGATAGCTAGGCAGACCTGTGTGCACCTCTTTCTCCAGGTGTGCATGTCAGCATGTGTGTAGTAGTAGTGTGCGCCCCCAAAACATTCTTTTTAACCTTTTTACATCAAACCGAGCAAATATATATAATGCATGATTTGTACACTAGTATATGCTTATCACTTTTCACAGTACATACCGATGCAATGCTATTGCTAATTAAGTACCAAAAGTGCGGTGGCATCTTTTGGATTAAGCTAGCAATTGGACAAAAAAGATCACGCTGTTATCCCATGGCATGCCATTATTATCTGCGAAAGAGCAAAGCAAACGTGCGCATGTGTACTGGTTGGGGAACAAACAAAGGGGGGTTTCAGGTCATCAGATGTGAGCAAAAAACACATCATGCTGTCATTTAGTAGCAGCGCCACAGTACAGGAGTGAGCGAAGCGAGCTGAGTACCTTGACGAGTTGCTCCACCTGGTGCTCGTGTTCCCGGCCGACGACTGGTCCATGTCGCCGCCGCCGCCGCCTACCGAGCTCGCGGCGCCCTCCGAGGTGGACCTGTGCTCCCCGAACGGCCTCGAGCACATGTTGTCGCCGCCGGACGCGGCCTGGCCGGCGCCGGGGAAGTCCTCGTCGCCGGAGCCGCCGTCGTTGGGTCCTGAATTATTAATAACGGACAATGCCACCGTTAGTTAGATTAGCGTTGTGATTAGTGTCAGCTCCGTTGATTTTAGCAGCAGGAGGCCGACAGGGACTGATGAGGAAGCAAATCGATCAGGAGGAGGGCGCATAAATGGCAATGCGGATTAGCAGTCGTATCTTACTTCAAAAAAGATTAGCAGTGGTGTGTACCTGATGATGCCGCAGGCTTGTCAGTGGTCTTCACGGTCCGATACATCTGAAAGGGGGGAGCGAGGAAAGCACACCAAAAAAAGCAAAGCGATCAGGTCACAGGCCAACAAGGCAGTGGAGGAGGAGAGGAGGGGAGGGAAGAGACAAGGAAATGGATGAGCAGGTGGATCGGCGCGCAAGAGAACACCAGGAAATCGACACATGGAAATACTATGATGCCATGCCCTCTCTCTCTCTAGCTCTCTCTCTCTCTCTGGTCCTCTGGGAGGCCAAGGCCATGGTTCTTTGGAGCTGAGTGCTTTGGGCCGTGCGCGCACACACCTACACACATACGCTAACTAGGCGCGGATGCACATACATTGCATTATTGTGTAATGATGGCAACTTTTTCTCTCTCACTCACACACATCCCCACACCATGCATCTCTCTCTTTCTCTCTCCTCCCTCCACCAAGAATGGCAGTTTCTTGGTTACGAGGCCCATCGGTCCGTTTCACCGTCATTCACTCTGGAGTTACTGCATTGGCGTTCCTGTCTCATCCAAACAAGAGGAAGAAAGAAGAGAATGGCAGGAGCGATAGGGACGAGCAGAAAGCTCTGTGCTGGCGATGATGGAGGTGAGGAATTCAGAAGAAGCAGTTCCCCGGAGAGATGGCTGGCAATGGCGGCAGCCGGCAGCTAGCACGTACCTGGAGATGACTCTTGACGTGCGCTAGGGTCAGATCCTTCACGTCCATGAGCTCCAGCACCGACTTGGGCGTCGCTCCTGCAGGAAGGACGGACAGCGCGAGACACAAGGTGAGTGAGATTTTGATCGGAGATGGAGATCGGATGGGGATCGATCGAGGTGCAATAATTCAGTCACGCACTCTCGTGTCCGCCGAGGAGCTCGACGGCGTGGACGAATCGGGCGTGGAGCGTACTCGTCCACCGCATCCGCGGCGCCCGCATGCTCCGCTTGGCGGGGAGCTTGGGCATGAACCGGGAGCCCAGCCCGAACGGCTGCCCGCCATGGAGGTGGTGGTGGTGGTGGTGCCCGCCGACGATGCCTCCCAGGCCGCCGCCGTAGCCGCGGAGGGTGTCGGAGAGCATGCCGTTCATGAGCCTTCCCGACGCCGACAGCATCCGGTGGTGGTGGTGCGCGGCGGCGGCGGGGGAGAGGAACGCCGACGACGCCGGGTCGAGCGGCGGGGGAGCGAGCGGCGACGGCGACGTGGAGCCCAGCGAGGAAGGCCACGTGGCCGGGAGGTGGTACGGGCCATAGAACCCGAGCTTCTGATGGTGGCCGTCTCCCCCGGCGCCGGCGACCGTCGGCGGCAGGAAAGGGAATCCCCCCGGCCCGGCGCCGTTGTAGATAGGTATTCCCCGGATTGGCGCCGCCGCCGAGGACGACGCCCCGCCGTCGAGCGGCTGATGCAGCATCGGCATGGTGGGCATCAGCGCCGCGCCCGCCGATGTGGTGGCCGCCGACGATGGGCGGTGGTGCCGCCATGGCAGCGCGTCCGCGTGCACCTGCTCGGCCGGCGGCGACAGCGACAGCTCCGTGGACGCCGTGGAGCCGTTCAGCCTCCGCCACGGGTCTCCGCCCCCTGCGCCTGCGCCTCCGCCGCCTCCTCCCCCTACGGCGGCGCGGGCGCCGGACGGGCCGGACCCCGGCGCGCTGCTCGGCAGGCTGATGTGCAGCGACAGGTCCGGCGATGTCGCCGAGCTCGCCTCCATCGCCGCCGGCCGTCTACCTTTCGCCGACGCGTCTCTTCTCTGTGGCCTGATCGCACGCCGGCGGCCCGCACCGCTTGTCTCCCCTCTTCGTCTCCAGCTAGTAGGTTGGGGAGCTCATGCGATCGATGGATATATACACATATATGGAGAAGGAAGGAGATGGAGGAGAAGGTTCTTGGTGTTGTGTGGAAGAGGGGGGCTCTCCTTCTCTTGTTTGTGCTTCTGCTTTGGCCTTGGTGGGTGTCTGTGTCTCTAGTACTGGAGTTACTCCTCTCCTTTCTCTCTCCTATCTCTCTTTCTTTCTCTCTCTGAAGAAGATGACTATGAGAGGCAACCAGGGATGAACTGGTCTCTTGTGCTGTCCCTCCTTATTGCTACTAGCATAAAAAAGTTAGAGAGAGAGAGAAATTCAAGAGAGGGGTAGCTAGGAAGGAAGGTGAGAGAGAATGTGAGGTTATCTTGATATTAAGGAGAGAGGCAAGGATCACCATGACACCATGTATGAGAAAATGACACTTAGGGAGCAAGTGGAGTCAAAGGAACCATGGTTTTGTCTCCATACCTATACTACTATACATCCCCTTCACACACAATAAAGACTAGACTAATAAAAGATGCAGGTGTATACCATCCAGTATTATATACTTCCAACAAAAAAACACTACTTTGTGGTATTAAAAATATGTGTCCACGGTCACGTAGGAGCGTATATTGTAGGAGAAGACTGCATCTGATTTTCTTCTTTTGTTTTTTTGCAGGTGACTTGTGATCTGAATTTTTCAGCGTTTGTTTGGGGACGAAAAGGCTGTGTGAGCTCGTGCGCCTGGGATGCTTTCCCCCCCACGCCCCCAGGGCTTGGGCTCCCCTTTCTCTCTCTACAACTACAATGCCCGGCCTCTCTCTCTAACCCTGCCCTCTGTGGAGCACTGCACCCTTTTTTTATGGGGGAGGAGCTAGTCAGTCTCTCTCTCTCCCCCACCCTCCTCTCTCTACAAACACACAGCAACAAGGCTTCTCTCTGCAGTCTCTCTCTCTCTCTCTACAAACACACAGCAACAAGGCTTCTCTCTCACTGCTTGCAGAGTGCAGTGGCACCCCCATGGGGGGAGGGGGGGCTCAGTGACCAGCTGGTCCACATTCTGCAGTCACACCACCGGGGGCTCTCATCAATTTGCAGTGCACCTACATAGTAACCGAGTACTTTGTGTTTGTACAAAGTGGTGAGTTTCCTGCCAGCTGCATGTGTCAAGGTGTGTGTTGCTCCTGGCTTCCTGCTGGCTGCCTTTTTCACTAGACGCGCCCTCTGCAGACCCTTTGCCACCTGCATCTATCTTGTTCTTTCACACTTGATATGGCCAGCATCAGACGAAAAATGCTTACATAAGGTTTTTTGGGGGCATTGTGGTAGTTGGAGAAAAATATATATGTGTTTACGTCCTACTTATTAAATGTACACAATAAGTGCGACAGTTGGATCAAAGGTTTCGTGTTTGAACAGATAAAAAAAACATGACACCTGCCTTGCAGAGGATAACTTTCATTGCAGCAAAAACGGGTACCTTGATATTCATTACTTATTGCCGTTTGTTTGTCAATTTCTTCCACCGGTTCTTCTGAATTGTAGGTTTCGGCTTTTCAGTTCGTACCCACTTTTGTGTGGGCAAACCCTCAAACAGAAAAAAAACACAGTACTCTCACAAGTTATATTTGGGGCATCACGTTAGTCGGAGAAAAATGTGTTAGTGTTACTACTCATTAAACGTATTAGCGTTACTGACACATTTTTGGAGAAAAACATGTTCATTCACATCTTTTTGGTGTTTGGTGTGAAAGGTTTACTGATAGCAGAAAATGCCAGCATACACTTGCCCAGTAAAAGGTAGTCTTTATTGCAAAATAAAAACAGATACATTGATATTCATGACTTTTCTGTCACTTGCTCATCGATTTTTCTTCCGATTCATTTGAATTGTACAAATCTTCATGGCAAATAAAAAATTGGTATTCAGTAGGGTGTTCTTTGACTACTCTGCTAGTCATTTTGACCTATTTATATGAGTTGTAGATTTAAATAAATATAAACATGCTGTTCAAAATTGATTGTCCTATTATATATTTGTATGAAGACATGAATTTCGCTCAAGTTAGTTTGTGCCTACTGGTTTTGTCTTTTAATTGACACGGCCATCATATAAAACTGCTTACATAAAGAATCTTGGAACATCTAGTTGCATTGGTGAGGAAAGAATATGTGTTAGCATTTCTACTCATTAAGTGCGCCATTAAGGTTTTATGGTGTTTGTGTGTTTGAACAAAAAAAAAAACTCATGATATGCTCTCCTTGCAAAGGACAGCCTTCATTGCAACAAAAACGGATACCTTGATTCTTAACTTTCGCCACTTGTTGTTCAGCAATTTTTTATACTTATTTGCTCGAGTTGTGCATACATAGCACTTAAAACGGATATGTTGATATTTAAAGTTTTAATTTGTCACATCTTTTTTAGTAGTCACTTCGACATAACCTTTGAGTTCATTCAAATAAATGTAACCTTCATATAAAAATATTTATGTGACTCACTCTTGTTACTGTCTAGCATATATAGTTTTTGTGCTAAGTGGTCTATTTGTTTCAGTTGTGTGTATCAAGGTGATTGTTCATACTGGCTTGCTCTGCATTTGAAACATTCTCATGGTCTTTTGCCACCTCATTTAGTTCCTCTTGCACATCATTAAAAAAATAAATAAGGAAATGCCTAGATGAAGGATTTTTTAAAATAGTCCAATGGTAGGGAAACATGTTTTTGCATTCCTACTCTTAAATGTACATAGTAAGTATGGCGACCTAATATTTGTGAGTAATTGAACAGAGATGGATATCATGTCACTCATGATCCATGTTGGTATTTTCTCTATCGGTTAATATGGTAATTTCTTCTGAGTTGCATCATGAGTAATTTCTTTTTGCCATGTTTATGTTCTGTAAACATTTGCTTCACAATGTGCTGTTTTCTCCATCGTGTCATGAAAAATAAACCACTTATAGCATCGGGCTTTACATTCTTTTCTCCCCAATTGGCCTTGGATGCATGTGTACCCCTAGCTAGCTGATTAAACTAACAGACCAAAGTGATTAGAATAAAAATGGTACTTCCCCAAATCCAGAACCAAAACCCTTCCTGAAATCTTCTACTGCCCCCTTGCATGTCTTTCCCCAAGATATTCCATCTAATCCAGGGACAACCCTGTCTGGGATTACTATGTCACCTCCACATGACCAAATCGATGCAGGGACACGCATATGCATGTATACCAATGCAATGCAAGTTGACTCTCTGCTGTGCTCATCACATGATCATCATATGGCTCCAAGCCCCAAGGCTCCATCTATCGGCAAGGCCTACATGCCTGCCTATTCCCATCCCCTTGCATGCTCAGGCATTGGGAACAACTCCTAGTCTGAAATATTCTTTGCTTCAAGTGTACATTTCTCTCCCTTTTTGCCATTTTTGAGCAGGGCTACTAGAGATCCAAATCATTTTGGTTAGGACTGGTAAGGCGTAGGGCCTATATAGACCGTCCATTGTGCGATCAACTTAAAATTAATAAAATAGGAAATAAGATCGCTCGCCTTAACGAGTGGCGAGATAATTCAGTTTCTACAGTTTGGCTGTGTTATGTGCCCACTTAGAAAGCGTTCAGTCAAGCTTCAAAAACTTTAGCCACAAATACAGAAAAATATGTGCCATGATATATATGAGAGTGGATCTCTTTCAAGAATACAGTGAATATATTTTTAAAACTACGGAATAGTTTTCAAAAGCAATGTTCGTGTTTGAGACAGTGTAAAACAGAATGTGTAGTACAAACAAGAGAAATATATATATGGATGTGACTCGACGATGTACAAAGCTTACACAATCAACAGGATCAAATTATCTGCCCTGCCACATAGCACTCAGCTATTTAAAGAGCGCGAGACTGTTGAGGGTAGCTGAATGTTACTGTTGAAGCCATAACATCAGCTGCTTTCACTCTCTTTTTCTCTCTGATCTCTCTCTCTCTCTCTCTCTCTCTCTGCTACTAGTCCTCACACTGGATGAAAACCTTTCTACTAGGCCATGGCCATGCATGTACGAAACATTCAGAACGCAAAGAGACACTACCATATGGCTAGATCATAACTCGCGCTTGCCACTCACAGTCGAATGCTTGCAGGGGGCAGACATTTATGAGCTTGATAGAGATCGAGAGCACCATGCACAGCAGCAGCGAGATCGATCCCATGCGTGTCAATCCGATCGGCGGGTAGCTCTCGATCGATCGGAACGAAGGGCCTGCGGCGCGCCGTCTGCATGTTGCCCTGCATGCACGGCCGGCCGGTGTCGTCCGATCGACCGCGCCATGTACAGATCGATGCGTGTGTGCCTCCATGCAGCCACATGCTTGTTTCACAGAAGCCAGCAGAGCGAGCATGGTTTGCAGCTGCAGCTACAGTGGCTACATTGAACACGCAGTGAAATACTGGAGCTGATCATGTATGTCGCAGTGTAGATGCTACAGTGCCAGCTCCATGCGTATATGCGCAGCCTGTGGCATGATCTCTGCACATCATACCGTTGGCTGTGATTGTCCACGGCCTAGAGACCTAGCTAGCTAGTAGCTACGGCTCATGCTATAGAGGTCGTAGGGGTGTGACTGTGTGAGTATACGTTGACCTTTGTACGTAGTATATATGGCGACCAAGTCTTGGTATAAACTGGAATTTCGATTGGTTCGTTTCAATTTCTTCTTCACCAGATCCACTCACTTTGTTCTTTACGCTTCTTTGTACATGCTTCACTTTTGCATGTATATATATAGTAGTATAATACGTTTCAGATCTAAGGGACCTTTCACGAGTGAATTTGACATGCCATTTAATTTGGAGAGAATCGTCAAATCGATAGATGTCCTACAGCAAAACAAGAAACACGTGCCCGTGACAACCTTCCACAATAATCCATGATGGAGTATATGACAGGGTCGTTTGGTCGATCGAACTCCCAGCTAGCTGTACATCGTAAGCATCAGTACCAGTAAGAGTCTCTGCTGCTCATCGTAAGCATCAGTACCAGTCAGCTAGCGTCTCCTAGCTCTATCTGATTTGACGACGCAGCAGCTGCCCAATGAATCGGCAAGGACTCTTCGACTGGCAAAGAAACTCGGAGCATTATCTCTCCCTTCTCTACTATAGCTTGATTGATATGCAGTGACTATAATGTTCCAAGATGTTTCGATCTGGCACCTGCCGTGATGGCAATCGTGTCGTGGAATTTTACGCCGTTCGATCGCGAATGGGTCGCCCAAGGAACGACGCCGTCTCGTTCAAGGTGATCCAAAGGTTTGTGACCTTTCTTGCCCACAGTCGTTGACGGTGTCGTAATCTTCTTTTATCCATCTACTCAATTAATCCCTTGTCAGCAAAAAGGAAACTTTTTTTATATATTAGAGTTATAAAAAATACTTTTCGTTCCGACCGGAAAACATGCCAGCGGCGATAAAATTTTTGCAGTCGTCGGAATTCCCAATCAGGAGGAGGAGGAGGAGTAGTTCAAAAAAATTGGGGCTAATTCGCTTTCTATTCCTTTTTTTTCCTCTTTTTTTTTTCTTTCCAGAATCTTCCCCGTGTACATCATGTTTTGTTGTTGTCTCATACGGTCATGCATGCCATAGAAGTTAGAACAGAAACAACGAGGCATCTCTCATGCTCGAATGGCGACGAAAAGAATTTATAAGCTTTCAAGGACACGTATGCGTGCAGGTCATCAAATAAAGAGAGCGTATATGCTAGCCAGAGTACCTACGTACTTCCATGCGTGGAGGTCTAAATAAACTTTAAAGGAAAGAAAGGGGAAAAAAAAGAATCTTGCTGGAGGACCACGTTGGTAAAACAAGAGGTAACCATTTCTCTCTACTCCTTCGGACAGGTCCGTTCAGATGTCACGTACACAGCGTCCTTTGCTCGCTGCTATCGACACTGTTACAGACGTGTACACTGATGGATATGATGTATGCTGGTTTGTCAGCGATCAGTACCACCGTCCCTGAAAATATTACAAGGACACGCGCAGCCTGTGTATATAGCGCACGTAATACACCCCTGCATTTGTACGTACACACATACGTACAGATGCCTGATATCAAACACATACCCACCTAGAGTGTCCACCTAGGATCATGTGAAATCTAAGTTATGTAATTATTAAAAAAATCTCAAAGTCCACCAATATAAAATTTTAAATTACTATTTATATAATCATTACTTTATTACTTATGCTGTTTTTATATAAAATACTAATCATGATGTGTGTTATATATGTATGAAGGAAGAGACAATATTAACAATTTTTTATGTTGTTCGCATAACTGAAACAAATGGTTCAATTAATACATATCAAACACACCTCGAGGTGTGATGCAAAGTGAAAAAAATATTTAGTACATGAAAGAGAGTATGAGATACATAATTATAATCATGAAAGAGATATATGAGATACATGAAAAAATGTTAGAATATTGTGTTAGAATATTTAATACATGAAAGAGAGTAAGAGATACATAATTATAATTATTATCCATAAATCTTATTTTATATCAATTCTAACTAGCCCACGTGGGAGCATGGGTTGATAAGCTAGTGATTTTAATTTTTTTGCATCATTTGATTCTTGAATTTGTTGCGCTTCTCCGTCATTGTTTACAGTTACGTTCTTATTTGTATCCATTTTCCTAATCTTTGCAAAGTGCTTCACATTTTTTAAAGCAACTTCTCCATTCATTTTTATTGGTCATTTGCGACTCTTTGCGGGCTTCAGAATTCCACTTTTAGACTATTGTTCATAGATTTTAAATTAATAAATACTGATGTTCTTTTGTGAAGAGTACAATTCATAGTTTGACACGTAGTACTAATGGCCAAATTTCTTAACTTAAGTGGTCCCTGACATGTTTGTTTTGGACGGCTGGTAAGTTCGTACATGCGGCAAGATGGACATTAAGAATGCTAATTCAAAGGTGTACATGCGCCCACAAACCTTTTCAATGCAATTATGCCTTGAAATTTCGGTTAACAACGAAGATCAATGTTAATGCATGTGCCATACATGATGCTGACCCTTTTGATTAGGGAGGACTAAATGTGTTTTTTAGCTCCCACATTTGCAGTCATGTCTTTTCCTTCAGGATGATTTACCTGTTGTTTTAGATCCATGCACACATAACAAGGGCAGATCAAGTTCATACTTTGCTATCTTTTATGTAGCTTGCATCTGCTAATTTCCATAGCCATGTCTCCCTCGGGATACAACTTAACAGTTCGCCGCCGACTGGTGTGGCGTCCAATGGGAAAATGTTCTGTCCACATAAATAACACAAAAAGAACTTCCTGAAAATGGCATCTACTATTTCAAAAACAAGTGCTCTGATTCTTGATGTAGAGATACTAGCATATATATATATAAACAAAACTAACATGTCACTCATTTCGAAAAAGAAAACTAGCATTTCATTTTCTTCCTCACAAACTAGTTAGAAAGCAAATGGTTGCGTTAAGCTGTAGTAATATCTTATTGCATAATTCCTTCTGTAATACTTGAGTAATGTTTACTAACCGAGAGTATATCTCTCTTTATTTATCATAAGACATGAGTATTATTCTGTTGTAGTAGCAGAGATACAGGCACTCCAAAACCCCACACAGAGGGCGAGACCTTGCAGCCAGCAGCAGCCAATGGTGTGGCAGCTTCCAGAACCACACATAGAGAGAGCTAGCGCCTAGTGCCACCAAGATCCCGCCACGTGCGGCTCAGCCACACGCACGGACGGCTAGAAATCATTGGGTAATGATGTCGCTGTGATTGGCGAGATAAATTAAAGAAGTCAAAGCCTAGGGATTTGGAGTAATTTACCAGTCACAGAGTAATTAGCGTTCTGACAATGCCTCTCGGAAGCAGTAAAAATTCATAGGAGAAGCAGCGACAGGCCGCAGAGAAGACGGAGGAGAATGAAACGGGTGGGTGGAATGGAGGCAAGATTCCCGGGGTTGCATCACGTGAGCTGGAGATGTCGTCACGTGACCCTGGCTTCGCGGAGTAAAATGAGACCACTGGCACAGCACTGATGCTGACACTTGGTCAAGTGTCAATCTCAGGTTCATTAATCGCTTATTAATTGGTCAGCTGGCGATTAGCTTGTCTGGATTAGTTAACACTAGATTAGCAGCGAGCCCTATGGGTGAGGGTTATTTTTATCCGACCAAGACATTCGCTTGCAGCCGCATCAAGTGGAGCTTTTGTTATGTTTAGCTGCACTCGTACGCAAAATATTCTCCTTGTTTGCTAGCAACAATGTCAAAGGGCAGCTATAGAGTACTCCGGTGTCTACCACAGAGTAAGTATGAAGAAAAGATGGCTTTTGGACCGGTTTAGGCTCTGTTTGTCACACCCCCCCCCCCCCCTCCTTTGGCTAGATTGTATATTTTGTGAAGCTTTGTATTGGCTCTTGCTTTCTACTTCACTTTTGGACGCAATAAATATTCAAAACCATTCTCACAGAATATATTCTATTTGTCCGCAAATTAAGTGTACTTCGTGCTATGTACTCAAACAAAAAATTATCACGTGCATAGCTGAAAATGCACTTATTTTCTGACAGAGGGAGTACGTAGAGTAGTAGGAAAAAAAACACTGTGCAACAATGCAACCAGCACCAACTAAAGCACATAACAATACATGAAGCTCCATTTGGACTTCATTGCGGCTGTTGTTACTTAGTGTGAGAAGCCACAATCCCCTCATTTACAAAGAAGTGATGTGTTTAGGCTGGGTGTCAATTTCGAACTTTGTTTATAATTGTTTGTAAACCAAATTTGAATATTTAAGAATGTTATGAGTGAGTTTATATAAAAGAACTTGTTTAATGAAAGTATAGTGTAAATATATTACAACAAAGAGCACTATTCAAAAATTTATTTTGTACACCATATTGATGTACAAATTAAAAGGTCACTTATTTTTCATTGGATGGGGTATAAATACAAGGGGAAAATATTGCGAAGAATGCACATACAGATAAGCATAAACGAATGTTTTTTTAATAAGCTGACACTTGGCCACATTCAGGAGAGGAGCATTCTACTGTTAATCTGACATTTTAAGGGCATCTATGCAATGTAGGTAAGAGGATGTGTTTCTCGCAGGGGAAACTAATAATGTGCAGCCCCACAGACAGTTGCCTTGAGTTGCATGCAAGAGACAGCATGCATGACAGAGGAGAAGAGTGGGATTAAAACGAGAGAGAAGCTTCGAGGTAAGAGTAATCCCACAGGCAACGACCTCACTTACTTGGATCCTATGCCTTGCAAAGGCACGTGAGGTCAATGACAGCTTAATCATCGTGCTTCCAGGAACATTTTGGAGAATGGAATGCTCCGTAGATTCTGCACAATTCCCTTTGACTTGCCCTCTTCTTCTCTCTCTAGATCTCTACATCTCTCTCTCTCTCTCTCTCTCTGGCTCTCTCTCTCTCTCTATCAACATTCTTGAGAGTCATGTGGGGCCCAGCTGGGAGAACATCCGAGCCCAGGCACGTCTAGCTCAAGTCACCACCTTACTCTTATTACACAGTGACTCAGTGAGCGAGTGGGGGCCTGTTCTGTTTTGTCCCTCTCGCTCTCACTGAGAATGGGGTGGTTTGCCATGTGCGGGGGTTGTACCGGTGGCCGTCCGTCTGCCTCCATCCAGTGCGAGGAATAATTAGCAGCTGGTACAGCGATTCGGGCGAGATTCCTTTTGCAATAGCGGCAAAATCCCTCCTGCTGGTAACACAATTACCAGTAGTAGTGATATGCCCATGTTACTAGCTTTTTCAAGTTTTCCCGTGACAGCGAGAGGTGGGCGTCGTCGACTATATAAGAACAGCCTCCCAATTAGATCGTCGTACCATTTTCGGCCATTGTAGAGAGAGAGAGAGAGAGAGAGAGGAAATCTGTGCTCTTGTGCAATCGACAAAATAGTGTACTACCTCTGTTCTCGTTTAGATGACGCCGGCTTGCTCAAATTTGAGCTATGCAGCGTCAAATAAAAAAACGGAGGGAGTAATTAATTGGGAAAATTTTGTTTTAGTAAACACAATCTTAAATGACTCGAGAACCCATCAGTTCGGTGTGCATACCACCCCAGGGCCAGGCCAAGCCCATCCAAAACACAATTCAATACATTACAAAAGTTTACAAAACCTATTTGTCAAACTAATTGCTCCACCGCCGCATGGCTTTATTATAAACTCTCGCAACAACAATATAATGCTGGTCTGATTAATTGTCAACATTCCTCTACACATTCTCAACCAATGAACTGATCTAGGTGCATCATATATCTGCGCATGTTGTCTTTTTTTTAGAAAAAAACAATCTTCTTGGCATAAGCATGTGAGCAAAGTGCAAATGAGAGGACTGAGGTGTTCAGTGACCACATACCCATGCCATAAACCAATTAAAAGAAGATGGGGGCCATATATGATAAAGGCAGGGTACATGGTGGGGGTGAAAAGAGGATGAACAGTGGATGGCATAAATGGCGCTCGATGATCCACCCATCAGCAGGCAGCTAGCGGGTGGCAGTCGCCCGTCACTTAACTCCTCTTCGAGTGCATGGCATCATGCAGATGCAGTGCAACGGCGATGCTATTCCAAAATTTATTTAAAGGGTGATGGATGGATCTCGATGGCATTCATTCACTCAACCATTCACTTTGCTTCTGGTCCATGCATGATGTATATATCTCCATGCATTGCATGCACTGACCATGATGCGCGCGTAGAGAGAGAGAGAGAGAGAGAGAGAGAGAGAGAGAGACGGCGACGACGACGAGCTCTATAGGGTCGGGTAGGCGCGTAGGGGGAGGAGGGAGAGCTCGTACGAACGCTGTCTCCGCTCGGTTCAGACAAACTGTTGCGTTTCGCCTGCTGGTCTCTAGCCACCACGTGGTCGTGGCCGGATTGAATGCCAGCAAGGACCAGCCATGGCCGGCCCATGCATGCATCACTCAATGCCAGTAGCTGCCTGCCCTGCTTGCCTGCCTGCTTCATTACATGCACACAAGAACCGGTGGATCGAGGTCGACCAGCTCATCATATCGATATGATGGTGCCGCGTGCGTATGCATGCATGAATTTCCATGCACTGCAATTGCAGTGTGTGTCCCTGGATTTCCCATCGCAGTATGGCACACTGTTTCTTATTCGTGCACAAGTTCAGTTCATAGTAGCAAAGGAAATAAAAAAAAATCCAGTCTCTGTGCCCGTCTCTCTCTCTCTCTCTGCTACCTCTCCGATCGACCCGGCGACCTGTCATCTTTCACAGTTTTACCAAGGCCGCCTGCATGTGTACGTATATATACTGCCTTCCACCTTCTTTGATGTGCAGTACTCCTCGCGTATACGTTATGTAGAGTACTCCTCTCCGGCCAGCTTGTAGTTTTGTACAGTGGCAGCTAGCCATCCAGCTAGTAGGAGTCTAGCTAGAGCCCCGGCCCGTCGTCCGCGCATCGCACCATCCCTCTCGGGAACACGGACACGACGCGCAGCAATTTTTAGGTCAAGGGATCGATCGACACATTTATATCTGCCCTCGATTTTAATACGGCCTGAGAGGCGAGCAGTGCACGAATACGCATGCACTCCGTCCTCTAGGGCATATGTAGCTGTAATAGCGCCGGTGGTCGATCTCAAAAAGAGACATGTGGTTATTCCCTCTCTCATCACAGTCGCCATGGAAATTTGCAGCACGGTTGGCCGAGCATTCAATGCCCTGCTGCCTGCATCAACATTTATAATCTCCTGTGGAATCTTGCACGCTTGTAGAGAAGGGTCGACCACGGAGTTTATAATCCCGTGGCAAATCCGATGCAGTTTGTAGTAAACATTTTGCTCATGTAATAAGGACGATGATCTTGCTTGAACCTGTCCAGCCTGTCCATTTCTCCCCCCTGACAATAATCTCCCTCTCTCGATGAATATCCTAGCTTAATCTGTACAATAAAAGTAGTTTGAAGTGATTTTTATACCCAGTAGTATGTACATGCATGATGACGTACGCCAATATTGCTATTGCATTGCTAGGATCTTGAGTACTACATGGTGCATGGAAAAGGCTTGTTGGACGAAAGGCTTTTCATTGGATCGTGCTGCACTGTACTGCTCTATGGTATGCTACACCCTGGTGGCGGTGGGGTCGGTCATCTGGTGGCACTTAATACTCGCATTTGCAGCGATGCAGAAGCAAACTTCACTATTACTAGTCCGGTACGTGCTAGACCCTGTTTGTCTTCCTCGTGTGGGCGCTGGCATGCATGCGTCATGCCTGTCATGCACGTCGCCGTGCATGTCCCTCACGTACGATGCTCAGATTGCATTTACCATTTCTTTTTAATTCATATCTCAAAAGAAGCATATGAAATATACTATGTGTCTTTTTTGTAATGGAAAGAATGCTCGGGCTTCATCCACTTCGAAAGAAGAGGGATACCACTCCACAATTGTTGCAAGCAAATGCTAGTTCTTAACGAACTACTACCTTTTGCTTTTGCTTTATACTAAATTGCGCCTCGGATCCTTTAGTTGTGTTGTGTCTACTCATCACCTACAGATCCCTTCGAATACGGGAACACATCAACATACAGTATTATTGAGGAGTGGGGAGAGTACATTTATTTCTTATATATATCTATAGTATATATAAATACACCGGTAGATGAAGAATTAATTATTGTTTTATTTTATTATTATTATAAATTATCAATAGTATCACCAGTGCAGGGATACCACCATGACCGTTCCAGTTGATGATCTGCAGCTTTATTATGCTACTGTTGTACACCTCATCTCTCTGATGATCACTTAAATATTGCACAGCTCGTGCAAATGCTTTTGTTCCCTCAACTATAGTACTAGGCATATATGATAAGACAACACAGTATATCAACTATTCTCTCGATCGGTGCCACACACCAAATTAACAGCATTTCCGGTCTTTTCGCGTCATCATCTGCTGTGTACTACAGTTATAAGTAACATGCTATTACTCAATTTAGCATATTATAAGGATGACTTATGGCTTTAGAATGCATGTGCTGTGTTTAGTTTGTGAGGGGAAGAAAATGACTTTTTTTTGGACAGCATGTTCTGTGAGAGTAATGGATAGGTAAGTTGGAGAATGAGTTTTTTGAAAAGCGTGTTAGGGATGAATAGGAAATTGAAAGTACTTTTGGAATTAAACACAACCATGGAATATAATTGTAACATCCCTAGTTTTAGTTAACCTTAAAATAATGTTAAAGTTAAGCCAAGGCTAATTAAGCAGGGAAAACAAAGAAAATAGGAAAAACCAATTAAATTGAGCCAAAATCATTCAAATGAGCCCATAAGGAAAACTTTGAAAATTTCCAAGAAACTTGAAAAAGTGCAAATATAAAAGTTGTAGAGTAAGTCAAACCAAGCAACTTTCATTTTCAGACCATAGCCTAAAAATGCTTGGAAGCCTCTCAAAACTTCAACCCCAATCTTGGAAATTTAAAATTTCAATTCAAATTCAAAAGCTGAAATGGAATCTTAGCCAAAACTCAAGATTTTACCACAGAACATCAAAATCTCCCAAAAGCAAAGTTGTTCTTCATCACATTTCAGAACTTTGCCTCTTTGGACACTTTGGCCAATTTTGCCACTTAGCCCCTCGAATTTCAGAAATTCAGTTCAAAACAGGGATTTACCCCTTTTTGAATTACAGCCAAGATTTAAACTTTTTCTTCAAATTTCCAGTGCAGTAACGTGTCTAATGAAATTCTAGACAACTTTCATGTTGGAAGATTTTCAAGTTATGTTCAAAATTTTGAAATTAGAGCCATGCCAATCAATTGACTTTTGCACCGCTCACGGCGTGCTCACGGGATGCCAGCGCGGCGCTCGCGCGTGCCCGAGCTCGCCGCCGGCAGCTCCCGTCGCCGTCCGTCCTCGCCTGCGTCGACAAGTGACACGGCTGGGTGTCCCCCCTCGCCGCGCATGCGCCTGGCAAGGTCTCACGGTCGGAGGCGCACTGTAGCGCTGACCCCGCGCTCGCCACCGCGTCGCCGCCGCGGACCGCCGGTCCTTGCCGTCGCCGCCGTTGCCCGCCGGTCCAAACCGCGACTTTCGCGTCCCCCGCGTGCTCCTTTCCACGCTCTGTCGCCTCACGCCTCGCCCACGCGCGTCTGCCGCCCGCAGCACGCCTGCGCGCGCGCGTTGACACCGCGCGCGGCGCCAACACGGCCGCGACATGGCTCTGTCGCCGCGCGACGTCACCGAGCTGTCCCAGCCCTCCTCTCGAGCTTGCCGAGCATCCTCTCACTCCCCTCTCGCTCCTACATAAGCTCTCAACAGTTCCCCTCGCTCAAAGCACCGGAAAAACCTCGCCGGAGTCCACAGAGAACTCCGCCGCCGCTCGCGCACGCGCACAGCCCGTTTCCCTCCACCTCCGGCCAAACCAAGGGCACCATTAGCTTCCTCGTGTCACGCTGGTGCTCACCGACCCTTTCCCCGAGCTTCTCCGACCCCGACGTCGCCGGCAGCCGCTCACCGGAGTTGCCGAGCCGCCACCGTCGTCGCCGAGCACGATTCCGGCCATCCCCGACCTCGAGACCTAGCTCAAACGAGCCGTGGTGAGCCCCTCTTCACTTTCCCCTACTTCCCCGGCCCGGTCTCGCCGCCGTTTGGCCGGCGTAACCACGCCGGCGAGCCCTGGACTGAAGTGTATCTTCAACCTCTGTCCAGGGGGCCGAGCGCAAAAGTGCAGGGGCCTGTTCGTAAGAAGTTCAAAAGTTCTAGGGTTCCCCGCGTAAAACAGATTCTTAATTTTTGGATTAAATCGCTGAGATCTTCAAAAATTCGTAGAAAATCGTAGAAAACTCAGAAAAATGTCAAACCAATTTTGTAGTGACCAGTGAATCTAGAAGAACAACTTCTTTTTGGAACCTCACTCAGTTGAGCAGTAGATTTTGAAATATAAATTCATTTAGGTTTGAGCACATTTCATCATAGTTCAAAATCTACACATGCACTGGAGCTGAGCTTGGGATATGTTGTTAAGGTGATTATCATTAGCCCAATGCGCAAAGGGTGCACAAAAATTTCCAGTAGATTTAGGGTTATGATTTTCCAAACATATACCCTGCTGTTTTGGCAAATAAATCATAGAAAATAAATTACTCAGTGAAAAATCACATCCTTCACACAGAAATTCAATCAAGACATAAGAAACCTTAGAAAAATGAAAAGGATAATTTTTGGACACTAGAAAATGGCTAAATGATTTTTGGTAGTTTAAATATGGTGAAATTTCACAAAAATAACCAAAAATCAAAATCACTTGCAAACGTGCAGAGATGTCACTCTTGACATCCTAAGCCACTGTGCCAAGTGGTTTGGATAAAAACCTTGCAATTATTTTGTTATGATTTTAGTTTGAATTTAGGCAAAAAGATGAGAGAAATTGTAATAAATTATAGAAAAATTATTTGGAGCCAAACTTTGGGCTAAGCTTCTGCCTTGGCATGAGTGAGCCTCTAGTCCAATGGCACCTAAAAATAATGTTCC
The DNA here is from genome assembly GCA_015342445.1 of Digitaria exilis. Classification (NCBI taxonomy): domain Eukaryota; kingdom Viridiplantae; phylum Streptophyta; class Magnoliopsida; order Poales; family Poaceae; genus Digitaria; species Digitaria exilis. The sequence goes on from JACEFO010002487.1 coordinate 298,786, forward strand.
TAAGGTCACCTTTTGAATAATGGAAAAAGGACTTAAATGAAGGAAAAGAGAAGAAAAAGAAAAAGGAAAAGAGAAGAAAAAGAAAAAGGAAAAGAGAAGAAAAAGAAAAGAAAAGAGAAAATCTAAAACTCAAAAATCAAGGTAAAGGTTCAACAGGGAGATGAAATATTCACTTATAACTAATGTTATCCTTTCCAACTTATCAAACAAGATCAAAATAAACGTGCACTATTTAAATCTCGATACTTAAGCATTCCATGCATTTCGTATAGATTCGGGTCTCGCCGACGGAGTCTACGAGCTAGTCCCCGCTGCCGAGGAGGTCACCCAGGAGTCCGAGGTGAACGTGGTGCACGTGGATCCAAGCCCCGAGCAGGAGTACCGCTTCGAGCCGGAAGGCAAGCCCCGGAGCATAACCTAACTTTACTTACGCAATTTAATTGATCATATGTTTGTGCATTTAAGTTTCAAGGAGTTGAATGAAACCCTAGATTGCATGATCATAGGTTCCTTTGATTGAACACTAGTATGTTAGGTTCGATAGTTGCTATGCTTAGGAACGATAGAAGTCGAGTGTTTTCCGACACTCGCGAGATATAGGAGTTGTATGACTACTCATATCAGAAACACTATAGATGATGGACGGATGATTGTAGATACCCGTCTATCGATGTTTAAGTGGAAACATGTGGTACTTTTGTGTCAAGCGTTTGAACGTACCACACATATGCACGGTTTATGGGACCGGTAAGTCCCGGTATCCGATTGATGCGAGCAGGTCCGACAGCTCATTTGTCTTGGAAACGTTATCCCATGGGCACATGAGGGTAGTTGCGTGAGTCCCAGTAGTGGTAAACCTTTACCCTGAGGCAGTGGGACTCGGGAGCCACTCGCAGAGAGAGGAGAAAGGATTGGGGTGTGTTGGCATTTCCAACCATTCCGTATGTTTGGGTTTTCCCTGGCCAGGTAGTAAATTCGGTTCGAACTGTCCGCTTCTCGCGGTTAATGAGACTGCTTGACCGATGTATGGCATATTATGAAATGGAACTTGGAAGGATGAAATCTTTGTATGAAATAATTGTATTGCAAAAACTTGATTGTTTAGCTAGGCTCACCTAGAATGGATAGACTAAAGAATTAAAAGTAAATTAAAAGAAGTTAGAGAACAGCTTAGTCGCTTTTGGCAAAAGAACCCCACTAGCCAAACAGCCTCTCATCTTAGGAGTCGGTGATGTAGTGATCACCAGTCGGTTAAGTCTTGTTGAGTATAACTAGTATACTCAGCCTTGCTTGTGGCTTAAATTTTTCAGGACCGTCCCCTCAGGAGGTAGCTGCCTCTATGGCTTGGGCCTCCCAGCTTCCTCCTGGTTACAGCATCGAGTGGGAGCCGGCCTCTCCCGAGGACCGTGAGGAGTAGCGTCACGGCTGACTTCATCGTGACGATACTTTGGATCGTCGCTAGTATCTCGTTTATTTTCCGCTGCATGAACTCAAACTTATTTAATTTCCGTATCATTTCAATTTGGTTGTAATAACTCTAAGACTTGTTGTAATTTAATTTGTGGAATGATGTGATCTTTGGAAAGCTCGCCTTCGAGCGAGTGTATGGACGGACGATCTTCAGTAGCCGTTGGTCGAGCTTGACTCGACGGTCGAATCCGCACTTGGGAACATTTTAGTGTATTAGCACCAATGGAAGGTGGAATATACTTAAGTGGGCCCATTTCTCGGGTGAGATCGCTACAGCTGGTATCAGAGCCGACGTTCATACGCACCAAAGAAAGCATCAGGCCCTAACCACCGTTTTCTAAAATAAAACCTACCAAACCCCGATTCCATTGCGCCTAAGCAAATGGAATGAAATAGGATCGTTAAGGATAAAACTAGAACGTGAAGTCCTTAAGGGTTAAGGGTTGCGCTTTGTTAGGTGGCATAGTCTAACTTAGGATTGATGTTTGCTCTTTCATGAAACCCAATCTTTAAAAGGCTTTTGTCGCGAGTCCTCCGACTGGTACGTAAGGTTTACGAATAGGAGTCCGACTAGACCTATAGAGAGAGACGCGTCTATGCCTCGCCACCGGCACTAACTCCGAAAGTCAAGTCTGACTTAAAATGTGAGGACGCTTAGATCTTGCATGCATCTCTTAACTAAAATCGGAGTAATAATAAACTTAAGAGAGTCAAAACCCAACCGATCAAATCAATTTTATGAATTAAATTGTGACCTTGTGCTTCTAAAATTACAAGGGACGACAAATTGAAATAACATTTTTATACCCCCATGTCAGTTATACCTATCCTAAAATAACCAAGTTGTGTGAAATTTTTATAAACAAATGTCACGCCAAAAATAAGGACCTCGGATTTTCATAATTCAAGTTATGCCCAAAAACCATACACCTCGGTTTATGAAAAACAACAAAACAACGATGGAAAACTAAATTTGCAACCCCGTCCAAGTGATCTAGTGCTAAGCTGAATGCCACAGTTAGTGGGCACTAGTTTTCTTTTCCCGAACAAAGATAAAAAGTTTCAACTGTTGGAGCTGAGAGCTACGGCTTTTCATCTACGAGCTCGCTATCTGTCCACAAAAGTTGTCCTTTCATTCAAACTCTGACATCTTTTCCGTGTGTTCTGCTCTTCGACAATTCCCTTGAAGCAAGAAAATATAAACGACTTCCCTCCATTTCTCTTGGTCCAGCCCTTTAAATCCAGTTGTTTTCTCTTGGGAAACGGAAAACAGATAGACCTATGGTTACTCCTCGTGTTATCTTTCTTCATGATCAGCCATGTAAGTGGCTAAAATAATGGTGGATCGACAACTTCAAGTGTAAGAGGATCTTTGTCCGTGCCCTAACTTCCGTCAATAGTAGAATCTTGAATTCCGAGCCTAAGCCATGCCCTATTCCCTTATGGTGTGTTACCGTCCAAACCTTTTTATCCCTGATTCGGTACACTTCAAATTTCATGTCTTGATTAAATTGTTCTCACCACTCCTCGTTGAGATGAAGTTTTTATTGCATAAACCTTCCTTGACGTTGATACTTTAAACTACATTACCTTGACTTCTATATGTTTAGGCATCCTACCTATGAATGGCTATTTCAAGGACCGCCTACCCTGTTTTTCCCGCCATCACCGCAAATCTCACAGGCCAGTTGACACCCTCCGTATCCGTGCGCCGTATGCTCCGCCTCGTTCACCGGTTCGCCACAGTTGCCCTCGTTTTCCCCACCACCATCGCCTACGTACTCATCGCCGTACCAACGTCCCATCGCCAGGGCATCTCGATGCCGGCCACTACCGCGCCATGCGCTGCTCTCACGCCATCGCCCCATCGGCCCCTACCTGACGATGTCGACACGCCATCACCATCCCTCCACCCCGGCCGCCGATAAAGGTGACCTTCCATCGGCTACCACCACTCCAAGCCGTCCCACTTGAGCAACACCACTCCGCCGCTCTCGTTTCCCTCCGGCAGCCTCTGCGGTGCCCAAGTCACCCATCCCCACCGTGTGTCTCTTCCTCGCTGAGCAAGCTACGCCTCCACCTTTTCGTGAAGCCACCAGGAAGCGCCCTCTTTGCAACCTACCTTGCCGTTTCGCCAAGATCCACAACCCCAACCTCACCAAAGGAGTTCGAGCAGAAGCCACCCGAGGATTCCGCAAGATTGAAGTCGACAAGCAAGGAAGTATTCAACCTTCGCCACCACCCATGTCTTTCCCTTTCTTTCCCCCGATTGGTCCCGGAGTTCAGTGGACAGTGTTGGTATATTACTTTTGTTTTCTATGCGAGATCTTGATAATCTTAGCTTTCCATGTCTACATTCATCGGCCGCTCCCGCATGAGCGCCGTGATACTGTCTAAGAGATCTTGTATCAGTTAGCATCTTCGAGCCGAGAATCTTGTAGGACCTTGATGTGTTGTATCTGTAACGCCTTTTCCTTCGAGTGAAACGTTCCATTCTTCTCCTCCTTCGAATCTCGGGACGAGATTCTGTTTAAGGGGGGTAGGCTGTAACATCCCTAGTTTTAGTTAACCTTAAAATAATGTTAAAGTTAAGCCAAGGCTAATTAAGCAGGGAAAACAAAGAAAATAGGAAAAACCAATTAAATTGAGCCAAAATCATTCAAATGAGCCCATAAGGAAAACTTTGAAAATTTCCAAGAAACTTGAAAAAGTGCAAATATAAAAGTTGTAGAGTAAGTCAAACCAAGCAACTTTCATTTTCAGACCATAGCCTAAAAATGCTTGGAAGCCTCTCAAAACTTCAACCCCAATCTTGGAAATTTAAAATTTCAATTCAAATTCAAAAGCTGAAATGGAATCTTAGCCAAAACTCAAGATTTTACCACAGAACATCAAAATCTCCCAAAAGCAAAGTTGTTCTTCATCACATTTCAGAACTTTGCCTCTTTGGACACTTTGGCCAATTTTGCCACTTAGCCCCTCGAATTTCAGAAATTCAGTTCAAAACAGGGATTTACCCCTTTTTGAATTACAGCCAAGATTTAAACTTTTTCTTCAAATTTCCAGTGCAGTAACGTGTCTAATGAAATTCTAGACAACTTTCATGTTGGAAGATTTTCAAGTTATGTTCAAAATTTTGAAATTAGAGCCATGCCAATCAATTGACTTTTGCACCGCTCACGGCGTGCTCACGGGATGCCAGCGCGGCGCTCGCGCGTGCCCGAGCTCGCCGCCGGCAGCTCCCGTCGCCGTCCGTCCTCGCCTGCGTCGACAAGTGACACGGCTGGGTGTCCCCCCTCGCCGCGCATGCGCCTGGCAAGGTCTCACGGTCGGAGGCGCACTGTAGCGCTGACCCCGCGCTCGCCACCGCGTCGCCGCCGCGGACCGCCGGTCCTTGCCGTCGCCGCCGTTGCCCGCCGGTCCAAACCGCGACTTTCGCGTCCCCCGCGTGCTCCTTTCCACGCTCTGTCGCCTCACGCCTCGCCCACGCGCGTCTGCCGCCCGCAGCACGCCTGCGCGCGCGCGTTGACACCGCGCGCGGCGCCAACACGGCCGCGACATGGCTCTGTCGCCGCGCGACGTCACCGAGCTGTCCCAGCCCTCCTCTCGAGCTTGCCGAGCATCCTCTCACTCCCCTCTCGCTCCTACATAAGCTCTCAACAGTTCCCCTCGCTCAAAGCACCGGAAAAACCTCGCCGGAGTCCACAGGAACTCCGCCGCCGCTCGCGCACGCGCACAGCCCGTTTCCCTCCACCTCCGGCCAAACCAAGGGCACCATTAGCTTCCTCGTGTCACGCTGGTGCTCACCGACCCTTTCCCCGAGCTTCTCCGACCCCGACGTCGCCGGCAGCCGCTCACCGGAGTTGCCGAGCCGCCACCGTCGTCGCCGAGCACGATTCCGGCCATCCCCGACCTCGAGACCTAGCTCAAACGAGCCGTGGTGAGCCCCTCTTCACTTTCCCCTACTTCCCCGGCCCGGTCTCGCCGCCGTTTGGCCGGCGTAACCACGCCGGCGAGCCCTGGACTGAAGTGTATCTTCAACCTCTGTCCAGGGGGCCGAGCGCAAAAGTGCAGGGGCCTGTTCGTAAGAAGTTCAAAAGTTCTAGGGTTCCCCGCGTAAAACAGATTCTTAATTTTTGGATTAAATCGCTGAGATCTTCAAAAATTCGTAGAAAATCGTAGAAAACTCAGAAAAATGTCAAACCAATTTTGTAGTGACCAGTGAATCTAGAAGAACAACTTCTTTTTGGAACCTCACTCAGTTGAGCAGTAGATTTTGAAATATAAATTCATTTAGGTTTGAGCACATTTCATCATAGTTCAAAATCTACACATGCACTGGAGCTGAGCTTGGGATATGTTGTTAAGGTGATTATCATTAGCCCAATGCGCAAAGGGTGCACAAAAATTTCCAGTAGATTTAGGGTTATGATTTTCCAAACATATACCCTGCTGTTTTGGCAAATAAATCATAGAAAATAAATTACTCAGTGAAAAATCACATCCTTCACACAGAAATTCAATCAAGACATAAGAAACCTTAGAAAAATGAAAAGGATAATTTTTGGACACTAGAAAATGGCTAAATGATTTTTGGTAGTTTAAATATGGTGAAATTTCACAAAAATAACCAAAAATCAAAATCACTTGCAAACGTGCAGAGATGTCACTCTTGACATCCTAAGCCACTGTGCCAAGTGGTTTGGATAAAAACCTTGCAATTATTTTGTTATGATTTTAGTTTGAATTTAGGCAAAAAGATGAGAGAAATTGTAATAAATTATAGAAAAATTATTTGGAGCCAAACTTTGGGCTAAGCTTCTGCCTTGGCATGAGTGAGCCTCTAGTCCAATGGCACCTAAAAATAATGTTCCTAAGGTCACCTTTTGAATAATGGAAAAAGGACTTAAATGAAGGAAAAGAGAAGAAAAAGAAAAAGGAAAAGAGAAGAAAAAGAAAAAGGAAAAGAGAAGAAAAAGAAAAGAAAAGAGAAAATCTAAAACTCAAAAATCAAGGTAAAGGTTCAACAGGGAGATGAAATATTCACTTATAACTAATGTTATCCTTTCCAACTTATCAAACAAGATCAAAATAAACGTGCACTATTTAAATCTCGATACTTAAGCATTCCATGCATTTCGTATAGATTCGGGTCTCGCCGACGGAGTCTACGAGCTAGTCCCCGCTGCCGAGGAGGTCACCCAGGAGTCCGAGGTGAACGTGGTGCACGTGGATCCAAGCCCCGAGCAGGAGTACCGCTTCGAGCCGGAAGGCAAGCCCCGGAGCATAACCTAACTTTACTTACGCAATTTAATTGATCATATGTTTGTGCATTTAAGTTTCAAGGAGTTGAATGAAACCCTAGATTGCATGATCATAGGTTCCTTTGATTGAACACTAGTATGTTAGGTTCGATAGTTGCTATGCTTAGGAACGATAGAAGTCGAGTGTTTTCCGACACTCGCGAGATATAGGAGTTGTATGACTACTCATATCAGAAACACTATAGATGATGGACGGATGATTGTAGATACCCGTCTATCGATGTTTAAGTGGAAACATGTGGTACTTTTGTGTCAAGCGTTTGAACGTACCACACATATGCACGGTTTATGGGACCGGTAAGTCCCGGTATCCGATTGATGCGAGCAGGTCCGACAGCTCATTTGTCTTGGAAACGTTATCCCATGGGCACATGAGGGTAGTTGCGTGAGTCCCAGTAGTGGTAAACCTTTACCCTGAGGCAGTGGGACTCGGGAGCCACTCGCAGAGAGAGGAGAAAGGATTGGGGTGTGTTGGCATTTCCAACCATTCCGTATGTTTGGGTTTTCCCTGGCCAGGTAGTAAATTCGGTTCGAACTGTCCGCTTCTCGCGGTTAATGAGACTGCTTGACCGATGTATGGCATATTATGAAATGGAACTTGGAAGGATGAAATCTTTGTATGAAATAATTGTATTGCAAAAACTTGATTGTTTAGCTAGGCTCACCTAGAATGGATAGACTAAAGAATTAAAAGTAAATTAAAAGAAGTTAGAGAACAGCTTAGTCGCTTTTGGCAAAAGAACCCCACTAGCCAAACAGCCTCTCATCTTAGGAGTCGGTGATGTAGTGATCACCAGTCGGTTAAGTCTTGTTGAGTATAACTAGTATACTCAGCCTTGCTTGTGGCTTAAATTTTTCAGGACCGTCCCCTCAGGAGGTAGCTGCCTCTATGGCTTGGGCCTCCCAGCTTCCTCCTGGTTACAGCATCGAGTGGGAGCCGGCCTCTCCCGAGGACCGTGAGGAGTAGCGTCACGGCTGACTTCATCGTGACGATACTTTGGATCGTCGCTAGTATCTCGTTTATTTTCCGCTGCATGAACTCAAACTTATTTAATTTCCGTATCATTTCAATTTGGTTGTAATAACTCTAAGACTTGTTGTAATTTAATTTGTGGAATGATGTGATCTTTGGAAAGCTCGCCTTCGAGCGAGTGTATGGACGGACGATCTTCAGTAGCCGTTGGTCGAGCTTGACTCGACGGTCGAATCCGCACTTGGGAACATTTTAGTGTATTAGCACCAATGGAAGGTGGAATATACTTAAGTGGGCCCATTTCTCGGGTGAGATCGCTACAATAATGTGAAGAATGAATAAGAATTACTACTACTCCAGTCAACTTAGTATCCGTATGGAACCTACTCTCTCTCTCTCTCTCCTTACATATTAGGCACACAAATTTTATGATTTGTCTATGAGCATAGCAAAGTTCAGTTAGGTCTAATATAAAAGAGATGTTTTTGGGAGTTTCACAATCACCTCTATGTCCATGCTGTGAGTCCCACACATATATGCACACGAGTACTTTACGTTTTTAGACACGACATGCTAGACCTTACACTTTATCACTATGAGGACATCTTGTACTAGCCCTCACTCTCCCCTTGTGACTGATCAGATCATACCACCACACATGGACACATGGTGCACATAGGATCCAGCCACACACACACATCAAACATGCATGTATATGCATCCAACGGTGGGCCACCACGCAGGTGGATGAGTGGGGCCTTGGCAGCGGCATGTAGTAGTATGCTAGTAAAGGAGAAGCAAGACTAGATGGGGGAGGTTGGAGGAATTTAACTCCCCATGGCCCTAGTCTTTTCAGCTAGCCTTTCATGGCTTTTCCTGGCTTCCTGCTACTAAACTCTCTTTGACGGAGGAAATCAAAAGAGCTGCTGCTAGGTAGGAGGAAGGCAGCAAGCAAAGAATATAGAGAGATCATATTCCCATTCCACCCCTAGCCTTCTAGCTAGCCCCTGGCTCTCCCGTCCAATCTGAACAAGCCACGTGGGCTGGACACGACCAGGCTTTCCCATTCCATCCTATCTGAGCACGAAATCCTTGAAGCAGCTACAGGTCGCACGCTTTGTGTCCAAACTCACATGCATGGATGGCCTTTGGCCTTTTCCGATCGATGGATCTACATGGTGTGGGTGTGGCAGCAGAGCAGATGGACACCATGCCACTGCACCGCCATTGCTCGCTATATGTGCTTTTGATATCGACAGGGCAGTGGTGCCATTGACATAAAGTGACAATGGCCATGTTTATTCCCAAACGACACTTTTAGCCTTTTATAAAAGAGCCGAGAGATTCGCTAGATAATGTGCCGGCCGGTCCTGGGCGCTGTCGGTAGGCGAAGTCAACAAGGGAAAAAAAAGGGTCTCATGCTTAAACAAGGGCGCATGTGTGTTTAGCTCTAAACTTAGATATGTTTTTGGAAATTAGACAATGCATCAGTTCCACATGTGTGTGTGTCTGTCTCCTTGACGATTGGACATATGGTCTACCTTAAAAAGTGGGGATGATACAGTTCCTTAGTGGAGCAATTAGCATAATGTGCTGAGGAGGGGATGGCTACTACCACATGAAATAGGTGCATAGAACATCCTGGGAGTGTGCAGGGGCGGTCAAAAGGCATCGACATTAGGAATAGTAACCGTGCACAGTAAAATAACGTTGCCCAAGATGGGGATGGCAAGGGAGGCCAGCGCTGAAAGAGGCCAATGAGACGGACGAGTCAAGAGAGGGGCAAGGGGACGAGATGACAAAGAGGGAGAGAGACAGGGCAATCGCATTGAAGCTGCTGTCAGATCGCACACAGAGTATTTTACTGCTTTCCTCGACTATGACTTCTCTTTGTCAGACGGATTGCTGCTGCCTGCTGTTAGCCTCAAGGAGAGAGAGAGTAGTGGCGGTAACGTGGGAATCGCTATCCCAATTATCCGTATTCGTATTTGAAAAAAAGCTTAATATAGATATCCGTATTTATTTTGTACTAGTGTGGTACTAAAGTGGATGTATCTGAATTTGTTTTCCACGCTTTCTCTATCCGGTTCCATATTCATATTCGACAATATCCGACAACACCCGTATTCGAATAAGAATAAGCACATATAAAATTACTAAAAATAATTTATATGTATATAATGGTTTTTTATAGGAAGTGATTAATGATTTTAATTATAATATATAATAGTAAGGTATTCAGTAGAACTATTTAAGGTGATCATGTTAAGACTAATTACTAGCGATATACAAAATTACATTTAATTGAACTTAAATGTGTTTATAATGAATAAAAAATAAATATATATTGCATTCTAAATCATCAAGTAAACATCCGAATTCTACACATTCATATTCGCATTTGTATCCCTAACATTCAAATCCGTATTCATATCTGAGTTAAAATATGATAAAAATGACATCCAAATTTGATTTTTTTTCCGGATTCGATGGGGTTTTCATCCTTGAGAGCCATGGAAGTGAGAGGAAGAAGAGTGAGAGGCGACCGGCCGAGGACTGGCTTGAGGTAGCAGCAGGGAGTAAATAGGAAGAGCAACATCCCTGATATAAATACATACAGAACAGAGCAGGGAGGGAGGCCGTGCGAAATGATTTTGTAATCCATTGCTTTATGATTGAGCTCCGCCTTTCCCTGCCCTCTTTCTCTCTCTCCTCCTTTTCCGTCGTCCCCCTCTCTCTCTACAGTCCACCTTGTTTTTTTTACGCTGACACAAAAGAAGTCATGATGGCCTTATGATAGATGTCCGTGTAGCAGTATGACCGACTGTGCTTCTTCTTCCACCTCCTGCACTTTCTCTCTCCTCTATGTAGGAAATTCTAGTTTTTTTTTTCTTCTTCTTTCTCTCTCACACCTCCCCCGGAGCCCTGCACTTTCTCTCTCCTCTCTGTAGGAAATTCTAGTTTTTTTTTCTTCTTCTTTCTCTCTCACACCTCCCCCGGAGCGCTAGTGCTGACTGCATACTGTAGATCTTTAGAAAGGACCGGTCCCGGGCCGGACGTGGGGCCCAACCGCCAGTACTCTGTGCGTGGCTACGTGCAATGCAACACGCTGCAGCTGCTGCCTAGTTCCTCCACCTCCGTCCATGCCAGCAGGTCGCATGCATGCATGGCTCTTCCTCTTGTTAACTGGCCTCTCTGCCGTGTCGTACGTACCACGACCCAAATGCAGCTAGGTCTCTCGCCTTGACAGATTCCTTCTTAGATCAACCATTGGACAAAGGGGTTGAGTTTGCTTTTATATATAGGACAGTTACTTGTTTTGCAGGCTAAATGTTGCGAGTATACATGAAAAATGATGTTTTCATATCCCTTTAAAGAGCTGAAAACGTATCAAAACAAAAATAGGGAGGTAATAATTTCTGAATACTACAATATGTTGGAGAAAAAGAGAAGTGTTGCCTTGTGCACGAAAGGCATGCAGCGTGAGTGACTAGCATGAGGCGACGGCCTGCAGGCGATGAATTGTCATCTCAATAATACGCATCGTTTGGCTCTCTGCAGCTGCATGCACCAACAGTATCAGACATAAATGTGTTTTTTTCCCCATGCATGATGCATGCTAGCTGCGCGTTCCTCTCTGACCTTTCGATCGCCTTGGGCATGTTTAGTTAAGTGGTAAAAAGCTAAAAGCTAAAAATTTAGCTCAATTTTATCTAAACATATATAAAAAATTAGATCAGTCCATCCAGAGATATTGTTGGGCTAAACGTGTGGGACCTACTAAAACTAGCATATCTGTGAGCCTACTCGTCCCTAGAGCTAACAGCTGCAACACAAATGTGTGGGACCCACTTCGGAAATTAGCAAATGCATCTAAGCACGGTTTGCTAAAAAATAAGCAAATGGATCTAAACACCCTAGACAAAGTGTAAAGATCTAATTTTTTAGATGTTCCCTACGATCTAATTTGTTGTTGTTGTTGTTGTCCGCTTGCATGCCTGGACCCGCTGCACAGACCAGTTCTAACGCCTGCGTACCCCCACCGTGTGTTACTGTGCTTGGTTTGGCAGTCTAACGAGGGACCGGCCGGAGGACGAAGCGCCTGACTCGGCAGCGTTTAAGGAGAGAAAAAAAAAAGGCTGCCTCCGGATGTAACATACACTGTTTAGTTGGAGCCAGGCCATATATGCCACTTGTTTCTGGATTACTGAAGTGACGGCTTGCCACTGTGCCCGTATTTGACAATGATCCTGGCCGGTTACGGGCCACTATGAATGAATGAATCAGGTGGTGAGTGGTGACCCTAAGAAAAATGATCTCCGGGGCGATTTTATTTGATTGAGCATTCATTCTTGAATCATGAGGTGTACCCACCATTGGATCGGAAACAGGGATGCAAGTTTTTTTTTCATGATCCTATACTTACTACATTAGAACTGAAAAAATATAACTCATGTGTAGTAATTTTTAGTTCATTTTTTCATCAGTCTAAAAAAAGGTATACATATATCTTTATTATATTCGATAACAAATGAATAATAGAGCGGTAAACCGGTAACACGGTAATTGTCACTCTGCCAGGGTTATGTATGTGGTCATCATGGAGAAATTATAATGCATGCATGGAAGACCGGAGATCAGAGAGACTGACTGACTCAGAGAAGAAGAGGTGCATCAGACTACAGCAGAAAGTCTTTATAAATGACAAAAACAAAATTCAGAGGCCCAAATAAAAAGCCCATGTATGATGGGCCGCCGACATGGTGTGAATTCGGTGTCGTTAGGGATGGGCCCATCCTCTCAACGTCGTTTTCGGGAGGAGCAGCTCCTCTCAAGAATTCTCAACAGTCTAGTCGGCAGCCGGGGAATGTAGCAGATACCGATGCGTGTGGCAGGCACACAAGATGTAGATTGCCAGCAGCAATCGAGCAGCCACCAGCAGACAGGTCACGGATCAAGCACAGTCCTTCCTCAGAAGAGCCCCAAACGAGCACACTGTGCGGTTACAGAAGAGAGGCGCCGATCCAGATCCTCCATGTCCATACCATGCGTACGTCGACACAGCAGCATCAGCCGCGTCACGGCTCGCCAACAGTTGTGCAGTCGTGCTTGCTGAACGAAAGCTGCCGCCATGGCGGCTATATATATATATACCACCCCGCACCGGCAGATGGAACAATCGATCGAACACACACGGGTACGGTAGATAAGGTCGATGGGAGCGAGGCCAGACACTGAAAGGAAACTAAATCGACGTGCTTTAATTTCACTGATCACCAAATAGCAATAAGGCCTTTAATTTGCATGACTCCAGATGGAGCACGAGGTGTATACAATTCGCACGCGCGCGTCGTGGTCGGGTCTGTCGCTACCCAGCGCTCATCCGTTTGGATGCACAGGTTTTAGGGTTCCTCCGATCCTTGGAAGGATTGGACGTTGCCACTGGGGAAACGAGCGAGGGACGAAGGCGACGCGCCACCCGCTGCGGTCGGCAGATGGGGCAGCCGCAGCTAGACGTCAACCTGTCAGGTGTGCTGTGCGCTGATCGATCGATCGGGAAACTGACCATTATATTCCTCCACATCAATTCCGTCACAGTTTCCACCACACATTCTTCTCGCAGCTAGTAGCTGCCACTTGCACCTATAGCGATCGACGTCTACATGCGACAGCCAGAGTAGTGCCTATCACCAGAGACGACCAGATCAGGAGGATTGAAAATAAGTGCACCCTGATGACCTGTTCCTCTGGCTGCTATGTATGGCCTGCAATTTCAACGGCTTCTCCCCCTGGAACATCGGACGTCATGAATTAAAGTGCAGTTGAAATGGTAGCACCGTAGCATAATCGCAAAGGGTGGCGAAAGCAATGAGCGGATGACTTGAAACCGACGGCACCACACCCATCTCCATCTGCTCTGTAGTAATTCCATTGCATCCATGTCTTATTGACTTATTCAACATGGTTCCGGGCGTCATTCCGACGACAAATGAACTTGCTGATCCGCATTAAAGATGCTAGGGTTTGTGGTGGCGTGATCAGTCCTTGACAGCATGTCTTGATGCAATGCAACTGATTAAAGGCGTAATAGACGACTAATCGCCGTGCACTGTTGCCTGAGCGACAGCAGCAGTGCAGTAGAGTTGTAGACTGCACGATTTTGTGGCTACGCGGCCTTTTGACTAAGAAGGGGGAGGACAGTAGTAGGATTGGCTTTCCTCCAAATGTGGGATAGCGGCCCATGTAGCCCGTTTTGACTGTTGTGGGCTCCTTACTAGATTTCGATCCATTACGAACTAATCGTCTTCAGGCAATGGCCTTTGAGGTGCTATCGCGGCTTGGGAGGAGGCCAGCAGCGCCGCCTGTGCATGGGCCATGGGCCGTTGTCGTGTCGCGTTTGCTGGCGTGGCAACTGCCGGCCCGCACCGCACGCCCCTCATGTGAGAACGCTGAAACAAAGCAATAGCGAGCAAAGAATCCAGCAGCATAGAGAGCATGACATGATCTAGAGTAAGGAAAAGTTTGTGTCCAGTCAAAACACAGGCTTCATGTTTGCGTCTGGGGGACATGTAATTTCCTTGGAGGCCGTCTCAAGTTCCATGGAATGTTCGACTAAAAAAAAAGTTTCACAAGATGTTCGACTAAAAAAAAAGTTTTCACAGGATGTTGAGAAGAACGTGAAACTTTGAAGATCCGAGAAAATCTAGCATCATATCCTAGCCGCTTTTCAGGATCTTCCCATTCCAAAGTTGGAGCGATGCTGATGCTTTGTGCCTATGTCTAATGCTAGCTGCTGGGGCTAGCCCTCTCCCTCTGCGTTCTCTCGTGCTCTGCGTTCTCACGGACTCACAGTCTTGTTTTCCATACTGGGGTGGCTGGCAAGCTGTCGTCCACGTCCATGCAGGTGGCCGCGTGCTTGGTACTGCAGTCGCAGAGGAAACGAGAAGCTGCCCCTACACCCTCCATGTCCTGCTGATGAGTGGCGATCATGGCTTGGCCTTTGGGCCTTTGCTACTGTCCCCTCTCCTCCCTGATGATATATTACTTCCCTAAATCGCGTCATCATCCATTGACCAACCCAGCTTAGCCAAGATAATCCTAGTATTCCCCGATATGCGCCTCGAGCAACGCTCAGGATCAACTTGCATACCGCTTTTACATCGTACATATCATCACAAGGGTGGGAGAGCTATTTTAAAAGTTTGGATCACCTTACAAAAATTACTCAAATAAAAACTATATCCTAATTCAACTAGTACATGGGAGTTTATCAACTAAGGTGATTTCATTATCCAACTATAATGTAGTTTAGGTTTAAGTGACTATCCCACTATGTTTCCTTAGATCCATAGATATAACTTAGCAGAAAGATTGGAGTATATCAATGAAGAAAATGATGTCCATGCCCAATGGACACCACTTGCCTAGGCTTGAGCGACTACACCACTCATCCACCTTGTCAGCTTTGGCGGGATGAACGTGGCCATCACTATAAGAAGGCAACCTACAAAACAACTTATCGGCAGCAATAACAACTTATCGACAGCAATGTTAGTACATTTCATACAAGCAAGGCTTATTCCAACCATTTATATATGGTGGATGTAAAGATAATCAAGTTTTAGTATCCAAATATGAGATTGCAAGCAGAATTTAACAAGCGAAGAAGCAAAAGACATAGCATATCTAATCCCTAAATCATACATAAATACAATTGCATAAGTAAACTGATCATATATCATCAACCATGAGCTCAATCTTCCATAAGCTCTTTTCGAAACTCTACGTTAAAATCCAAGTACAAGAGCGGTTGCCATATCCGAGAGCATGGCTATTGCAATAGATTATAACCCTGCAGGGGTGTACAACTTTTCCCACACGAGGCGCAAGACCAACGACCATACCCTCGGCCTAGGATAAGTGTTAATTCATGCCATCAAACGTCCGCATACCCACACCCGACGATGAGGGCAGCCAGAGATGTATAGGGGTAACGGACTCTGCCATCCAGCCCTCATCACAACCCGTGTCAAACCGTCCCATAGCAAGGTCCGACTTATGATACTTAGCTTGCCTACCCCATCCTAAGCATGTGGTTTATACATAAAAAGTGCTCAAGTATCACGGCGATAACGTCTCAGTCCTTAATCAATTCAAGCAAGCCTAACCATTTGAGTTCCACTCTCAACATGGCCCTATATTACTTGCTCAAATCTCGTCTCATATCCATGGTTGATCACCTTTAAAACTTTTCAACTATCAAGTATGATTAGACAAACTCCTATGTCTCGTGAGTGGTGATGCCCTTGTCACCTCTCGATTTCTATCGGCTATCAGGTACCAGAACTAGGGGTACCCCAAATGTGGCCCCAAGATAGCTCAGCAGGCGGGCCGCATCCACGGCTAAGGCAGGCCCGAGGCTTGGCAGCCCAACAAAAGCCCGTTACAACGACACCCCCGGGGTCGGGGGATTCTCCGTCTCGGTCGAGGGTGTTCCTCACCCTCGAACGGAGGTTTCCGTCACTTTCGAGCCCCGCCATGCTCGAGGCTGCCAACTGGCCTCGAGAGCCCCTGCCCCGGATCCCTGCAAGGCATTGAATGCGGGACATGACCGCATGCCTCACCGCACCACGCCGTGGATGGGACATCGGTCGATTCCGACTGAGCCGGACACTGTGGCCCTGTGCCAAGCACTGTGCGGACAGGGTTCGTGCCAGGCAGTGCCACTGTGTCAACCACTCCGCGATCTGTTCCGGGTACGCCACAAGCATGAAGGAAGGACCCCCCGGAGAGCAACGAGGAGGGCTCGGCGCCATCCCCACCCTCAAGTAACTTCCCTCGAAGCAATGGTCAGCTACCGGAGAGTCAACGTTGGTGATGTCCATACCGTCAGCCAAAGTTGGAAGGCGAGGTTCCCGCTCGTATAGTGCACGGTGTGGGCAGCACAGTGCAGCTCATAACGTCAGCACACGCACACACATGTACGTCCTCCCTCACCCTTGGTCTATAAAAGGGGAGGGAAGCCCATGCAGCAAGGGCACGACAAAGACACACGGCAACACCCGCACCACACACACATGACACTTCAATCAACCCACTCAGGGACTTGGGAGCTCATCTCCCTCTCCCGCCTTGCTTGTATCCCCCTACTACGAGCAACACGAAACTCGGTGCTATGCACCACTGCTGGACGTATGGCCGCACGGCCGGAACCAGGATAAACCCTTGCCCCCCGAGTGCAATCCCCAAATCAGCTATCAGAGCGAGTGGTTAGCAGCGCAATCACTTGTTAGTGCCGGTGTGACCAAATCAGGCACCGACACTGGCTAAGCATGACTAAGCAATTAAGTTCGTATAATTCTACAATCATACTTTGCCAGAAGTTGATCTAGAGCTAAGGCTTATGTCTATTAGGTTCTACCCTAATTATCACATATGAACCACTATAGGGAGGCGTATGCACAAATAAGCAAGTTAACATTATGAAAATAGTTGGAAAAAGGTGCCTGCCTAAGATCCGGTGCTCCACGATCACAACACTCCGTAACGTCATGCTCTATGAAAATGTAGAGATGCATGAATTATAAATGATGCTTATGAATGAATATGAATATGAGATGCAATAGCTTGTGAGAGAAAAAGGGCTAGCATGGTTCAAGGTCATTACATAAATGATTCTAGATTGGAATGATGGTACAAATGCATAACACAAGGTGAAGTACCAAACAATCATTCATAGATGTGCACTTGATAAATCATGACAAGTTGTAGCAAGAGAATGAAATTAAGCTAGGTGAGCTATTTTTAGTTGTCAAAAGGGTTAACATCAAACTAGCATGTCACAAACAGAAGCAAAATTCAAGCATATAAGTATTTCATGATTGTTATCAATTTTATTTGGTTCTATAAGGTCAAGAAAAGCTAACCAAAATGGATTAACAATTTTAGAAGCACAAATGTATTAATAGTGCCTATAACTAGTTAACTAGGTTTAAACAAGCATATAGTAAATTGTACCAATCTAGAAATGATATATGCAAACAAACATGTCTAATGGTTAACACATAACATAAGGAAGCTAACAAAAATGGTTTCATAATTTTCGGGCGAACAGAAGAATTAATTATGCAATTAACAAGCTAAACATTATTTTAATTAATATGAAAAATAAACTAACTATTTTGGGTTCAAACATAATTTTAGCAGATACTTGACGTTATTATGAAACCAACAAAATTTGTTTCACAATTTTCCGAGCTATATGGAATTTTAAATGAATTTTACAAGATGCAGTATCTCTATGAATCAAAGCAAAAAGGGTCGTTGGGCTGTGCAGGTTATAACAACGGACGGTCCACCAATTAGGGGCGGACGGTGCTCCGACAAAGTGTGAGAAGAGTTCCAGAACCAACCCGGTTCTGTGTGGGGATTGGGAGATGAACGACGGAGACTCACCGACGAGGTCACAGGCGGCTGCCCGACCATAGGTTTGAGTGACGTTTGTTCCTATGGGTTTCTAAGGATGTCAAGAACTCATTCCAAGTGAGGGATTTGACATACATGAGGTGTTTTGGGCTCTAGGTCATCAATGGTGAAAACTCCATGGATGGGCCCTATGTGATTCAAGAACTCGAATCCTAGGGCAATGGGGAATGGATTGGGAGGTGGAATGGCTCACCATGATGAGTGGGACTCCGGTGAGGGCCGCATGTTGGTGTAGAGCGGTGTAGAGTGGATCGGGGCAAGCTCATCCTTCAGGTGCATGGGAAAGGGGAAGAAGAAGCTTGGGGATGGCCCTCCCCATGGTCTCCAGCGAGGAAGAGGTGGTCTAGGTGGGGGGGGAAGCTCTTCGGCGTCCTGCTCCGGCCAGGCTCCGGCGAACTCCGGCGAGGGGAGGTGGATTTGGCAGAGAATTTGAGCTCTTTCCTCCATGGCCTTGTTTGGAGAGAAGGAGAAGGGAAGGGAGGGGGCTCCTCTGGGGCAGCAGGGAGAGAGGAGAGGGTGATGGGGTGAGGTGGGGGGCTGGGTGGGGCCCGTGAGGGGGTACGTGTCGGTCGGCACCTGCGTTGGGGACACGGACACGGGGCACGCTGGCGGACTGTCCGCGCCCCACAGGCGGAGTTGTTTCTGTCCGAGAACTTCTCTGTTTCTTCCAAATTTCAAAAGTGAACTTATATACCTCCAAAAATCATGAAACTTTTTTAGTAGATGCTATAAATCAAATGCGATCCATTTTGCTTATATCTGGAATAATAGCTATAGCAGTTTTGAAATAACAATTCTTCCAGGAATTCTATTTTTGGAACTTCGGCTTAGTTATTGGGCTTCAAGATGGTTTCTAAAAATCCTAGAAAAATAATATAAATTCTTCTTTTCAAAACTAATATTTTATCAAGTCATGTCCAAGCATAAGTTCTATAGAAATAAATGAAGTTTCTTCTCAAGCATGTATTTTCACTTTAGTTAAAAAAATTCAAATAAAGATGCAAATGCATTCAAACAAAGTTCAAAAAAATTCTATTACCACATAATGATGCTCAAGCTGCAATCCTTGGCAAGTTATTAATGATCGGTTTGTTACATAGACAGGTAAGAAGCACAACAAAAAGAAAGAAAGAAAAACATGCTGCAGCCCAAGTTTAATTTAAGACTAAACATGTCGTCATGACCATTTCAAGCATCAAGTAGAATATAAACAAAACTTGTAAAGTTTTGGGCTTGATCCCAGTTTTTGTGCACGGCTAGACTATGCGCGCAATAGGTCGGACAGTCTGCCTTTGCCCACCCTGTCACACAGGCGGATAGTCCGCCACAACTATCTGCGTTTGTGTCGCCGATGCAGTACTTGGCCGTCACACGCCCCTCGTGGCCCCACTATTAGTTGACCTCCTCATAGTCGAGCTGATCTTTCACCGCCACTCAAGCATGGCTAGTCTCAGGTCTTGCACTCATGCCGCCACGAGCGCCACACGACGGTTCAGAGGGACTCTTGGCTACATGTGTTGATGGTTTGGGGTCGCATGTACCAACGGAGGAGCCCGTGGCCTCCCATCACCCTACATATATAGCGACTTGTCCGACACAACAGGGTGCACAAAGACTTCATCCGAACAGCATGACTCGGATATTAGGGCCTCTATCATGGACGACCCGGGTCCTGGTGGGAACCTTGATACGAACATTGACATGTTCGCAGAGGAGTTCTAGATGGCTATCTCCATGTTCCTCATTAGCAGACATGTTCGACATCGGTCCATGGAGCTGCAAACAGCAACTAGATCACTACACAGTAGCTCGTGTCTAGCCAACAACGCCACATCAAAGGTCCCGGTTGCACAACACATCGAACTTCTACTAACGCATCATTTAAACATACTAGAAGACACATAGTCGACATGAACTTACGCTTGGTATAAACTGGGTACCGTCTTCCACGGTGACTATTCATGCCGCCATGCTCAGGCAATCAACGACTATGTGTCAGTTGAGAAACAAGCAGGATGCGAGGATAGCATATCTAGATACTTGTCTGCATGTGCAGAGCAACATTGATGCATGGGTATTCCTAGGAATACCAACAATCCTGAAAAAAAGATGAGTATGTGTATGGTCTATAGATGTGGATAACTTATGGAGGGTTAAATTTGATGTTTCTTATATTCATGTTCCATCTCTAAGGCCTCAAATGAGAAACAAATAAACCAACAACTATTCAACTCTCTTGTGCTCTCCAATATAGTTCTCACAAACATACATCAATGTTTATATTTAAAAAAAAATTACTTGCATGGTTGATATATAGTGTCATCCATGACCGGCGCCGTTGACAAAAAACAGGACGTACTGGAGTCCGTTGCGAATTTGTTGGTTGATGATTTTCTGGGAGTGTCAGGCGCTCTTATATATACAGGAGCTAGGTAGCCACACACATAGAAAGAATTTTACTCAGGTTGCGGCGCAGGACTCTTTGGGGGTGCAGGGTTCGGCAAGGACTTGGTCTCCAACATGGAGACCTAATACCTATAGATTTGGGAGGTCTCAAGCATGTCTTGTTTGTGTCTTTGGATTGTGGTCCATACACGCCAAACCTTGGATTGCGCTAATAATGCGATTTCGTTGTACTACACCGGACTGAAAAAATGCTATGTTTTTTTCCTCAAATGGCCGCCCAATGTGATCTGAAATGAAACATGGCGAGAGTGGCATTTCGCTAAGCCTCGCAAAGTCAATAAGCGCCTAGGGGGAGGGCCAGGATTGTGAAATTGTTGCAGCAGGAATTGACTTGTTCGAGACAATACAGATTGCAACAACATGTGTAACTTGGATATAATCATATAATAGTGATGGGAGGGTATCGTTGCCACTCTTGAGGGACGAAGGCTGCCAGCATATCTCACCCCAACTCTAGGCCTACCTTACTTGGAATGCTGGATTCTTTTACTTAATATAACTAAATCAAATGCATATGCTTTATATGCAAATTACATACCATGGCAATTGTCTTGCTACTCAACCAAATTGCATTCTCCTTGAATGTTGGGTTTGTATATACCCATATTGGATAAGCCCTGCGGAGTACCTTTGTACTTATGGTGTTATCATTAAAGTTGTGTAGGTGATGTGCCTCCAGAGCCTATGTTCGGATACTTCTATCTCGTCGATGTTGGTGCGGGCGAGGAGTGAATGTCGGGTGTTACCTTTATGTTGTTGGGTCATTTGTCAGACTTGTTGTAAGAACTTAAATCTCTTTTATATATTGTGAAATCTGTATGGATGGCTCGACGATCAAGATGTTGAGTTGTGCTAATGAAGTGTGTTATCATGGACAAGTTTTAGGATATATCTCAACGATAACTAGGACTAAATCCTTTTAATTGAGCATATATGCTCTTGATTAGTATAACTAGGACTAAATCCTTTTAATTGAGTTGATCAATATATGATGTCTTGGTTAGTGGGTTTAGCTAGGATTGCTGAGGTTCTCCAGACAGTGATGAGCCGTAAGCAACGCGGCCCCATATGACATGGGATGGCGTTATTGCGAAGGGCCTTGAAAGCGAAGGCCTGCATCTCAAGGAAGGATTCAAAGCTGTGCTGTGCTGAGGGACAGCCCAGACGCCATAAATCCATGGATATGGATATGCTGCAGCCTCATGAAAACGGATGAAAACGGGCTCAAACGGACGCGGCGCGTTGGGCTGCGTGCTCGCCGCTGCCACCATCATCGGCGTCTACGTACACTCGTGGTAGCAATGGCAGCTGCGCAGTTGCGCCATTGCCTGGTCAGGCAGCTGCTCTCGCAGTCTCACGTGCGTGTGACGTGGTTGGACGCCCAGGCACAGGCAGAGACAATGGCGCATTGGCAGTGACCGTCCAGCGGCGCCCATGCCCCTGCTCGTGCCTCGGGTCATCCATGCCGCGCGTGACTGGCGCAGGCTATTGCCACCATCACCAGCAGTACAGTACTATACACCCAGTGCAGTACTATACACACGGCATTGTAGAAGATGGATTTGCCGAGTTCGATAGTAAAATAGTGAGTCTGCTCTATTTTTCTTTAAAAAAAATGAAATGACGAGTCAGATGAGAAAAAAAAATACTACTATTATGGACAGAGCTTTTTCAGCCTTTTTATTGGTACGAACGGAGACGTCGAGCAGTGATCCACGCACGCGCATGGCACGGAGGAGACAGGAGACACCCCCTGGCCCTCTTCCCCGCTCGGGAACAGTGGAAGGCACAAAGCACCGCGGTTCGTCGTATCCCCGAACAAGAGAATCTTAATAACCCTCGACGATACCAACGAACAAAGGGCACGCATCCCCGTTGACGCGCGAACCATTCACGTGCCACCGTGGAGCCCAGCACGTCCACCGCCGTCGCTCTCATCAAAGCAGCGACACGAGAGGTCACGGAGGCAGCAGGCCGGCGGGCCTCTGGCGGCGGAGGGGCCCCCGCGTCGCGACCACCGCGTCACGAGACAGCTTTTTGTTGAAGAACGCGAGCTGTAAAGCGCGCAGTAAAACGAATGAGCAGCAGTGGGCAATGGCTGCCACTGGCAATTTGGCAACGAAATGGGTCCAGCAGCGAGGCAACAAACACGAGCTACTCCTCCAATGGCGATCGAAATGGGCAAAGGCTTCTTCCCCCTTGGTAACAATGCTCGCAACAATCAAGCCCGCCGATGCCCCGCGCAGCCTTTATACAAGCCATCCTAGATGAATCAGTCCCTGGCGCCACCACCGCCGATCACCGGAGCCTAGAAAGAATCATCACATGACGTCGTCGTCCTGGACGCCACCGCCGCCACGACGACCACGCGCGGCACGGTGGCGCCGGTGCTGCTGCTTCATCCCATCAGGGCCAAACATGCGGCCAGGGAGAAGCCCATGTCCATCGCCGGCGCCGCCGCACTCCGGCAGTGCCGCGGGGTATCGGCGCCGGTCGTGGCAGTAGGAGTAGGAGGTGTGGGCTCGCCGGAACGCCGCCATGGCCGCGCGCTGCTCGTCGGCCACGGCGAGCGACTCCAGGCTGGCCCTCGCGTCGCACGCCGCCGATGAGTGGTGGTCGGCGGCGGTGGGGTCGACGGCGCAGCCACGGATGACGAGGTCGGCGAACTCGGCCACGAACGGCGCGTACTTGTAGTTGACGCGGTAACGGCCGCCCAGCGTGGCCCAGGAGGAGCCGTCCCAGATGGTCGCGTACAGCGACATGGGCTTGGACGGGAACGCCGTGCCCATCGCCGCCGTTCGCACCACCTCCCGGATCGGCGTCTCGTCAACGTAGAACCTGCCGTTCACGGTGACGACAAAACAATGTCAGTGCATGACAAACAAATTGAACACCATGATGAATATATATTTGATCAAAGCTCACTAGCTCAGCAATGGCAAAAGCATGCAGAGGCAGAATCCAAATTTGAATGGAAGAACATTGTTTGTTCCTGTCTGTCATCACCCATGTGATTTTATTATTCTCTACTCTTTGACGACAAGAGTATCTTTCAGCTGCTCCTTTTGGCAAGGGAATCCAAGAAATGCGCATTGAAACGGGCGCAAAGATCTCGGAAAGGCCCCAAACCGGCCAGGGTCACAGGATGACAACACCATCAGCAAAAGAGGCAAAGGAAAGGACTCTCCCCTGAAAGAACTTTCACCACACGCAGAGAACATGGAGAAAGAAAAAATAACCGAGGTGTTTCCGGTTTCTGGCATGACTCCATGAGCCCCACACAGGCGCACGCCTGGATTTTTCACCAGGCAGGGAGGCGCTTGTGCGTTTCGTCTTCCTCGAATCGTGCCGAGCAGATGGGATGTGACATGGAAGGGGTAAACTGAACGGGCAAGATTGCCATTTGACAGACAGACAGATCGAGAGGGTAGAGGAAACGGCAATTGGAGGTAGCTGAAGAGAGAGAGAGAGACTCACACGATGCGGCGGCTGGTCCAGAGGATGGAGTAGTGGTGGAAGTCGTCGGTGGGGTCGAAGGGGAGGTCGTAGCGCTCCTCCCTGCCGGCGTGGGTGCTGCCGTTGCCGTAGACGTTGGTCTGCACCCGCCACTCGCGCCCGCGCACGTTGCCGAGGAACTCAAAGTCCAGCTCGTCGTGCGTCTTCTCGTACACGTCGCCGTTCGACAGCTGCAGAGGCAGAGCAAGAACAAATAAAAAATCGAAGATATTTTTTGTCAGCGTTGTAGGACTAGCGAGCTCGATCGATCTTGATGAACAGATATGTGGATGGGTTTCAGCAGTGAGTGGCACGTACGTAGAAGGCGACGACGACGCCCGCCGCGTAGTCTGCGGGCAGCTTGATGGCGGCGCTGAAGAAGCCGTGGAGGAACAGGTCCTGCGACGCGAACCCGGAGCCTGCGGGGAGGAGGAGGAAGAAGAGGAAGGGCGGTTTCGCCAGGAACACCAAAACATTAGCGAAAATGTCGTGGACGTGCCTCCGCTGCTAGCAGGAGGGACCGATTCGAAAAGGATAAAAGTGCAATGCGCCCCCCGGGTTCTCCCCGAAATCACGGAAGGAAACCGTCAAAGCTCAAAACCGAAACGGCCGGGGACGCGGCGGGTGCTCACCGGTGGACTCATCGAGGGCAAGGCGGACGCGCCTGCCGTCGCGGAGGAGCGCGAGGTTGCCGCTGCCGAAGATCTGGGCGTACCCTTCGTCGAAGGCGAGCGGGCGCACGCCGTGCAGCGGCGGCGGCGGCCTCGCCTCGCCGCCGCGCGGCGCGAGGAGGAGAAGGAGGACGGCGGCGGCGGCGAGCGGCAGCAGCAGGAGGGGAGACGACGCGCCGGACGCCATCTCTCTCGACTTCTCCTCGCCTTTTCGCTCGCTCCCGGCCCTTGTTGAGCTCTCTCTGCTCTCCGGCGGTGTGTGACGAGGTGGGGAGTGGTTTTATGGCGATGGGCCTCCGCCTCTGCTGAGTGCTGCGGCGTCTCTCTCTCTCACACATCAGCCAGCAGCGCTTTCCCGTGACGGGGCTGGGCTACGCTGGCGCTTCGCCTCCTCCACCTCGGGCCGCGCGCCGGAGAGGGGTACTGGGGCCCACGGTGTACTGCCTAGTGCCTACACACGCCTGACGTACGGAGTATACGCTATTCCAAGGCCGCTCTGTATTTTTGTACTGGACGTTAGTACGTACGTATTTGGTCGTTGCCTTTTTTTATTTTGTCCACGTTGCCCGGTTCGTTCTGTTGACTTCTTTTTGTACGTGGACATAATAAGTAACAAAAATGTGTTCTGTTGCAAAGAAGTCAAGACGACGACATCATTCATGATCGCATCAAAATTGATAAAGTAGAATTCATTGGTACCAAATAGACCATCAGTAACTGCTCAATACGCTCTCTTTTTGTTTTTTTTTTCGCCTGAGGGAGACCACTCGCGATGCCGGAGCCGGAGCGGAGCTGCGCGGTGTCGCCGTCGTCGTGCGCGGGCGCGCGCGCCTTTCCGTGCTGCGCGGTGGGCCTATGGTAGGCCCACGTGGGCCGTGGCCCGTACCGTGCTGTAAAAAGCTGCTTGCGTTCTTTTACGTTCCTGCACCATAAAAAAAATCCAGGAAAAGGAGGACGCCGTTGTGCTCGTAGTGCCGGCCGGAGCTATCAACCTCGTTGTCAATATATATATAAAAAAAAACTCGTCGTCGTTCGCTACGGTACGGCTCGCGCGTTACGCATGTATTGTACGAGCGCAAATACGTATAACAGAAAGCATATCACGACCATCGAGTTGTGGGTGAGGGGCTACTGTCATGTACTCCTCGTCCCTTATCTGCTGGAGTTTAAGTGCTAACCTTTGCCTAAGTGAGGTCTTTGCCTCTGCCCCAGCCTCAAGAACCATGCAAGATTTCTGCATTTTGCAAAGTTCCTCTGTGCAATATCCTCTGCAACGGACGACGGTGATTCCTTCGACCTTTTGGCTTTTGGACGTACAATTGGTTTCATTGCCACGCATGGACTACTACTACGGAATGGTTATGTTCAGTACAGTACGTCGTAGTCAGACCTGTGACCTTTTTAAAAATTTTAAAAAATAGACCAGAGACTTTTTGTTCCTCAAACTCAAAGCCGGAAGTGAATAAAGAGGCAATGGCCTCGGGATATTCTCGGCGACCCCGAGGCCCCTGCCGGAAGCATGTGTTGGGTTTGAGTACCCTTTTCTTTTCTTTTCTTATCGTCCTGATCGCGTGTTTAATTTAACCGCCCGATGGTACTTGACGACACCGGATTTCGCTAACTTCTCGTGTGATTGATCCTGTCATGTACCGGTGTCTGTTTGACAAAGATGCGCGCGGCTTTGTACTGTACCGCCCTCCCCCTCGTGTACTGGACCTAATTGGATTGCTAACCCTGACTAGTTTAACCTGATCAATGTAGCTCGAGGAGCATTGATTTTAAGTTCTTATACAGAGGTTTGGTGACTCGGGGTTCGGTTATTATTCCTGAAAAGAAATCTGTCGCGAGTGAGTGTCTGCTTTTATCAGAGTAGTATGATGGAAGGATCAGCTCAACCAATTACCAGGGACAGAGGAGGAAGCCAAAGCACTGTCCACAGAGGCACAGCCGCAGACACACGCACACAAGTAAAAGAAGAGCAGCTGGATTAGGATGCTCTATCCTTTTGGCCCACCTGAAATTCTGCCCTCAAAATCGACGTCACATGAACATGAGCACAATAATCAGTAATCAGTAGGACTATGGACTATCATACTTCCAAGGCACTAGTCAGAGCACCGAGCAGTATTTTAGAAAGATGAGGACAAGTTACCAGTGCAATCAGGCGCTGTTCGTTTAAACTACCAATGTGCTTACGTACGATTCTACTCCTACTCCTGTATAGGGAGTTGTTCAAATTTCGTCATGATGAACTGTCTCCTCGCTGATTAGTTTCTATGTCGGCACACAAAAGGCTAATCTCTTGTTACTCCGATTTTTTAAGAACGGAACTATACCACGGATGGACTTGCGCGCGCTTGCTTTATCCAGACATGATGCTGCCAATAATCCGTGGGCGTTCGGACGGTGTCATCATGGCAGGCACCGAGGCACGGCACAGGGCTCCCTCGCAATCGAAAATTACTAGAGATCCGATCATTAGCGTGGAGTCATCTCCTCAACCACAGTTGTGAAGCTCCCCGATGCCATGCAGAAACGCCACGGACTGGATGAGATGCACGGGGATCAAAAGGCTGCTCGTTTCTTATGGTCCTGGGGTTCTATCCTTTTTATGGATCATGACTTGGAGGAGGCTAAAAATATGAAGCTTTTGCTTACAGTTTTTGAGCACCTCTCTGGTCTAAAGATAAATTTCCATAAAAGTGAGTTATTCTACTATGGGGAAGCAAAAGGCGCCCGAAAAGAATATATGGACATCTTTAGATGCGCAGTTAGTGAGGCCCTTTCCGGTATCTTGGAATTCCAATGCATCACACACGAATCCGCAATAAAGACTGGAAACTTATAGAGCAAAGATTTGAAATGAAACTGAGTACATGGAAAAGCAAGATGCTCTCTTATGGAGGCAGGCTAACGCTAATAAACTCGGTGCTAAGCAATCTCTCTATGTATATGATCTCCTTCTTTCAAATCCCAAAAGAAATTATTAAGAAGTTGGACTACTTCAGGTCTAGATTCTTCCGGCAAAGAGATGGACATAAAAGGAAAGATAGATTAACAAAGTGGAGTATTTTGTGTAGACCAAAAGACCAAGGAGGTCTAGGAATTTTGGATTTAGAAATCCAAAACAAATGTCTTTTAAGTAAATGGTTGTTCAAGCTCATAAATGAGGATGGACTTTGGCAACAAATCCTAAAAAACAAATATTTAGGTTCCAAAACTATATCCCAAGTAGAGAAAAAGCCAGGGGATTCACATTTCTGGTCGGGCTTAATGGAGGTTAAGAATGAATCCCTTCAATATGTAACTTTTAAACCTAGAAATGGGGAACATATTAGATTTTGGGAAGACAAGTGGCTAGGAAACACTAGCTTCTGTGCACAGTACCTAGCTCTCTACAATCTGGTAATTAGGAAACATGTTACAGTGAAAAAGGTCATGTCTTTGACTCCATTGGACGTGTCCTTTCGGAGAGCTTCGAGGGGGGATAATCTTAGGAATTGGCATGAGTTGGTAAACAGGATAGCAACTATCCAATTGGTAGATCAGCCGGATATGCTATTTGGTCTTTACAAAAAAAATGGAATCTTCTCTGTTCAATCAATGTACAGAGCGGTTCTTGATGTAGGGGTCATTCCTATTAACACATTCTTGTGGAAATTAAAACTTTCCCTTAAAGTAAAAGTCTTCATTTGGCTCCTCCACCGAGGGGTTATTCTCACTAAAGATAACTTGACTAGACGAAACTGGCATGGAAATAAGAAATGTTGCTACTGTAGTAACGAAGAGACTATACAACATCTTTTTTTTATTGTCAGATGGCTAAGTTGATTTGGAGAATAATCCATACTACCTTTGGTCTACATAAACCGAATAATGTTATTCATATGTTTGGGTCATGGATACAAGGGATAAAATGGAGGAAAAAAAAGCTTGTACTTACAGGAGTAAGCGCAGTTTGTTGGGCCATGTGGCTAAGTAGAAATGATATTGTTTTTGATAAAACAAACCCGCAATCTTTCTTGCAGATACTTTTCAGGGCTACTCACTGGATCAGACTCTGGGCCTTATTATAGAAGGAGGAGGACCGAGAAACTATTCTAGGAGCATGTCAGGCTCTGGAGACTATAGCAATGTATATCTTTGCGAAGAACGGGTGGCGTTTTAGTAATAGAATTTGCTTCTAAATCGCTACCTTCTATCTTTCTAAGTGGACATGTGTGGTTCCTTTTGTAATAATGGCTGGATATATGCATGTAGAGGCCGGAATAATAATATTCCTTTATGTAAAAAATGGTCCTGGGGTTCGGGTGTGTTCCTCACTCACGCCCGTTGTGCGTGCGGCCCCTTCTGGCCCTTTTTCCGCATCTGCTTCATCAGAACCGCCTGATCCAAATATCTTATTATGATCATGATCGACGCTATAAGGAAGGTGAGGAAAAACTAGCTGAATTACGCCGGCGGCGAGCTGGTGTTTGGCGAGGTGAATGAACAAGGAAAAATAAGACTGGACACAGGTGAATTTTGTGTTGCAAACCGCAACATTTCTGATGCACTGTATTGAATATAAATAGCAAAGCTGAGAGGTCATGCCGCCATGGCGCGCACGACGCGAGAAGTGTGCGCGTCCATCCCCACACACCAGCGGCGTCCGGCCATAGCGGCATGCTAACTACCTGAAATACTCGGCGCACGAACACCACAACCCGGTGCCTGTGCGCATGCTTCAACTGAAGATAAACATGCCTATTATTAGTATATAGGAGTAACTAACAAATCTCCTCCTACTCCTAGTATGCCTGCTTTACATGAAGAAGACCAAGTCTGGAACGCAGCTCGCAGAATCGCTCACGTCCCAACGCCTTGGTCAGAATGTCCGCCAGCTGCTCCTCTGTGCTGATGGACTGGAGCTGAACCCTGTTTTCTTCAACACACTCACGGATATAGTGAAATTTGACGTCAATGTGCTTACTGCGATCGTGGAACACAGGATTCCGGCTGAGTGCGATGGCGGACTCATTGTCAATTTTTAGTGAGAACGGGCTTGCCTCCTCTCCCTTGAGCTCTGCGAGAAGACGGGCAAGCCAGACACCTTGACAGGCTGCAGTGGCTGCTGCTATGTACTCCGCTTCATAGGAGGACAAGGCCACCACTCGCTGCTTCTGGGACTGCCAAGTGATGATGCTGCCACCGAGGAAAAAGCCAACTCCAGTTGTGCTCTTGCGGGTATCAGTGTCACCGGCCATGTCACTGTCGCTGTAGCCGATGAGTCGAGCTTCTTTCATCCCCGGGTAATGGCAGCCGTAGTGCAAAGTACCAGCAACGTACCTAAGTACTCTCTTGACTGCTGTCAGGTGCTCGGTGGTGGGCTTTTCCATGAAGCGGCTGACGTAGCCCACTGCATACGCGAGGTCCGGCCTGGAATTCACTAGGTAGCGCAGTGAGCCGACGATGCTGCGGTACCTGGTTGGATCAACAGTTGGGGCCGAACTTTGCTTGCTCAGTTTCAGTCGCTGCTCCATGGGTGTGTGACTGGGTTTGCAGCCGGTCAGGCCAGCAGACTCCAGAATCTTGGCGGCGTAGGCGCTCTGGCAGACAGTGATCCCGACCTCACTCTGGGTCACCTCCAACCCCAGATAGTAGTGGAGGAGGCCGAGGTCACTCATCTGAAACTTGGACTTCATCTCCTCCTTGAACTTGATGATGTCCTCATTGTTGCCGCCCGTGATCACCAGGTCATCCACGTAGACTCCGACAACCAGACGATGGTCACCGGTTCCACGAAGGTAGATGGCGTGCTCGTAGCTGCTCCTCTGGAAGCCTAGCTCGATCAGTGAGGAGTCGAGTTTGGCATACCAGGCGCGGGGGGCTTGACGCAGACCGTAGAGTGCCTTCACCAGGTGGAGCACCTTGTTCTCATGGCCTCGCAGCACGAACCCCGACGGCTGCTCGACGTAGACTTGTTCCTGGAGCAAGCCATTCAGGAACGCAGACTTGACGTCCATGTGGTGTACTGCCCAGCCTTGTGAGGCAGCGTGAGCAAGTAACAGCCTCACAGGCTTAAGCCGCGCCACCGGAGCGAAGACTTCTTCAAAGTCGATCCCTTGCTGCTACACATTGCCCTTCGCGACGAGACGAGCTTTGTGCTTGGTGATCACCCCAGTGGCATCCTTCTTGGTCTTGTAGACCCATTTCAGGCCTATCGGCTTCACGCGTCGAGGGGAATCGACTAGCTCACAGGTGCCACTGGCTTCGATGGACGTCATCTCATCAAGCATTGCGTGACGCCAGTGTTCATGCTTCAGTGCTTCTTCGAATGACGTGGGCTCGGCGTCGCTCGCCAGCAGGAGGTGCTCCTCCAGGTTCCGGTCGACGAAGCCGGGTGGTGTCGATTCGCCTATGATGTTGTCGACGTGCCGGAACCGAAGCGGAGCCTCGTCGTCGTGGTCGGCGTCCAGCAGATCGCTGAGGCCGGACTCCGGAGGTGACGCGAACTCAAGGGCTTGCTGATGCCCCGGGCTCGGTGTCATGGCAGCAGCTGTACTTGGTGGAGACGATGCTGCAGCCATGTTCCCGGGTGATGACGATGTCGACGCAGGGGAAGCCGGTGAAGCAGAACTTGAGGGGGCAGATGATGTCACCGTGGTGGTGATTACTGCAGGCTCCCCGGGATCGGCTTCTTCGATGATGAACGCGCCGTGATCGGCGTTCTGGTCAGCGCTCCACGCCCACTGTGCCGTCTCGTCGAAGATGATGTCGCGGCTTATGTGAACACGCCACGTCACGGGGTCGTACACCCGGTACGCCTTGGACCCTGGTTCGTAGCCGACGAAGACCATGCGCTTGTTGCGGTCGTCCAGCTTCTTCGGACACGGCGTGGTCACCTTGACATGGGCGACGCAGCCGAACGTGCGCAGGTGATGGACGGCCGGTGTGCTTCCGGTCCACAGCTCGTACGGCATCGCCCCTTGGTTGGCTTTGCACGACGTTCGGTTCAGGAGGTAGACGGCAGTGGTGACCGCCTCCCCCCAGAACACACCAGGCAGTGCCTTGTCCTTCATCATGCTGCGCGCCGTCCCCACGACGGTCTGGTTGCGACGCTCAACGACACCGTTTTGTTGCGGGGTGCACGGGGCCGTGAGTTCGCGCCGGACCCCGAGGTGGGCGCAGTAGTCGTTGAAGTCGGCCGCCCCGAACTCGCCCCCGCGATCGGTACGCAGGGCGAGCAGCTTCTTCCCGGACTTGCGCTCTCCCACAGCCTGGATGTTCTTGATGGCTGCGGCTGCAGCATCCTTGCTTGGTAACAAAGCAATCCACATGTATCGTGAATAATCATCAACAAGCAACAAAAAATACCGGTTGCCGCTTGGTGTCGCCGGTGTGATAGGGCCGCAGAGATCGCCGTGAAGGAGCTGCAGAGGTTCCGTCGAGCGCCTCAGCGCCTTCTGCGGGAACGGGGCTCGGCGCTGCTTGCCGGCGAGGCACGCGTCGCAGAGCTGTTCCACCTGGTTGAGTGTGGGCATGCCCCGGACAAGCTCTTGCCGAGCCATCTTGCGAAGCGCGGTGAAGTTGGCGTGCCCGAACCAAGCGTGCCATGTCCACGCCTCATCGTCGGCGCGTGCGGCCAGGCAGACCGGGCGTGCAGTGTTGACGGTGGGCACGTACAGTCTGCCTGGGCTCCTTGGGATCTTGGCGAGCAGGCGTCGCTCCTCGTCGCGGATGCGCATGAAGCCGTCCTCCATGAGCACTTGGTACCCGGTCTCGTCGAGCTGACCGACGGAGATGATGTTGGAGGTGATGCGCGGGAGGTAGTAGACGTTGGAGAGCGTCTGGTGCTCCCCGTTCTTGCAGGTGAAGAGGACGGTGCCGCTGCCCTCGATCTGCGCGGTGGAGCCGTCCCCAAATCGGACGGAGCCATGGATGTCTGAGTCGAGGTGGGTGAAAGCGGCTCTGGACCCGGGCATGTGGTTTGAGGCACCGGTGTCCAGGATCCATCGCGCCGGATCCGGATCAGGTGACCCGTCGAAGGCAGCGAAGACCTTGGGCTCGTTGAGGTGGACGCCGCCGACGGATTTGGGCGGCGGCGGCGGGTTGGGGAAGACTGACGGAGGGGGAGACTGGTGCTGTCTCCTTTCCTGGGCTGAGGCGATGGCCATCATGAGTGTGCCCTGTTCTTCCTCTTGGGCCACATGGGCTTGGTGGCCCGGTTGTTCCTTCTTCTTGGTGTAGCAGTCGCTGGCCCAGTGGCCTTTCTTGCCACAGCGCGGACACGGGTCATCCGGCGGCGGGCGCGATGAGCTAGAGCCGCCGTTGCCACCGGTACCGCGTCCACGTCCTCTGCCGCGGCCCTTGCCGCGTCCGCTAGAGCCAGAGCCGCCACGCCCTGACTCGCCGGACTTCTTCTTGTACTTCTCCACCCATTGCTCCTCCGTGAGAAGTAGTTTCCCGCTCGTGGTGTGAGCCGGAGCGGGCACGACGTCGTCGGCCGCCTTCAACCTCCCGGTGACCTCCTCAATTGACAGTTGTGAGATATCGAGGAGGGTTTCAATGGAGATTACCAACTGCTTGTAGCGCGGGCGGACGACGCGGAGGTACTTGGCGACGACCTTCTCGTCGGGCTCCGGGTCGCCGAGCGTGGCCAGGCGCTGCACCATACCGGAGAGGCGCAGTGCAAAGTCTTCGATGGCCTCGCCGTCCCGGAGTGCGATCGACTCGTACTCGGCGCGGAGGTTCTGCGCCGTTGCCTTGCGCACCCGATCGTCGCCGATGCGGAGGGTGCGGATGGCCTCCCAGGCCTCCTTGGCGTTCTTCTTGTTGACGAGGACGGGGATCATCTCCTCCGGAACGGCGCTGCAGATGGCGTCGAGCGCGTTCCGGTCGTCGGTGAAGTCGGCGTCGCCATACTCCACGGCGTCCCAAAGCTCTCGCGCTTCCATCCTGAGCTTCATCCGGAGGGACCACTCGTTGTAGTTCGTCTTCGTGAGTTGGGGCCAGGTGCCGCCGCTGCGGCCCTCCTTGATGATGCGCTCGACGATGACTTCACGGTGCCCTCGGCTCCGCCCGCGACGCGTGTCGCGGGTGCGTGAACGCCGCGGTGAGCGACGCGTTGGTGAACGGCTTGGAGACGGGGAGCGGCGCGGGGTCCTGCTCCGGGG
The DNA here is from genome assembly GCA_015342445.1 of Digitaria exilis. NCBI lineage: Eukaryota > Viridiplantae > Streptophyta > Magnoliopsida > Poales > Poaceae > Digitaria > Digitaria exilis. The sequence continues at coordinate 332,825 of JACEFO010002487.1, forward strand.
CCCTCCGTTTTCCCCTTCTTCTCCCCAGAGGTGGGGCGGCTGCGGCGCGGTGGCGGTGAGGCCATGGCGACGCTGCAGGTCCTCTCAAACTTCTAGCTCTGATACCACTTGTTAGTCACCGGACGACGGTTTACGCCGGCGGCGAGCTGGTGTTTGGCGAGGTGAATGAACAAGAAAAAATAAGACTGGACACAGGTGAATTTTGTGTTGCAAACCGCAACATTTTCTGATGCACTGTATGGAATATAAATAGCAAAGCTGAGAGGTCATGCCGCCATGGCGCGCACGACGCGAGAAGTGTGCGCGTCCATCCCCACGCACCAGCGGCGTCCGGCCATAGCGGCATGCTAACAACCTGAAATACTCGGCGCACGAACACCACAACCCGGTGCCTGTGCGCATGCTTCAACTGAAGATAAACATGCCTATTATTAGTATATAGGAGTAACTAACACAAATTAACAGTAGGTTAATCAACACAGTGAGAGGGATAGTGGTAGGAGGACTAATATGTACTACTATCCTATAGATATGCAGATAGCAGTGTATTTTAGAAGGATGAGTCCATTTTAACTGTGCCGTCCAGTCCAGTCCAGTCTGGTGTTCTGTTTGCTAGTTTCCTTGATCAATTACTAATGTTTTTTGTTTAACTAGCATCGAGGAGCATAGTGGTGCGCAGGTTTTGGCATGACGAATACATGTCGGCACCCCAAAAGTTACCAGGCCTGGTTCCCGTTTTTATGACCCGCCGGTGCCATGGGACGGACGGGATGGCCGGACGCGCGCTCGCTTTACCGAGACAACAATGATCCGTGATCGTCCGGACGCCGGTATATCATCATGGCAGGGACACCGCGCACAGGCCACAAAAGCATGCGACTCCTCTTTTCGTAAAGAAAAAATCCTCATTAGTTCAAACAGCAATCAAGATCGATTTACTGCTACTGAGATTCAATCAGAAGTACGATAGCACTAGCATTAGTGCGAAGCAGATAAGAGTGCAGTGAACCTATCGTTGTAGTACGCCGTGCAATGCAACGCCGGGAATGGCTCGTCGGTTGGGGGTGTGGGGCTCCTGTCCTGTCCTGACGCCGTCGTGTCGTCTGCCACGGGCATCAACATAGTACGTACATCAGTAGCTCCAGGGTCCAGCCGGAGCCGGACGACGCCATCACGCGCGCGGCGTCACAGTACTCGCTGCAAATGTCGTTGGCACCGGCACCGCACCGCACCGCTCGCTCGCGACCCGGCTGGCTGGTCATGTCGTCCGCTCGTTACGCTCCTCGTGAGAGCCGGGCGAATGCGACACAGGTGCTTGTTGCTGGGGATTGATCGCTTTGCCAATTTGTTCACCATGATTTGCGCCGCGCATCCGACGCGGCGGCTAGAGAGCACGCGTGGCGACGGACGTCGGACGGACCCACCCTCTCCCTCGGCCCCGCGCGTGCTTCCGTGATGGCCCGTAACGCCCGCTCCGTCATGATCGAGCGCGCATCATCTATCGTTGCCTCTGTCTATCTACACACACAAAGGATGGCGGCGGGTTGGTACTTGGTACTTTCCCCAGCAGGAAAAAGGAAAAAAAATGACGATTATTCGATCAGAAAGCGTCGGGTTGGTACTGAAATAAGTAGCAAAAAGGAAAAAAAAAACGATGAATGAACCAAGTTGGGCTGAGCCCATGCAGCCCATGGGCCCCTTACGCGGTCCTGGCTAGCTATATTCGGCATAATCCAGCAAGCACCAAAACTCAATACGCGCGCACAGCCCAGAACACGTGAGCTGCTTGTAACCGACAAATGGGCCGGCAAAGTGAGTGGAGCCGCCGCCGCCGGCCCGCAGCACCGCCTGATCGACGACGTCGCGGTCGCGGTGAGAAGGCAGGCGCTTGGCAAGTTGGGCAGGGAGTGCGGCTGCGGCCTGCCCTCTCCTCTCTTCTCCCATCGTCCTCCGCCTGCTGCTTTCCGCCACGAGAGTTTTGCTCCGTTTGGCAAAGGAACAAAGGGAATTTTCATCTCGTGGAGATATTTCTACTGACCAAAATTGCCGGACGGAGAGGAGCGCGCGAATGCATCCGTTGTTGTGCTGTCCCCGGCGCTAGGGCGGGCACGCACGATCAAGCCGACGGCCGCCACGCTGCGCTTGCCTTGGGGCGTGTTTGGAACTTTAGCAAGAGGGGCTAAATGGTTGCACTGTAGCGCATCTACAGTAACAAGACCAAAAGAATTTAGCCCCTCCATGTTTGGATGATGGGCTAAAATGGTTGCCACATATGACAAATGGGTCATACCCCTTCTCTCTTCCACTGCTTTTTTCCTCATCTCCGCCTACCCACCCCGTCCTCCCTGCCACTGCCCGACGGCGCCACCGCCCAACCTCGCCGCCGCACAACCGCGCCACCGCACAACCGCCCCTTCCTCCCCACCGCCTGACCGCGCTGCGAGCGGCAACGGCATTGGCGAACTCCAAGTCCCGTTGGCGGCGACGACGCGGAGGAGCAGGATCACGCCGGAGCACCGAGGTCACGGACGGCGCGGGCTCGTCGGTCGGGTTGACGACGACATGAACTCCGGCGGCGGCTGCCTCCCTCATCTCTCCGGCGGCGCTTCTCCTCCAGATCCGGCGTGTAGGGCGGCGGCGGCGCAGAGCAGGGGGCATGGTTGGAGAGGCGACGGCGTGAAGCAGGGGGCCTGGCGGCGGCTCGGAGCAGGCTAACGCGGAGGTCAGGCGGCAGGCCGCAGAGGTCGGGCGAGGTCCGGGGCGGCGTCGGGACTCGGGAGGGGCGGCGTCGGGTGGATACACCGTGTGTGGTGGGGCGCAGAAGGCATGGTGGTGGGCCCACACCCACTTTAGCCCAATTAGCACCTCAACTGGTGCCCACAGGTTTTGGGGGACTAAGAGCAACTCCAGTGGGAAGACCAAATTTGAGTCTCTATATTGTTTTTAGGGCCAACAAAAAATAGTTTAGGAGCTTCAAACTTTAGTGGGGTGACTAAATTTAGAGGGCCTCCAATTCTAAAGGCTTTGGACCAAAATTTGGTGGCCTCCCCAAAATGGAGGCTCAATTAGAGACCCTGCTGAAGAGATTTGTTTCAATGGGAGACTAAATCAAGAGGTAGAGGCCAATTCGAGGGCTCCACTGCAGATTGCAGATGCTCTAAATGAATTAGCCCATCTTTAGCCCCCTCCTGTTTGGAGCCATTGGGCTAATTTTGGGGCTAAATGGGGATCCAAACACGCCCTTGTCCTTTTTCCGCCGCCTTGCATTTTAAATGCTGCCACTATCGTATACTCTCTCGTATCGTATACGGGGTACGTATTAACAGAGATGCTAGCAGCGCAAGTTAATGCAGCTTTGGCAGCACATGTACAGAAAAAAGCTTGCATGCATGCGGATCATGGGTGTACAGTAAAAAGCTTTTGGCAGCCTGTAGGAGTATGCTGCAACGCTGCATGCATATGGGTGCCATTATCTTGGAGATGTGTTCTGCCCGCTACCTCTACAAAGGTGCAGAGCCGAGCCGCAGAGGAGACTGAGAGCACCATTAATACACTCATCACAACATAAAGAAGCACAAGGAAAAAAAAATAAAGTGCGCATCCGGGGAATCGAACCCCGGTCAGTACCGTGGGAGGGTACTATGATACCACTACACCAGATGCGCCTTCAACTTCTGTTTGATAATTTTTTTTTGATAGTGAATCATTAGAAGCGCTAACCATCTCGCGAAGCTAACTGTAATATAATATGCAGGCAGTTACACACAGCCTCCAAAGCAAGGTTAAGTGACGGCAATGAATTAACAAGACAAAGAGTTTTGGTTTTTAGTTTATCCACCCATATTTGAGTCTCTGAATGCTCCCGTTTACTGTGTACTGTCAAGTGTCAATCTTAAGATCCGTAGTTAATTCATAAGTTATTTACGTTTCTCATTCAACTAGTTTTGATAACTCAAACGCGTAGCTATGTCTAAGACAGGAGGAGTAAAAGTAACATCCAAACTAACAAAACCTAGCAATCTAGCCTGAGTGACCAAGGATATATATCCCTGGCTACTTCATTAAAAATGGACATCATCGCTGTCACCGTATCTTGGTGTGATCTCCAAAGCAAGAACGATACACACGCGCCACTCCAAGCTCGTGGCACTCGTCCAACCTAACCTCAAAGCCCTTTTAGATATTCTTCAAAAAGACGGCCGCCCCGTGGCTGACACGCTCATCGCTATTGCCAAACCTTAAATTCCCAATCCGCCCGCGCGGCCAACCACTCCACCACGACGCACACCATGATTCATGCCGCGACTAGACGAAAAGGAACACGAACGCCCGGCGTATTGGCTCGGCCAGCTTGTGCCCGGCACACGCCGTGACGCAAAGGCGAACAAGTCATGTTCATAGCCGATAGGCTATGGCAAAGGAGGCTCCTGCTGGTTGGCTAGCCGATCTCAATTGCAATGCATGACTAACTTGTCATGTGACGGTTTTCACGGGCAAAATGGTGTTCATTTATTTGAGCTGTGTGTTGACGACCAAAAATGGCTTAAAGCCGATCAGGCTGGGACAGCCGATCTAGACCGCCTGTGCAAGCGGTTAGACCGGCTGTGCCCTGTAGCCGATCTGGCAATTTGCCAGGCGGTCTAACCGCCTAACACAGGCGGTGTGACCGCCTGTCCCCGAGTCCGAGTAGAATCAGGTTTTTGCACGTTTTTAGATCTGTACAAGGACTTCCTTGCGGGGCAAGACCTCCCCACCCTATAAATATAAAGGGCCGTGGCCGATTGAGGACCTCTACCTAATCGTACAAATCATTGTCTTAGTTTTTATCTCCAAACCCTAGCTTTTCCAACCCTTTTGCTTTCCTTCTTCGTCTCCACGACGTTTTAGGACGTTCTAAGTGGCCTTGCCGATCTTAGAACATCCTAGGTTCGCAGCCTCCGACGAGGTCCCTCCCGAGGTTTGTGATCGTAGGCTTTCGCGGCGCCCCTGCTACAGGCGGTCTGACCGGCCCCTACAGGCGGTCTGACCGGCTGCTCTCAGGAGCTCCGGCGAGGAGAGTTCGACTACCGCGCGATCTAGCGCTTTCGTGTGTTGACCAAATGTGCGTCAACACTATGGATTTGATTTTACTTGTGGCTGTCGTCTCCCCTCATGTCACGGCAATATGTGATATGGTTTCGTGTGATGGAAATTGGAGTGCATGAAAGAAATTGATCCTAGAAAACTGCTGGCATACTGACTGTAGCCATCCATTAGTTTATACGTCCCTTTTGTATGGTACCTTAGGGAGCTGAAATTGACCACATTCGTGGAAAATTCGGAGCGAGAATAAGTCGTGTAGCTCGAAATATCATGACAAAGAAACTAAATGAGAATATATTCTTCTATGTTTCTGTGCTATGCGTTCACTCTGATGAGCAAGTCAAACATGTAAACTTCTACATATTCCAAGAAGGATTTAGACATGCAATTATGCAAACTAAAAGGCCATGGCTGCACCTTAAGCCCCTCTATCAATTTTTTAAAAAAAGGGTTGCGAATTGAAATCCTCAGCAAGAAAGATCGTTCACCAGATTCGAATAACAATCAGTTGTATATGGGGACAGCGGTTGCTGGGGGTCATGGTAGTGAAAAAAAAAAGGCTGCTTTGAACATGTCGAGATGATCTCCTGCATGCCCTTCCAGGTCAGCCTCTCTTGTCTGCTTTGTTTTGTTCTCTAGCTCTTTTGTCTAAATGCTGGGCCACCTCACCGATTTCGGTCATGAAAAGTTGCAAGACAGGAGCTTGAGGCGTGTGGCCGCCACGCTCCTCTACTGGCCTTGGTGGTCCACCGTCTACCCAAACAATAATAATTCACCTTATCTGATCTCTATTCATACGAGGCCTTCTTCCATGGACAATATGCCATATATGGAGCGCAAGTCTTGCAGAAGTCGAGTGCCCCGGTGAAATGCAAATTCTTTATTTGGTTAGCGATTTATGGACGGTGTTGGACGGCGGATAGACGGAAAAGGCATAATTTGCAAGACAATGATGTTTGTACCCTGTGCAGTCAGGAGAGTGAGACAATCACACACTTGCCGACCGGCTGCGCCTTCTCCAGAGAGGTGTCGTTCCGTCTTCTCCGGTTGGTGCATTGGGAGGATTTGGCGCCCACGGCTGAGGAGCTTTCCCTGGCAAATTGGTGGTTATCAAAGAGGAAACAGGTTCACAAGTCGGCGAGACGGCGAGAAAGGCTTTCGATTCTATAGTCATCCTTACCTCATGGATGCTGTGGAGAGAATGGAATAATCGAACCTTCAATAACACAACCGCTAATCCACCCACTCAGGTGCTTCACGATACTCTTGTGGAGGCTTCTATTTGGGTGCAGGCAGGCTACATTGCATTGTCGGAGTTCACTCAGGTTGTACACGTACGGTCGCGAGATCATGTACGCAGTATGTAACTTTGCTTGTTTTTCCATAGCTTGCAACCGCCCCTTCTGTAGCAACGGCAGGCGCTTTGTAACTCTGCTTATTCCTCTTAATGAAAAACGTGTCCAGACACGGTCACGAAAAAAGATCTGATCTCTCTTCCTACGTTGATTTTTTATTTAGCTTTTGTTGGATGACGATTATAGGTACATCTTCCTTGTACCTATAATGTACGAGTTTCTACAATTTTTTGACATATAGAAAACATATCACTAAATATTAGTAGATATAAAAATTTAGTAGCTAAATATACATGCGCTAAGGCAAGCCATGATTAAATATGGCCTGATACATTACACGTTGTCGATACAGTTTCATGAGCATTAAATTCTATAGCCACATCAGTGATTTTGCTGACTTGTAGTCCATGTCATTATGAAGAGAGAGCACTTAAAATTTCATGATGAAGTTCCATCACCATGAAACACAGCCTCATGGTTACCTAGGTAATAAGGTTAACCTACACTGAGACTGATCTTGTAAAGTATTAGATCCATTCAAGGTAATTTCCATGAACGATAAAAAGGACGAAACATAAAGCTCCCGTCACTCACCCAACCTAACCTAGCCCCACATATATATTATTAATCAACGGGACCGTGGTTGACACACTACTCGATCGTTGTTCCTTTCTAGTTCTAGAAGTTTTGTCCTGTTCCAGGTTAGCCAACCACTCCACGGACACCACGATTCATGCATTGCCACGGCATGATCCGGCGCGTGCCATGTTACCTTCCTTGTTGAACCGTAGTAGCTCTAGCTCGGCCAACAAGGTGAAGATGGATCGAATGTACCCAGAAGGCAGAAGGTCTTTTTCCTCATTACTACTTCATTATAAGTAAGCCGGCATGATAGCTTAGCATTTTTAGCGTCGTTCATTGGCATGCATGACTAAGCTTGGATAGATGTGACGGCTTTTGTAGGTAAAAGTTGTTGTCGTGGTAAACTTGAATTGCGGCTTTGATTTTGATTTTACTTGTCGATTAATGTCACACAACTGTGGCCATCATTTGACTGGACAACGTTTATTACTCTTTTTCTCATACGAGAGTGACGAGAGTTACGTGATAGCTGCTTGGGAGCTAAAACTGATCACACATACACAGAAGAGAATATTCCTATATATGGTGGATGTAATTCCTGAACCAATCTTATTACGTTGTAAAGCAACACAGAGATTACTCTTATATTACACTTTTTGTGGGGAACGGGTAATCCTTGGTGGTACCACAAACGAGAAGGCGATGAACTTATGCAATTCAGAAGCCTTGGTTGCTCCTTAAATCCTGTAAGCCAACAAAAAGAAATGTTAGCATTTTTTTCACCGGATCAATCGATCACCAGATTGGAATGCATCTGCGTGGGGACACCGGCTAGTGGGCGTCAGCGTTCGTGTTAGAAAGAAAGAAAAGCCGCTTTGAACATCTCGGCATCATCCTTGGCCCATGTCAGCCAGCTTTGTCTGTTTGTTTTGGTCTCTAGCTCTTTTCTTTGAACGTCCTGTCACCTCACCTCACCACCTCGTTTTGGTCGTGAAAAAGGTCCAAGGACAAGGGCACATGAGGCGTGTGGCGGCCACACTCCCCTACCGGCTTAATTAGCTTTGGCTGTGGTGGCCCGCCACGCCTAGATACAAAACAAATAATGTAGTTTTTTTTATCTTTTATGGTGTCTTATACTGGTGTATACTAGTGCTCGAAAAGGACTAGTATAGAAACATCCGACGGTCAAAATTAATTGCATACTATAAAAGCTTTAGCAGTAGTATGGTAGTATGCATGAGTAGTATGGGTAGTATAAGGGTACTATGGAAAAAGATAAAAAAATAATGTCACAAAAATATATTTTTTAAACTAAAAAATCCACCTATTTACGAAATGTAATTAATACATATGTAATTATTACTAAATTATCCTAAACAATGGATGGTTTGATCTCATCTATACTCCATACTACCGCATAGAAGTATAAGGCACCGTAAAAAAGCTCTTTTTTTGCGGGTAATGCAGTTGATCTTCGTCCCTATATCTTTTCATCAGCACCCTGATTTTGGTATCTCCTCTTATATGGTATTTCTTGTATATTATTGAAGTTTTTATATTTATCGTTTGTTTGGTGTTCGGCACATGCATGTATATCTCGGGTTTGTGGTCCATGTATAGACAAAGCTACAAGCCTGCAACATCCTTCTGTTTGAAATTACAAGTATCTGTCTGGGAAAACAGTGTAACCATTTACTGAATACCCTGATAAGTCAAGTCATTGCTTATCTTCTATTGATGAAATGGCATATGAGTTAGTAGTTATTACGAGGCAGGAGAGGCGACCCTCCATGCATATGTGCCTATCCAAAGGTAGCCACCGAACACCACTTGCACTACTCCATTCAGAAAAATCGCATTCGATCACCTAAACGCTTGGTCTCTGCCGCAGAGATCACATACTAGCCTTGTCCTGGTGTGAGCATCAGCAGCTGGAGTGTTGAACTGCTTTCTTTAAGAACTCAGTGTCAGCTATTAAACTAACCAGGCCGGCTTGTGGCAGGCACACGCAAAGGGACCCGTCGAGATCTCGTCAGCTGAACCACCGAGCTAGTCTATCCTAAACGGGGTTGTGGGAAAGGTTGTGCAGATAGCTTTGAGCCTTTGACACATGTTGTCTCCTCTGATTGTCTCTGAATCCCCGGTTGCTCCTTTACCAAAAGTGTTCATCCCTCATTGATTGCCTATCTGTAGGCACCACCTTACTACGACTACCTCAGGGGCTCGGCATCATGGCCTGAGAGAATTTGATGGTTTACAAATTACAAGTGATGCGAATCATGGAGCAAGCTTTGTAATTGCAAATAGGAAGAATACAGTAGAGTAGAAGAGGACATCGAAACGATTCGATCTAGCTAGCTGAATCACTAGATATATGCAGCAAACAAAGACGACTCTCTGCTAATAAACCTGTGATTGCTTGAACTTCGTCGTGGTATCTGAAGCATTTTGCTACTGGTTCCACGACTAAAAGGAGCTACTAATCTGGCCGTACTTACAATGCTAGAGAAACATACATGCGTGGTACTAGCGCACGTTACTACGAGCTTACACAGTGACACCTGCGGCAGCGCACGCATAAAAAATGGCCGGGGTTGGTTTGGGACGGCGCGGCGCGATGTGCCCCTCCACGTCTGCCAAAAGACTCTCGTCCAGCCGATTCATGGCATGCAATGAGCACAGTACGGAAGGCTTTGTATATACTAGTATGTGTCCTACCGGGTCTCGCTCTGACGGTCGGTACATGTGTCCTCCATGCGTGGTGTGTGTATGCAGCGCTGCTCGGTGGATCCATGGAGGCCCTAATCTGTCATCGTCTATCATCAGATCTTGTTCCTCTATGACTAAGACTGTTCTTGACCATCGGTTGTTACTCCTCGATCTACTGGCGGCCATGCCCACCTGGCGTTGGCCGTTGGTTCCTGGGTGCATCCGGTGCATGTGCATGCGTCCCCGCGTACGTCCGGCCGGCCTCTGCGGTGCAGCGTGCCATCCCTTTCCCAACAGAGAAGCTTGGTTGCTCATGCATGGCGAGCTGTTGCTGGATGCTCGCTGCCGCTGATGCACCCCTAGCTCCTAGCGCGCGTGGCGTAACCGCGCCTGACATGCAGTTGCAGCATCTGCCTTTCTCCCGGCGCCTGTCCGCCGCAGCCTCCCTCTCCCCTGGCCTTTTCCGGATCTCGGACGGGTGCACGGGACGGGAGAGAGCCACATGCGTAGTGCTTGTGGCGTGTGGCGACCACACTTGTGGGACGGAGACCTCGTGTCCTCGTGAGACCGCTCCATTGTAGTATTTCCGGACTAGTCACGGGGCACCCTTCTCCAACGACGGGCACCGTCTTGCCGGATCCAGTCGTTCGTGGAATCGCGGTTGTACTTTGCTGCTACATATATACTGTGGTCCTCACTTAGCTCAGGTTACCAAACAAGCTAAGGTTGGGCACCGAAAAAAACCGCCTCTCCAATCTCCAGTTCTCCTCTGAGCTTGTTCCAGTATAAATTAAAACAACCATTTGACATTGCAAGTGTGCTTAGGAAAATAAAGAAAACTTTTGCGACTTGATTTCGCGAGGCACATCAAACTTTATTTATTTATTTGGTCACAAAAAGGATTGAGACAAGGGCATGATGAGGCGTGTGACGGCCACACGCCCACACTACCCTACCAACTTTAGCTTTGGACGTGGTGGCCTGCCGCAGAGGCAAATGAAAAATGCACTTCATCATCCCTTGCTCTTGATCTCCTCCTCCTTTTCTTCTAAACAAATAATATGGCATGACCTCTCAGCTTATATACTTTTGATTATTTGTGTCAAAAAAATAGTTGCCTCCTTATTTGTCTACCTTTATACGCACCTGCGCTTATCTATGTAAATACACACACCAGACCCTTGCGTACACCTCCAAGGGATTTAGCTAATAGATCTTAATATTAAAAAATTCATCACATGTGTCTAACCATCTATAGACTATAGGCACATCCTCTACCACCCAGCATGAGCACAACAACCTACAACAAAACAACCGCACCGACCGGTTGGATTATGACATCAATGTGTCTGACTCCACTTGAAACACAAACCCAAACAACAACCGGTTGGATCAAGTCGTCAACATATCTGCACAACACAACTCAATAGCATCAACTCAGCACGTTACACCATCACAACCTGGGAGAAAAGTCAACAAGTGACACACATAGCAAGCATCGTCGTCCCCGAAAATCTCCCACGCCAAATCGCCAATCAACCACTGGCGTGTAGAACTGGTCGTCACAATCTGTTGCAAGTAATGTAGGTACAACGACGCCTCCACCATGTTGTCATCATCTTTAGGTCAGGCACAAACAATCGTTGATCTCCCAAGTCCCAACGATGGCCTTGTTTTGGTAGAAGTCAGAAGGGGAGCCCACTATGCCTCACTGAAAAAGGCCACCGCCATGCAGAACCCTCGACGAAGTACCGTTGTTGCACTTTATATAACAAACAAATGAAACGCTACACAAGACATCCTGGACCTCCTAAGCAATACAAACGCATGGGGACACCACCACATCCATTGCCGCACACACTCCTTGGACACACCACATTAAAGTGAATGGAAGGACTCTTCAAAAGATCTAGGCTTGCTTTGTCGTCACCTGACGCGTGCCACTAGAAAATAACATCTCTAATTTCTGATATGGATCAAATGTATTAAATTTCCTGGAATAATAGTTAATTTTGGGATTACTTATTTCCGAGTCGATGGGCCAATGACTATTAAAAAACAAAGTCAGTCACCTAATACAACTTGCACTACTCCGTTCGAAACACCTGCATTCCATCACCTAACCATTTGTCTCCACTCCCATGACCTGCACAGATCACACATTGTGGCGTGTGCAGCTAGGATGATATGCTATTATATTTCTTAGTATAAACCTCCCAATTAATGGCAGCTAAACAAATTGAGCCAGCTTGTGGCAGGCACACGCATGCAAATTAAGGCGCCGTCGAAAGATCACTTCTGATTTCTGAAACAGCGCCACGAGTCGACAGAGAGTCTATCCTGGACGGGATTGTGGGAAAGGATGGAGCTTTTTTTCATTACAAAATACATAGCTTTGACGCATGTTGTCTCCTCTTGTTGTCACCGAATGCCCCTGCTATTCCTTTTTCAGATACCAAAAGGCTCCTTGCTGATTGCCTATCTATAGCCAAAAGGCAGAGGGGCATCATGGCTCTAAAGAATTTAGTGGTCTACAAGATGTGGATGTAAACTCAGTAAAGATTGCAATTACAAACAAGTATAGCGAGGGACGTGCATCAATTGATCCACCGTTCGCGAGATGATAAGAAATGGCAGGACGAACATTGTAGCATTCTGCTGATCAAAGACATGGTTGCCGAAGCTGAATCAGCTCTTTGTTCAGAAAGTCACCTAATTTGACGAGAAGGTAAATCTTTGTTCAGGCGAGGTCTAAACAGCTTAAAAGGTTTTGCATATTCGGTTTAATAAACTTACAAGTCACACCGTTGTACGCCGATGGAGGCAACAACCCAACGCATGCATCTGTAGTTTTCGGCCACCTCAAACCTTTCTGACTCGTCCCTTTACTCTCGTACACGCATAGCATAGGTCGATTCATATGTGTACGCGCTCGTACGTTGGATGGGCGCGCGACATGGCCGATCTTGCAGAAGCGTGCCAGTAGCAGACGTAAGAGCTTAAAATGTTTGCTCAATCAAGGCCCGGATTACTTTATAAAGTAAACTTATATATGGTACTCAAACCTACAGGTCACACGGTTCTACGCCGTTGCAGGCAACAACCCGGCCTGCGTGCGTGTGCGGTTACGCATGCAGCAGTAATTTTCGTCTGTCCCTTTTTCGCTCCGTCCTGTCCGTCTCTCGATCGGGTCCTGACCTGCCACGCGATACTTGTCCCCAACCGAAAGCACGTCTGCGGTTTGGCTGCTCTTGGCAACTTGCTGCTTGGACGCTCGCATCACCTAGTGCGCCGCACGGCGCCCGCGTGGCCTCCAGGCCAGCATGGTTGACATCACGGGCTACCCAGAGGCGGGTCAGACGGCTGCATTTCTTTGTCGTCGCGCGCGGCTCGTGGCGACCACACCACGCCGACGGCCGCGAGCCCCGAGCGCGCCGCCGATCGTCCACCCCGGCGCATTGGACTGGTTGCATTGAGAGTGTGTGTGAAACCAAACCACAAGGCGCATCCGTGTTTGATTAAAAGGGGGGGGGGGGGGGAAGAATCAGAAGGCCACATGGTGTTTCCATAGGATTGGAGGTAGGCATGGGATCGATGTTGACTCGTGGAGCCAAGCCGGCCCCTATCGAGCTGGATAACGGAGGCGTGTGGCGAGCACACTCTTCGTCTCGTTCTACCCACTCTGGCGGCAGCAACATGCACGGAGCGGAGATCTCGTTGGGCATCGCCATCCTTTCCCGGCTTCCGGACTATGTGATGGCGCATACCTTTCTCCCGCAGCGACATCATACCCAATTTAAGCTCCGGTTAGCTTCACAGCTTCGGGGAAGAGAAACCACAGTTTACTTGTCATCTGCCTGTACTCCGCATGCAGTTTCAGAGATTCTTGATTTCAGCTTCTGAACATATATGATGTTAATTTGTCAGCTGTTTTAACTTTCCTAACTGAAACATATATGCTGCTGTGATTCTCGATTTTTACAGTTTATAGGCGCGGCTAATTAGTACGAGGCTATTTAAACAACTCTCATCACAAATGAGATCTGGATGCGATTAATATAATCACCCTGGTAAGAGAACGAAAACTACCTCCCAGTTTTAATTTGGTCTTTGTTTCTGCTTCCTGTCAAAGAAATTGAAATAGGAAATCACGTGGGATGAAATCGTGTTCGATATGGGAGATAATATAACCAGACTATTGACCCTGACCTTTCCCAGCAACAACAACAAGCGTGTAGCCCCGTCACAGAAAATACTGCAGCTAGCTAACCCCATGATGCCCAGTTTGGTCATTTCACCGCCCCCTGTTAACCCTATAAATCCCCCTCCCATCCCTGCCCATTCCGCATCAGCCTACACAGAAAACCTCGCAGCAGCAGCAGGATCCTAGCTAGCTAGCACACAATTAAGCACCGCTTCCCACACCAATCACTCGAGTGAGATCAATCGAGTGAGCCATCGATCTAGCTGTGCGGAGAGGTTTGCTTGCTTGTGAGGGAGAGAGCGAGCTTTGCATTGAGGTGCGCGCGCGAGAGAATTTAATTAGGAGAGGCGATTCGAGCGACATGGCGGGGCTGATGAACGGCGGCGGCAAGACGTACGTGCAGGACGAGGAGAAGCAGCGGCTGCTGCTGGAGGAGCACACCGAGAAGCACTTCACGGCCAGCGAGGTGGTCCGTGACGTCATCATCGGCGTCTCCGACGGCCTCACCGTGCCCTTCGCCCTCGCCGCCGGGCTCTCCGGCGCCAACGCCTCCTCCGCGCTCGTCCTCACCGCCGGCCTCGCCGAGGTCGCCGCCGGCGCCATCTCCATGGGGCTCGGAGGGTAAGCTAGCCTTTCTTCCTGCCTCGAAACAACTATATATACAGCAGCGTTTTCTTTTCTTTTCTTTTCTTTTCTTTTTTCACCTCACGCGCGCGGGGTGCTCCATGTCCAAGTCCGAATGCAAGCATCTTTTTCCAATGTTTGCCTCTTCCGTGTCACGATTATCAGCAATCTGACATGCATAAAAGACGCTGACCTCATGTTGGCTTCTATTGCCTTCTGTTTCTTCTCTCCCAAAAGGCCAAAAGTTCCATGCATGCGGTTATTTGCTTCAGTTTTGCTTTCCCCTGTTCATATGCACTATGATATATACTGATGGGGAAAGACAGAGAACTTACAATCACTTATTAGAAGGGTGTGTTCATGCATGCAGAGATTTTCCTGATGGTTATCCGCAACATGCATGGATTCTTGAACTTTTACCATAAACAGCTTCATCCTGTCTTTGTGACCTTTCCAGCAATGTTGCGGCTTCCTCATTAGAGCACACCCGCTCTGTCTTTTTTAGCCGACCAATTCCTTCAAATCCTTTGGCTCTTCAACTTACAGTTATTAACAACTCTACTAAAAGTTTCGAATGCAATCCCTGCCTTCTAAACAGGCCTACTAAATGTTAGCTCCAACCATTGTTTATAAATTATATTAGTACATCCAACCATGTTAGGACCCCGGGACTAAGAATAATAATAAAATGTTAGGTGAACTTTGCCTACAGCAGAGTTGTACAGACACGGTACAGAAAAGATCATTCATTTTGGCCGGAGAACAATAATAGTGGAAGATGCTATTTGAGGCAAAGTAGCACCACACAGTACAGAAAAGATCGTTCATTTTGTCTCTCAAGGTAAAAAAGAAGGACACCCCAACAGATGCAATAGCTGCTCTATGCAACCATGGTTCAGAAACGTTTTCCAGAGACGAATTCAGAAGACTTGATCAAAACCTATGACTCTGAGCCCCTTGATAGCAGCAATACAGAGTCCAAATAAAACAACATCTCGGAGTCTGAGCCCACCAAGAAATTAATTGGACGCTCGCATGTATTTCGTGAGCCCATACCAAACTGAGCCCAAATGACGTTTGAGCCCAACAGCCCACTTGAGCTCACTGACCTTGTTGTGCTGTCGCCATGTCACGTGCCAGGTACCTTGCGGCGAAGAGCGAGGCGGACCACTACAACCGCGAACTCCAGCGCGAGCAGGACGAGATCGACACCGTCCCCGACGTCGGTAAGCATCGCCGGCGATCGATCATTCGATCTCCACAGCTTCATCACAACCTCACAGCGCTCTGCTGCATACACATATACATACTGTTCCCTGACGACCTTTCTCTCTCCCTCTCGATCGATCGTCTTCTTCCTCCTCGCAAAATGCAGAGGCGGCCGAGATCGCCGACATCCTGTCGCAGTACGGCCTGGGCCCGGAGGAGTACGGTCCCGTGGTGACGTCACTCCGCAACAACCCCAAGGCGTGGCTGGAGTTCATGATGAAGTTCGAGCTCGGCCTCGAGCGCCCCGAGCCGCGGCGGGCGCTGGTGAGCGCCGGCACGATCGCGCTCTCCTACGTCGCCGGCGGACTGGTGCCACTGCTCCCCTACGTGTTCGTCCCCGAGGCGGGGCGCGCCATGGCCGTGTCCGTCGCCGTCACGCTCGCCGCGCTGCTCTTCTTCGGCTTCGTCAAGGGGCGGTTCACCGGCGACCGCCCGTTCCTCAGCGCCGTCCAGACCACCATCGTCGGCGCCCTCGCATCCGCCGCCGCCTACGCCATGGCCAGGGCCGTGCAGTCCGTCTGAAAAAATAAATTTCTGGCTGCGTGCTGTGCTGCCTACATATATATTGTTGTTATATATGCAGCGAGGGAAATAAGTGCAGCTATATATACATAGGTGTATGTGGCTATATATGGTCACTATACTCCGGGTCGGCTGGTAGCTGTGCAGACTGCAGATGGCGAAGTGTAGTAGTGTAACTGAAATGCTTGTAGTGTAATAGCTTGTTTGTTGGCTGCGTGTAGTGAGTGAGTTGCTATGTTTTTTGTAAGGTGGTGTGTTGGTGTGGATTATCATTAGGCGAGCGAAATTAAGTGTGGCCTGCTGGGCTTTGAATCGATTGTATTGGGTGCAAATGACTGAAATGGGCTGTGTTTAATTGCGAAATGGAGGCCCAAATTCTATTTTCTCTAGGCCTTCTATCTCTTTCTCTTTTTTTTTTTTGGGAAGAACTTCTCTCTTTTTCCCGTAAAAATAATTCGCAACGATTTCTTCATAGGTAAGTTGTTTCATGCCATGCGTGTACCTTTGCATCATGCAACAGTTAATCCACGTAGGATGTTTGATTCTGGCCTCTCAAGCTCACCAAACGGCGCCCTCCAGTAAAGGTTTTCTTTCCACGGCAAATGAAAAGGGATGATTGAGACTTCATTGCTGATTGAGCGAAGTTACCAGTGCCATCTTGGTGGTCAGACAGAGAGATAACGACTTAATTGGGTGGCCAATTGGCTGTTGCACAGGTAAAAGAAAAGCTGGGAGGTAAAAATTTGCTGATGAAACACGAAATGAAAAGATTACTAGTAGTTTTCCAACTGGAGCAACCCAGCTTTTCAGGCTGTAGTTAGTTGGTATAAAGTGGGATCATTGCAGCTTTACACTATACCGCCAAATTCACCTTTTTTCCCCCTCCTGGAAAAAAGAATCGAGATATTGCACTCATGATCAGCACTTTCCCACCGATCAATCATCCCAAACCCAATCACAAGCCGCCCTGATCAACGAACAAACAGATTGCCTTTAGTTTTCTACAGTTCTTGACCCATGCTGGAGAACTGAGAGCTACTACTGTTTGTGACAGTCTGATAAAAGAATATCCTCCCCCAAGATAACAATTGTTTGCGATAAAAAGGATCCAGTAGCTCAAGTAGGGTAGGATGTGGTCGTGGGCTTGTGGCTGTCAAAGCGTCCAGGTAGACCTCCATTAGAGAGGGAGAGAGAGATTTGGAGCATGCGGCCACTGTGGCTATGGATGGTGAATCATCCTAGCTTTAGCGCATGATGGGCAGCATTAGGAGCCCTGCACTGGATGGATGATGGATAGAGGGCAGTCCTCCAAGTTGCTGGATTTTGGCAATCATGGGTTCGGATTCTTGTGGACTCCATCGGTATCATTCCGGTTTGATCCGGCCGGCGCCATAGATGTCCGTTCAGACTCCTTACCAATGGGTTTATGCTGCAAGATGGTCTTCGTTCCTCTGCTAGAACATTGGAGTATCCCCGTAAGGAAAACAAAGGGACAAATACCTTCACCTACATTCAGAATCAGATACACATCGTGCTTTTGAAAAAACCGCCACAATATATATATGCCGAATAGAAACTGGAAAGATTCAAGTAAATCTTTGAGAGTGTTTTTATGCATCGAAGTCAACGTGTAGGCTTCCCTTTTTTCCCTTCGTTCTCGGAGAAAGCATTTCCTGCGGGAATCTAGGCACAAGCGATGTCTGCCTCATTCAGGCAAGCACGCAGGCTAATCATGGGCGCGTGCTTCTCGAAGCCAAGCCGCAGCCCTACTACGGCAGCTTACACATGAAAGCAGATCGCCCAATCCGTAGACGCCCATGCGGATGTGGCTAATCCTGGATCTCTCTCCCTCCCTAGTCAAGTTCACTGAATCTGTACGCGGTTTGCGAGCTGAGTTCACTGGACCTTGCAACCCAGAGACAACATCCATCCTCTTCTCAACATGACCACACATCACCACCTAGCCAATGCTTTGTTTCTTAGTAGGAATTACTTTCGCCGCAAATGAACCTGGCTTTTTGTCCCGTCACGTAATGTGTGGATCGATGTGGCTGCACATCGTGCAGTCCTGTTGTCAAAAGAAAACGAGTAGGGTACGGTACGTGTGTGAATCAAAGAGTGAGCAAATCTTGCCAATTGGTAGGTGTGTAGTTCACACGTTCTCTGGACACTTCATCCCGGCTGCTTAATGAATTATGAGCCCAGTGCCCACCACATTCTTGTATGGGTAACTTTCCTTTTGGAATTTTCAGAAGGCTTCGGGTGCCATTCTGGTCATCACCTTTCTTATGATAGGGGTGCTGATAGTATAAAAAGTATGGGAATATAGCCGAACGACAAATGGAAGAAGTACTCTATAATAGCAGCAGTAGATCTCAGCTCAGAAGATCTCATTACATACATTGAAAAAACTTGTGCTGTTCCCCCTAAAAAAAAAACTTGTGCTGTTGTAGTGATCCTATATAGAAATATATATTAAAACATCAGAACCTAAACAGACTGCATCAACATGCTGGTACAGATGATAAACACATCAAGCCACCAAATTAAAAGGCCATAAGTGATGAGTGGCCAATTCATCCTGTTTCTGGATGTGATCAAATCGTTGGCTGCTGAGTTCTGCTACGTCCGGCCGGTGTCCTTTTGTGGCCTGTACCGGAAATTTCTGCAGCAGGCGCCATACAATGGATGGGACCAATGTGCATTGTGGGCTAAAAAACACATGATAAATTGAACAATGAGGCCGGCCGGGATGGAAATAAATCAGTGGCAACGAGTGGTCCCATGAATCATGCCGGCTAAGAATTTCTAGCGTTAGGTGGCTTCTCCACCTTTAGTTGTGTTATCATTTTTTTTTTCATCCTTGATTTCACAAAGGACGACTCAAAACATCCGAATGATTGTCGATAGAGATATCTCCTGTGGCTTAATAGCTGTCGCCAAATTAAAGGCTATCTATGAATGAGATATTCTCTTTTCTAGCTTTATTTTCTAAAAACAGGGCAGTATATGGCTTACAAAAATTATATCCAACATATACATGGTTTCTTTAATTGAAATTATATATAAAGAACCATCACCGATTTGATATCAAGCATATTAATACCACCCAGCTATTTTAAAAAATATGAGATTATTTATGAGTCGCGAACGAGCGCATGGCTCAGTCGCGAGCGCTGACAGCGGCCAGGTCGCACGCCCAGGTTCGACCGGAGATTGGGGTCACCTAGGTGTTGACCGGAGATTTTTTCCCCATTGGTTTACGGTCCTAGATATTTGCATGGTGTCACAGTGGGACTAGTCGTGTAGCTTCGAGAAAAACACGTTATCTGTATAGGTTGTACAGTTTTAGAGGTGTGTATGGGTGTAGTGTGAGTGTGTTGAGTAGAGTTTAGATACTCCAACTTGTATACCAGAAATTCATGCTAAAAAATTATTTATGTGTCTATCTTAACCATTAATTTTGGTAAATATATATGAAGTTTTGCCTAACTATGTGAGATCTTACATCCATCGTCAAACGA
The DNA here is from genome assembly GCA_015342445.1 of Digitaria exilis. NCBI lineage: Eukaryota > Viridiplantae > Streptophyta > Magnoliopsida > Poales > Poaceae > Digitaria > Digitaria exilis. Next base: position 352,696 of record JACEFO010002487.1, read on the forward strand.
TATTTTGTACAGAAAAAAAAGGAGCAAATGTTTGTTACTCTTTTTTAATCCATGATATGTTTAATTAGGCCCGAGAGGCGAGAGGTGGCTAATCCTTCTGATGGGTTAGACTACTGGTTGTGCTTAGTACTTACTCCCTTCGTCCCAAAATAAGAGTAGCTATGGTATCTATGCCGGTCAAATATTGTTAACTTTAACTATATTTATAATATATATATTAGTAACATTTGTATCTCTTAATAAGTTTACTATAAAAATAGATTCAATGATCTATCCAATGATAATAAATATGCATTACAAATTATTAATATTTATACATATATAGTTGGTCAAAATTAAAAGCATTAGACTCCTCGAGAAGTGAGAACAATCCTTATTTTGGGATCGAGAGAGTAGTAGACAATAGTGCAAGGCTCATGCCACACTGAGTGCCACGTGTATCGTCAGTCAACGTCAACACGTATCTTTCTTACTTGCTTCCTTTGCCCTCACTCCTTGTCTGAAAGTTACTGCTAACACGAAACAAGAAGGGAAAAGCTATCCCAAAAAGGATGGTCATCCATGCATGCATATATTTATCGCATATGCTTTTTGTTTATGTTGTTGTAGAAGAGTTTCGAGATTTGCATGTTTGGCCGGCCAGTGCCCAGTTGCTGCAGGCTTACTTTAACGTGTAGTTATGGGACAAGCAGTTCTAATCTTAGTAAAGACGAAATACCGAACAACTTTTCATTCGGTGCGTTGTTTGTTTAATCGGTTAAGTTTATCCCATTGGTAATGCTTATCCATCTCATCAACTCGCTTTGTCTGTGCCAGCATGCATCCATTGATGAATTAAAGTGGTCTTCGCACATCGCACTGAGCGCGCGCTCTCTCTCTAGATCACATGACAGAGAGCGCTCAGTGAGACGTAGACCTAAATTACTGATTCTGTGTGGAACCATATCTCGTTAGCTTGCTGTGTGAACTGTAAAGAAATAAAATTCCTTTTATACCTTCACAGAAGTAAGCACGTAGTGATTCCTTTTCATAGCCATGGAAAAAGATACTCTCCGTGTAGTGATTCCCTTTCATAGACATGGAAAAGGATACTCTCCGTGGAGTAACTCTACAGAAGGAGTAGTAATCAATTGCTAAGATGATGCAGGCGTTAACTAAGTTGGTGATTTTGTTAGGTCCGATCTTTTTTTTTTGTTATTTTGACGTGTCTTGAGGGCATATGCTATCTAGCAATTAGTACAATCTGAACTTAGTCCTAATCATCCCAAGGAACACATAGAAGAATATCCAGAGTTCCAAGTCAAGGCTCTTTATAGCTTTGCTTATCAAGAATCTAACCAAATCCATGTGTATGACCACGTTTGCATTTTCCATTGGTGGTCCAGTTTTAATTTCCCTCGCATTATTTGTACAGTAAAAGTTTACATGTGTTTGGACACTGGCAGTAAGAAGATGCATGGTCATATATATGCAGTATGCACTAGAAGTTTAGAGATTAAAGCTGGGGGAGGGGTGGAGGTGGGGGGAAGCTGCCCCCATATAGGGGGGGGTGTCGTTGTGAACGTTATATCCGCATATATACTCAGTCAATACATATTTTTATTGTATGGAGATTCAGATTATTACAACACCATTACACTTGGCAATGCAAACGACATCCTTGTACTTTAGCACTAGTATTTGTTGTTAGAAAAACATCATTTTCTCTTTCTCTCGGCCAGTACTGCTGAATTATCATGCATGATGTGACGACGTTATTCAAATTGTAGCTTGTTTGTCTTGTTAATTAGATCTCCAATGTGATATTAGTTGGACAACCCCTTCCGGGAATATATCTCCAGCTAGCAGCCTAGCAGATAAGAACTACTTCACTGAGTTTGTAATCAACGTCGCGCCTGCTCAGCAATCAAATCACAATTAGCTAGCTAGCTCTAGCTAGCTTGGAGTGATCAATCTTCGGTCGTATAAAGATATATGTCCGTGCATAGGGAACATACCCAAGTGATATATAGCTCGATCATGTCAAATTCAAGGCCAGCTAGCCTCATCAATCGCCGCATAATTAAGATAACAATAACAGTTGGATAATACCTTATCTAAAAAGAAACGTCGTAGAAGCCAAGGAAAGTAAAATGTACTTACTATGCTACGCATAATTAAAATAAAGGCAGAGTTTATCTCAGAGATGGCATTGAAGAACTAACAAGCCTCGAGCATCCAAACAAACAGCTAGCATGAACCGGCGGCGTCAAAATTGAGATGAACGATGCTCGATTATCCCACCGATGGACGTAATCCAGAAACTAGAGTCCAAAAGATGCGATTACACTCACACAAGGGTATAAATGTGCATAAACAAGGACAGAAAGATGAAGAGAGACAGTGAGCACACACTTAGCCGCCGCGTCACAAGCGACGACACGGCCATGCTAATGATTGTTACATACTTGCTTGACCAGTTGCTATTAATTTCGCATCGACCATACGGTGGTTGCTAGGTAAAATCAAAGCATGCATGATTAACTAGTTGAGCTAGCTAGGTTGCAATTTGCTAGCATGTGAGAAGAGTGAAGATAACGGAGTACTCCTATAGTCATCTCTGTTCTGTACAATATTATTAGCCGTAGTTTACCCAGGCTCTTGCGTTGTCTTTTACCAGGTGGTTTCTCCGCATAGGTACACACATCCCAGTAATTGATAATGTTATTAACCCTCGCCACAACTAATCCTAATCCTACTTGCAATAATATTAATTAGCCTTGGGACTCTCATCCACGGGACTACGGGAGTATAGGTCAAGGGCATGTACAACAGTTTAGACAGCTATTTATTTGATATATACATACAACTTTACGATAAGTTGCTTATTTAGCTGTTTATATGATATTTATAATACGCACTCTAGTTGTTGTCTTTGCATGGGAGCACGAGCCAGAGCGATAGATGAAATAGTAGACAACAACATATTTTTTCCTTATTTAATGATGGTCACAACGGCTCATTTTTCTTAATATACTCATATAGACAGCTACTCTATCTAGCCGTTGTACATGTCCTACTAATCAATCTTGTTAGATGAGTGTGTGCGCGCCTGCATGGTGTGCCGCGGTGTAATATTATTATTCCATGAGATGCAAGATATTAGGTGAGAGGTCTATTCTTCACTTCTCCCAAGTCGATTTTTATGCGGACACTCTTTCCTTCTTTCCTTCAAATTGAAGTGCTTTCTCGGGCCGTTGTGTTCTGAAATGCGAGGAATATGAGGTATAATAAGACACCAATCATTATTTTGCCCTTTTTTCTCTTAGTCTCTAGTATCATGTGTGTTTATCCTGAATTATTATGTGCAATATTTTCAAATCGTCTAGTTGGGCCTAGTTGCCATGTGATTGATCAGACGACTAGACATGATTATCGTCGATCAGACCGATTAGTCGATCCTACTCCTCCATATAGGTGTCATATACTCCCTCTGTCCCTTAATTGTTGTCGCTCAGGAACCGGGAATGAGAGAGGAGCACGGATTTCCAACAACAAAAAAATGGGGCGGTTTTGAAGCATCCACATGAAGCCACTTAGGATCCTAGGTGGAAAATAGATAAATCTTATAAATTCTCACAAAATAAAAAAAACATCCAGCCATCAATTTGACAACTCGATCTATCATAATAGCCAATGAACTTGCTATATTTTACAACAAATTACCCATCTCTATCATTATCAAACATACTAAAGTAACCTCTAAACATGTATCTAAATTACCCGTATGTGCCATTATAAAAGTAATATAAAATAACCTCCTAAGTTTGTATATAAAATATCCAATGTGTAACACCCTGCTCCAAAATCTGCTTATGGCGCAACTCACATGGAACGGGCCTGCATATACCACCACTTTTACACTTTCTTTCCCCTTCATGTAAAAGGTTTAACCCGAAGGGATATGTTTGAAATACGAAGGCTTATAAGTGGGCTCGAACCTACTTAGACTACTGAGGCAAGACTAAATCCACCAGAACATAACACATAGGCAACAACATGCTGAAATCAGAACATTAATAAGCCAGGGCATTTCATAATGATGTCATTATTAAGAGTTAAAGTAACCCCAATTCTAAATTCAAATTATATAATTAATAAATATTAAAATGCACCAATATATAATTCTAAATTATTTTTGTCGGTCTTAATATTATTTATGTTATTGTGCACATAAAAATATTTCTCACAATGTGTGCCACCATATATTTATGTACGAGGGAACAGACAAAAATACCAATATTCATATTATTCACATAGCACAAATTATTCAATTAAATATGTATCAAACACATGGCGATGTGATGCAAAAAGATTCATTTTACTAACTAAACCTATCACAATTATTAAAATGAGACAATGATAAATATAATCTTTACAATATTATGTTAGAATAAATGAAAGAGAGTGTGATCAGATAATTATAATTATTTAGCTATTTCTAACTAGCCCGTGCAAGAGCACGTGTTCATAGGCTAATAGTACCTAATACTATAAAGCAAGGATGAAGACAACAATAATGGTCAATTTTTTTCACTTATGATTTGTGAACTATCCAGAACTTTGTATCCTTGTCCCCAGTCCAAATCCTTGTTGGTTTTCTGTTGAATCTGAAATCACAGAGAAAACAACTGAAGTAACCATTAAGACATATAGGAAGAACATAACAACAGTGATTCAAAAAAAGAACATAACAGCAGTACAATAGGAGGAGCAATGTATTGATGTTTTTAAGATATAAGACAAACAGTTAAAATTAAAATAAAAAAGTACCTATAATTTAGATGTAGGAGTATATCACAAACATCAATTGGTAGACACGCTGCTCTTAGGAAGCAGTGCTTAAGCATCTCGATTCGAGTCCGACTGGCGGAATATACACTGTCAAGTCTGAATTTAGGAGATACTACGGTTTCGTGCCATGTATGTGATGGAGCGTGTGACGTCGTTTCATTGTTCACGGACACTATCTTGGATGAGGTGTGTTTCCCGGTGTGCTAGTGTTACTATTTTTTTTATAAAAAAATATTATAATCGTGTCCGAGCATGCAACTTTTTTTGCCTTTTCAATTGGCGACGGGGAAATCGATCGAGTTTCGGTCGTCGTTTCATTTGTTTGTATGGAGTTTTCTCAGTTTTTAGATGGCCGACAGGCGCCGACTTGCCTTTATCGACGTCTAGTTACTGGCTGAGAAAACGAGATAAATAAGTCCCCCCACAATATCTAGATTTGAAAAATAAAATCGAAATGTCTTTTTTTTCTTGCAAAGTTATGTCATCCTAGATTAAATCGGCGTTCACAGTTGAGCAAGCATGCATGTGCACTCATATGGAAGCACACTGCCGCCAAGAAAACAAAAAATAATGCACGACTCACATGACCAGATGACCTAGGAAAAATGATGATAACGCTTTGTAGAGGAATCTACACCAAGTCTTATAGAAACACGATGCTGATTGCTCATATTTAGTACATCAAAAATAAGAATCGAAAAACCTAGCAACTAGAGTACGCTCCCTGCTGGTCCTTATCCCCTACTAGGTGACTGCCAAACCAAACTCTGACTTATTTCAAAAAAAGAAAACCAAACTCTGAAAAGTCTGAAAAGCTATGGGCCCAATCTGTCACGGCTTCAAATACTTTGTGTTGTGTTTAGTTCCAGAAGTTCTTTTGCACTTTACTATTCATCGCTCTTAGAAAACACGAGTTTCTCTTCAATTCTCTTTAACTTTCCTATTCATCACTCTCACAGAACACGTTTCTCGAAAAAAAGTTCTTTTCTCCCCCGCTAACTAAACACACACTTGAAACACTGCAAGCAAAATACCACCCAGTTGACGTACGTACGTTTACATACGGGGTTCAGTATATTAGTATACACTCCCTGCAGCTGTGTAGCGCGCAGTACGTAGGAGTACGGGACTCCTAGTTCACCAACTTTCGCTAACTTTTAAGTCATATCGAATCACATCTTCTCTTATAGACATGTTTACCAATGTACTATTCACACCTCTAACTTTCTCTCTCTTCTCTGAATTCCCCGACTAAACAAGACGACTCTGTGGAAGATATTGAGTATGGACCCCGTAGGAGATATTTTATGGTGGGCCCGGCCGCAGCTGCTACGGCCGTGTCCGGCGAGTCGACGGGACAATCCGTCCCCGATTGCTCGCAGTTGCAGCCTTGGCCGCGCTCGTCTCTTCGGAGTCAACTTCATCACACACTCGTATCACTCGCTGCACCTCACCGTCGATCTCCGGCCGCCGGCCGAGGAGCTCCCTCGACGTCGACGGCGGCGGAGGAGCCCCGTTGGCTTCCGGCGTGGCCCCGCGGCGACAGCTAGGCCGCGGCACGTGCCGCGGCGCCCTCCACGCCGACACGTAGGCGACGGCACGTGCGCGGCGCGGGGGGCGCGGCGCGATCTCATCCGACGCGGATATTTCTTCTCCTCCTCCGACGACGTTCGACGCGGGGGGGGGGAGCCCATCGTACGGGCGAGCGTCGGCCGCCCGATCCGATCGGACGGCGGGGGTGGCGTCGGGCTCGCGAAGTGGATAGGGCTCGCGGCGTGGTCCCCACACGCCTCGGCGCAGATAAGGCCGTCGGAACTCACGCTTCCAGCTAGCTCCTGTACTGTGTGTGTCCGACCCGGCGCGCATTTTCCCAACGGCCCCCCTGCTGTTTCCTGGAATCACACGCACGCTTACTGCTTGCGGATTAGGCATGCAGGCAGCTGCAGGCGCAAGACCTTTTCTTTTTATTGCTTGAGTGTTTTAAATAAAAGTCTTCGTTTAGTTTAGTGGCGGATGGGACCAACGGATGGGCTTAGAAGTTGCAGGCGACGACAAACGCAATCACGTCATTATTGTTACCCGTCCAAATTTTTTGTTTTCTTCTTCAGACGATAATCGTTTGCGAAATGCAATCGGAGCTCGACAATTGTTTTGTTCCTCGAGAAAAGTCTCTCGTGTAGGGTCCTCCCAAAGTCAAAGGATTGCACAGCCGAGAGCCCGAGAACGGAGCCTATACGGGACGACAGGATAAGAGTCCAGGTTTCGCAAGCAACGCTTCCGTACGGCACATAGACCCATTGGAATATAAGCATCATCCAAATTCCACCCTCGGCACCGGATTAAGCCTGCAAAAATGGCGTGTTTGCTATCTCAAGCCAACAGGCAGAGCGGATGGCGATGCTCATCCTCCCTCAAACGGTGCCATGGATGGATTCGGTGCGCCACGCTTTGCTCGTGACCTGAGTGTTGTGTTGTTATCTGCTGCTTCGAAGGTAGTTGGTGCTACCGTGCTAGGACGGCAAGGAAATGGCTTGTCTTTTTCTTTTTTCTTTTTGATGAAAATATAAGGAAATGGCTTGTCACCTAAGGATGAAGCCATAAAAGCACAGGGTGGTTTGTGCAAACTCCAAACCGGCGATTATTTTAGTCGAGGGCTTGCTTCTTCGCCATCGCGCGAGCTCGCTCACGCACTCCCGCTGCTCTGCTCTGTTCTGCTCTGAGCTCTGCTCTTGAGCTCTCGGGTGCCACCGGAGAGAGTCGACTTGGCCTTAAAAAAAAAGCCCGCGGCTTTGTGAAGCTTATCACCTCCTCGCTCCTGCTACATAAACAAACAGATCGGCCTCCCCGCAGCGCAGCTCTTGGCGATCCTCCAGGGCCGTCCTCTCCCCCGCACGCGTCCCAAAGCCGGGAATCGCTTCCCTCCCAGCCCGCAGCCACCAGTAGCAAGCAGCGTTCTTTCTTGCTTTCCCTGTTGGCAAATCCGGCCGTTCGCTCGAAAATCTTCCCTCCGATTCGCTTTGCTGTGCCAAAATCCGTTCCGTTCCGTTTATGCCGAAGCCCGCCTGCTGGGGTGGCGGCGCTGGCGTGCGATTCAGAGGAGAGGCGAGGCGAATGCTGGTCCAAGGAGCGGTCGTCGTCGGCGAGCACGCGGGATTCTCTTGTCCCCTGGCGGTTTGTCGAGATAGTGGGCGTCCGAGCTGGAGCACCTGAGATGTTGCTCCTCGCTCGCCTGGATTGATTTCGGCCGAAAGCTCCTTGGGTTTTTTGTTTTTTTTTTTTGGAGAAAGGGAGGTGGGGCGTCCCCTTTTTAGTTCTGATTATTGATTGCCTCTCCCGCCGATTCGATTCCTTGCCGGGATTTCTCTCTTCTTCGCCGGAGACCGGCGGATAGATCCTTTGCCTCCTTCTGTCCTTCCGGGCATTCGTGCGAGTTGTTCGCCGAATCCCAAATCTTCAGAGGTTTTGGTGGAGATTTGTGTGCGGGGGGCCAGTGAGCGGTGAAGATCAAATCTTGGAAGCGGGGCAGCTCGTTTTTGGCTCCGTGCGCGGGGATGGTGTCGAGATCCTACTCCAACCTCCTGGAGCTCGCCTCCGGGGGCAGCGGCGGCGAGCCGCTGCCGTCGCTGGGGCGCCGGCGGATACCGCGCGTCGTCACGGCGTCTGGCATTGTGCCGGACCTCGACGTCTCCGACGACGACGCCGCATCGGCGGCGTCCGACCACTCCTCCCACGCGCCGCGGGAGCGCGTCATCATCGTCGCCAACCAGCTCCCCGTCCGCGCCGCCCGCCGCGCCGGCGCCGGTGGCGGGTGGGACTTCGAGTGGGACGAGGACAGCCTCCTGCTGCAGGTCAGGGACAGCCTCCGCGCGCACCATGGCCGGGCGGACGTGGAGTTCGTCTACGTCGGCGGCCTTCGCGACGACGTGCCCCCGGCCGACCACGACGAGGTGGCCCACGAGCTCCTCGAGGGCTTCCGCTGCGTCCCCACCTTCCTGCGCGCCGACCTCCGCTCACGGTTCTACCACGGCTTCTGCAAGCAGCAGCTCTGGCCACTGTTCCATTACATGCTGCCACTGTCGCCGGAGCTCGGCGGCCGCTTCGATCGCCTGCTGTGGCAGGCCTACGTCTCCGTCAACAAGATCTTCGCGGACAAGATCCTTGAGGTGATCAGCCCCGACGAGGACTTTGTGTGGGTGCACGATTACCATCTGATGGTGCTGCCGACATTCCTGCGCAAGCGGTTCAACCGAGTGAAGCTTGGCTTCTTCCTCCACAGCCCGTTCCCGTCGTCCGAGATCTACAAGACCCTGCCTGTGCGTGAGGAGTTGCTCCGGTCGCTGCTGAATGCTGATCTGATTGGGTTCCACACCTTTGATTATGCCAGGCATTTCTTGTCATGCTGCAGCAGGATGCTCGGGTTGAAGTACGAGTCGCAGAGGGGCTACATTGCACTGGAGTATTATGGAAGAACAGTCACTATCAAGATCTTGCCGGTGGGGGTTCACTTGGAGCAGTTACAGTCAGTCCTCAATCTCCCAGAGACTGGAGTCAAGGTCGCGGAGCTTCTGAAGCAGTTTTATCATCGGAACCGGCTGTTGTTGCTTGGTGTTGATGATATGGACATCTTCAAAGGCATTAGCTTGAAGCTTTTGGCGTTTGAGCAGCTGTTGTTGCAGCATCCCGAGTGGCGAGGAAGAGTGGTGTTGGTTCAGATTGCAAATCCGGCGAGGGGGAAGGGAAAGGACGTGAAGGAGGTTCAGGAAGAGAGCGATGCAATGGTGAAGCGCATCAATGATGCATTCGGGCAGCCAGATTACCAGCCGGTTATACTGATCGATAAGCCACTGCAATTCTATGAGAGGATGGCATATTATGTGGTCGCTGAGTGCTGCTTGGTTACTGCAGTGAGAGATGGCATGAATCTTATCCCGTATGAGTACATAATTGCTCGGCAAGGGAATGAGATGATCGACAGGATCCTAGGTCTTGGTCCGTCTTCAAGGAAGAAGAGCATGCTTGTTGTATCGGAGTTCATCGGTTGCTCGCCCTCCCTAAGTGGCGCAATCCGCGTTAACCCATGGAACATTGATTCAGTGGCTGATGCAATGGACTCTGCATTGGAGATGCCTGAAGGGGAGAAGGTCTTGAGACACGAGAAACACCACAGATATGTGAGCACACATGATGTAGGGTACTGGGCAAATAGCTTCTTGCAAGATCTTGAACGGACTTGCCTCGACCATAACAGGAGGCGTTGCTGGGGCATAGGGTTTGGGCTGAAGTTCAGGGTTGTAGCCCTTGATCCAAACTTCAAGAAGCTTGCAGTTGAGCACTTGGTCTCGGCCTACCGGAGGACAACAAAGCGTGTCATTCTCTTGGACTATGATGGGACGTTGATGCCCCAGACTTCCTTTGGTAAGAGTCCTACCTCAAAAACGATAGACATGCTAAACAGCCTCTGCCGTGACAAGAACAACATGGTCTTCCTTGTGAGCACAAAGAGTCGGGTGACTTTAACCGAGTGGTTCTCACCATGTGAGAACTTGGGATTAGCAGCTGAACATGGATACTTCCTCAGGTAATTTCCTGCAATTTCATCCTCGTGATTAATTATTTGACTTTGCAGTGCACCTTTTGTCTCAGCAATTTCCAAGCAATTTCGTCCTCATAACAAATTGACTTTGCAATGCACCTTTTGTCTTGCAATTTCCAATCAATTTCGTCCTCATACTAATTGACTTTGCAATGCACATTTTAAACTTGTATACTGAAAATCGCCAATGCTGACAAATGGGTGTAGGCTGAGAAGAGATGCGGAATGGCAGACATGCGTCCCGGTGATAGACTGCAGCTGGAAGCAAATTGCAGAGCCTGTGATGAAGACTTATACCGAGACGACGGATGGGTCAACAATCGAGGACAAGGAGACGGCAATTGTTTGGAGCTACGAGGATGCTGATCCAGATTTCGGATCTTGCCAAGCCAAGGAGCTCCACGACCATCTGGAGAGTGTCCTCTCAAACGAGCCGGTTTCAGTGAAAGCTGGCCTGAACCACGTTGAGGTGAAGCCACAGGTAAAGCAAGCTTCCCCCGCTGCACTCAACAGCAACAACAGCTACTGTTTTATTCAGTTACTATTACCAACGTGTCACCTCACTTCGTGTCGTGCTAACGAAAACATGTCGTTTTTTCGCAGGGCGTAAGCAAGGGTCTGGTGGCGAAGCGGATCCTGTCGACGATGCAGGAGCGTGGCGACCTGCCGGACTTCATCCTGTGCGTGGGCGACGACAGGTCCGACGAGGACATGTTCGAGGTGATCACGACGGCGGCGGCGCGGGGCCCTTCCTTGCACCCGGAGGCGGAGGTGTTCGCCTGCACGGTGGGGCGCAAGCCCAGCAAGGCCAAGTACTACCTTGACGACCCCGCCGACATCGTCCGCCTCGTCCAGGGCCTCGCCAGCGTCTCCGACGACCAGGCGCACGACGGCGGTGGTGGCGGCACGCCCCCGCTCGACGACGCCGCCACTGACACCATCCCCAGGTGAACCGCGCCGGCGGCTAGCTCTGGTAGGAAGTTCCCAGGTGTACATCGCCGGATTGTCTCAGCCGATGTGTACATAAACTCCTCCAGATCATCATCGTCGATTTCTCGTTTAGGCTCCTGTCGCGCTCCGAAGATCACCGGCGAGCGTCGTGTCGTTCGCTTTGTTGGTCGCCTAGTGGAGGCATCAATGATTTCCGATCGTTCTCTTAATTTGTTACAATGCGATAATGTTGTAGATGAGTCGATCCGTGGTGCCGCTCGCTCGCACTCGTAGCCTTGCCGCAAATGATGGCGAGCAACAACAGTGTGGGAGTGTGGAGGTGGTGGTTGCACTTGCTGACTTGCACAGCAACGGTTGTGGCAAAAGCCTTATCCTGTGACCGAACGGGGTCCTGCCGGGTCTAATCGTGCCGGCAGGATAAGGCTCCAGACGCATCACGCCTTCCCCGCCCGAGTTTAGCAAAGGGGGGGAAGTCTTGCCCTCGCCATGGCGGTCTGGGTGGATTGGGAGTGCGTCTCACCACATGCCTCGGGACGGAAGGCGATGGGATAGAGAGAGACGTAGTAGATGAGTTGAGTGTGGACGTGTGGTTGTGAGCCTGATGGACACACTGGCGGTGCAAGACGAGGTGCACGTCGGCGAGTGAGTGAACAATGGACATGGCGCCTGGTTTGGCCGAGTGGTTTATCCGAGTTGAGTTCAGACGTTCAGCCGTGTCGTTCTCGTTCCTGCCGAGGATACACAGGTTGGCGTCGTGTGGCATCGCCGCGGGCTGCGGCGCCGGCTCGTGAGCGGACGTGCGCGGTGGCGTCAGCACGCACGCGCGGCGGGCGGGGCGAGGTCGTTGCGCCGACGTGCACCGCGTCAGGATCATCGTCTCGAGCGATAAGGATCCATAGCCGGAACCGGTCGCGTGGGTGGGGGCACGGCGACGTCGCGTCGCGGTTATCCGGAGACCGAGACCGAGAGAGATCAGATCAACCGGTTTTGGATGGGTGATGGAGCGCCGGAGAAGCGTTATTCTACGGGCAACTTGTCTTGCCAAGTACGGCGGCCTGGCTAATAATCTTCGACAGCCAAGGGGCGATGAGAATGAGACGAGGGGCTCGCGACAAATGGATCACTTGTTTGCTGTGCGCAGGCTCAAGGAGCTCGTCTGCTCTGAGAGGATTACTGGGGCCAGTTTGGAACATGAACAACTGGACTTTGGTTTCTCCACAAAAAAAAAAAAGGATCGATGAAAGGAACTGCTCGTATGCGGAATTTCTATGACATTCGTTGCGTGTAAGTGGAATTGGAGACCGGAGGCTTCAAGTTTCAACACGTTCAAAAAAAAAAGAAAGTTTCAACAAGGGAAGAGAGAACATTCCACTGAAGGCCTTTGTTCTAAAGTAGTAGTTCGCCTCAAGGTTTTTTCATTTTAGTAATTCGCCTGTGCGAAAGAGAGAGACAACAATGGTGTCTTAGAGGCCCAAACGTGCTTCTTCAGTCGCTGATTATTTGTTTAAATATGTTTATAAACATCATTATAGTGACGCGAAATATATTTCAGCAAAATAAATTGACTGTGACACTATAAATGCAAAATCTCAACATAATAGATATCACTACCAAGAATTTAGTGTCTTAGCGGCAGGACTCCAAAACAACACTCCTAATACGTTGTGACATTGGCCTGTTTGCTGCAAAGTATCCGAGAGTTCAGCCCGTTGCTGTCTCCAACTTATAAGCACAGAAGGATAAATCAGCACGATGATGGATAAAGGCTAGGTTCAGAAACACTGTGAAGCTCTCGCGCAATAGTATTTTAACAGTTCCATATCGACAATTATATTAAAATTTACTATACACTTACCCACCCTCCACTTCCAAGAAACAGGCCCAAAACCAAGCTCTTCAACATCCAGAAACTATTTGTCGGTAGCTGTTCTGGAAAGTGAGGATAACTGCATATTATGTACCCACATTGAGCTGACTCATGAACTGAAACAAGTGAAGGTAGTTAGCCCTTTCTTTTCAGAAATAGGAGATGCTATTGGCTTCCAGAAGGAGAGCTTTGGGACAATAATTGCTCAACACACATCAATATCAAGCATGCACTAGAGGGGAATGGTTATGCATTTTCGTTCAACCTTTTTCTACTCTATGATAGGCTCATGATGTCTCTGCTTTCATCAATCTACATAATGTTTATATGACACTTTTCAGTTTCATGATAATTTGATTCTTTAGAGAAGAGATTATGCTTCTGGCATCTACTTTATAAATTTCTTCTAGAACGGGCATAAGTACTCCATTTGTTTTTATAAGCTGTACATGAACTTGAGATTAAAACTTTTAGAGTTTTTAGCGAGAAATTAATCCAACATGTATGGCTACAGAAACAAAATGGCACAAATTTGGAATACCTTCATGTTCTCTTCTAGTAATAAGTAAATAATTTACATAGAACATCAAGGGAAAGACTAGTATTCCAGTAAATTTGATTAAGCAATCTCACAAAGCTGGAAAATGATAATGTATTCCCAGGCTACAATGTTTATAAGATGGCATGGAATATCAAAGCAGCTATTATCTGGAAATTTACTCTCAAGGGCTATCTTTTGAAACGTTGCACATACAAGAGTTTGAGCAGGTCAACAAAATCAATGGAACATTGCACTTGTAAGTGTATCTAAATGAGCATATAGCATTTTGATCCACTCGTATGAACATTTCTTGGAACAATATATGCTGTGCGCGGTAGGCTATGATAGGATATTACAGTAAGAGGAAAATAAAAACGAAATTTAACGTGCCTGGGGAACATTCAGTAGTCAGATAGGGCTCTGCAGCAGCCAATTCCATATCTGCTATTCTGCTAAGAAAGGAGGTTGGAAGAATCTGGACCAAACTGTAAATTACTTCTAGAAAGCAATAGTATCATCTTCATTCTGTAAACACCTCCACATGGGTGAACTGAAATTCTGTAACTGTACAGGTCCTGCTATGGCGCGAACAGAAAGAGTCGCGGGGCTCTGAAAAAGGTCCCCTCTAACTACAGCGTGATACTAAATCTGTGCAAACAGGAGCTCATTCCACGTATCTGGTATACCAGGCAGGCACCAGTGCAAGCAATCATTGATTCCTGTGGAAGCTTTGAAACTAGAGTTTGAGATATGCCCCTCATCCCGTAGTTTTGAGATAGCAGTGATATCCAAAAGCTTAACCCGAGTCCCCTTCACAGCACTTTCTGCAGGTATATCAATTGAATGATCCTGTAAGACCTCACTCCCATTAGACAAGGGAATGGTATTTCCACATGTTCCACCTGTGTTCCAGTCGCCATTTACAAAGTGCCTTGGTGAAATTGTCCTGAGGAAAACTTTCATTTGAGGACGCCGTGCAAGTTCTGAATCCACCCACCTGGCAATGCTATGCAGTGTAAGGTTTTTTGCGCGGCTGAGGTCTGCAAGTCTAGTACCGTTGCCTACAGGCTTCCCATCTGCATACAATTCCCAATGATTTCCATTAAATTTCCCTCTGTTCCAGTGATGGCCAGTGTTAAGTACTAGAACATCAAAACTGTTAAGGTACTTCTTCAAAAATGTAACTGGACGATCAAGATGCAATGCATAGCTGGTCACTGCATGCTCTGAATTCAAAGACTCCAACTCAGAGAGAGTAGCAGACCAGTAGAAAAGAATAGTTGTGTTGGTTGCTGGAAATCGGTAAGCCCACCCATCGGGTCTTAAAGCACCAGGGGCTTTGACAAGGCCATATTTCCAACCAACATCTTCGACCTCTGGACTGTATTTGCCACCAGTTGCTATACACATCATTGACTGAAATTGCTGTCTGCCAAGTGAATCACCGACGAAAGCAAGAGTTTGGTTTTTCATCCTGAAATTCACAAAATATGTTAGAAGAACTCCAGATTTCAAGAAGATGCACAGAGAAAATGTAACTAAAATACCTATTTAAGAAGTTAGACCCTGTAAACTCAGGCATCTCACAACCATGTGGCTGCCACCGATAATTCTCATAGAAGAAATGTGCGCGCCGCATCATCCGACAAGCCCACATTTTCGACAGCCATTGCTTACACTCGTTACCAGAATACAGTGGCCGCTTACCATCTTCTACCCACTTCCCCTTTGCATAGTTACAATCTATTTAGCAATAGAAAGTTAGCAACGTTACATGAGGCAGAGGAAAGTAATCTTCAGACTGAACATATAAACTGTGTAAAATAATGATCAAATTTCATGTTTGCAAAACACATTATGCACAGCAAAATTGTGGCTTCCAATTCTTCAGGAGAGTAAACAAGAATAAGATGCACACCCTCTGTATAGTTTCACTCTGGGATGCAAAACAGGCAACATCATTCAAATTTGTACAATGAAAAGGCACATTACTATAGTTTTAGCATGTAAAATGTACATAAGTTTTTGTTTGTAAACAAGCATAAGCAAAAGTGTGGCTGCAAAAGCTTGAGGTAATCCAGCATGTATGCTTATGAAGCAGCAGTGAAAAAAGTAACAAAGAAAAGAAGTATTAGGGAAGACATGGCATAAGAAATTAACTTTGTTCACTCTGCCCCTACCTTTGTTCGTGTGGCTCCTAGAAGCTGGACCTGGAAGCCCAGCTAGGCTTGGTCTATCATCTCCAAAATGTTCCTGTTCCTGCTGCTGTATGATGCCTGATGCCAAGGGGAATACAAACATGTCAAAAAAAAAAAACAGCAGAGAGTAGATTTCGAAGTCATTGATAATAAAGCAGCAAGACACAAAAAATAAAAAAAATAGTTAGCATGCAGATTTCAGACTACCATTAGAGTTAACTTTTAACTGCTCCGGTCTTGTGTTGAAGATTGTGAGGACCGGGGCTCCTTCCAGTAACAAAACAATAATCGGCACTGTGAGGAGAACCACCACGCCGAAGCATAGCTTGCTGACGAGGAGCATATGCAGACATCCACCTTTCATCCCGGGAA
This sequence comes from Digitaria exilis, assembly GCA_015342445.1. Taxonomy (NCBI): domain Eukaryota; kingdom Viridiplantae; phylum Streptophyta; class Magnoliopsida; order Poales; family Poaceae; genus Digitaria; species Digitaria exilis. Next base: position 369,051 of record JACEFO010002487.1, read on the forward strand.
GGCAGCATAGGACCTATCTGGCTTCTCAAAGTCGATCAGATACTGATCTAAATTCAAGTCCCTGGATATCGAAAGAGCAAGAAACCTGCACAGTTCAGATCCAAATTCAGAAATCGCATACTCATTGTTGAGCTATATCACGGATGAAGCCAGCACCAAGATAGGAAGTTTAAGAAATTAGCCACATGCTGGTAACACAACCTCTTGACAATTCTAACAAAAATAACTTCAGAATATAACATAAAGAAGTTGCAATATTCATATTAAGGCAAACCACCTAAAACCAATAACAATACATGATTGCCAATATGCAATAAAGATGAAAAATGGGGAAGACAGCAACTAGCTAGCAGCCAAGCACTGAACTGAACAAGAACAACAGAAATCTCCTTTCCAACACTGAGGGATGTGGTGAGACCAGACAACACGACCTTCTAGTAACCGATTGACGACGCGTTGTCCCATGCGGGCGACGGCGACACTAGCCTCTCTTCCCAGGCCACTAAAATTCTCTCATATGAGTGAATACGCACGCACATGTATCCCTGCAGAATTCCCAGATCAAATCTCCTCTCGCGGTGGCCACGCGCAAGGCTAATAATCGATCGCGCCTGACCATCCGAACAAGGGCACCCAACGGCCACGTTCGGCATTTACGGCGCGGGCGAGATCCATCCACCGCGACAGCACAGCGCGAAGTTGAATCGTCGGGGGAAAAATTCCCGAGACGCGAGGAGACGTGCAAGATCCGAGCCTAAGAATTCCTCGCCAGGACGAAGAATCTAAGCCTACCTACGGACCAAACCAGAGTATTCGACGCGGGGCTCACCTGCTCGCTGGGGCGCACGGGGCTCCGAGCAGCGCCAACGGTGCTGGGGCGGCCGTCGCCAGCCTCCGGCGAGGACGCCGGCGGAGAGAGAAGAGGAAGGGGGCGGCCGGGCGGGGGAGGCGCGGCGCGGGGTGGTCCCAGGGAGGAGAGGGAGTTGAGGGGTGGGGGCAGGCGGTGGCGGCGAGGGGAGGGTGGGAGTACCGAGAAGAGACGGCGGTGGCACGTGGCAGGGGGCATGTGGAGGCGGCGTGGGGCCCGCGTGCCAGCGGCGTGACCGGAATGTGCCGCCACGTGGACGCGAATGTGTATGTTTATTCTATGTTTATTTTTCTTGCAGTGGTACCATCACATTTCTGGCTTCACTTGCCCATTGTGGCGTTTTGTTTATCCTTTAATATATTTTGATTAAATGTTGTAATATATTATACTTATGGTCATGTTAAGTCCATGGACTAAATTTTAGACCTAAATGAGAATCATGTCAAGAATAGTTGGTTCTAAGTTCCATCGAACCCGAAATATGAAAAACATTTATCTATACGCGTACCCGTTCCCTGACACTTTGGGTTCAGAAATATTTGTGACATCTGGTGTGACTTGCGAGACGGAGAACGGCACACGGCTTGCATCGTGTCCAAGCAAAGAAAGCGTTCCAGTCGTGCCATCACGGTTGGCAGGAGCTTGCTTGGAGGCGAGGCCAAGGAATGTCTCTTCCCTGCGCTCCAATGCTCATGTCAACGAAGTAAAAATATATGGCGACATTTCTAGCGTGTTAATTTTGCAGAAACCACTCCACTAGATAGTTCGGTTTGTGTAGAAATGTGTCCAGAAAATCCTCTTCGAATAGGGCCCAATACATAGCGTTGCCTTGTGTTAATCCGTGATGACATGCAAGGACCATGTGTAACTCTTAAGTGTATGACTGTTTAGACGCAATTTTTGGTCGCAATCAAAACTTGACATGGCATGAAAAAAGCTTTTTAAAAATACAAAGCATTAGCTGAAAATTTAGTCGCCTGTGCCAAATTTTGGCAGCAAAATTGATTGACATTACTACCAAATTTCACTGTGGGGTTGCTTCAGTTCTCAACAGCTGGCCCTGCAGACCAGCAGCATGAATGCTTGATAAAGTTCTTCACTCACTGCAATGACTCATTGCCACCGCATAAAAGTGGAATTGGTAGGTTTAGGTTACCCACTCCTGAAAACCCTTCTCAAAAGTCAGTGATCCGACCTGGCGCTTTCAACAACCTTTGCTTGTACTGTTGTGCACATGATAACTGCAATTTGCACAAGCTAACAGCAAGGAAACCAGTGTATGTAGTCTGAACTGCATCTGGATCCACATGCCACACCAAAAGATCAGATCCTGCAGCAGCAGAGCATGACAAATTTGTGGACCTAGCTGGGCGCTGTTGCTTCACCGGTGCATTCTTCAATCATGGTCACTGGTGGCCGGTTCTAGAAATGTAGCTGTTGTATTGTCCACCAATGGAAACACTGATTCTCAATGCCACGGACTCTTTATCAAGCATCAGATCGTCAGCTCATGCACTGCTCATACTTCAGAGTTTGGATGCACTGTACAAAGCCACATGACATGAGTCAATGCTTTGCTTTTGATACATGGTGTGGTCCATATAGCTTGCACCCTTTTTGGTCACAGGTAGGGAAGTTCAATGGTATCAGAAAATACAGAAGTGCAACCATAGGAGAACAGAGATTAGCAGCTTAAGGATGTCACAGGTGCCGTGGGATAAATAGAAATGTATCTCACAGAGAAGATGGTCCAGGAAAAAAAAAGACTCTAAATTGATCCATACATCCATCCTTCAGAATCTTAAAAAGAAAAAATAAGAGTAAAATACGTCACCGGTCCTTAAACTTGTACTGATGTGTCATCCCGGTCCCTAAACTCACAAATCGATCGCTTAGGTCCTCAAACTTGTTCACTTGTGTCATCCCGGTCCCTAAACTTGTAAATCACCTATTTAGGTCCTCAAACTTGTTCACTTGTGTCATCTCGGTCCTTACACAGGATTATCTGAGAACTTCATATCCAAAAAATATTCATAAATTTTCCATATGAACTCGAATGAGGAAAACATCAATATCAAAATTATAGTCCTCAATATAACCTACAACTTTGTAGTTAAAAAGTTTTTCATTTAAAGTTGCTTTTGTCTTAAAATTTAATTGTTCAATTTTAGATTTCAAAATCTATATACATATAATAATATTTTGAGACCCTTAACATTTATAATTTAAAAAAAATTCAACAACAAAGTTGTAGATCGCGTTGAGATCTACAATTTTGATATAAATTTTGTCTCCATTCGATTTCATATGAAAAAGTTATGAATTCTTTTTTGATATGAAGTTTTTAGATCATTGTTTTGACTCAAATGATACTACAAACTAAGTGTAAGGACCCGGATGACACAAGTGAACAAGTTTGAGGGCCTAAGCAGGTGATTTGCAAGTTTAGGGACCGAGATGACACAGAGAACAAGTTTTAGGACCTAAATGGTCGATTTGTGAGTTTAGGGACCGGGATGACACAACGATACAAGTTTAAGGACCGGTGACGTACTTTACTCAAAAAATAAATATAACCAGGTCCACTAAAGGATGTTTGCATGTACAGAAGGAAACTATAGTCTAATGAACCAACCAAAATTTGGAAATCATAGGCCATAACAGATTTGCTAGGGCATAAACCACATCCGGTGCATGATTTATTATAATTTTCTCATTCGCTTTATGCTATTCCAATGGAATTCATATAGCGAATTTCTGAAACTATCTTGCCATGTGAGCCCCTCTTGGGCATCAATGAAAAAGAATTGCAACAAATTAGTACACAGCTTCAACCTACAGGCTACAGTATTAGCACTGTTATTGAACATGCAAGTCCTATATTCCCGGCAAAGTGTATGCTTAACAGCCTTTTTCTATAATTATATAGATCTTTTATACAGGGTATAACACAACTGCATAATCCCATCTATCATTTATCGGCAAGTGTTATAGCAATTTTCATTTTAGAGCTATTTTGGTTAGCAATGTGCTATAGGCATATAGCTCTTTTAAACAAAAACACATCACTTCCTTTTCTCAGCCACCAACAGGTTATGCAGAAAGTGATAAACCAATTGCACTAGATCCCCATTTACTACTGAAGCATAAACAAGAGAACGATAAAGGTGCTAAAGGTCTCCAATAAGTTTGTGCTCAAAGAATATGCTAAGTAGATCCCTTTGCAGTGCGAGCCTACAAAAAGGCTAATTCTCTCCCATGTTTAACATCCACATCTTGCAGTATCATCACCATCTGAGTTAGCCTCATTTCTCATGGCCTTCGTCTTCGTCTGCTGTTCGTCAATCCATTCCATTGCCACTGCTTGCTGGCAAAACCATGGATGATCTTCCACTGCAGGGTGGTCGTACTCGTGCCTGAAAGCCTCCAGCGCAGAGGGCAACCTAGCATCTTTGGCAGAATCTTGTATGTCTCCTTGTATCGGTTATGGATTATACCGCAGCTTATCCTGAGTTCATCTACTGTTCTCAACTTCTATATTGGAAAGTTATATGATCACTTGTTTAAAGATTCATTATATTGCCTGTTATTGTTTCTTTGCTATATGTAACTGTTACAAACTCACAATGTTGAATGCAAAACGCTCATATATAAAGGTTTACCTCGAGTGGGTGCCCCTATCTTACTTTTAGCCTGATGATACTCTTTGAGTTTTTGCTGATACTGCTTGAAAATTAAAAGGAAATGGTATGCATATACTTCCATGGCAAGCAATCTAAGGCGGCGTTTGGATAAGGGGAAATAATGAATGGGATTCAGAAAGGTAAATGATTGGATGGGTGAGATTTAGTAACGAAGATAGACATAAATTCTAGCCATTCAATTATTTTCCTTTCCCAATCCCATTCTGTATTTCCCAATATCCAAACACCACCTAAGAAAATTTGCTATTCGAGCGAACGGTTACTCCATCATCAATATTCTCCATCATCAATATTCTTTGTGTTTACTTTCTGAATAATATCCAAATCAGGCACTCTCTCATCATGTTACTACACTAACTTCTGGAAACGTGAGGAACAAATTGGTACTCGTTGAGACTCGGTGTCAAACTCTCATGTCGTTTTGAATTGGGCAGTCACTACAGGCACTTAAAACCATACATTTTGGTAATATTATTTTTCACAACGTGCTCATTTATTCTCACTACATTTTCCACTGCACAAGTATGCAATTCAGCATGACCAAGAGGAATTTAATCTTCACCCAAAACAGCAAGCAAACTGACCTTGACGGGATGAACACAAATTAGCCTGCCCACTACTGCGCCGGCTCCACCGTGTCCTTGGAGAACTCGGAGATGTCGCTGTGCTTGAAAAAATCCTCCCAGTTGCTCCCATCGAATTTCCTGTACTCGACATGCTTCAGGGTGCCGGGGTCAACGCAGGCCACGGTGATGGCCACGCCGTCCGGGTTGGATCTCGGGGAGTAGAATGAGGTGATGCCGCAGACCTTGCAGAATGTGTGCTTGGCCGTGTGCGTGCCGAAGGTGTAGGTGGTGATGGACTCGTCGGCGCCGGCCTCCAGATTGAACTTGGCGGCGGGGACGATGAAGTGGGTGTTCCCGCGCATGGAGCAGTTGGAGCAGTTGCAGATCCACGCCACCACGCTCGCCGGGGCCTCGACCTGCCACCGCACGCGACGGCAGTGGCAGCCGCCGCTGTGGACGACGACCTCTTCACAGGCCATAAAATTCGCTCGCAAGTTATCGCAGCTCCCCCCTGTCACGCTAATCCAATTCAGTTCGTGAGTATCGTCCAGAAGCGGAGCCCCGGAAGTGGGAAAACATAGTTCGTTAGTATATGGCCATATGGCCCGAGGCGCACGGATCGACCCAAAGCCAAAAATTTAGTTCGACCCAAGCATGGCACGGCCTTCTTCGTGCCTGGCCCAGCCCAACCCATATGTAGTACCGGGCCTGGGCTACTGCCTTGGCACGCTGTGCTGGTCCAGGCCCGATAGCCCATCTGAAACTTTAACCTACTCCCAATCTACTCATACATGCAGTCACACCTCTTCTCTCTGGTAACCATTGTCCTTCCCTTTCATCGTCGCAAGCTCCTCCTCCTAGCTCCCAAGTTGTCACCGCCGCCTCTCTTGCGCCGTCGCCGTCTCCTCCCTCCCCTGTGACGCCGCCACCACAAGGTCACATGTGCCGTCGTCTCCTTGCTCCCCTGCTATCGGCTCTCCTACGCCATCGCCGCCTCCTCCCTCGGCCCCTCGTCTTCCCCGGCTGCCATCGCCCAGACTCCTCCGGCGACAGGCTGCACATGCACGGTCGGCACGCTAGGCGACTGTCGTGCCACTGGGTCGGCACGGCACAGCTAAGAAGCCGGTGTGCCGTGTGTGGGCGGCATCGGTGGCATGCAGCGCCACGACATGCCCCGTGCCGTGGGTGCAGCGCCACGTCGTGCCCGGGCGGCGTCGTGCTCATGTCGTGTCATGCTAGGCGGCATGGATGGCCATCTATAAGTATCGTCTAGAAGCGAAGCCCCATAAGCTCCATTTGTTTCAAAATGTAGGTTGTTTGACTATTTTAGCCTTAAGTTTGACCACTCGTACTATTAAAATTTTTTGTGCAAATGTAGTCCAATTTAGGCCATTTCTTAAATTCTTTTATTAATAAAGTTACTAAAGCTAGCCATAACAAAAAGAAAGATATTTTGTGAAATGTTTTTAATAAAATGAGTGGTCAAAATTAGAATACAAAATATCAAACGATGCATATTTTGAAACGGAGGGAGTAGCAAATTTGTTCAGTTCTTCTCATCATGGTTGTCGCACCCCTAAAATTCATAGTAGTGCCCTTAAATTTGTTCCAAATTGTCATTATGTCCAATTACTTCCAATACACATTCATTTCTTCATAAAAACTTTCTGAATTGTTTTTAAACTCTAGGATTTCAAACTATGTTTGCATCCCACTCAAACTCGATCCAAAGTTTATGGGAAAGTCATCAGAAACACAAAGATGTCCAAATCTTTTATGTGCTTTACAGTTATTATTTTTGCACATTCATTTGGTAATTGATTTTATTTAAAAGCTTAAAATGATTTTTAAAATATTTACCATTCAAAAAGAAAACTCTTGAGAAAATCACACAAAATATTTTTGGATCAAGTTCAGTGGGATCCAAACTTGGTTTGAAATCCTAAAAGTTTAAAAAAAAATCACAAAAGCTTTTTTTAATAATCAAATATGTAGATATTTAAAATATGGGGTCCTAAATAAGAACATCGAATCGGAGAATCCTAGCAGCACGACTGAAATTGCCGGGGTCACAGGGCCCTACTCACCCTATAAGCTGACAAAGAAACTGCTACCAACTTGGAGAAGATTGAGTCGGACGACTGAAAACCACTCCCCACGATGGTGGAGGTGCAAAACTTTCACCATGCTTACCCACAGCGAGCTGCCCCACAACGACATGTGCACCAGGAAGTCGAGGCTCTCCAACGCGCTAGCGTGCCGGGCGGACAGCTCACTGAGCTCCAGCGACCGGATGTTGGTGGCCCCTGGATGTCGATGACATAGAGGAACTTGGAGGCATGGTGGATGCAGGGGGTCTCCTCTTCTTTTACAAGTGGATAGGTCGGCTTGCGACCTCCACAAATATGGTAGTCGATCAAACCCCCTTTGGGAAGCTTATGAAAATTGCCGCGAGAATGATGGGCATGAGGTCCCATCTGTTAGGGCTGGCCGACCGGCCATAGGGGTTGGTCGCTCACTGGTGAGACCACCTCGGCACCGCTTTTGCCAGGTTTGGTCATGGAGCGGGGCCTTTGTCGTATGGTATGATGAGTCGGTTTGAGCTAGTTTTCTTTGGCTTGTGGGCCCTTTCACCTTTCAAGTACTCTCATGCATGGTTTTCTATATACTGATGCTCGTTTCTCCATGTTCTCGGACTTGTGTCCCTAAAATGACTTAAGTATCAAATACAAGGGAGCAGGGAGAGATCGAGAGAGGATGAAAAAGATCGAGGGAGCTGTGGGTACTGGCCTACGGGGGGCATAAAAGGAAATATAGAGAAAAAAGAAAAAGAAAAGGGAAGTGGAAAAAGATTAAAAAAAAGAGATGGAAAAAAAGAAAAGGGAGAAAGATAACCACATGTATGAAGAAAAGCTAAAAAGATAAGTATACACTAGATCACCATAATTTTTGTGTCAAATAATGAATTAAATATCCTACAGACAGCCAAACATACAATCCATTGTACGAGTTATCTGTTTAAGTTGTCTATTTGTACCAAAAAGACAGCCGCCGTCTACACGGTTGTACTTGCCCTAAGCTGACGAAGAAACTGCTACCTGCCTTGAGAAGATCAAGCCGGACGATTGAAAACCTGTCCATACGACGGTGGAGGCGCAAAACATCGAACATGCTCACCAGCAGCAAGCCGCCCCACAACGACAGTGCACCAGGAGGCCGAGGCTCTCCAACGCACTAGCGTGCTTGGCAGATAGCTCGCTGAGCTCCGGTGACTGGAGGTTGGTGGCCCCAAGATGTCGATGACGCAGAGGAACTTGGAGGCAAGGAGGATGCAGGTTGCGTCCTCCTCTTTAATAGGTCAGTTTGCGGCCCCCCCACAAAAAATGGCAGTAGATCAAACCCCCTTTGGGAAGCTTACGAAGATCACCTCGAGAATGATGGGCCTGAGGTCCGACCTGTCAGGGCTGGCCGACCATAGGGGTTGGTCGCTCCTAGGTGCTTTTGCCAGGTCGGTCATGGAGTGGGACCTTTGTCGTATAGTACGATGAGTCGGTTCGAGCTAGTTTTCTTTGACTTGTGGGCCTTTCCACCTTTCAAGTACTTTCATGACATGGTTTTCTATATACTTGATGCTTGTTTCTCCCTGTTGTCGGACTTTGTGTCCTTAAAATCACTTAAGCATCATATACAAGTGGAACCAGTCAACCACAATCTATACAAAATATGAGTAAGATATTTTCTTTTCTTACGATGTTGACGGTTAAACATTATACTTAAAAGATTGTCAATAGCTCTCATGCAAGCAACAAGCTGAGCACGAGCTCCTATGCTGAAGTGGGTCCACATGAAAGGATTATGTGAGGATGAATAGATGAAATATAAAGCCCGAGTAAACAAGTAATAATATAATGATGTTATATAGATAAATAAGAGACTATTGTTGTATAGCTTGACTTTTGCATCTTGACTTATAGGACTATTATCCGGACACCCAACTTTAATAACGTGACATTGGAATGATTATTCTGGCTATCTCCGACAGTCCGGCGCGAGGAGATGAACTCTTCGTTGCTGCTACCAGCATGTGCGCTATAGAAGGATTGTCCAACATCATGATTTGTGGAATACTAGACTAAACATCTTTTTAGCCAATTGCTTAAACGAAACTTTCACGTCATTTTTTTCTACGAGCCCATGACCCAAAGAATCCGGACTCAGAAAGTAAGAACAGAACAGGCCGTGAAAACAAAATAATTTTTTCGGAACTTTTTCATAGCCGTGTAGAATTTGGTTGCGTCGAATATGGGAAATACCTTGTTGACTGTCTTGTATAACAAGGCACACAGCTATATATGTTCACGACAGTTCCAGCCTAGCAATAGCAATGGCGACCGCAACCTCGTCTTCTCTCCGCTGTCCATGCACTCGGCGCTATCCCTCGTCGCCGCCGGCGCCCATGGCACGACGCTCAGCGAGCTCCTCGGCCTGCTCGGCGCCGGGTCCCGCAAGGAGCTCGAGGCCGACGTCCTCGGCATGGTGGGCCACGCCTTCCCCGAGGCCCCGCAGAAGGGCGGCCCGCGCGTGTCCCACGCGTGTGGCGTCTGGCACGACTCCGCTCGAGCCCTCAAGCCGGCTTACCTCGCGCCCTTCAGGTCTGCAGTCCGCGCCGTGGACTTCCGTACCAAGGTCTGTTCGTCATCAAATGTGGTCTGAGGATCGATGATGGATCTAATTAAGATCCCTTTTTAATTCTTTATTGAAAGATCATATCTCTATCTAACATCGATAATGCATTGAAAATTTGAAACACTACACAATGATAATGTCTCGATCGATCTGTTGTGTACATGCAGCCAGAGGAAGCAAGGGAGGAGATCAACAGCTGGGTCGCGGAGGCGACGAGCAACCTCATCGACTCGATCGTCGGTGGAGGATCCGTGGACAGCAGCGCACGTCTCGTGCTCGCCAACGCCATCTACTTCAAAGGGAGCTGGGCGAAGCCGTTCGACAAGGCGTGGACCGAGGAGGACAAGTTCCACCGCCTCGACGGCAGCGTCGTCGATGCACAGTTCATGAACAACTCTGGCAGCAGCCAGTACATTGGGGTGCATAATGGGTTCAAGGTGCTGAGGATGTTGTACGCGGCGCCTCCGGATCTACCAAGAACCGTGCCCCCGCGGTACTCCATGTGCGTCCTCCTGCCGGACGAGCACAATGGCCTTCAGAGCCTCCAGGACAAGGTGGCGTCCAGCACTGGGTTCCTGCAGGACCACATGCCCGAGAGTCGAGTCAGGGTTGGGGAGTTCCGGCTGCCCAAGTTCAAGCTGTCCGTCGACACCAGCGCGAGGAAGGCCCTCCAGGATCTCGGGGTCCAGGCTGCGTTCTCGCCTGGAGCTGAGCTGCACGACATGCTCCAAGACGACGGGTCGCAGGAGCTGCTGTATCTGCAGGACGTGCTCCACAAGGCTGTCATCGAAGTGAACGAGGAAGGCACAGTGGCAGCGGCTGCTTCCGCCGGGCTTCGATGTGCTGCAGCTAGACCGAGGTCGCCGCCTCCTGACTTCGTCGCCGACCATCCATTCGCATTCTTTGTGGTAGAAGAGGTGTCTGGTGTGATCCTTTTCGCGGGACACGTCCTTGATCCTACAAGACACTAATTTAATGAGTCCCATATCGGTCACGGTCTGTGAAGAGTGCAAGTGCAGATGCATTCAGCCTCGCGGTTCTGTTTATTTTAGACAAAAAAATTGAATAAAATTACCAAGTTATTTCTAGCTTAGATGATGTCTTGCTTGACAGTATCTTCTTTTTCCTGGTACCTCGTCCTCCAATTTTCATTCAGTGATAATTAAGAGGATCATATATAACATGAGAGATTAGCTCCATTGTCATACGTACAGCTGCACTGGGCTCTAGAAATAGAGGGGGTTCCTCCCATATATTTGCGTACTCGTAGTTCATAGTTGTACGTACAACAGGCTAATAACCATACATAATTTCAGCTGAGCCAGACCAAAAGGACAAGTAGCGTGCCCGGCTCCTAAACCACGACAACGATTCGTACTATCACCGTAGCACGCTAGCTTGATCCTGGTGTGCCCTGCGCAAGACTTCTGTTGAAGCAAGCCTTATTCTCATGATGTTTCCACGACATATACAAGTTTAACAGAATTTATTTATGCACTCAGCACGGTCGCACAGCCACACTGATTAATTGAAACGGACTCGAGAGAGCACTGACCACTGATCCACCAGAGACCACTACGTCGCTGCCGCCGCCGCCGCCTTCTCTTGGGAGTGGAACCACTCCTCCCAGTTCTTCCCGTCGGCCTTCCGGTACTCGACGTGCCTCAGCGTGCCGGGGTCCACGCAGGCCACCGTGACGGCCACGCCGTCCGGGTGGGACCGCGGGGTGTAGAAGGAGGTGATGCCGCAGACCTTGCAGAAGGTGTGCTTGGCCGTGTGCGTCCCGAAGGTGTAGGTGGTGATGGACTCCTCGGCGCCGGCCTCCAGCTCGAACTTGTCCGCGGGGACGACGAAGTGGGCGTTCCCGCGCATGGAGCAGTCCGAGCAGTTGCACACCCACGCCGCCACGCTCGCCGGAGCCTCCACGCGCCACCGCACGCGACGGCAGTGGCAGCCGCCGCTGTGGACGACGACCTCCTCCTCGGGGACGGTGGTGTTACTCATCTTGTGTGACTTGTAAGGGTGCGGAGGTGGAATAACTGAACGAGAGGGCGTTGAAGATTCGGTATATATGATAATTGGTTTGGTAATTGGTAACCCCGGCTGCTCTGGCTGTGTATATCTCCGTTTGGGGAGAACGAACAGAGAAGATTTGGCACGGCTCTTGAAGGTGAGAAGCGGGCAGCTGGCTACTGGACGGGACTAACCGTGGAAATGCTCGCAATTTGGGTTGGGGTACGTAGCCGCCAAGGTTGCTGATGGCATGATGCCCCCTGATGCCATGCCACGCGCTGGCCTGCGGGTGAGCGGTGGCGACGAGCCGGCGACTGGTTGGAAGACGACGACGGAAGCAGGTGGCTGGGACTAGTTGCCATGTCAGCCCATTAGCTCGCTGTATTATTAGGCTGCACAGAAGGAGCATCCGGCCCAAAAAAAAGCAAGGCGGGCGGCCCAAGCGCCACGGCCCACCCACCTAGCATCAGCCGGCAGAGAGGGGGTGGCGCGACGCGCGAGGCAGCTGCACCTGCACGCCGCCGGGCGCCAGTCGGAGACTCGCCCGCGCTTGCGCCCGCCCGTCCGCCGCCATCGACTCGTCGCCGCCGTGCCGCCCGTCCGGTCGCTCGCTATCGCCTCGTCGTCCCAGGCACCGAGACACGCACAGGATTCTGCCGCACGGTTGAAACCCTCGACCCTGCGGCCTGGCGACACGCCGCGGTGGCTGGCCATGTCCATCGAGTGCCTCGTGCTAGGTAAGCTGCGCCCAGCCCCTCTCTCTCGTTGGGGGTGTACTAGATTCGAACCACTGAGGCTGTCCGGGTGGACGCAGGGGCGGGCCAGGATGTGGGGAAGAGCTGCGTGGTGGCGACCATCGGCGGGCGGCGGGTCATGTTCGACTGCGGCGTGCACTTGTTCTGCAGAGGCCGGAGCAGCTACCCGGAGTTCGACCGGATCCTTGCCGCCTCTGGGGCCACCGACTTCACCGCCGCCATCTCCTGCGTCGTCATCACGCACTCGTAAGTGTGGCATTTGCTCCTTCCTCTCCTCGCGATTTTCAGTCAGCTGCTGCTAAGCTTCCCCTTTGCAGCCATTTGGATCATATCGGGGCGCTGCCTTACTTCACGGAGGTTTGCGGGTACCACGGCCCCATCTACATGACGGTGAGTGCTGACACTTTGTATTTGTTTTTTAGTGGGTTTATTAGAGCTGGGGAAATTTTTATGTAAGCTTGGTTTGATTCAGCTATTCTTTGATTCACAATAGATTGGGGTTATTGGAGTTCAGTTTTTTTTTCCTGCTTCATTTGGTTAGTGATTCACAATAGATTGAGGTTATTGGATTTCAGTTTTTTTTTTGTTATGCTTCTTTTGTGGTTAGTGATCTTGCCCAATTGATAATATTTTGAGCTCGCAAAACTCACTGTTTTAAGTACTTCTGTTAGATGTCTTTGTTGCTTATGAATTGAAGAACCATGGGGAATGATAAATTTTTTTAGGTAGATTTGATGATTTTGTCAAACTACACCACGAAGTTGTCTTAAACCGAAGAATCATTCACTATTAGCTCATATGCTTGGATTAGTTTCTCCAATTCTCCTTTAATCTCTCCTGTTCTTATATCAATGTTCAATGATTTAATCTCGTCATGAGTGATCATTCCATAGTTCCTTTCATTATGCCTAAAACAGTACCCAACAAAGGCTTTAGCTCCAATGATGCTGGAAGATTATCGAAAAGTGATGGTAGATCAGCAATGGGAGGAAGGACAATATAGTTATGAGGATATTCTCAGGTGTCTGAAGAAAGGTAACCTTAACTAAGGTTGGATTTTGTTTTTATCATTGGTGTAGTAAAAAACAGGTGCTGGCAAGCAGTATGCATTTATAATAATCCTAGTTTCTTATAATTTGACTTCGCAGTTATACCATTGGACCTGAAGCAGACTATTCAAGTAGATAAGGACCTTGTGATCCGTGCCTATTATGCTGGACATGTATGCTTCATATACTTCTATATTGTCTCATGTCATGTTTATTATCCTTTGGAATATTTGAGTCGAAGTATTCATTTAGCTCTCCATTTTCTAATCTAGTAAAATCATCATTCCAAATTCAAGGTCCTAGGAGCTGCCATGATTTATGCAAAAGTTGGAGATGCTGCTATGGTCTACACTGGAGATTACAATATGACACCAGATAGACATCTTGGTGCAGCGCAAATTGATCGTCTGAAATTGGATCTTTTGATAACAGAATACAGTTCAACATCCAATTATAAGCATATTTTCAGATCTCCTTGTTGCCTTATAGGTTTTATTTTATCAAGTATTGTGAATTATTCTGCACTTTCTTATATGTTAGCACCACATGAGAGTATGCTTTTTTATTTAAAATTTTCGTTATCTGGTTACCTACAGGACCATGGGAACAGGTTAACAGGTTTCCAGATTGGTACCTTTGTGGACCATTTCCTGGTCCCTGTTGCTAGCCAGATTGTTCATCTGGAAAACATTTGGAATAGAGATGTAATAACTACATTTATTACTTGTTATGCTGTTGAATTTAGTTTAGGGTGGTAAACTGGTAATATCGAATAAGATTCACATTTGTTCTATGGTGTAACTTGTGGTGCTATCTCAATGTTTTTAACCATGTTAATGGATTAAGAGCACAGATGCTGTGGATATTTTTCTGTGTACACTACTGAGTTCTATTTTTCTTTCTGCAGGTCCACATATGCTAAAACTACTCGTGACTCAAGGCGTGCCCGGGAGAGGGAATTCTTACAAGCGGTACTTTCCAGCCTGCTGATACATTTGGTTTTGTAGGTTTAGTTATACTTGTGATTTGTTGCAACTATGCTACCCCTAGCCTCACTTGTCACTCACTATTGTGTGGGTTTTCTTTTGCTTGCGTAAGTACTTTTCTTCTACCACAATACCGTCCAAGAAGTTTTTTCACCAAATATTAAGTGCAACTCGTGGTTGTCAAAGGATGCATCTTTATTTCTATTTCTGACATCTTACGCCACAATATTGATCTTGTCTTGACAGGATAAAAAGTTCTGTGAATTTGCGCATAATGTTTTTTTAGGAAGTCGTGAGAGATACCCCTGCCTATTTTTATTAAAACACTCATATAATTTGTATACATTACTTTACTTTGAGCCCTTGGCCTGTCTATTTTCTATAGGTTCATAAATGTGTTTCTGGAGGAGGCAAAGTTCTAATTCCATTATTTGCTGTGGGAAGAGCTCAGGTACTGTAGCTATCTCTGTATTTTGCAGGGCATAAAGTTACGATGAACTATCACTGTTTCACTTAGTGATCAAGTCCCTTCAAACAACACTGACCCCTGTGGAACACTGCTCAAAAATTTCATAAATAGAGTATCCATTTACGATTGATCCTATCCTTTTATGTTTTCCAGGAGCTATGCATGTTACTCGATGACTATTGGGAGAGAATGAACTGGAAGATTCCTATTTACTTTTCAGCCGGTATGCCAATATTTTGTGAAAATTTAACTTGACTTTATGTATTTTCTGCCTTGTTGATGTCATGTTTGTCCTATAGGTTTAACCATTCAATCTAACACGTACTACAAGATGCTTATTGGATGGACTAGCCAGAAGATCAAAGACAACTACAGAGCACATAACCCGTTTGACTTCAAGCATGGTATGGTTCAGGTCTTTAAAAGCATCCTCTGTTTAATCCTATGCATAGCATAATGAAGAGGAGGCAAGAATTTCTAAGTGCTCAATTCGACCTGCTGTTGCTTTACTCATTTTTTTTTAATGATGTATATTTAACTAACCATTCTATTAGAAATAATAGTTTCTGAATACTTTGTATGTGGCAACCTTAGTTTAAGCATTGGACATTCTATGTTTAATTTATCTCTTATAATTATCAGAATAACAACATTATTATTTTCACATTGCAGTTCGTCACTTTGAGCGTTCCTTCATTAACAATCCTGGTCCTTGTGTACTTTTTGCAACTCCTGGTATGATTAGCAACAGTGGTGGGTTTTCTTTCGAGGTGTTTAAAAAATGGGCGCCGTCAGAAAAAAATCTGGTTACACTTCCAGGGTATAGCTCTTAACTTTCTTGTTTCTTCCATTTCTTTTCTGATTTTAATTAGAAACTAAATCTTTTTTTCTCATGAAATCGCTCTCTTCAATTCTAAATACTAATGAACTTTGCTCAACCTTTTGTTCTACTCGATTGTGTTCTAATGCCTACTTTTTTTTTTCTGATGTAGGTATTGTGGTCCCGGAAGCATTGGTCATAAGTTGATGTCTGGCAAATCTACAAGGATCGAGGTAGACAAGGACACCCATATTGATGTCAGATGTCAGGTTGCTTTTTAAATCATTTTATACTTTCCTTCAAAAAAATTGTAGAACTTTATGAGATTAATCAAAGAGGTGGCTAAGGCACTTGGCTAAACTAGTGATTTTCTCATTCAGTGGTTGGTTATGTTTTGTTGGCAACGGAAAACTTATCCATATGCTATATCATTTTCAAATGTTAGCTCTATAGAGAAAAAACATAGTCAAAGGCTTGGGCATTTGTGAATGTCATTGGCATCTTTGCTGCTTCTCACATGCATGTTATTGTCCCATTCATATCCATTTCTATTTGATTCTCTGAATTAATTTGAATTTGGGTAGCTAACTGCTCCAATTCTTTTCACTTCTCACATGATATCACTTGACACGATTCTTTTCCTTTGTGTGCAGATCCATCAGCTAGCATTCAGTCCGCACACCGACTCCAAAGGGATCATGGACCTGATAGAATTCCTTTCACCCAAACATGTAATTCTCGTTCATGGTGAAAAGCCTTTGATGGCTTTCCTGAAGGAGAGGGTCGAATCTGAATTGGGGATGCCATGTTATTACCCGGCTAACAATGAGTCCGTCTCCATTCCAGCAACCAAAAACCTCAAAATGAGTGCCACAGAAAGGTTCATAACAAGCTGTGCTAGTGAGCAAACTGAAGACAATCTGCGAAAGCAGAAGCTAATTTGTGGAAGCAATATGTCAGAAGCCAATACCGATCGAAAGCTAGCTGAGGGCATCCTTCTAATGGAGAAGAACAAGGCTGTGAAAATTCTGTGCGAGGATGAGCTTGTTCAGGTGCTGGGCATGGAGCGGCATCTTGTCCAGAATGAACCAATGGTCTCCTCCAGAACCGGAGCAGCTGGTGAGTAGGAATTGCAGCAGGCAGCAGGTGGGTAGATATGCAGCTGACTTAGGGAGTGAAGGAAAATGAATGAAATTTTACATGCTTAAGTTATGCACATGATTTTTTACTTTTCTGCAAGTGATTAGACTATTGTACAGCGCTCAGATTTTGCAGGATAAAGGTGTATATTACCCCCGAAAACTCAATGCTTCATTTAAATTTAAGCTCTTGTTGCTTGAAGCTAGTTGTTGATGGACGGTACATGATGCTAGATGTTGTGAGGCAGAGTGCACGCCACACTGATTCAATACAGGGAGCAGCAAAACATTTGCAAAAGCAACTTGCCACAAGAAGTTGTGAGGCAAACATACCTCTTTTTCTTAGGCAAGGCAAATATACATCTTAATTGACCTCCAAGAGTGACCTGGGGACGAAGCAACAGTCAAATGTACTTCAGAGAACGATAAAACATGGGTGCTTGCACAGTTACGTACTGTCCAATCTACTACTGCCTGTTTCTATCTGATCACAATTCAGAGGGAAAAAGAAAAGAAAAAACCGGATGATGCATCCTGCATTGCAGCTCTCAGTACACTGATGACTGATCTCTTTCCACAGTAGAAAACAAAGCCATTACACCGAAGGAAGACATCCGATCCTTGCAAACACGGCAGACGTGGCAATGCCACATCATTCATCAGCATATACCCCGCTGCACATTGTACTGCTACTTCTGTCTGGAGTAGCACTGGCTGGTGCACTGCGGCCCACCCCCACCTCCGGAGTGTGTGGTGTTCCAGAGCTTGAAACCTCTGGCGTTTTCGTCGAAGTGCCACCACCACCTCCACCAGCAGCAGCGAAATAGCTATGCCTCAGGCCAGAAATCATCTCGTCTTGCTGCAGCACAAGCTCCGAAACATAGCTTGGCAATCCTCTTATTAGCAACGGGAAGAAATCATTCTGCGTGCCGTGGACGAGAGCACTAGCCTTGGAGAAGACCGCATGGCCATCCACGAGGCCCCCTTTGCTCGTCGCGTCGAGGAACATGTCCCTCAGCTCGGTGATCGGCTCTGCCTGGCTCGAGACGATCTCTTTGGCCTTTATACACGCAGGCGTTTGTGTTTCCAGACCCGAAAGATGGGTCGACAGTGACGTGTTGGCGCTCAGGATCCGGTTCAGGATATCCAGACCAGGCGCTGGATCGACACGCACGGAGCATGGCTTGTCGGCGGCGGAATCCTTAAGATCTGAGGCGTCGTCGGCGGCAGCAGACGCCGACAAGCCTGCGCTCGTAGTCCTCGCCTTCTTGCTCCGTCTCTCCCCTGCTTTGTTGTCCTCCATCTCTTGATTCTCTTCCTCTCTGATCCTCCCTCAGTGGCTGGCGACGGTGGTGATACAAGACTAGCGTGTTTAGTTGAGTGTGGAAAAAAATATTTTTTTTCTGAGATGCGTGTTACGTGAGTAAGATGAATAGAAAAGAGAAAAAAAATTTTTTTGGATGCGCGTTCTATGAGGAGGATAAATAGAAAATAAAAAGTACTTTTGGAATTAAACACGGCAACACGGCCTAGCATAGGCGTCTAGCCGTGTCTAGGACTAGGACTCTGGTGTCACGTGATTGAAGCGCGTTCACCGTGCGTGATCATCGGAAGTTCGGAACGCGTCCAGTTCGGGTCCTTCGGGATTGGGCCGAGACTACTGGACTATTCCTCTTGGGCTGGACCGCAGCCTGCTTGACAGAGAGAGGCGTATGCCCTACTGGGCCTTTTCCCCCCAGTGGCCCAATTCCGTAGCCGGCCCATACCCCTTCCTTCCTTGGCTGTGCTTCTTGGGCGTTCCTCAAAAAAAAAAAAAAGGAGGCGCGTGGGCGGCGGCAGCCGCAACGGGCGTGGCATCGGAGGCGACGAGGACGGCGGGGGGTCTCACCGGCGGTAGCTAGGGCGGCCGTCCCCACCTTGACCTACACGGCTACACGCGTCGCTGCACACAACCCCGCTTCAAACCGGTGGTTCCGGCGTTCCGGGTCCCAAACCTCCCTGCGCGGCTCGGCGGCGAGCAATGGCAATCGAGTGCCTCGTGCTAGGTAGGTACACGGCAGCGCTTTCTTGTATTCCTCTTGCAACGGCGCGGCTCGATTTGCTAGCCCACGCTGACGCCGCGCTTGGTGGGGCGAGTGCAGGGGCGGGGCAGGAGGTGGGGAAGAGCTGCGTGGTGGCGACCATCGGCGGGAAGCGCGTCATGTTCGACTGCGGCATGCACATGGGCTACCACGACCGCCGCCACTACCCGGACTTCGCGCGTGCCCTCGCCGCCTGGGGGGCGCCTGACTTCACCAGCGCTCTCGCCTGCGTCGTCATCACGCACTTGTGCGTTTACAGCTAAACATTTTACCCTTTCCCTATTTTTTTTTTTTTGTTTCCTGGCGATTTCAGTCAGCTTCTTGCGGACTGAGGAAGCTTTGCTTCCGTACAGCCACTTGGATCATATCGGGGCGCTGCCGTACTTCACTGAGGTCTGCGGGTACCATGGCCCCATCTACATGACGGTGAGCTCTGACGAACATTCAGATTGCTGTTTAGGCTATATGGTGACAATTCTTTGCTTTGAGTAAATTGAATTCGAAGTTGGATTGGTTCGTTTGTACTGCTTCTGAGCTATACAGTACTGCTAGTTGCCTGCAAAATGTACTGCTTGCTTATGAATCTCAGATCGTTGCTATTTGTGTTGTGGCTGTGTTGATTGGTAGTTTGCTAAATTTGATGATTTTGTCATTTTTTTTTCGAGAATACGCAGGAGAGCTGCGTATCATTGTATTAAGAAGAAATGCAACAACAAAGAGGTTACACGCGGGCCTAAAGCCGGGCACACGCACACGGCATTACAGATTTGTTTCTACTAACTTAAACTAGAAAACAACAACCGAAAGAAAACGTCCGTCTATCCTAGACGCAGATGCCTACTGACCACCACCCAGTTATTATAAGCAACTTAAACTAGAAAACAACAACCGAAGGATGATTTTGTCATCCTTCGTTGCCATGTAGTTACAGTACAGTTAATGATATTTCATTATTAGCTTAAAAGTTATTATATGCTTGGGTCACCTTTGTAGGTCTCCCCTGTTCTTATAAGCATCTGTATCTGTGATGATTGATATTCACCCCATAACTTCTGTCATGGTACCTCAAGCAGTATCCTACAAAGGCTTTAGCTCCATTTATGCTGGAGGATTATCGGAAAGTGACGATGGATCAAAGAGGGGAGGCGGAGCAATATAGCTATGAAGATATTCTTAGGTGTATGAAGAAAGGTAACCTTAGTTCAATTTGCAACTTCTATCACTGGCCTACTTACAAAACGATGCTGGCGCAGAAGTAGTAGGCATATATATCATAATTCTCTTTTGCCTGACGCACGTGATGTTTCAGTCATACCATTGGACCTGAAGCAGACTGTTCAAGTAGATAAAGACCTTGTAATTCGTGCCTATTATGCTGGACATGTATGTTCCTTGTACTTTCTAATCGTTCTATTTATGTTTGCTGTCCTATAAATTCTTTGAAGTGAAGTAATGATTTAATTCTCTGCTTTCTAATCTAGTAAAACAATAATTCCAAACTCAAGGTTCTAGGGGCTGCCATGATTTATGCAAAAGTTGGAGATGCTGCTATGGCCTACACCGGAGATTACAATATGACACCAGATAGACATCTGGGGGCTGCACAAATTGATCGTCTGAAATTGGATCTCTTGATAACAGAGTATGGTCCAACCTTCAACTATGAACATGACTTTTCTATTTGGTGGTTGCCTTTACTTGGATTATAGCCAAATGTTGTCAATTATGCTGCATTACATCCATAGGCTCTTATGTCTTCCCACCGCAGGGGCTAAGGGGTTTGCTCTTGTTTGACTTTTCACTGTGTGATTATTTGTGGATATCAGGTCTTGGGAACATGTTCCAAATTTGTAACCACTGTGGACCTATTGCTTGGCTCCTGTTGTTAGTCAGTTTATTGCCTGAACATCATTTATGATATAGCTGTGAATTATCTATGTAGTCATCGCTTATTATGCTGTTGAACTTAATTTCTGAAACTGCAATAGAGTACATTGAACCTGCATTTGTTTTAGGGTCGCAGTGGCATTTTAATGTTTTACTGTTATGATCAAATTAAGAGAACATTTGGTATGTTGAGTTTTCCTTTTTCTGTGTACGTGGTAAATAGCCTTTTTCGTTATGCAGGTCCACATATGCTAAAACAATACGTGACTCGAAGCATGCCCGAGAGAGGGAGTTCTTAAAAGCGGTATGAACATGTGAGCTTCTATGCTGCTGAATTGCCCATGTAGAGATTTTGTAGTTTTCAGTTGCATATGTAGCAATTGCTTTTCCAATGGTCGATTGTTTATTTTACGTGCTTAGATTCTTATGGCACTATACAATCCAGGAAATGTCAATTTTTTTTTTTTAAAAACTACGACCAGTCAACCATGGTTTTTGAGTTGTAGCATCCTGTGGTGTTGGGGTGCTAGGACCTTGTGGTGTCAGGGGCACGCCTGGATGCCTAGCCAACACCTTAAAAACCATGACTAAGATCTTTGGGCAAACAATATTCATTCCGACTATTAAGTGACATCCTATGCACTGCACATATGTTGAATTTCAAGGCTTAACTGAATGTATGTTATCTGTAGGTACATAAATGTGTTTCTGGAGGGGGTAAAGTTCTGATTCCAACATTTGCTCTGGGAAGAGCTCAGGTACCGTAGTTTTATCTTAACTCAACCCTATGATACGAGTGATGATTAGCTATTATCAATATGTTGCTTAAACGAACAAGTTCCTCTGAGAAGTGGGGGCGCACCGTTCACATTTTTCCTATATTGAGTGTACATTTAACAGTGACACTGTCCTGTTGTGTATTTCAGGAGCTTTGTATGTTACTGGATGACTATTGGGAAAGGATGAATTTGAAGATTCCCATTTACTTCTCAGCTGGTATATTTAGTTTCTTGAAAGTTGAAGCCTTATTCGTTTTCCTTTTTTTTTTGGTACTTTCTTATTTATCTGAAGTTAAGTTTGTGATATATTCTATAGGTTTAACCATTCAAGCTAACATGTACTACAAGATGCTTATTGGATGGACTAGCCAAAAGATCAAGGATAGCCATGCAGTGCATAACCCATTTGACTTCAAGCATGGTATGGTTGGGTTCTTCAGAAGCTAATCCATCCAATCATCTTCAGAACAAAGATATAGTACATCTGATTATAAAATATCTAAATATTCAGTGGATCATTAAATTGTGCAACAACAATAGAATATTATGTGCTTCTACTCATTTTAATGTTTCTTATGGAAGATAATTATGGTCAATCATGATACCAAGAATAATTGTTACTATTTTAATTTGTGAAAAAGGAGATGTTCTGTCTTTTATTTGTAGTACTCTAGCACCAGAATAACAGATAATCCTTTTTGTTTCACATCTCAGTTTGCCACTTCGAGCGTTCATTCATCAACAATCCTGGTCCCTGTGTACTTTTTGCAACACCTGGTATGATTAGTGGTGGATTTTCCCTTGAGGCGTTTAAGAAATGGGCCCCATCAAATAAGAATCTGATTACACTTCCAGGGTATACCCCATACTTTTTCTTGTTGCAAACATTTTTGTTTTCTAATATGGTAAGTCACTCATGATACTGGTGACCTTATGCCACCTTTCTATTTTCCCATGCAGATATTGTGTTGCTGGAACCGTTGGTCACAAGTTGATGTCTGGGAAACCTACGAGGATCGATTTAGACAAGGACACCCATATTGATGTCAGATGCCAGGTTGCTTTTCACCTAATTTTATATGCTACGGAAAATTGTACAATTTTAAATAATAATGTGTGATGTCAAGAAAAATGGTTAAGCAGAAGGAAATCTTTTAATTACTTGTGTTTGTCTTCTGGCATTCTAAATTTACACAAACTTGATAATTGTTCACTTCTGCTATGCTATACCCTCACACTGAGTTATTTTTTCGTCTTCTTTGTGCACCAGATACACCAGCTAGCATTCAGTCCTCACACAGACTCCAAAGGGATCATGGATCTGACAGAATTTCTTTCACCGAAACATGTAATTCTTGTCCACGGTGAAAAGCCTCAGATGGCTTTCCTAAAGGAGAGGATTGAATCCGAATTGGGGATGCCGTGCTTTTACCCAGCTAATAACGAGTCCGTCTCCATTCCGACAACCGATAATCTCAAAATGAGCACCACCGAAAGGTTCATTACAAGTTGTGCGGCTGAGCAAGGTAAACAGAGCCTGCGAAAACGGAACCTAATTCATGGTACTGGTACATCAGAAGTGAATGAGCTGTGATGAGGCAGCAGTAGAGGGTGTTATTCTGATGGAGAAACACAAGGCTCCAAAGATTCTCTGTGAGGATGAGCTTGCCCAGGTGCTGGGCATGGAGCGGCATCTTGTCCAGTTTGAAGCACTGGGCTCCTCTGGAATTGAAGAGGCCGTTGAATTGGAGTTCAAGCGGGCCGAGGCAGCCGACTTATGAAGTGATGGAAAATGAGAAGAACTGTACATGCTGTAATGTGCCCATTATTCTTTCACCTTTTCTTCCTAAACAATGCTCTGTTAGACTGTTACAGAGCTTATTCCTGAGATGCCTTTTTATGGCTTTTGGGAGGGGCACACCACCAAATTATAATTGAAGTGGTATTTTTTTTAAACCTCCCTGGAATTGTAGAATGTATCATATATTATCCTCATAATTTCGTTAATTAAATCTGTACTGCTGTAGCAACCTTGACGATGCATGAGCTAGTGTAGGACAGGCCGGCATGATGGCATGATATATGATAAACTAGTCATTTCTGTCGAGCAAGCTACAGGTGATTTGTAACGAGTCATAATAGCAGGTACAATAAATAGACGATTCGACTGCCATCTCAGCCTGCTAGGCGACGTGGAGGAGAGAGGAGAACAAGCTTGTCGCTGCTCCCGTCGACGGTCTCTACACAGGCTCCGAGGCTCTCAGGCACATGCTGGTCTCTTTCCTAGCACTTTTCACAGGTCGCAGGCAGGTAAATAGAATAAAGTATTATTTGATGAGGAGATGAAGAGCCAAACTGTTGTACCATTTGGTCTCTATGGCTGATGTGGCTTGTCTATTAGTCATATGCTTGTCTCCACTATTAAACTTGTTTGCTCTAAGAGAATTCCAAGCAACGTCAGGTCAAGATCAAGTCAATTTTAAACTTCTGCAGATTGTTGCCGTGCAAGATCGTTGGCCCTGCCCAACCTGCATTCCTGAATGCTGAACAAGTCCAACTTCAGTCATGAACTCATGATCTGTAGCTCAGAGAATTCCAAGCTAACCTTTTGCTCTAGGATTTTTGCATGGAAATTGGAATGGAACGATCAAATAGTCATCAATCTACTCTAGAGATGTTGAAACTTGACCGTGATCTGTGTACTACGTACAAGACATTCATCTGAAGTTGATATATGTAACCGGGATCTATGCATGCTTGCTTTGCATATACCATGTTGCGTCAGTCTTCTAATAATCCGTCAAAAACGTTTTCTTCATCGCGGCAATGTCCCGGAAGTTAACATGCATCCCCTCGCAGGCTCAACGATCGATCGTCTCTGTCGTCTGAACGATGGGTTGGCCTAGCTCCCTGCTTGCTATAACTAGACTCCATGGCTTTGAGCTTTAGATTCACAATACAACCTGTTGTTACTCAGCTCGAGCCTTGAGCTAAATTAATAGTAACGAGCAGCATTCAAAACAGGCAGCTCGAGATCTCTCTCGACCGGTCGAGCTAGCTTAGCTTTCTGCACGCACGCGTCCTGATCAAGATGATGAACAGAGTGGGAGCAAGAGGCCGTGCGGTTGGACCGGCGGTGGCGTTGCTTGCGCTGCTTCTCGTCGCGGCGTCGGTGCATGCCGATGCCGCGGCAACGCCAGCACGGCGCCTGCTAGGAGCTGGTGGCACCACTGCACAGCCGTTCGCGACGGCGCTGCCGCCGCCGCCACCGTCGCAGGTGTTCGTCAGCAACGACGCCGCTGCAGGGCCTTCTTGCAAAACGAACGACAAAAACAATGGCTGTCCTCCGCCTTCCACGCGCCATTAGATAGCGACCAAGCGTGCATGCTGTCAAGTGTCCTTTAGTTACAAACAGTGACCTGTAGCTTGAAATAAGTCCGCCGTTCTTAGGATGGCTGTATATAGGTACCAATTATAGCATGACTGCATGAGCAGTTTGTTATATTGTATTAGCTTTGGAGTGTAACATGATTCAGTGTGATGATCAGCAGTAGTGGTACTGATGATTTGTTTGTTCGTTTGAATTACAAGTTGTTTCAGTATTATAACAACAACTACTTGTCGGGGCATCTGCATTATGTTGGGCTATATGGTTAAGTAGGAATGATGTTGTTTTTGATAAATTGCCAATGAAATCTTTTCTGCAGGTATTATACAGGGAAACTCATTGGATTCGTTTTTGGAGTCAACTGGAAAAGCATGAAGAAGGTTGCCTGCCAGAGGTTGGAAACGGTTGCAATGCAAATTTTTATCGACCATAGATAGAGATTTAGCAATAGGATTGCCTTGTAATATATTTTCATCCAAACTACTTGGGTCGTTGCTTGATTTTCTTTAAATTTGTGGCAGACAGTAGATCTGCTCATGATGTAATAATGGGCCGTAGCTTCTTTTGAAGCAAAGGCCGGTACTTGTTCTCCATTATCTAAAAAACAAATTGCTTCAGTAAATAAAGAGAAAATTACTACTGATCTTGCTTCAGACTTTCAGAGTGCCAGTTTCTTCCTTTTCCAGAAGAAATGATTTCGTCTAGAGTTATGGATTTTCGATGATGTATACTGTGACATCCCTGATGTAAAAAGGTAGAAAACACCTTTAAAATAGGTTAAAAGGGGGGAAAAGTGGTGTTAGAATTCAAAAATTCATCAAAACTCAAATTTAAATTCAAAAACAAAGGTCTTTTGACACCCAACTGAAATCTCAAGAATTTTGTACTAAACTTGAAAATCTCCAAAAATAGAAGTTGTTTGTCATCACAAATAAGGTCTAGTCACTGTTTGGAACTTTTGAAAATTTTGCATTTTATCCCCTCGAAAACTCGAAAAACAGTTCTGAACACCTTTTTGAATTTGGGTTGTTTGAGCTCGAAAAATTTAAAATTTCAGGTTCACCCCAAAAAGAAAGTTGTGTCCCACATCTCAAATTCCAACTTTTATTTTTACACTTTTCCAAGTTCAGTTCAAATTTTTGGAGAAAATTCAAAAGGGGCAAAGAAGCTCCACGGGGCTGCCAGCTCGCCCCCTGGCGCGCTCTGCTCTGGCCGGGGCACGACCGCCACGTGGCCGGTGAGCGGCGGAGGCCGCGCCGGGCCGGCCGAGCCGTGGCGGCGTGTGGCGTTTGTCCTCACGCGCTTGTCCAGCCCCTCCCGAGCCATCACGTCGCGCTCGACAGGCCGCTTTGCCTCGCGCCGCGCGAACGCCATCATGGCGAGCTCCGCGCCGCCGTTGGCCGCGCGCTCGCGCGCGCCGCGCAGAGCCACTTCGCGGTGGATTCTCTCCCCGCTATGTGCCAAGTCGCTCTGCAGCATATCCCACTGCCTCACGCGACGATCCCCCTCTCCCAACCCCTCGCGCGCGCTCTGCTCGAGCTCGGCGCACAGCAATGGCGCGTCGCGTCAACCATCACTCCTCACGCGCACTCCCGAGGCCGCTCTCTACTCTCTAGCGTGCGAACGTACTCCACCGAGCCCCTCACACCCTCTCCTAGCTCGGGCACTTCACCATTTCACTTTCCCGCGCTCGCTCCCGTCGTCTTCAACCTCCGGCCGCGCGGACCGAGTTTGCTTCCCGAGTGAAATTCACCCTCGTCCCTCCACCATTCCCAAATCCCTCGCGCACAGAGCTAGACCACTTCCCTAGCTCCCATTTCCCCCACTTCTCGCGAGCTCTCCCCAACTCTCCGGCGAGAAATCGGATTTTCCCCCAAATCCGCATTTCCGGCCGCCGGAGCACGCGCACGTCGAGCCCCTACTTCGAGCCCTCCCCGAGGTTAACCAAGCATTCCACTAGCTTCGCCGAGTCCCACTGGTGCTCACGGACCCCTCCAACCCCGGTGAGAGCCACTCACTTCGCCGGAATCGAGCCCGCGGCGGCCGCACCGCCACCGCACGTCGCCGGCGAACTCTGAGCTTCCCCCGGCCTCCCAACCGCCACCAATCGACTCGTGGTGAGCCACTGGTCCTTTCCCCCCACTTCCCCGACCCTCTCTCGCCGTCGTTTGGCCGGCGCAACTCCGGCGACGAGCCGAGGACCTAAGTTCGTCTTCTTCCTTTTTCCAGGGTTCCCAGTGAAAAAGGCAGGGACCTGTTCGCGAAGTTTCAAAAGATTCAAGGGCCGGCGCGTAAAAAGATTCTTAAGGTTTAAACCTTTTTCCCGAAATCTTGTAAAATGCACCAAAAATCGTACAAAAATCAGAAAAATGCACAAAAATACTCCCTGGACTCGTGAGATTGTAAACTCCAATCTCATGTTAGCATGTATGTACTTTGGTGAACCGTTTTTGAATTAAAATTCAAACTGTGAATCTAGAAACTTGTGCACCATTTTAAATCCAGAGCTCCGCTAGGGCTGAGCTTTGGATATGTTGTTTGTAGTGACTTTAGACACCTTGTGTCCAAAGGGGACCTAAAAATATGGAATGTAGTTTCAGTTATGAATTAATTTGTGATTCCTGTCTTATTGCAGTCCTGAAATTATCAAAAATAATCTATGAAGTAAAAATCACCATTTTTCTCTTGAGGCCTAAGAACTTGTTAGCACATCTGCTAAAAATACAAAACTTAATTTTTGCTCTGTTTAGACTAGCAAATAAATAGATATGTGTTTTCGGATAGAAAATTGTTAAGGACTGTCCAAAGGTTATTTTGAGCCACCACTTGGCTAGAGCCCTCCTTACACTCATGACTAGCTCTGGTAGGAAAATTATCTGATTTGGAAGTATTTTCGATTTTATATGAATTTATCTTGTTTCTTCAAGCAGCAGTTTATACTATTTTTAATAAATTCTGTGTAGCTCAGTTTTAGCTAAATTTTGCAGCGAGCCTAACTCTTATACTCCAGTAGCTGTCATAAAGTTTGTAGATAAAAAGGATGAACAGAAACAGAGAAACAAAAATGAGAAGAAACTAGGGTAGAATTGATTTATAAAAAGGAAATAGACCTTTTTGATAATTAATTAAAATAGAACATGGAAAGTCTAAAATTCCAGAACAGCACCCAAACCTCAAAATAATAAATGGGAATTCTTTTATATGTGTACACAATCACCATCATAGATACGTAAAATTTTCCACACCCCTCCTCTAATTTTGAGAAGGAGAAAGTAGTACACTAGCATGTCTAGGTGAATATGGCCTTCAAGGCCTTGGTTTTGGATTCACTAGGCAGCCGCTATAAAGTTATGCATCTCATGTAGAAGGTGCTGTTGCAGACGGCTTCTATCATCTCATCCCCGCCGACGGAGAAGGCATCCCGGAGAGCGGTGCCAACGAAGTAACAGTCGACCCGGAGGCTAACATTCAGCTAGCGCAAGAAGGCAAGCTCCGGAGCATAACCTAACTTTTAAAGTTTATGCATCTATGAATTACCTATGCTTGTGCATTTACGTTTCAAGGAGTTGATTGAATACCTTAGGTGCATTATTTTAGTACCTATGACTTGCAACACTAGTATGAAAGGATCGATAGGGCATTGCTTTAGGTCCGTTACAAGTCGAGTGATTTCCTGTCACTCGCGAGACATAGGAGTTGCTTGTCTTTACTTATGTTGGAATCATAAGGATGGACGGGCGGGATGGTAGATATAGATCTCCCGTCCGTGTATGATAATTGATTTAAGGTCGAAACATGTGGTTCTGTGTGTCAAGTTTTTTGAACGTACCACATGCATGCCGATATATGGGAATCGGTAAGCCCGGTACCAGATTGAAGCAGCTAGGGCTGATGGCCATCTCTCCTTGGAAACTTTTGTTTCCCCCGCCGTACACTTGTGGATATATGCGTGATGCTGTGAGTGAAGCGGTAAACCTTTATCCTAAGGAAGTGGACCCGGTTCCGAATTGTGGATCGATGGGAAAGGTTGGGAAGTGCTTGTACCTTTTATAGCAAGCATTGTCCGTGTATGTTGGGTTTCCCCTGGCCAGGTAGCAAAATTCGATTCGAACTGTCCGCTTCTCGCGGTTAATGAGACTGCTTGACCGCTGTGCTGCATTGAGTAACAAGTGAAACTATGAGAATGATGAACTTGTTGTATGAATTAAATTATGTTGCACCACTTGTATGCTTAGAGAGGATGGTAATCTAGAATGGTTAAATCTACTAGAATATGATGCTAAAACCATGAAAGCAAGGATCTACTCTTAGTTGCTTTTTGGCAAGCAAATCCACCAGCCAAAAGCCTCTCATGTCTAGATGTCGGTGATGTAGTTTTCACCCGACGGGTAAGCCTTGCTGAGTATTAGTATACTCAACCTTGCTTGTGGCTTTATTTACAGGTACTGTGATGGATGTGGCAGTCGATGCCATCATTTGGCCTGCCCAGGTTCCCCTTGGATGGCACATCGAGTGGGTTCCGTCCTCTGCCGAGGAACGGGAGGAGTAGCACCGTGGCAGGCTTCATCATGGTGTTACTACGTATCGTCGCTAGTTTATTTTTTTCCGCTGCAATGAACTATTTATTCCGCTGCAATGAACTTGATACTCTGATTTAAATTTCAAACATTGGTTTGTAATAACTTTATGATACCGTTTATGTATGCTGAATTTGTGGAATGTTGTAATCTCTGGAACTCACCTTCGTGTGGGCGCGCTTGTCATTTCGATCGAGAAAGTACGTGGTAAATCGGGTTTAATCCGACGGCGCTCCAGCTTATTCCGGATTAAGTGCCTGACGGCTTGATTAGCGATCCAGGGGTACTTAACTTGGAATAATTTCGGAGTGGTCCGCCATATATACCCGCAACAGTGTTACAAGAAGCATATGTGGTTTTAATGCAGTGATTTAATTCTGAAATGGCTCGAAAAACGGAAAAAGGATCTTGTAACTAACAAACATGCATGGTACGTATGGTGTACAATGGAGGGTGCTTTAAAATTATGGCCGGTGGTTTATAATTTATAGGTGCATAATATCAGCATTTTGTTCATAAAAAGAGTCAACGATTTGGATGTTAAAATTGGTTCATGTAGTAGGGGTGCTAAGACTCTTGAACCAGAGTGTCACCTAGCTAGGTCCTTCAGCTTCACTAGCAGAGGTCCTAAGACTCTTTCTTAAACAGAACTCTTCTCAGATCAACCTGTAAAAGTAATCTCCTAACAGAAAATAAATTCACCAAAATCTTAATGCCTCATAAATTTGAAAATATTTTTCTGCATTTCTTCACTACATTTTAGTTTGGTTTGGTTTGGTCAAAATGCTGGCGGGCGGCTTATGAAATATGAAGACAAGGTTCATGTCTGTAATTCTCAACAAAATGTAGCTGTTTTTTTTTGAACGAATAGCACGAGATTGTACTTATTTCATTGAAAAGAGGTGTGGTTACAAGCCACCTAAGCGGTATTGTTGGGTACCAATAGTAGGGGTACCCTAACTTGGACCCTAAACTACTTGGCAACAAGGCCCACAACGACGTCGGCCTGGCTCTGCAGCCCAGCAAAGGCCCACCACAACAACTCCTCCTCGGCGTCCGTCCCGCTCGAGGTGGACGACCACCCTCGAGCGGGAATGTCCGTGACGTTCGAGGCTCAGCAGCCAGGCTCGAGGGAGACGTTCACCCTCGAGCCAGCGTTTCCGTCACGTTCGAGGCTCGGCAAGCTCGAGCTTGCGGGCCAAGCTCGAGCCTGCCACGCCGGGAGCAACGCCCGAGACTCTGCGACCATCACCACCGATCATAATGACTCTCCTCTGCGGTCAAAAAGAAGGATTCACTGCGCCACGCCACCGCCCATACTGCGGAGAAGACATCGGTCAAATCCACCTGGCACGGTGGATTCTGATCTGACACTGCACAGGTCGGTCCTGGCAGTGATACTGTGCCAACTACTCCTTTGACTTTGCTTTCCTCGGATGCGCTATCATCCTCGATGGCAACCCTCGAAGGAAACTACGGAGCTTCGATCCAGGCGCCGTACTCAAGTTGCCACCCTCGAAGTCCTGATCTGTCGCAAGAAGAACATCACGTCAACCACTGCCATGTCGTTAGCCGGAGTTGGAAGGCGCGATTCCCGCTCGCATCGTGCGCGGCATGGGTGGCACAGTGCACTCAGCAGCGTCAGCACCACGAACGCATGTACTCTCGCGCCCTCCCCCTTATGTCTATAAAAGGGGAAGGGAAGCCCATGCAAAAGGGCAAGTGACGGCAAGTGACAGCAGGAACACACAACAGAACACACACAAACGCACTTAGCCACCAAAAAACTCGGGGACTTAGGAGTTCGTCTCCTTCTCCCACCTTACATGTAACCCCCTACTACGAGCAACACGAAACCGGTGCTCCGCACCACTGCTGGACGTACGGCCCCGTGGCCGGAACCAGGATAAAAACTCCCGTCTCTCCACCCGCCATCAGGGCAACGAGTGGATTAGCACCACAATCACTTGTTTGTGCCGGTGCGACCAAATCAGGCACCGACAGGTATGTACAAGAAAACTTATTCTCGCGCTAATAAATTCGCTAAGGCTGTGTCACCAGCCTTTATCCATAATAGGGCCTCGCTTTTTATGGAGTTCATTATTTCCATCGCAGGCCTACCGTGCTGCCTAAACACCCTCGCATTTCTCTCTTTCCATATCTCCATATTACGAGTAGCGTCAAACTGCGCGATGCCTTTCTGGGGCTGTTGGGCATGGAAGTAATGTTGCTCCACCATTGTATAGTTATTGTGCTTTGTGGCCATCTTTCTGAGTGGAGGTCAGGCTGGGCGATCCAGGCAGAAACAAGGGTCCAAATTCGTCTTGTTAGTCGACACTCCGCGAGCAAGTGGTGAGCTGTTTCCATCGCACACCTGCACAGGGGGCAGGTCGGGCTATGATCCCATCCCTGCGCCGCTAGTCTGTCTGAGGATCAGACTCTGTTTTGTACTATGAGCCAGGCGTAGAACTTGCACTTAGACGGGGCCCATGATTTCCATATTGATGCTATTGCTGGATTTTTGGTAACTCCAATGAACTGTGCCTTGTATGCTGATGCCGTTGAGTAGTTGCCATTTTTAGTTAGTTTCCATGTAATGTTGTCCTCCTGCGAGGGGTGCAGTTCGACCTGGCTAACTAGGTCCCATAAGGAAAAGTATTCTTGTAGCAAGGCTCTATTGAATCCGTGACGATAGTTGAGGTCTCTGATCCAGTTACTACGGTGCAGGGCATTCGCCAAAGTTTTCCTTCTCCCCTTTGTTCGCGCATAGAGCTTGGGTGCAATATCTTTTAGTCGCCTTCCTTGCGCCCAGGCGTCTGTCCAGAATTTGATTCGTTGTCCGTTCCCCACTTAGATAAATGTAGCTGGTTGAACTATGAAGGAAACCACCAAAGATTTTACAACTTTTCCTGGTAGTTGTAAACCGCCAGCGAAATTTATTTAAAAAGTGGTCCAATTTTATTTCCCTGTGGAGCTAGCCCTTTCAGTTACTTCCTGTTGATTCACCATCAGAAAAATTACTCATTTTTCTCTACTCAGGGTGGCCATTATTATGTGTAAAGAAAACAAATAAATCATGGTCAAACCGAGAATGCCAAGTCTTCCCCGCACCAAAAAAAAAAAAACAGAATGCCAATTCAGGACCAGTTGACTTAGACCCTAACCGATCGATGGAATGTATAGGTAAAGAAAACTCAGAGTCAATCCACGGGTTTCTTTTGGTCCGGAATGTACGTCATTGCTGCGAAGCTTCATTGACTGCAGGGACCAATATATCGATTGTCGAATGAATGTTGTACAGATTCGTACTAGATCTGTACCAGACTGAAACTAGTCAGCCTGGAGCGCATCACACTGCAAATTAAGGAATCCATCAGCCAGACCGCTAGCACGGCAACCTGAAAGTTGTACAGGTCCAGTCCATATCGCAACTTCGCAAGTCTGTACTCCGAACTCGGTGAAGTCGTGATCCATGCATGCCTTGGTTAGAATGGATTATTCATTATTGCTGTCCCCGTACGTGGCAACGCGTTCCAAATTCCAAAGGACTCGGCCGTCAAATGGGTTATGCTTATGCCGTTATGCGTATCGTAAGAACATCCGTATGTTTGTAGGTCACCGATCTGAACACCACTTGCTCATTATTTGTGTCTACACGGTGCTTGAACTTAAACGACAGGACACGGAAAATTGCCAATCCGCGCTATACGTTGACACCATATGTAGGCGATTCTAAAATAATATAAGCGGCATTTGGTCTTGTGTGGTTCCCAAAAGCGAATTTAATTTGACTATTATTTTCTCACATATTTTATTGCCTCTATAATTGATATAAAAGTAATGTTTTAAATAGGGGGGTTAAGACGACGTTTAGCGGCGGGGGCTTTCGTTTTGACGTTTAGCCAGGCTATAGCGGGATATAGTGGATAAATGCCATAGGGGATGACCTTTGCTACTATTTAGAACATTGTATTAAATTCAGAAAGAAACTCTCAAAATACCACATCCAACTGTTCCTACTAGTAGGCATAGTAGAATTTCATAATACATACTCAAAACTATGTGTCGAAAAATGCCAAAATGACTTATCATTTGAACAAATTAAAGGGAGTAATTTGTATGACATCAGTTAATGTATAGATATTTATTTGTATTAATTTTTTTAATATTATGAATATACTTTTGTATGGAACCTACACAGAAATGCATGGGGCTTTCACAATTAACTTAATATATAGGTGCCTAGTCAATGAAGACATTAAGTTATGCACAAAAATTGGTGTATGAAGACTTCTCTCAAAATGAAAACTTTTATGTGGTATCATGAAATGGAGAGTGAAACTAACAAAAGACAGCCTAGCTAGAAGGAATTGGCATGGTAGCACAACTTGTTGCTTTTGTATCAAACAAGAAACTATCCATCATCTATTTTTCTTTGAATGTCATTATGCCAATTTTTTATGGTGTGCAATTAATATTGTGTTAGCTAGGTACTGCCCCCTGAAAACATAGAGCATCTTTTTAGTAGTTGGCCCAAGTAGGGGGGACATAAACATAATTTAATGTTACTAACAGGAACTACAACCATCTATTGGGTATTTGGCTAACAAGGAATGATATTGTGTGGCAGACAATTTTTTTTAGGTTCTGTTCATGGGGGACATATTGACTACAGTTTTGGGTTCCGATGCAGCACATTGATAACTGAAGGGACCAATTAGTCGAGATATGCCGAGCTATGCAGTTCTCCGCATCCCATGGATGACCTTTCTTTTTGAGTATATGCTTTAAGTGTGCTTGTAATAACTGCAGCCTGGTATCTCTTTTCGGACTGAAACCTTTTTTCCATTATCTAAGAAAATTAAATATATGTGGAGTGTACCAAACTCAAGTCGCTTGTTATATCACTTCAGCTATATTTGAAGAGGAATTTTACAATGGCTGAAATAATCCATCAGGCTACCGTCCAAATGCTCATTGCAAGTCGGCACTCTCTCGATTGGTCGGACAAGTGCTGTAACGCGTCAAATGCGTTATACATACAAGCTTCATATTTCGTACAGTATACAGTCTTAAGATTGATGTCATACCGTCACAGATCTGTTCATTAATTCGCAGCACGTTTGCGTGTGTTTACCCATGGAGAGAAAAATCGACAGTCCACGCTTGAATTAGAACGCGCGAAATTGTAGTCACCACAAAAGGTTCAGCAGTCTGCCTAAAAAAAATGTTCAGCAGTCGAATCCGTCAAAAACGTTCTCCTCGATCGCCCGCAACGACGCGGACGACGACGAACACTTGCTCGACTGATTCACGAACACCATGAATGCATGCCTGCAAACCATGAGATAGGCTTCAGCTGGTTGACTGGTTATGGCGTGGCTATAAATAGCAAGCACACCTCCAGGCTCTTCGTCATCCACTACATACTCACCAAACCATCTGTACTCTCTCGAGCTGATCCATCACCAGTAACGAAGCAAGCTAGTAGTAGACTAGTAGCACTAGTAGCTAGATAGTAGATATAGATCGATCACTGAAAGATGAAGAGATCAGGAGGCAAAGGATCCGGCGCCGGAGCAGCAACGACGACAGTTCTGCTGATGGCTCTGCTGATGCTCGTCGTGGCGTCGATGAGTCCAGACGCCGCTGCCGTGGCGGCGCGCCTTCTGTCAGGGCCTAAGCTTAACCCTTGCACCCACGACCCAAACAACCCAGGCCAGGGATGTAACCTCCCTCCTGCCACCAAGCAAGCATCAGCGGCGCACACGGAGGCGCCTTCAAGCCGGCTGATTTCTGTCAGCGAGGCATCCGCAGGGCCTAGTGACTGCAGCTATAACCCGGGTGCTCCTCCGGGCCAGTGCCCCATTCCGCCGGCGCCAGCGAAAGCTTCATGAATTCACCATGCCTTGTGAACTGCTGTGCGTCGTCGTCAACTCGTCATATGGATCGAATTCACGTGTAGAGTATATAATCAGTCATTCAATAATCTAGCTAGCTTTGGGCAGATCATTCATTGGTTGCTATATGCATAAATAATTGAAGTGTTGATATGTGTTGTACACACTGATGATGACTGAAAAAAAATAGAGGGTCAATACTTGTATTTAGGAGGAATGCTGTCATGTGTCATCCTATACATGTGGACGACGGTGCTACTGTAATAAGATTTTAGAGGATGGAATAAAACACCATTTGTTGGTTAATTCTATATGTGGATCTTTAATTTCGTACGTTTATTTTGTTGCAGTGATTGAATTCTGAAATTGCTCAAAAAAGGTTCTGGGGTGCAAAATATCTGAACTTGAACTATAGTGTCACCTAGCTAGGTCCTTCAGCTTCACTAGCACAGGTCCTAAGACTCTTTCTTAAACAGAACTGCCTCTCAGATCAACCTGTAAAAGTACCTAATAGAAAAGAAAATCACCAAAATCCTAATGCCTCAAAAATTTGGAAACATCTTTCTGCATTTCTTAACTACGTTTTGGTTTGGTTTGGTCAAAACGCTGCTGGGCGGCTTATGAATTATGAAGACGAGGTTCAAGTCTCTAATTCTCAATAAAATATATCTGGTTGTACTACGAAGGAGACCACCAAAGGCAAAAGTTCATCTTTCACCCTCCAACTATTACAAAAGTCTGATTTTCAATCCACAACAAAAAAACCAGACACCGACCCTCCAACTATCCAAACCGTGCAAAATTGTCCCTTTGGGTGGTTTTGTATTTTCAAAAAAAATAATTTTATACTAAAAAATCATAAATAATTTATTTTGAATTATAAAAATATGAATTTGGTGCCAATGTTTTTCTAAAAATGTGACCTATATGTTGGTGCACCATTAGAAGTTATTTGCCTATTATTATTTTTATTCTAATTATTTTTTTTAAAAAATAAGACACTAGTAATATAAACATATAATATCCAAATAACATAAAATTGTGTGCCAATAGGTTGGCTACATTTTAAGAGAACTTTTAGCACTAATTTCATATTTTTTTTAGTCTAAAATAAATTAGTTATGATTTTTAAAGTTTAAATAATATTTTTGCTATTTCTTTAAAATCCAAAACCACTCAAGGGTCAATTTTGCATGGTTTCGATAGTTGGATGACTTTCAGTATCCGGTTTTGTAGTTTGAGGCTGGAAATTGGACTTTTGTAATAGTTGAAGTGTGAAAACAGACTTTTCTCTTATTCTATCTATAAAAGAACGAGTAAAATTGAAAATAATTCTCACCCAAATCAGGTCTACCTTACCTTTCACTCCAGACCCACCTTTAAGGGTCAACAGAGGTAGGAAAGACGTCAAACCTATCAAAACTGATATTTAGAAAAATATTTCTACCAAAATCTATTTTTTTCTCACCCAGGTTTTTCTACCCACCGTTTTTCTTCCAACAAAATCATTTTTTTTTCGCCGCCGTACCCATCGCACCTAAAATCACACGCGTCAGCTCCGTTCCGACTCCCGCGCGGCTACGGCCCACGCCCACCGGTGCCGCGGCCCAACCCACCTGCGCCGCGCACAATGCCTCATCTGCGCATCCACCGAGGCAAGCTGCATGGGGGCGGCGCTAGCCGCTTGTAGCAGAGTTGGCGACGGTGGCACGGTGTGCACAGGCAAGGTCACGTCTGCACGGATAGCGGCATCCTCCATCTGAATGTACGGCCTCGTGGGAGCCATGCGTCTTTCGTATATTCTAGCATTCTTCTGGTATGTTTTGAATCGAACTATATACTATCGTCACTAACCAAAAAATGTTGAGTGATTGCTCTATCATGCCCATGAGTGTCGAGTGGTACATACATGCGTGATCAAGAAAAATCTATGGAGAAACAAATCTTGGCCAGGATACATCTATGTGTGTGTAACGTCGAGAATGCCTATTTGTAGCCTTGTAGGAAACAAATGCGTCGTAAAGTTTAGGGAAAAGTCTATTTTTCACCCTTCAACTGCTACAAAAGTCTGATTTCCAACCTTAAACTATAAAACCGGATACTAAAGCCCTCCAACTATCCAAATCACGCAAAATTGACCCTTTGGGTGGTTTTGAGGGTGGTTTTGGATTTTTTTAAAAAATAGCAAAAATAGTATTTAAACTTTGAAAAACCATAACGAATTTATTTTGGACCCAAAAAATATGAAATAAGTGCCAAAAGTTCTCTTAAAATATAGCCAACCTATTGACACACCATTTAATGTTATTTGGGTATTATATATTTATGTTACTAGTGTCTTATTATTTTTTAAAAAATAATTAGAATAAAAATAAATAATACACAAATAACTTCTAATGGTGCACCAACATGTAGGTCACATTTTTAGAAGAACATCTGCACCAGATTCTAAATTTTCTAGTTTAAAATAAATTAGTTATGAATTTTTAATACATAATTATTTTTAAATTTTTTTAGAAAATACAAAACCACCCAAAGGGTCAATTTTGCACGGTTTGGATAGTTGGAGGGTGTTCAGTGTCTGGTTTTGTAGTTGTGGGTTGAAAATCATACTTTTGTAATAGTTGGAGGGTGAAAATAGACTTTTCCCTAAAGTTTATCATTGCTAATATCAACACACAGTCAAATATAATAGCACCTGTGCGCTAACTTGTTGTTCTAGCGCATTGCGCATAAAATTGAAAACATTTGTCATCTATATCGAGCTTACCGTATCCTTATATTGGACCCCGCTTGTAAGAGCCAATGGATGCGGAATGCATGTAGACCCGTCAAAATTGCGAGTTGAAAAAAAAATCCTTTATCAATAATTGTACCTTCTTATATCACCTGTGTGTCGCACATGCGTCTTTCCTAGTTTAAAAAAATTATACCATTTTATTTTCCTGTCAAGCTAGCCCTTTCAGTTATTTCCTGTTGATTCACCATCAGAAAAAAATGCTTTTCCTTTTTCTCTACTCAGGGTTGTCATTATTAAAGAAAAAAATAAATCATGGTCAAACAGAGTGTCCAGTCTTCCCCGCACAAAAAAAAAGACAGAGTGTCAAGTCAGATTATTTTTTTGAACAAACAAAAATAGAATGTCAAGTCAGGACCATTTGATTTAGAGTGTGTATAGAAAAACACCGTAGATCCAAAAAACAATGTAGGTCATGCTGGGAAACGTGTTCTATGAGCGGGAGGAATCAGGATAAATAGAGAAAAGTTAGATGAATAGTATTTTTTGGAGAAAACTTGTGTAATCTAAACGCACCCTTAGATCCTAACAGATCGATGGAATATATAGGTAAGAAAACTCAGAGTCAATCAAGGGGTTTCTTTTGGTCCGGAATGTACGTCATTGCCGCGAAGCTTCATTGACTGCAGGGACTGTCGAATGAATGTTGTACAGATTGTTCGTACTAATCTGTACCAGACTGAAACTAGTCAGCAATAAGTGCATCACACTGCCATCAGCCAGACCGCTAGGCAACCTGAAAGTTGTACAGGTACAGTCCATATCGCAACTTCGCAAGTCTGTACTCCGAACTCGTGAAGTCGTGATCCATGGATGCCTATTGCCGTGCCCGTGGCAACGCGTTCCAAATTCCAAACGGTCGTATGTTTGTAGGTCCCTTTTTTTACTGGAACGTTCCACAGTACTCCAATTACTTCTTAGGAGGTAAGACTTCAAACAAATCTAGACCCTTGATTTTTAGAAAATTTAGAACTATTAATAATTAAAATATTTATGAAACAAGAAAAAAAAATCCCGGTATTCTCTCCTCTCCTCACGCTAAACATGTTAACGTGCGTACGTGTCACGTAAATCTAGCAAACAAGTCCTTGGTATCCGGGAGCGGTTCCATCTTCCTCTTGAAGAATAACTGGTTATGTTATTATGTCTTCGTCTTGAAGAATAACTAGTTATGAAAACGTCACCAGTTGCACACATTAAAAAAATATCACAAAACAATCTGCGTTAGCATGCACACACGCCTACAACGTCGTGTTCCAATAGATTAAAGAATCACCGTAGGATCCTAATCATGTATGCATATTAAACTACATACACCATATATGTACGCGTTAAAAAAGTTACACCAAAGTCACGTTGAATCAAGAATGAGTCAGATATTAATGATGTATCCATGCTACAAGTCACGTTTCCAGAAAAAGGAGTAAATACAATTTGTGATCCATGAAGCACGTAGAGTCCCATCACACCTGTGTGCATATGCACGTTATACATTAAAAAAAAATACGCTGCCTGTTATACTTTTGCATGTTGTTCCGTAAAAAAAATTATCAAATCGCCCACGCTGCATGTGGAACGTTCCAGTAAAAAAAAACATACACCATCGCACACATATGAGCGTGCATGCTGCACGTCCCATTAAAAAAAATTCCACATTTAGATCCATGATTCATCGAGCACATGTAACTAACTAAAAGGTATATATCCTATTTTTTAAATAATATATATTTATTCTATTACCTCCTACGAGGTAATACTTGGTAAAAACTATCACGATCGACGGTCCACAATTATTTTGGAGTACCTTAGCAAATCCCATAACTGAAACGACAGTTTATGGAAAATTACCAATCCGTCCTATATGTTGACACCATATGTAGATTCTCAAATAATATAAGCGGGATTTGATCTGTGGTTCCCAAAAGCGAATTAATTTGACTATTATTTCCTCACATATTTTGCCTCTATAATTGATATAAAAGTTAGAAAGAAACTCTCAAAATACCACATATTTTGTTTCCACCTGTTTCTTAAGATTGATGTCGTACCGTCACAGATCTGTCCATTAATTCGCAGCACGTTTGCGTGTGTTTACCCATGGAGAGAAAAATCGACAGTCCACGCTTGAATTAGAACGCGCGAAATTGTAGTCACCACAAAAGGTTCAGCAGTCTGCCTAAAAAAAAAGGGTTTGTGACATCCCACCTTTTTGTCAAGCTCAAAAGAATTATGGTGGGCTTAAAAAAAAAGAGAGAAAAATACAAGGTAAAAAGGAATAGTTGACCAAAGTCAACAAAGTGGCTAAATTTGAAAATTTTGAGAACCTAAGAATTTCTAAAGGAAGTTTATAAGCTAAGCAACTTAGTTGGCTATCAGTGGTGAGGAAAATTTGAGAAAAGATGCTTCAATTAAATGGAAGAAGGAAAATGGGAGATGGCACTATTCACAATCCGACACAAACACTTAACCATTTTCAGATTTCGGCTGAAATTTCTTTATGAGCAGCAATCTTCAAGGCAGGATAGCGATTGATCTGTGGGTGGTATGACTGAGATGTTTTAAACAAAGCTGTCAAGGGAAGTATGAAGAACAACTTTTATTTTTGGTCCACACTCAGAAACTGGCTGGATCAAGGGTGAAAACACGAAAGAAAATCGATCAAAGGCTGTTTTCAGAGAAATTCAGTAGAATGGCAGTTAAGTCGAATTTGATCCAATTGAGTTTGAATTTGAGGTTTTCTGCAAAAACTTCCAACTAAGAAGTTGTACTCCTGAAGTTGAATTTCAAATTTGTCTTTAGCACCAGAGGCATGTTCTATTCAAGTTTTGAGAGTATTTTGGGAATTTCAGTTAGGGTTCTGAAATTGGGGATAAGTTGCAGCAGTGACTTTGAAGCTCAAATTCGACTTCAATTCGTGCCCAAATGAGGTGAGTGCCAATGTACGAAATGAAATTGGATGATCCAGCTACAAGTTTCATTTTGGGAGATTTTGATGTTACCATATGGATTTGGGAGAAATCGAAGCTCAAATCTCGGGGGAATAGAGGTGCAAATGGGGAAAAGTGACGTCATGGCAGGCAAGCTGCTGCCGGCGACGAGCGGCGCGGCCCACTTCGCCGGCCACGCGTCGATCGCGTTGGAGGACAGCTCGAGCGGCGTCGCAGCTGGAGGTGGCACGCAGCGGTGGCCTCAGCCGCGGATAAAGCCGCAGCGACGGCCTCGCCTTCTCCTCTTTCGCCGCCATCCCCTCTGCTCCCTCCATCGCCGCCGCCGAGTCGGAGATCGTTCCGCCGCGTTTGAGCCGCTCCGCGCCGTTTCTAGCCACCAAAAGTTTCGCCTTTGCTTCCTCGTCCGTTTCCAACCGTCCTTGCTCCGTTTCCCTCACTCCATCGCCCGGCGCAACCAGTCCTTGAAGCTCACCGTCGACGGTCGCCGGGGTAAGAGCTCCTTCTCCGTTCTCGGGCGTGTGCAGCTGTGTTGGTCGGAGTTAGAGAGCTTGGTAGTGATGCTTAGTGGTCTAGAAAGAGGTTTGGAGGGTTAGACGTGGGGTGCGACGTTTCCCCGGTCGGGAACGGCGTTCGCCGCCATGGCGTTCCTCCGCCATGGCAGTCGCACGGGTGCAGCCTCGCTCGAGCCTCCTCCGGCCGAGCTGGTGCGCGAGCTAGTTGCGTCTAGGGTTGCTGATGCTCGTAGGGTAGTTATCATCGTGGGTTTCGCCGTGGTTGAGCCTCTGTTCGCTCG
This sequence comes from Digitaria exilis, assembly GCA_015342445.1. Lineage (NCBI taxonomy): Eukaryota > Viridiplantae > Streptophyta > Magnoliopsida > Poales > Poaceae > Digitaria > Digitaria exilis. Next base: position 411,256 of record JACEFO010002487.1, read on the forward strand.
CCACCGCGTGCGCCGCGCGCGCTCCCGCCATGGCCGGCGTGGCGCGCTCGGGCGTGCAGCGTCGCACGGAGTGGCTGGGGTTGCGCAGAGGGTGTCTTGTGTCTCGTTGGTGCTTTTGAGCCAGTCGTGGGGCTGGCGAGCGCGGTGAGCTCGCCGGAGTGCGCGGCGCCACCGAGCCTCGCCGCCGTGCCGCCGTGGGGGTTAGGGTTAGAGTTTGCCGGGGCTGTTGACGTCTAGAATGGGTACGCGGTAGTGTAGAGGGGCCCTAGGGCTAGTCTTGGTAGCCGGGGGACCTCGCCGCCGGCGGCCGTGCGCGGTCAACGCCGGCGAGGGGCTCGGTCCGCGCGGGGACTCTGTCCCGCGTGGGCAGGGGCTTCGGTGGAGAAGAAAAGAAAGGCCAGGGGGTTTTCTGTAAAAACACCAATTAGATTTTAGAACTAGCTTTAAATCATATTTATCCACTGTTTTAATTCTAGAAAATTGTAGAAAAATCAGAAAAATATGAAATAAATTTTGATAAATTCCTTAGATTTTTCTTTATAATCTAAAAATGCTAAACCGTAAAAATTGTGATGTTTAGAATTTAATAATAATGCCATCTTAGGAAGTAATTATTAAAAATGGCTAGAATAATGTTAAAAATATTGTAAAAATAGGGTTCATGTTTTATAAACACATTTATAGATAAATAGAGTGTTAGGGTTTGTAAGAAGTGATTTTAGCACATTTAAAAATTCTTCTTTATTAAATAAATCAATAAAAGAATAGGAATTATTTCACTCCACAAATAAAATAGCTTTTCTTTTAGGAAGGGTTTGGGTAGCTTTGTTGGCTTGCAACTGTATCGAGAAATGAAGTTGTGTTATGTTTTCAAACTATTGCATCTCTCATCACTAACTTGCATCGCATATAGAATCTGCGACCTCGGAAGTGGAGTACGTGGAATTCTCCGACGAGCCAGTTCAGTACGAAGAGGTTTTAGTGGTTGCTCCGGAATCCCAGGAAGTCACCGAAACTACTAACCTCTTTGAAACTCAAGGCAAGCTCCGGATTTCATCTTCACCTATTTATTTCCGAATATCACGAGTCCAAATATTATGTTTTTATATGTGCATTAAGTTAGGAGTTGAATGACAACTTTGATGCATGAACTACTCCTTGCTAGCACTACCCTTGTTAGGAAGAGAAGTAAATGGTTTATAGAGCATCCACGTAGTTATGCTTTGCTAGGGTTAAATGTGATAATAATAATCTAGGGGCTTACTAATCATAGATGAATCACATTTGAGAAAATAAGAGAAGAAAGAGTGGGCAGAAGATGATAGAATGGATTGAGGTAGCTCGATCCCTAGTTCTGCCTACTAGCTAAAGTCACTAAGGACCGTTCCGTTGTTTAAGCAATTGATCGAGTGATTCTACCTGGTTTCTTACTGGGTAATGGGGCCAGTAAAGCCGACTAGATTAGCTGGCTCGTTGATTGGAAATATCGCTTACCGGTGCTTGCTGAGTCGGAGAAAGGCGGGATCGTCATCTGGAACTCACGGGGTGGTCGCCAGACGTGGGGCCCACGTGGGGATGCGTTCCCGGGTTCGGGTAAGGATATTTCCGGTCTTTGGCCCAACTAATTGAAAGGTTGTTGCGGACAGCTGGCGCAGCTGTACGTGGCTGGTGGCTAGGTATCTCCTGCAGGATGTATATGGATCCGGATCAACACTACTCTTGGTTATGAGTGCACTTGATCAAATTTTAAACATCGTAGAGGAAACAAGTTGAACTATTATATGTGAGTGATTCAAAATGCTGTTTGAAACTAGTACCACCTGAGTGAAAAAGGTATTTACCACTTAGTTGAGTAGCTAATACTAAATTGAAATAAAACTGTTATTTAAGGACACACTCCTAGTAAGCTTTTCTGCAAAGGTCGGGTCAGCCAACCAACCACCAAAAGCCTATTCATTTTCCTTGAGAGTCTTTTCTTTGGTAAGGCGGGTAAGTCTTGCTGAGTACCTTTGTACTCAGGGTTCTTCCCTTTCTGTTTTTCCAGAGGAGATTCCACAAACCGAAGGAGATGAGGAGAGCCAGAAGCCCTAGAGCATCGGAGGTCCCAGATGGCTCTAGATGTTTAGAATTCTCCGAACTCTTCTGTCTCTTCAGTTGTACAAACCTAGTTTGTATTTTGGCTCTTGGTACTTTGGTTTGCAGTTAAGAGAGTTTCAAAACTCGGTTGTAATAATTCGTACCTTGTCGTATGTATGTAAAAAAAGTAATGTCTGTTGTGTTATCTCCAACCTGGTACGGATCCTAAGCTACGGTTAAGAAAAACTTGTCAGTGGATGATTCGGGATGTCCCGGGGACACTCGACAGACTACCGGATTTAAACTGTTTGAAGTGCGTGCGCGTGTTACCCTGAGTTAGGGTGGCTCGACGCACTTGAGCCAGTTTAAATTGGGCGGTTCTGCCACAGCTGGTATCAGAGCCGTAGGTTGGGATAACTAAGAGGTATTACTATTTTAAAACTTCAGGGACCCTATTTTAAAGTATAAAAAGGTTGTGTCCTTAGGTGGCAGTAGTCTAATGATTGTTGTTTTGCAGGTGCTGACTGTTAGCATATCGTTAGCTACGGTAGACTTTATATATAGGGAGAGCTATACGATGCCACCAAATTTTTATACGAGTGAGATATGGGTCTGTGAGGACGTAGGAAAAACGTTGCATCATGTGCATTGCATGTTTCAAAACTTTTCTTTGGGGGTTTTTGGTGTGTGCCGTTGTTGACCCTGGTTGTCTCTACAGATGGAGACAATGGAGCACACGGATCAGGATGGCTGGACCCAGGGGTGCTACCATGATCGCCCTGGTTTCACCAGAGTCTTGTGGCAGATCTTGCAGGAAAAGGGCTTTGAGGAGCCACCACCGTATATCTGGAAGCAGTTCGACACTCTGCAGCAGGTTGGGTGTACTGTCTATGTACACATTCCAGAGTCAGAGACTCATGCTACATGGAAGCTGGACGAGACTCGAGTCCAGGGTTTTGAGTTTGAGGATACTGTCCAGACTGCAGCTTTGGCAGCTCTCACTGAGCTATGTCAGAAGAATAAGTTTGAGATTGGTACAAGCTCTGCCAGGTTCTTTCCGCTACAGGATCCAGAAGATGGGGTCTGGAAGCGGCGAGTCAAGGCTTTGAAGAACAAGTCAAGGGTAGAGAGTGATGAGATTGCAGCATCTTCGGTGGACTACATGGTGTCCATGTTTAGTCTCCTGCAGATATGTCAGAAGAGCTATCATCGACAGATGGAGAAGAACACGGATTTCAAGATGAAGATGCTGGGAATGAAGTCTGGTCTAGAAGAAGCTCAGCGGGCCATGTATGATAGAGAGCATGAGATGGAGAGATCTATGAGGGACATGGCTCGTAGGATGGACGAGAAGGATGTTGAGATACAACATCTTAAGGAAGTTGGGGCAGAGACTACCGCAGCACAGGCTGAAACTATGGGGGCCAACACTCAGGAGTTGCAGGCCCGCATCTCCATGCAACAGGATGAGATTGCCGCTCTGAGGACTGCTTTGGAGCAGTACGAGCAGTTGGTAGCAGCTGCAAATCACCAAGTTGAAGCACCACCAGCCCCAGTTGAGGATCAACTGCCAGCTCAGGAAGGGGCAGATGAAGAGGTGGACATAGTGGGCATGAAGCCTGCTCTAGCTGCACCACCTGCACCAGAGGATGCGCAGTTCGCCGATGAGATTCTAGAAGGTTTTGAAGGTTTTGAGTTCGAGGTCGAGGAACACAATGAAGCACTGCCAGAGGATCCAAATGCGTTTGCGTGGGCTAATGCAAATGCGGATGGATTCGATCCTGAAGGACTCGGGCCACTGGAGTTCCATCCAGTAGTGGTGGATGAGGATAGTGATGAGGAAGACCCCAGTGAGATCCAGGGAGAGTCCGGTATGACTACAGTCGCTAGTTCTTCGTCTTCTTCGACTTCGTCGTCAGCCTCCAGCGCAGTCAGGTCGGATGGAAGTGAGAACTCCGTCAACCAGCCTGCTCCGATGGAGGGTGGAGAGTGAGGTAAGCGTGGTTTGTAGGGTTCTTTTGGAAATTCGAGTGAGACTGAGAGTGAAGTGTTTTGTGCATATGTACATGTAAACCGCATGCTAGTACTTGGAACCCTAGGGTTGTAAGCTATGTATGTATGTGTGATGGTCCGAGTTTGTAGGCTCTAACTCCTAGAGAGTTGTGTGGATGTTATGATATCTGAACCACTGTCATGTGAATGAGTATATATATGTGATATATGATGGTTGTTGCATCTATGTGAAAGTGGTTCCGAAAGGAGTTTACCTGTTTTCTGTTGCAAGTCTTGATAAATCAGTTGAATGGAAGATAATGTTCTCTTGCCTTAAACTTTTTGTAGTATGGCAAATCAAAGGAACCAGCAGTCGAGTTCGAGGGAGGATCCTAATGCTCCACCTGGACCTCCTACCTTGACAGATGCGTTTGCTCACCTCATAAACTCCGGGACTGAGCAGACCCGGCTGTTGAACCTGATTGCTCAAAACTTGGGCAACCGTTCGTCTGGAAGACAAGCTGGTCATCAGGGAGTTACGTACTCTCAATTTCTAGAGACCCATCCACCTATCTTTAGTCAAGCTGAACATCCACTTGAAGCGCGAGAATGGATCCAGACTCTGGAGCAGAAGTTCCGAGTTATTCCCCAGTGTACTGAAGCCCAAAAGGTAGAGTTTGCAGGACTTCAATTGCAAGGCCCCGCTGGTACCTGGTGGGCAAGTTTCTTGTCTCGCCAACCGGCGGGAGGAGCACTGAATTGGGAGGACTTCAAAACCATTTTCTGTGCTCACTTCATCCCTGAAGGTATCTTAAAGTTAAAGTTGGAGGAATTCCTGCGGTTACAGCAAGGTAACCGGAGTGTGCTGGATTATACTCGTGATTTTGAACATTTGGCCCAGTATGCTCCGGAACATGTTGACAGTGAGACTAAGAAGAGGGACTGTTATCTCCGAGGGCTTAACGTCCGGATGCAGGAGAAGCTGGTTACTTGCACCCTGCACAATTATGGAGAAGCAGTCAGTATGGCCATCTCAGCTGAGGCGAAGATGAAAGCATTGGATGAATCTCTCCGGCGGGAGGAAGCTCTGAAGAGAAAGAACCCTCCCGTGGGAGCCTCAAGCAGTGTCCCACCGCGATACAAGGTGGTATATCGGGGACCACCTCGTCCTACTTTCCGAGCCCCGCAACCGCAGACGCCGCAGCAATCATGGGCGGTGAGGAGTCCGTATAATGCACCACGTCCAGTTAATCCTCAGTCCCAAGGTAACCGGTATCCGGCAACGCCAGGCAACAAGCAGCCCTGTTACAATTGTGGGCAAGCTGGACACTTTGCTCGTGATTGTCGTCTTCCCAAGCAGGGTGGTACTCAGAATATCAAGGCCCAAACTTCAGGGCAAGGCGTGGGTCAGAGGTTTGTGAGGAAGAAGGTTTTTAATGCCAAGACTGGACGAGTCCATTATATGAATGTTGAGGAAATACCGGAAGGGGAACCCGTTATGGCAGGTATGTTTCCTCTTAACAACCAACCCGCCGTTGTGTTATTTGATTCCGGTGCTTCGCATACCTTTATAAGCAAAGCTTTTGTTGAGAAACATCAATTAGCCACTCGGGAATTAAGAAACAAGTATGTGATAGAATCCACGGGGGCAAAGCAAACTACTAATCTTGTGGCTAGTGATGTGGCTTTGAGTTTAGAGGGGCACCTAATAAATGTGTTACCCTTAGTTCTTGAAGATCAAGGGATTGATATAATTTTGGGAATGAATTGGATGACCCAGAACAAAGTATTGATAGATACAGGATCTAGGGAGATTTGTTTCACTAATGCTCTTGGTCGGGAGGTGAAGATCACTTTACCTGCCCATCAAACTTTAGATTATATGGCTAGAAAGACGAGGGCAGTGACCCTCGAGTCAATACCTGTGGTAAATGAATTTCCGGACGTCTTTCCGGAAGATCTACCGGGATTACCACCAGTTAGAGAGGTGGAATTTACCATTGAGCTTGAGCCTGGGACAGCTCCTATATCTAGAAGGTCTTACAGAATGCCACCTAAAGAGCTAGCAGAACTAAAAGTGCAATTGCAAGAACTACTAGATAAAGGTTTCATACGGCCTAGCACGTCACCATGGGGTTGTCCGGCAATTTTTGTGAAAAAGAAAGATCACACCTTACGGTTATGTGTTGATTACCGTCCTATGAATGCGGTAACCATCAAGAATAAATATCCCTTACCCCGGATTGATTTATTGTTTGATCAATTGGCTGGAGCAAAGGTCTTTTCTAAGATCGATCTCCGGTCTGGGTATCATCAGATCCGGATTAAGCCGGAAGATAGCCCCAAAACGGCTTTCTCCACTAGATATGGTCTTTATGAATATCTAGTGATGTCTTTTGGATTGACAAATGCCCCAGCGCATTTTATGTACCTAATGAACACCGTGTTTATGCCTGAACTGGATAAATTTGTAGTAGTGTTCATAGATGATATTTTAGTCTTCTCAAAAAGTGAAGAAGAACATGCAGAGCATTTGCGTATTATTCTGCAAAGGTTGAGAGATCATAAATTATATGCAAAGTTGAGTAAGTGTGAGTTTTGGTTGAAAAAGGTACCTTTCTTGGGTCATGTTTTATCGGCTGATGGTGTAGAAGTTGACCCGAGTAAGGTGGAGGAGGTGTTAAATTGGAAACCACCGCAATCGGTAACTCAGGTTAGGAGTTTTCTTGGGATGGCCGGCTATTACCGGCGGTTCATTCCAGATTTCTCCAAGATAGCTAAACCGTTAACTGAGTTACTTAAAAAGGACAATAAGTATGAATGGAGCGAGCAATGTGAGGAGGCATTTCAGAAGTTAAAGAAGTTGTTGACTACAGCTCCGGTTCTAGCTCAGCCTGATATAGAAAAGCCTTTTGATATATATTGTGATGCATCCGGGAAAGGTTTAGGCTGTGTGTTGATGCAGGAGGGTAAGGTTATCGCTTATGCCTCCAGGCAGTTAAAGCGACATGAAGAAAATTACCCTACACATGATTTGGAACTTGCTGCCGTAGTGCACGCTCTTAAGATATGGCGACACTATCTGCTGGGAAGTGGGTGCCGTGTCTATTCCGACCACAAGAGTTTAAAGTACATCTTTACCCAATCCGAGTTGAACATGCGACAACGTAGGTGGTTGGAGTTGATTAAGGATTATAACCTGGATATTCACTACCATCCGGGTAAAGCTAATGTGGTAGCTGATGCTTTGAGCCGGAAGGCTCAATGTCATTGTTTAACCGTCCATAGAAGGGCGAAGACCCTATGTCAGGAGATGGAGGAAATGGGAATCGAAATGGTTATTCAAGGCTCTGTCAGGAATATTGTGATTCCAGACACCTTGAAAGAGCAAATTGAGAGGGCTCAATTAAAGGATAAGAAAATGAAAATCCTAAAGAAGCGTATAGCTGAAGGTAAACCTGTCTGTTTTACTCAAGATGAAAATGGCATATTTTATTTTAGAAATAGAATTGTGGTGCCAAAAGATTGGGAGTTAAGGAAAAAAATCTTGGACGAGGCACATCTGTCTAGGTACTCCATTCATCCTGGGAGTACAAAAATGTACCATGACTTAAAACAGAGAGTCTGGTGGACTCGAATGAAGCGGGAAATTGCCCGTTATGTGTCGAGGTGTGACACCTGCCGAAGGGTGAAGCCTATCACTCAGACGGCTGCAGGGTTGTTACAACCTTTGAGCGTTCCTGTGTGGAAATGGGAGGATATATCTATGGATTTTATTGTGGGTTTACCCACCACATCTAAGGGATATAATTCCATTTGGGTTATTGTTGATCGGTTAACTAAGTCAGCTCATTTCATACCGGTCAAGACGATATATCTCGCAAAGAAGTATGCAGAATTGTTCTTGGAACGGATTGTGTCTTTGCACGGGGTACCCAAGACCATTACGTCAGATAGAGGCTCACAGTTTGTATCCCGGTTTTGGGAACAACTACATCAAGTAATGGGTACCACCTTAATTCGGAGTTCTGCCTATCATCCACAAACCGGAGGGCAGACAGAGCGAGTCAACCAAATTCTGGAAGATATGTTGAGAGCATGTGTGTTGACTTTCTCTAAGAAATGGGATGAATGCTTACATCTGGCCGAATTCTCTTACAATAATAGTTATCAGTCCAGCATCCGAATGGCACCTTTTGAGGCTTTGTATGGCCGAAGATGTCGCACACCATTGAATTGGACGGAGGCTGGGGAAAGATTCACTTTCGGGCCGGATCTTGTTAAGGAAGCCGAGCAGAAGGTTGCTCAGATTCGTGAGCACTTACGGATTGCTCAATCGCGACAAAAGAGCTATGCCGATAAAAGAAGAACGCCATTGCAATTTAAAGTGGGAGATTACGTCTATCTACGTGTATCTCCTATAAAGGGACTTCAAAGGTTTGGAGTAAGAGGCAAGTTAGCTCCGAGGTATATTGGTCCGTACGAGATTCTGGAACGAAAAGGTTCGGTGGCTTACAGGCTAGCCTTGAGCCCACAACTGGCAGCTGTGCACGACGTATTCCATGTATCTCAGCTCAAGAAATGTCTGCAAATACCAGAAAAGCTTGTCGATGATACTCAAGTGGAACTAAGTTCCGATATGACTTATGAAGAAAAGCCAATCCGGATCTTGGATGAAAAGACCCGGGATACCAGAGCAAGAAGCATGAAGTTCTATAAAGTGCAATGGAGTAACCATGCTCCCGAAGAAGCTACTTGGGAACAAGAGTCATATCTAGTTTCTAAGTATCCCGAGTTGTTTAAGTGAATAGCAAGGAAAATCTTTGTACATATGTAAGCTAAATTGGATGTTTTCGTTCCTTATGAAGTAAGCAAAGACTTTGGGTAATGACACATTATCCTTTCCATTGTCAAAGCTTGAGCTTTATCCCTATCGGAATCTCGGGACGAGATTCTTTTAAGGGGGAAGGACTGTGACATCCCACCTTTTTGTCAAGCTCAAAAGAATTATGGTGGGCTTAAAAAAAAGAGAGAGAAAAATACAAGGTAAAAAGGAATAGTTGACCAAAGTCAACAAAGTGGCTAAATTTGAAAATTTTGAGAACCTAAGAATTTCTAAAGGAAGTTTATAAGCTAAGCAACTTAGTTGGCTATCAGTGGTGAGGAAAATTTGAGAAAAGATGCTTCAATTAAATGGAAGAAGGAAAATGGGAGATGGCACTATTCACAATCCGACACAAACACTTAACCATTTTCAGATTTCGGCTGAAATTTCTTTATGAGCAGCAATCTTCAAGGCAGGATAGCGATTGATCTGTGGGTGGTATGACTGAGATGTTTTAAACAAAGCTGTCAAGGGAAGTATGAAGAACAACTTTTATTTTTGGTCCACACTCAGAAACTGGCTGGATCAAGGGTGAAAACACGAAAGAAAATCGATCAAAGGCTGTTTTCAGAGAAATTCAGTAGAATGGCAGTTAAGTCGAATTTGATCCAATTGAGTTTGAATTTGAGGTTTTCTGCAAAAACTTCCAACTAAGAAGTTGTACTCCTGAAGTTGAATTTCAAATTTGTCTTTAGCACCAGAGGCATGTTCTATTCAAGTTTTGAGAGTATTTTGGGAATTTCAGTTAGGGTTCTGAAATTGGGGATAAGTTGCAGCAGTGACTTTGAAGCTCAAATTCGACTTCAATTCGTGCCCAAATGAGGTGAGTGCCAATGTACGAAATGAAATTGGATGATCCAGCTACAAGTTTCATTTTGGGAGATTTTGATGTTACCATATGGATTTGGGAGAAATCGAAGCTCAAATCTCGGGGGAATAGAGGTGCAAATGGGGAAAAGTGACGTCATGGCAGGCAAGCTGCTGCCGGCGACGAGCGGCGCGGCCCACTTCGCCGGCCACGCGTCGATCGCGTTGGAGGACAGCTCGAGCGGCGTCGCAGCTGGAGGTGGCACGCAGCGGTGGCCTCAGCCGCGGATAAAGCCGCAGCGACGGCCTCGCCTTCTCCTCTTTCGCCGCCATCCCCTCTGCTCCCTCCATCGCCGCCGCCGAGTCGGAGATCGTTCCGCCGCGTTTGAGCCGCTCCGCGCTGTTTCTAGCCACCAAAAGTTTCGCCTTTGCTTCCTCGTCCGTTTCCAACCGTCCTTGCTCCGTTTCCCTCACTCCATCGCCCGGCGCAACCAGTCCTTGAAGCTCACCGTCGACGGTCGCCGGGGTAAGAGCTCCTTCTCCGTTCTCGGGCGTGTGCAGCTGTGTTGGTCGGAGTTAGAGAGCTTGGTAGTGATGCTTAGTGGTCTAGAAAGAGGTTTGGAGGGTTAGACGTGGGGTGCGACGTTTCCCCGGTCGGGAACGGCGTTCGCCGCCATGGCGTTCCTCCGCCATGGCAGTCGCACGGGTGCAGCCTCGCTCGAGCCTCCTCCGGCCGAGCTGGTGCGCGAGCTAGTTGCGTCTAGGGTTGCTGATGCTCGTAGGGTAGTTATCATCGTGGGTTTCGCCGTGGTTGAGCCTCTGTTCGCTCGCCACCGCGTGCGCCGCGCGCGCTCCCGCCATGGCCGGCGTGGCGCGCTCGGGCGTGCAGCGTCGCACGGAGTGGCTGGGGTTGCGCAGAGGGTGTCTTGTGTCTCGTTGGTGCTTTTGAGCCAGTCGTGGGGCTGGCGAGCGCGGTGAGCTCGCCGGAGTGCGCGGCGCCACCGAGCCTCGCCGCCGTGCCGCCGTGGGGGTTAGGGTTAGAGTTTGCCGGGGCTGTTGACGTCTAGAATGGGTACGCGGTAGTGTAGAGGGGCCCTAGGGCTAGTCTTGGTAGCCGGGGGACCTCGCCGCCGGCGGCCGTGCGCGGTCAACGCCGGCGAGGGGCTCGGTCCGCGCGGGGACTCTGTCCCGCGTGGGCAGGGGCTTCGGTGGAGAAGAAAAGAAAGGCCAGGGGGTTTTCTGTAAAAACACCAATTAGATTTTAGAACTAGCTTTAAATCATATTTATCCACTGTTTTAATTCTAGAAAATTGTAGAAAAATCAGAAAAATATGAAATAAATTTTGATAAATTCCTTAGATTTTTCTTTATAATCTAAAAATGCTAAACCGTAAAAATTGTGATGTTTAGAATTTAATAATAATGCCATCTTAGGAAGTAATTATTAAAAATGGCTAGAATAATGTTAAAAATATTGTAAAAATAGGGTTCATGTTTTATAAACACATTTATAGATAAATAGAGTGTTAGGGTTTGTAAGAAGTGATTTTAGCACATTTAAAAATTCTTCTTTATTAAATAAATCAATAAAAGAATAGGAATTATTTCACTCCACAAATAAAATAGCTTTTCTTTTAGGAAGGGTTTGGGTAGCTTTGTTGGCTTGCAACTGTATCGAGAAATGAAGTTGTGTTATGTTTTCAAACTATTGCATCTCTCATCACTAACTTGCATCGCATATAGAATCTGCGACCTCGGAAGTGGAGTACGTGGAATTCTCCGACGAGCCAGTTCAGTACGAAGAGGTTTTAGTGGTTGCTCCGGAATCCCAGGAAGTCACCGAAACTACTAACCTCTTTGAAACTCAAGGCAAGCTCCGGATTTCATCTTCACCTATTTATTTCCGAATATCACGAGTCCAAATATTATGTTTTTATATGTGCATTAAGTTAGGAGTTGAATGACAACTTTGATGCATGAACTACTCCTTGCTAGCACTACCCTTGTTAGGAAGAGAAGTAAATGGTTTATAGAGCATCCACGTAGTTATGCTTTGCTAGGGTTAAATGTGATAATAATAATCTAGGGGCTTACTAATCATAGATGAATCACATTTGAGAAAATAAGAGAAGAAAGAGTGGGCAGAAGATGATAGAATGGATTGAGGTAGCTCGATCCCTAGTTCTGCCTACTAGCTAAAGTCACTAAGGACCGTTCCGTTGTTTAAGCAATTGATCGAGTGATTCTACCTGGTTTCTTACTGGGTAATGGGGCCAGTAAAGCCGACTAGATTAGCTGGCTCGTTGATTGGAAATATCGCTTACCGGTGCTTGCTGAGTCGGAGAAAGGCGGGATCGTCATCTGGAACTCACGGGGTGGTCGCCAGACGTGGGGCCCACGTGGGGATGCGTTCCCGGGTTCGGGTAAGGATATTTCCGGTCTTTGGCCCAACTAATTGAAAGGTTGTTGCGGACAGCTGGCGCAGCTGTACGTGGCTGGTGGCTAGGTATCTCCTGCAGGATGTATATGGATCCGGATCAACACTACTCTTGGTTATGAGTGCACTTGATCAAATTTTAAACATCGTAGAGGAAACAAGTTGAACTATTATATGTGAGTGATTCAAAATGCTGTTTGAAACTAGTACCACCTGAGTGAAAAAGGTATTTACCACTTAGTTGAGTAGCTAATACTAAATTGAAATAAAACTGTTATTTAAGGACACACTCCTAGTAAGCTTTTCTGCAAAGGTCGGGTCAGCCAACCAACCACCAAAAGCCTATTCATTTTCCTTGAGAGTCTTTTCTTTGGTAAGGCGGGTAAGTCTTGCTGAGTACCTTTGTACTCAGGGTTCTTCCCTTTCTGTTTTTCCAGAGGAGATTCCACAAACCGAAGGAGATGAGGAGAGCCAGAAGCCCTAGAGCATCGGAGGTCCCAGATGGCTCTAGATGTTTAGAATTCTCCGAACTCTTCTGTCTCTTCAGTTGTACAAACCTAGTTTGTATTTTGGCTCTTGGTACTTTGGTTTGCAGTTAAGAGAGTTTCAAAACTCGGTTGTAATAATTCGTACCTTGTCGTATGTATGTAAAAAAAGTAATGTCTGTTGTGTTATCTCCAACCTGGTACGGATCCTAAGCTACGGTTAAGAAAAACTTGTCAGTGGATGATTCGGGATGTCCCGGGGACACTCGACAGACTACCGGATTTAAACTGTTTGAAGTGCGTGCGCGTGTTACCCTGAGTTAGGGTGGCTCGACGCACTTGAGCCAGTTTAAATTGGGCGGTTCTGCCACAGCTGGTATCAGAGCCGTAGGTTGGGATAACTAAGAGGTATTACTATTTTAAAACTTCAGGGACCCTATTTTAAAGTATAAAAAGGTTGTGTCCTTAGGTGGCAGTAGTCTAATGATTGTTGTTTTGCAGATGCTGACTGTTAGCATATCGTTAGCTACGGTAGACTTTATATATAGGGAGAGCTATACGATGCCACCAAATTTTTATACGAGTGAGATATGGGTCTGTGAGGACGTAGGAAAAACGTTGCATCATGTGCATTGCATGTTTCAAAACTTTTCTTTGGGGTTTTTGGTGTGTGCCGTTGTTGACCCTGGTTGTCTCTACAGATGGAGACAATGGAGCACACGGATCAGGATGGCTGGACCCAGGGGTGCTACCATGATCGCCCTGGTTTCACCAGAGTCTTGTGGCAGATCTTGCAGGAAAAGGGCTTTGAGGAGCCACCACTGTATATCTGGAAGCAGTTCGACACTCTGCAGCAGGTTGGGTGTACTGTCTATGTACACATTCCAGAGTCAGAGACTCATGCTACATGGAAGCTGGACGAGACTCGAGTCCAGGGTTTTGAGTTTGAGGATACTGTCCAGACTGCAGCTTTGGCAGCTCTCACTGAGCTATGTCAGAAGAATAAGTTTGAGATTGGTACAAGCTCTGCCAGGTTCTTTCCGCTACAGGATCCAGAAGATGGGGTCTGGAAGCGGCGAGTCAAGGCTTTGAAGAACAAGTCAAGGGTAGAGAGTGATGAGATTGCAGCATCTTCGGTGGACTACATGGTGTCCATGTTTAGTCTCCTGCAGATATGTCAGAAGAGCTATCATCGACAGATGGAGAAGAACACGGATTTCAAGATGAAGATGCTGGGAATGAAGTCTGGTCTAGAAGAAGCTCAGCGGGCCATGTATGATAGAGAGCATGAGATGGAGAGATCTATGAGGGACATGGCTCGTAGGATGGACGAGAAGGATGTTGAGATACAACATCTTAAGGAAGTTGGGGCAGAGACTACCGCAGCACAGGCTGAAACTATGGGGGCCAACACTCAGGAGTTGCAGGCCCGCATCTCCATGCAACAGGATGAGATTGCCGCTCTGAGGACTGCTTTGGAGCAGTACGAGCAGTTGGTAGCAGCTGCAAATCACCAAGTTGAGGCACCACCAGCCCCAGTTGAGGATCAACTGCCAGCTCAGGAAGGGGCAGATGAAGAGGTGGACATAGTGGGCATGAAGCCTGCTCTAGCTGCACCACCTGCACCAGAGGATGCGCAGTTCACCGATGAGATTCTAGAAGGTTTTGAAGGTTTTGAGTTCGAGGTCGAGGAACACAATGAAGCACTGCCAGAGGATCCAAATGCGTTTGCGTGGGCTAATGCAAATGCGGATGGATTCGATCCTGAAGGACTCGGGCCACTGGAGTTCCATCCAGTAGTGGTGGATGAGGATAGTGATGAGGAAGACCCCAGTGAGATCCAGGGAGAGTCCGGTATGACTACAGTCGCTAGTTCTTCGTCTTCTTCGACTTCGTCGTCAGCCTCCAGCGCAGTCAGGTCGGATGGAAGTGAGAACTCCGTCAACCAGCCTGCTCCGATGGAGGGTGGAGAGTGAGGGAAGCGTGGTTTGTAGGGTTCTTTTGGAAATTCGAGTGAGACTGAGAGTGAAGTGTTTTGTGCATATGTACATGTAAACCGCATGCTAGTACTTGGAACCCTAGGGTTGTAAGCTATGTATGTATGTGTGATGGTCCGAGTTTGTAGGCTCTAACTCCTAGAGAGTTGTGTGGATGTTATGATATCTGAACCACTGTCATGTGAATGAGTATATATATGTGATATATGATGGTTGTTGCATCTATGTGAAAGTGGTTCCGAAAGGAGTTTACCTGTTTTCTGTTGCAAGTCTTGATAAATCAGTTGAATGGAAGATAATGTTCTCTTGCCTTAAACTTTTTGTAGTATGGCAAATCAAAGGAACCAGCAGTCGAGTTCGAGGGAGGATCCTAATGCTCCACCTGGACCTCCTACCTTGACAGATGCGTTTGCTCACCTCATAAACTCCGGGACTGAGCAGACCCGGCTGTTGAACCTGATTGCTCAAAACTTGGGCAACCGTTCGTCTGGAAGACAAGCTGGTCATCAGGGAGTTACGTACTCTCAATTTCTAGAGACCCATCCACCTATCTTTAGTCAAGCTGAACATCCACTTGAAGCGCGAGAATGGATCCAGACTCTGGAGCAGAAGTTCCGAGTTATTCCCCAGTGTACTGAAGCCCAAAAGGTAGAGTTTGCAGGACTTCAATTGCAAGGCCCCGCTGGTACCTGGTGGGCAAGTTTCTTGTCTCGCCAACCGGCGGGAGGAGCACTGAATTGGGAGGACTTCAAAACCATTTTCTGTGCTCACTTCATCCCTGAAGGTATCTTAAAGTTAAAGTTGGAGGAATTCCTGCGGTTACAGCAAGGTAACCGGAGTGTGCTGGATTATACTCGTGATTTTGAACATTTGGCCCAGTATGCTCCGGAACATGTTGACAGTGAGACTAAGAAGAGGGACTGTTATCTCCGAGGGCTTAACGTCCGGATGCAGGAGAAGCTGGTTACTTGCACCCTGCACAATTATGGAGAAGCAGTCAGTATGGCCATCTCAGCTGAGGCGAAGATGAAAGCATTGGATGAATCTCTCCGGCGGGAGGAAGCTCTGAAGAGAAAGAACCCTCCCGTGGGAGCCTCAAGCAGTGTCCCACCGCGATACAAGGTGGTATATCGGGGACCACCTCGTCCTACTTTCCGAGCCCCGCAACCGCAGACGCCGCAGCAATCATGGGCGGTGAGGAGTCCGTATAATGCACCACGTCCAGTTAATCCTCAGTCCCAAGGTAACCGGTATCCGGCAACGCCAGGCAACAAGCAGCCCTGTTACAATTGTGGGCAAGCTGGACACTTTGCTCGTGATTGTCGTCTTCCCAAGCAGGGTGGTACTCAGAATATCAAGGCCCAAACTTCAGGGCAAGGCGTGGGTCAGAGGTTTGTGAGGAAGAAGGTTTTTAATGCCAAGACTAGACGAGTCCATTATATGAATGTTGAGGAAATACCGGAAGGGGAACCCGTTATGGCAGGTATGTTTCCTCTTAACAACCAACCCGCCGTTGTGTTATTTGATTCCGGTGCTTCGCATACCTTTATAAGCAAAGCTTTTGTTGAGAAACATCAATTAGCCACTCGGGAATTAAGAAACAAGTATGTGATAGAATCCACGGGGGCAAAGCAAACTACTAATCTTGTGGCTAGTGATGTGGCTTTGAGTTTAGAGGGGCACCTAATAAATGTGTTACCCTTAGTTCTTGAAGATCAAGGGATTGATATAATTTTGGGAATGAATTGGATGACCCAGAACAAAGTATTGATAGATACAGGATCTAGGGAGATTTGTTTCACTAATGCTCTTGGTCGGGAGGTGAAGATCACTTTACCTGCCCATCAAACTTTAGATTATATGGCTAGAAAGACGAGGGCAGTGACCCTCGAGTCAATACCTGTGGTAAATGAATTTCCGGACGTCTTTCCGGAAGATCTACCGGGATTACCACCAGTTAGAGAGGTGGAATTTACCATTGAGCTTGAGCCTGGGACAGCTCCTATATCTAGAAGGTCTTACAGAATGCCACCTAAAGAGCTAGCAGAACTAAAAGTGCAATTGCAAGAACTACTAGATAAAGGTTTCATACGGCCTAGCACGTCACCATGGGGTTGTCCGGCAATTTTTGTGAAAAAGAAAGATCACACCTTACGGTTATGTGTTGATTACCGTCCTATGAATGCGGTAACCATCAAGAATAAATATCCCTTACCCCGGATTGATTTATTGTTTGATCAATTGGCTGGAGCAAAGGTCTTTTCTAAGATCGATCTCCGGTCTGGGTATCATCAGATCCGGATTAAGCCGGAAGATAGCCCCAAAACGGCTTTCTCCACTAGATATGGTCTTTATGAATATCTAGTGATGTCTTTTGGATTGACAAATGCCCCAGCGCATTTTATGTACCTAATGAACACCGTGTTTATGCCTGAACTGGATAAATTTGTAGTAGTGTTCATAGATGATATTTTAGTCTTCTCAAAAAGTGAAGAAGAACATGCAGAGCATTTGCGTATTATTCTGCAAAGGTTGAGAGATCATAAATTATATGCAAAGTTGAGTAAGTGTGAGTTTTGGTTGAAAAAGGTACCTTTCTTGGGTCATGTTTTATCGGCTGATGGTGTAGAAGTTGACCCGAGTAAGGTGGAGGAGGTGTTAAATTGGAAACCACCGCAATCGGTAACTCAGGTTAGGAGTTTTCTTGGGATGGCCGGCTATTACCGGCGGTTCATTCCAGATTTCTCCAAGATAGCTAAACCGTTAACTGAGTTACTTAAAAAGGACAATAAGTATGAATGGAGCGAGCAATGTGAGGAGGCATTTCAGAAGTTAAAGAAGTTGTTGACTACAGCTCCGGTTCTAGCTCAGCCTGATATAGAAAAGCCTTTTGATATATATTGTGATGCATCCGGGAAAGGTTTAGGCTGTGTGTTGATGCAGGAGGGTAAGGTTATCGCTTATGCCTCCAGGCAGTTAAAGCGACATGAAGAAAATTACCCTACACATGATTTGGAACTTGCTGCCGTAGTGCACGCTCTTAAGATATGGCGACACTATCTGCTGGGAAGTGGGTGCCGTGTCTATTCCGACCACAAGAGTTTAAAGTACATCTTTACCCAATCCGAGTTGAACATGCGACAACGTAGGTGGTTGGAGTTGATTAAGGATTATAACCTGGATATTCACTACCATCCGGGTAAAGCTAATGTGGTAGCTGATGCTTTGAGCCGGAAGGCTCAATGTCATTGTTTAACCGTCCATAGAAGGGCGAAGACCCTATGTCAGGAGATGGAGGAAATGGGAATCGAAATGGTTATTCAAGGCTCTGTCAGGAATATTGTGATTCCAGACACCTTGAAAGAGCAAATTGAGAGGGCTCAATTAAAGGATAAGAAAATGAAAATCCTAAAGAAGCGTATAGCTGAAGGTAAACCTGTCTGTTTTACTCAAGATGAAAATGGCATATTTTATTTTAGAAATAGAATTGTGGTGCCAAAAGATTGGGAGTTAAGGAAAAAAATCTTGGACGAGGCACATCTGTCTAGGTACTCCATTCATCCTGGGAGTACAAAAATGTACCATGACTTAAAACAGAGAGTCTGGTGGACTCGAATGAAGCGGGAAATTGCCCGTTATGTGTCGAGGTGTGACACCTGCCGAAGGGTGAAGCCTATCACTCAGACGGCTGCAGGGTTGTTACAACCTTTGAGCGTTCCTGTGTGGAAATGGGAGGATATATCTATGGATTTTATTGTGGGTTTACCCACCACATCTAAGGGATATAATTCCATTTGGGTTATTGTTGATCGGTTAACTAAGTCAGCTCATTTCATACCGGTCAAGACGATATATCTCGCAAAGAAGTATGCAGAATTGTTCTTGGAACGGATTGTGTCTTTGCACGGGGTACCCAAGACCATTACGTCAGATAGAGGCTCACAGTTTGTATCCCGGTTTTGGGAACAACTACATCAAGTAATGGGTACCACCTTAATTCGGAGTTCTGCCTATCATCCACAAACCGGAGGGCAGACAGAGCGAGTCAACCAAATTCTGGAAGATATGTTGAGAGCATGTGTGTTGACTTTCTCTAAGAAATGGGATGAATGCTTACATCTGGCCGAATTCTCTTACAATAATAGTTATCAGTCCAGCATCCGAATGGCACCTTTTGAGGCTTTGTATGGCCGAAGATGTCGCACACCATTGAATTGGACGGAGGCTGGGGAAAGATTCACTTTCGGGCCGGATCTTGTTAAGGAAGCCGAGCAGAAGGTTGCTCAGATTCGTGAGCACTTACGGATTGCTCAATCGCGACAAAAGAGCTATGCCGATAAAAGAAGAACGCCATTGCAATTTAAAGTGGGAGATTACGTCTATCTACGTGTATCTCCTATAAAGGGACTTCAAAGGTTTGGAGTAAGAGGCAAGTTAGCTCCGAGGTATATTGGTCCGTACGAGATTCTGGAACGAAAAGGTTCGGTGGCTTACAGGCTAGCCTTGAGCCCACAACTGGCAGCTGTGCACGACGTATTCCATGTATCTCAGCTCAAGAAATGTCTGCAAATACCAGAAAAGCTTGTCGATGATACTCAAGTGGAACTAAGTTCCGATATGACTTATGAAGAAAAGCCAATCCGGATCTTGGATGAAAAGACCCGGGATACCAGAGCAAGAAGCATGAAGTTCTATAAAGTGCAATGGAGTAACCATGCTCCCGAAGAAGCTACTTGGGAACAAGAGTCATATCTAGTTTCTAAGTATCCCGAGTTGTTTAAGTGAATAGCAAGGAAAATCTTTGTACATATGTAAGCTAAATTGGATGTTTTCGTTCCTTATGAAGTAAGCAAAGACTTTGGGTAATGACACATTATCCTTTCCATTGTCAAAGCTTGAGCTTTATCCCTATCGGAATCTCGGGACGAGATTCTTTTAAGGGGGAAGGACTGTGACATCCCACCTTTTTGTCAAGCTCAAAAGAATTATGGTGGGCTTAAAAAAAAGAGAGAGAAAAATACAAGGTAAAAAGGAATAGTTGACCAAAGTCAACAAAGTGGCTAAATTTGAAAATTTTGAGAACCTAAGAATTTCTAAAGGAAGTTTATAAGCTAAGCAACTTAGTTGGCTATCAGTGGTGAGGAAAATTTGAGAAAAGATGCTTCAATTAAATGGAAGAAGGAAAATGGGAGATGGCACTATTCACAATCCGACACAAACACTTAACCATTTTCAGATTTCGGCTGAAATTTCTTTATGAGCAGCAATCTTCAAGGCAGGATAGCGATTGATCTGTGGGTGGTATGACTGAGATGTTTTAAACAAAGCTGTCAAGGGAAGTATGAAGAACAACTTTTATTTTTGGTCCACACTCAGAAACTGGCTGGATCAAGGGTGAAAACACGAAAGAAAATCGATCAAAGGCTGTTTTCAGAGAAATTCAGTAGAATGGCAGTTAAGTCGAATTTGATCCAATTGAGTTTGAATTTGAGGTTTTCTGCAAAAACTTCCAACTAAGAAGTTGTACTCCTGAAGTTGAATTTCAAATTTGTCTTTAGCACCAGAGGCATGTTCTATTCAAGTTTTGAGAGTATTTTGGGAATTTCAGTTAGGGTTCTGAAATTGGGGATAAGTTGCAGCAGTGACTTTGAAGCTCAAATTCGACTTCAATTCGTGCCCAAATGAGGTGAGTGCCAATGTACGAAATGAAATTGGATGATCCAGCTACAAGTTTCATTTTGGGAGATTTTGATGTTACCATATGGATTTGGGAGAAATCGAAGCTCAAATCTCGGGGGAATAGAGGTGCAAATGGGGAAAAGTGACGTCATGGCAGGCAAGCTGCTGCCGGCGACGAGCGGCGCGGCCCACTTCGCCGGCCACGCGTCGATCGCGTTGGAGGACAGCTCGAGCGGTGTCGCAGCTGGAGGTGGCACGCAGCGGTGGCCTCAGCCGCGGATAAAGCCGCAGCGACGGCCTCGCCTTCTCCTCTTTCGCCGCCATCCCCTCTGCTCCCTCCATCGCCGCCGCCGAGTCGGAGATCGTTCCGCCGCGTTTGAGCCGCTCCGCGCTGTTTCTAGCCACCAAAAGTTTCGCCTTTGCTTCCTCGTCCGTTTCCAACCGTCCTTGCTCCGTTTCCCTCACTCCATCGCCCGGCGCAACCAGTCCTTGAAGCTCACCGTCGACTGTAGCCGGGGTAAGAGCTCCTTCTCCGTTCTCGGGCGTGTGCAGCTGTGTTGGTCGGAGTTAGAGAGCTTGGTAGTGATGCTTAGTGGTCTAGAAAGAGGTTTGGAGGGTTAGACGTGGGGTGCGACGTTTCCCCGGTCGGGAACGGCGTTCGCCGCCATGGCGTTCCTCCGCCATGGCAGTCGCACGGGTGCAGCCTCGCTCGAGCCTCCTCCGGCCGAGCTGGTGCGCGAGCTAGTTGCGTCTAGGGTTGCTGATGCTCGTAGGGTAGTTATCATCGTGGGTTTCGCCGTGGTTGAGCCTCTGTTCGCTCGCCACCGCGTGCGCCGCGCGCGCTCCCGCCATGGCCGGCGTGGCGCGCTCGGGCGTGCAGCGTCGCACGGAGTGGCTGGGGTTGCGCAGAGGGTGTCTTGTGTCTCGTTGGTGCTTTTGAGCCAGTCGTGGGGCTGGCGAGCGCGGTGAGCTCGCCGGAGTGCGCGGCGCCACCGAGCCTCGCCGCCGTGCCGCCGTGGGGGTTAGGGTTAGAGTTTGCCGGGGCTGTTGACGTCTAGAATGGGTACGCGGTAGTGTAGAGGGGCCCTAGGGCTAGTCTTGGTAGCCGGGGGACCTCGCCGCCGGCGGCCGTGCGCGGTCAACGCCGGCGAGGGGCTCGGTCCGCGCGGGGACTCTGTCCCGCGTGGGCAGGGGCTTCGGTGGAGAAGAAAAGAAAGGCCAGGGGGTTTTCTGTAAAAACACCAATTAGATTTTAGAACTAGCTTTAAATCATATTTATCCACTGTTTTAATTCTAGAAAATTGTAGAAAAATCAGAAAAATATGAAATAAATTTTGATAAATTCCTTAGATTTTTCTTTATAATCTAAAAATGCTAAACCGTAAAAATTGTGATGTTTAGAATTTAATAATAATGCCATCTTAGGAAGTAATTATTAAAAATGGCTAGAATAATGTTAAAAATATTGTAAAAATAGGGTTCATGTTTTATAAACACATTTATAGATAAATAGAGTGTTAGGGTTTGTAAGAAGTGATTTTAGCACATTTAAAAATTCTTCTTTATTAAATAAATCAATAAAAGAATAGGAATTATTTCACTCCACAAATAAAATAGCTTTTCTTTTAGGAAGGGTTTGGGTAGCTTTGTTGGCTTGCAACTGTATCGAGAAATGAAGTTGTGTTATGTTTTCAAACTATTGCATCTCTCATCACTAACTTGCATCGCATATAGAATCTGCGACCTCGGAAGTGGAGTACGTGGAATTCTCCGACGAGCCAGTTCAGTACGAAGAGGTTTTAGTGGTTGCTCCGGAATCCCAGGAAGTCACCGAAACTACTAACCTCTTTGAAACTCAAGGCAAGCTCCGGATTTCATCTTCACCTATTTATTTCCGAATATCACGAGTCCAAATATTATGTTTTTATATGTGCATTAAGTTAGGAGTTGAATGACAACTTTGATGCATGAACTACTCCTTGCTAGCACTACCCTTGTTAGGAAGAGAAGTAAATGGTTTATAGAGCATCCACGTAGTTATGCTTTGCTAGGGTTAAATGTGATAATAATAATCTAGGGGCTTACTAATCATAGATGAATCACATTTGAGAAAATAAGAGAAGAAAGAGTGGGCAGAAGATGATAGAATGGATTGAGGTAGCTCGATCCCTAGTTCTGCCTACTAGCTAAAGTCACTAAGGACCGTTCCGTTGTTTAAGCAATTGATCGAGTGATTCTACCTGGTTTCTTACTGGGTAATGGGGCCAGTAAAGCCGACTAGATTAGCTGGCTCGTTGATTGGAAATATCGCTTACCGGTGCTTGCTGAGTCGGAGAAAGGCGGGATCGTCATCTGGAACTCACGGGGTGGTCGCCAGACGTGGGGCCCACGTGGGGATGCGTTCCCGGGTTCGGATAAGGATATTTCCGGTCTTTGGCCCAACTAATTGAAAGGTTGTTGCGGACAGCTGGCGCAGCTGTACGTGGCTGGTGGCTAGGTATCTCCTGCAGGATGTATATGGATCCGGATCAACACTACTCTTGGTTATGAGTGCACTTGATCAAATTTTAAACATCGTAGAGGAAACAAGTTGAACTATTATATGTGAGTGATTCAAAATGCTGTTTGAAACTAGTACCACCTGAGTGAAAAAGGTATTTACCACTTAGTTGAGTAGCTAATACTAAATTGAAATAAAACTGTTATTTAAGGACACACTCCTAGTAAGCTTTTCTGCAAAGGTCGGGTCAGCCAACCAACCACCAAAAGCCTATTCATTCTTCCTTGAGAGTCTTTTCTTTGGTAAGGCGGGTAAGTCTTGCTGAGTACCTTTGTACTCAGGGTTCTTCCCTTTCTGTTTTTCCAGAGGAGATTCCACAAACCGAAGGAGATGAGGAGAGCCAGAAGCCCCAGATGGCTCTAGATGTTTAGAATTCTCCGAACTCTTCTGTCTCTTCAGTTGTACAAACCTAGTTTGTATTTTGGCTCTTGGTACTTTGGTTTGCAGTTAAGAGAGTTTCAAAACTCGGTTGTAATAATTCGTACCTTGTCGTATGTATGTAAAAAAAGTAATGTCTGTTGTGTTATCTCCAACCTGGTACGGATCCTAAGCTACGGTTAAGAAAAACTTGTCAGTGGATGATTCGGGATGTCCCGGGGACACTCGACAGACTACCGGATTTAAACTGTTTGAAGTGCGTGCGCGTGTTACCCTGAGTTAGGGTGGCTCGACGCACTTGAGCCAGTTTAAATTGGGCGGTTCTGCCACGGGGTTCAGCAGTCGAATCCGTCAAAAACGTTCTCCTCGATCGCCCGCAACGACGCGGACGACGACGAACACTTGCTCGACTGATTCACGAATACCAAGAATGCATGCCTGCAAACCATCAGCTAGGCTTCAGCTGGTTGCCTGGTTATGCCGTGGCTATAAATAGCAAGCACACCTCCAGGCTCTTCATCATCCACTACATACTCACCAAAGGATCTGTACTCTCTCGAGCTGATCCATCACCTGTAGTAGCTAGATAGTAGATACAGATCGATCACTGAAAAAGATGAAGAGATCAGGAGGCAAAGGATCCGGCGCCGGAGCAGCAGCGACGGCAGTTCTGCTGTTTGCTCTGCTGATGCTTGTCGTGGCGTCGATGCGAGCAGAAGCCGCTGCCGTGGCGGCGCGCCGTCTGTCAGGGCCTAAGCTTAACCCTTGCACCCACGACCCAAACAACCCAGGCCAGGGATGTAACCTCCCTCCCGCCGCTAAGCAAGCAGCAGCGGCGCACACGGAGGCGCCTTCAAGCCGGCTGATTTCTGTCAACAGGGCATCCGCAGGGCGTAGCAACTGCACCAACGACCCAAATGCTCCTCAGGGCCAGACGTGCCCCACTCCGCCGGCCAAAGCTCCATGAATTCAGCATGCCAATTGTGAACTGCTGTGCGTCGTCGTCTACTCGTCACATGGATCGAATTCACATGTAGAGTATATTCAATAGTCTAGCTATAGCTATGGGCAGATCATTCATTGGTTGCTATATATACATAAATAATTGACGTGTTGTACACAGTGATGATGACTGAAAAAAAATAGACTGTCAATACTTGTATTTAGGAGGAATGCTGTCTACGTTTGGACGGTGCTATTGTATAAGATTTAGGGAATGGAATAAAGTACCATCTGTTGGTTAATTCTGGATGTGGAGTCTTATTTTCATACGTGTCTTTCAGTCTTTCTTAAACAGAACTCTCAGATCAACCTGTAAAAGTAATCTCCTAACAGAACAACTGCAAGTGCAGAAAATAAACTCACCAAAGTCCAAACGCCTCATAAATTGGAAAATGGCTTTTGTTAATTGCTATATGGTACCCCGAAGTGAATGTCAACCGTCCATTTAGGAAGATCTGCATAGTAGTTATCAAGTATTACTGCTTAGAAGGTAATAGGAGAAATATATTCACATTTTTTTATTTTGATAAATAGGTAAAATATCTCTCAGTTACATATACTATCTTTTTACGATGACACTACATGTAATTTCATGCAGCGTGCAATGCAATTGTTATGAAAATAGTATTACAAATTGCAATGGTGTAATTTTTTATTCGAGCTAAAATTAGATTATGCATAACATATGTTAATCGCACAAGCCTCCGTGTCTAGGATTTTACATTAGAAGTGACTAGTCTATCAATCCATGCTCACCTGACCTGGCCAACTCAAATTCCAATGCTGCAAAACTATTGGTTTACTGAATGAGGGTGGGTAGACCTAAACGCTGAAGTGTTGTTATTTACTTCCTTCGATAACATAGATTGTCCACTCTTATGCGCACGGGCTAATTAGAAATAGTTAACAAATATAATATCCATATAATGCTCTCTTTCATCTATGTTAAATACTATAAAAAAACTCTAATATACATATTTATCATTATATATTTGTATTGGATTTAGTCACTAACATTTTTTTCCATTTTGCATCACATGTTTTATATGTACTTAATTGAACCTTATGTTTGAGCTATGTAAATATGAAATTATTATTGTCACCCAGACCGTCGAACATCAATGCATGGTGACACATATTATAGGTATTATTTTTATATAAGAATAACATAAATAATATATTAAAAACTATAGAAATAGTAAATTAGAATTTTATATTGGTACATTTTTATATTTCGTTATAGCTACATAATTGAGATTCAGATTTAGTGGTTATCTAACTTTTAATAACTATACAATTGGTATTATTTTTAGGGGAGTTATTTGATATTATTTATATGATGGCATAGCTTTTTAATTTACATTAAAATTAGGGGGTTACTTTGAATTATTTTTATAATGATAGAAATGGGTAATTTAGGCACATGTTTAGGGGTTACTTTAGCTTATTTTTTTAATGGCAAAAGTGGGTAATTTATTAGAAAGATCACAGATCCAAGGACTATTATGATTAGAGTTGTTGGATTGATGACCGAATGTTTACCATTTTTTGATATTTTTTTTAGGAATTTTTATTTTTAGAGTGTCCACCTAGTATGCTAAGTGGCTTCGCGTCGAGGCATCAAAAAGGAGTTCTATTTAGTGATAGTAAGATAAGATGGTTTTGTTGTAACCCGCCAGTCTAGTTCGTATTAGATGAAACATTTATTGGTGATCTCATTTCTATACTATACATATCTGATCCATCAGGTCCTGCACGCCTCAGACGTGCCAGATGATTGATAGAATTCCTAGCGCATAACCGGCAATAGTGGCACAATTTCTTCTTTTAATTTGGTAACCACCCCACAATTCCTTACCCCGCAAAAAAAAACACCCCACAAGTCCGTCAAGATCGGTCTGTACACTAAACAAACTAGCCTTTTTATTTTCTTTCCCACAAAATTAAACCTCTTGGAAAATAGCTTTCTTGGCATTTCTTCAGTGCAGTTTGTTTTGGTTTGGTCAAAAGTCAAAACACCGGCGGATGGCTTCTGAATTACGTACCGATAGTACTCAGGCGAGGTTCAATTCTCCAATTCTCAACAAACTGTAGCTAGTTGAATTATGAAAGCAATCACCAAAGATTATATTGTAAACCGCTAGGAAAATTATTTCTGACAGTAATCCAATTTCATTTCCCTAATAACAAGCTATCCTTTTCAGTTATTTCCTGTCGATCACCACCTGAAAAATTGCTTTTACTTTTTCTCTACTCAAGGTTGCCATTGTGTGCAAAGGAAAAAAAAAAGAAATATATATCCTGGTCAAACAGAGTGTCAAGTCAGGTCTCAGTACCAGTTGATTTGACCCTAACTGATCGATGGAATGTACAGGTCAACACAACTAAAAAAGCTCAAAGTCAATCCACGGGTTTCTTTTGGTCCGGTATGTACGTCATTGCTGCGAAGCTTCATTGACTGTAGGGAGTAGGGACCAATGTCGAATGAATGTTCTACAGATTCAGTTCGCACTAGATCTGTACCAGAATGAAACTAGTGATAAGTGCATCTCAGCTTCAAATTAACGAATTCACAATTGCCGTGGGTTGGCTAGAATTGATTATTCACTATTGCCGTGGCAACGCGTTCCAAATTCCAAAGGAATTGGCCGTCAAATGGGTTATGCGTACCGTATAGTCATATTTTTATAGGTCACCGATCTGAAGACCAATGCTTTGATAAACATCACAGTGCTTGAACTGAAACGACACGACATGAAAAAAAAATACCAATTCCCGCTATGCGTGGACACCATATGCGCAGTCAATTCTCAAATAACTAGCCTATCAACCTGTGCTCTTGTACGTGCTAGTTTGAAATAGCTAATAACTATTTTTTCACTTTGCATCACATCTCTACGTGTGTTTGGTATGTATTTAATTAAATATATTGTTTAAACTATATAAAAATATCACATCTCCATCATATATGAATATATGGTGACACACATTATAATAATTATAATTATATTATAGTATCTTCCATCATACTTTAAGTTTTTATTATAATTATATAATTTAGATTCAGATTTATAGATTACTTTAACTTTTAATAATAATGTAATTGGAAAATTTATATACAAATTTATGAGTTATTTTATAACGACATATGTTGGTAATTTACATAAAGCTTAGGTACGTGTTACTTTAGATTATTTTAATAATGGCAGAAGTGGGTAATTTAGATATATATATTTAGGGGGTTACTTTAGTCTGTTTTCATAATGGTAGTGGTGAGTAATTTATTAAAAAATATAACAAAGCCAATGACGATTATGATTAGAGTTGCCGAATTGATGGCCAGATGTTTTTTTATTTTTGTGAGAATGTGTAGGATTTCTCCATTTTTATAGGTTGTCTACCTAGGATCCTAGGTGGCTTCACGTGAAGGCTTCAAAAGGACCCTCAAATTAGTAAACCAAATTTGGTCTTTTGTGGTTCATAAATTAATTGTACTATTATTTCCTCACATATATTTTGTTCCTCTATAATTGATCTGAAAGTCACAAAGAAATTATCAAATACCAGGTCCGTTTGTTTCTACTAGTAGGCATATAGTAGAATAATTTCATAATACACGCTGGAATTTAAAAGACGGGACAGTTTGAGACATGTTTCAATAGTTAATATTCGATGGTGCAAGTGTATTTTTGCATGTTCCACAGTGAATGCTGCATGAAACATATTGTTGATGTTGCAGCAGGAATTTTCACCTAAAATCAAACTACTTCCTTAACCTTTCCGCATATTTTCAGTGGAGCACCTATATATTGTTAACATCACAGATACTTGGTTCTTATGTTGCATACGTTGTTCTTGGATGTTGCATGGATTGCCCGATGGGAGACGTTGATGTTGCATGCATCGGATGCCTAGGCGCTAGCAACGCCTAATACCAAAGGGGCTTACAATTTGCAACGAAGTTAGGCCCTGTTTAGTTTGGGGTGAGAAGTTGGTGAAAGTTAGCGAAATTTCACATCCATCCTTTTAACACTAACTAAGAGTACTAAATATAGACTAATTATAAAACTATTTACATAGATGGACTCTACATCGCAAGACGAGTCTATTAAGCCTAATATGTGTCGTCGTTAGCGTATTTTTAATGACAAGTTATTGTAGCATGACAATGCCTAATGATGAATTAATTAGGCTTAATAGATTTGCCTCACGATGTGAAGTCCATCTATGTAATTAGTTTTTTTTACACCTATGTTTGGTAGTCCTAATTAGTGACCAAACATTCGATGTGACAAGTTGGCAAAATAAGTTGACGAAAGTTGGCGAACTTATATGGCACCAGTCTCGGCATTCTTTTAGCCAGCTGTGTCATCCATGGTCTCAAACTCTCGATTGGTCGGACAAGTGCTGCAACGCCTCAAATGCGTTATGCATACGTACGAGTTCCATATTTCCTACAGTACAGTCTTAAGATTGAGGTCATACCGTCACAAAAGAGGTTTAGAGGAGAGGAAATCGACAGTCCACACTTGAATCAGAACGCGTGAAATTGTACTCACAAAAAGTTCACCACTCGAGAATCCGTCAAAAACGTTCTACTACTCGCCCGCAACGACGGGGACGAAGACGAACACTCTTGCTCGACTGATTCGCGAATGCCATGAATCCCCTGCAAACCATCAGCTAGGCTTCAGCTGCTTATTACTACTACGTGGCTATAAATAAATAGCAAGCACACCCTCCAGCGCTCTTCATCACACGATCACTCACCAAATTAAACGATCTGATCACGAGTAACGAAACAAGCTAGTAGTAGCAGCTACTAGCTAGTGGATACAGACCAGTAGATCATTGAAGGGTGAAGGCGATACGATGAAGACATCAGGAGGCAAATCATCCGGCTCCGGAGCAGCAGCAACGACGGTTCTGCTGGCGGCGCGCCTTCTGTCAGGGCCTAAGCCTAACCCTTGCACCCACGACCCAAACAACCAAGGCCAGGCATGTAACCTCCTTCCCGCCGCTAAGCAAGCATCAGCGGCGCACACGGAGGCGCCTTCAAGCCGGCTGATTTCTGTCAGCAAGGCATCCGCAGGGCCTAGCGACTGTACCCACGACCGGAATGCTCCTCCGGGAAAGAGGTGCCCCACTCCGCCGGCGAAAGCTCCATGAATTCACCGTGCCTCGTGAACTGCTGTGCGTCGTCGACTCGAAAGATCGAATTCACGTGTAGAGTATATAATCGGTCATTCAATAATCTAGCTTTAGCTACGGCCAGATCATTCATTGGTTGCTATATATAAATAATTGATGTGTTGATATGTGTTGTGTACACACTAATGCTGACTGAAACATATAAGGTCAGTACTTGTATTTAGGAGGAATGCTGTAATCCTATGGACGACGGTGCTATGGTAAGATTTTAGAGAATGGATAAAGCACCATCTGTTGGTGCGATATGTAGATTCTTAGTTTCATACGTGTGTTTTCTTTCTTCAAGTTTCAAATTTATACAGCACAAAGTGCACACCGAATATAGTTTACATGACAACACAAGAAACCTATTTTCGCTCCTAGTGTAAGATCTTCGCATGGATCCTCAGCACAAAATCCTTACCGCCAACAACCTAGCTAAGTGAGGTTGGCCGCAAGACCCAAGCTAACCCAAATATGTCCACACATCCCTGCTTCGACTGTCTGTTCATACGAGATGTATGGACACATTTGACAACATAGTTGGGAAGACATGATCTACAGACATCATCTTCACACACCATCAATGGATCAGGGAAACGAGCTTTCGGAAAAAAAAAAACAGAAACCCGTCTTCGATGAACTAGTCCTTATGGTGGAACATTGGAGCAAAACAGAAGAATTGTCCAACATAAATCATTAGATGTACGAGAAGTTGCTTCCCTCATCAGATGCGATGACCAACTCCATCAAGACGTGACGACAAGAGCGTCTTGCGCCTTCTGCCCCAAATTAGGCCCCGTTTAGTTCCCAAAAATACACTATCCATCCAATTTTTTCCTTTTCATCCCATCCCTTCTACTCATAGAATACTATTTATCTATAGTGTTTTTTGGTGAATAGTGTATTTTTGGGAATCCTTCCCCAATCTAAACACACCATTAGTTGTTTTTGTCTTGTATTTTGTTTTCGTCAGTTATCTTTTTTTTGGCGGTTGAGATTGCTCTAGGTGGAGCCTCTAGTTGTTCTGCTCCACGCCCCCTCCAAGTTGTTTATTTGTATTCCTTTGTTTTCCCAATAAAAATTACGCCAAGTCGCTCTTGACGTTCCCTTTTAAAAAAATAATATGGAGATCCGGCCGGTTTCAAGAGCTCAGGAGCTAGCTCGATTAATTGATCAAAAGTATATATAGTATTTGAGGTTACTACTCGATCGTGTATCCTAGTTATCATCACGTTGTCCGTGTCTCGTGTGCGGTGTGCCTCGAAGCTCCGTCTATAACCTCGTGTCCATGCCAAGCCCTAGCCTCAAGCACCATCATCACTTATCAAACCCGGAGACCAAGAGGATTTGAGTACAATTCGCTATAACTGCAACATTTTGTTGGGACAGAAACAGAATGCCAAGTCAGTAAGACCAGCTGACCTGAACTCTAGATCAACATTCAACAGAAGTCAACATGCTAGCTTATAGTCAATCCGTGGGATTCCAGTCTGCTATCATAGCTGCTGGGAAGTTTCAAGCCGGACCACTGAATTATAAGTCCTCAACAGAAAATCTATGCTCCGTTCTCTGTACCAAACTCAAGTCGATCGCCATTGGTCACGTCTGATGCAAATACATTCAGCCAGACTGCCGCTAGCTAATAAATTTTGAATGTTCTAACTGTCCTAATACTCATAGCAGTACATAACTCTTTTAGCCCTCATCCATGGCTTTTGGTTTGGACTGCTAGGGCAAGTGTGGCAACGCCGCACTACGTGTCAAATGGGTTATGCATACCAGCATCGTCAGATCTCATTCAGTCATAAGATTTGGGTTCATAGGTCCGTCGTGCTTTTGTAGCACACATGTATATATGTGTTTTTTTGCCTTTTTGAAAAGAATCAACAGTCCACACACGTACGCTTTTTTTTTTTGCAGAAAAGTCCACACACGTACGTTTGAATTAGAACGAAGCGAAATTACTCGATCGTAAAAGTTTCACCATTGTAATCCGTCAAAAACGTTCTTACTTCTTATTAGATTAACGACGCGAGCAAAGACGCTCACTTGTTCGCGAATGCCATGAATCCTTGCAAACCTTCAGGCTTTATCTAGCTTCAGCTGGTTGCCAGTGTCCCTATAAGTAGGCAGAACACCTCCAACGCTCTTCATGCGGTCACCATAATCTCCGACCTCTTGAGCTGTTCACGACGACCAACGAAGAAGCATGCTACTTTCCGTTGTAAAATATAGGTTTTTTTACTTTTTTAATTTCAAGTTTGATAGCTTGTTTTATTCAAAAAATTTATACAAACATAGTCAAATTTAGGTCACCCTTAAAATTCTTTTATCAATAAAGCAAGCCATAACAAAAATTACGACATTTTGCCAAAAAAAACTTAAATAAAAGAGTGAAGTGCACTGGCGGTCCCTAAACTTGCGTGGGTGTGTCATCTAGGTCCCCGAACTCTCAAAATGTATTTTTAGGTCCCTAAACTTGTATAGGTATGTCATCTAGGTCCCCGAACTCTCATAACACCTTATCGGGTCCCTAAACTAGTATGAGTGTGTCATCTAGGTCCCTAAACTTGTGTAGTGTATCAAATATGTCCAAACGGTCTCCAAACTCATTTTGTGTGATGACGTGGCATGTCACAAGACATCTACGTGTACTTACGGTCACCAACAGAAATAAAAAATAAATATGGGACAGATATGTCAGTCATATTGACCAAATTTTTGTTACCACCCTTTAATCCTCCCTCAACCCCCCTCCCCCTCCGTAGACGTGCTGGCACCCTCTCCGTCGGTAGCAGGCTAGGCCACCACAACAGGGTGAAGCCTAGAAGAAAGAGGGAGAATTGAATTTATCTTTTTTAATTTTGTCCCTGTCCATGTGCCTAACATATGAGTCTCACAATTATTTTTTGTTTTTATTTCTTTTAGCGACCATACGTATATTGGCATGCCACAACATCACACAAAACAGGTTTGGAACCCGTTTGGACGTATATGACACACTACACAACTTTATGGACCTAGATGACACACCCATAGAAGTTTAGGGGCCTAAAAAGACGTTACAGGAGTTTGAGGACCTAAATGACACAGTCATACAAGTTTAGGGACCCAAAAATACATTTTGAGAGTTCGGGGACCTAAATGACACACTCATACAAGTTTAGGGACCGCTCGCGCACTTCACTCTAAATAAAATAAGTAATCAAACTTAAGGCTTAAAAAGTCAAATGACCTATATTTTTAGAACAGATGGAGTAGCTAAGTAGCTAGTGGATGCAATCTAGTAGATCTGAGAACGAAGACGATGAAGAGACGAAGCAGCAGCTACGACGGCGGTCCTATTATACTCGTTATTGCGTCGTATTGAAATGTATAGTTATACATGGTTTATATGCATGCATCCTGCAGTATGAACTAGCCTATTTTAATTTGTGCATAATATGATGTGGCTGCATATCACTATTCTCTTAAAAATGCAACTGTTCTTTTGACAAGTCAAGCCAGTTGACTAGTTGACTTGAACCCATGAGGCGCTTCATAACTGATGGAATCTTTCGTGGTCGTGGGGTTTTTAGTCTGCAGAAAGTCACAGCTGGAAAGCTTTCGTTACCTTCAGAGACCAGCCTTGTATGAATGTTCTGCATGTCTAGTCTAGTCCGTACTAGCTTTCTACTGTTTCGTGCATTTATGCTACAAATGTATCCACCAAGAACTAGCTGCATTTGAAAATAATTATAATCCGTACCGTGAACTCGTGACATCCATGTCCTGGCTAGATCATTTATTTCCGGCAAAGCGTGTTCTCAGTCATTTCCAACGAATTTGCAGTCAAATGCGTTATGCATACCCGCCGCCTTCTCTCTGAAGGCACCTCCGCGCACCCACGTTTGAATCAGTAGATGTGTAGGGATAGAACCTATGAGGAGGAGGCGAGGGGCGGAGATAGAGGAGGCTAGGCGAGTTGGGGAAGACGCGACAAGGGGGAGTGGAGGCGACGGGGGTGAGAAGAGGAGAGGATAAGGTGGGAGGGAGGTGGCCTGTTGGAGAGTTGGGCCTTTTGTTGGGGAGTTGGACCTTTTGATGAGCTATTTTTTTTACTTAAGATCTACTTATCCTCTGTTTTTTTCTTTAAAGGTATATATGTTGTATTTAGTAAGATATATATACACTAGCAAAAATATCCGTGCGTTGCTACGGGCTATAAGTGAATGCGGTATTTATTATCATAGCAATAAATATGATTTTTGTAAAAATATGATATGTTTTGCATTGTGTCTTCCAAGCATTTTTTTTTTGGGAAATTAGAAGAATAATAATTCTAGTCTTGCTACTATGACCATTTTGGGTGGTTCTCTATTTGCATTGAAGGAGATGATAATACAAAGTACCCCCCTCATTTAGTTTTTTTCCCTCTTTTTATATTGTTACACAATTAGAATTGCAATTATAAGATATGTACACTCAATATAATAATATAAAAATATATTGTGGATTTGATGTACAGTATCTCCTCAATAGTAGATAGATTATACAAAACAAACTTGAGGTAGAACCATCCGTCAGATTTATGTGTGGCCCACATATCAATTTATCTCTCATTTTTTTGCCTATTTTTTCCCCAAACTTTAGCTACCGTGAACTATTATCTAGCTGCCACTAAGAGCAAAGAAAATAGAAACGATGGCCCACAAGTCAGCCATTGGTCTTACGCTTTGTTTCCCTTTTGGCGTTGAACGGATAAGAACGAGATGTCTTGAGTCTTGACCTTCCTATTGGTGAGCAACTGGATAAGGAAAACAAAGCAGCCTCGCCGTCGCTCGCTCTTGCATGGGCGCCGGCCTCCGTTCCCTGCAGCTTGCTCTGTGCAGTTCGTCAACCTCGCGTGGGAAGTGGCTCGTGCCGATGGACGCAAGCTGTGAGCATCCTGCGCCAAACTTGCCGGAGGTCCACCGCGTCCCTTCGGCCGTCCGCCCCTGCACCCTCGCCAAATTAAGCTGTCGTGCTGACCTCAAGCTCGGCTCCTTGCTAGACGGCACTTCACGCCTTGCAAGCACAATGCCCCGTCCCTTCGTTCTGAGGCTTATCCTCCCGCATCGGTGGTCGGTGCCTTTAATTTTCGACACCTCGCGTCTTCGTCGCCGAGCAATCCTGTCCGCCAAAGGATCTCTCACTGCCAGAGAGTCTCCTCCTTTCTCCCGTCGTAGGAGCTCACGTCCACCCTCCTTCCTTCCCCTGGGCCCCCGCCGGAGAACCTTGCAAGGCCAGAGCTCGCATCAACAGGCATGTGGCAAGGCGAGCCACGACCTCGGCATCTCGGCCAGGCCGACGCCAGGCAAGCCGCTGCCAATGCCGAATGGCGTCGAGCAGGTCGAAGGCCAGCGGTGGCATGCGGTGATCGGTGACGGCGGTGAGGGGCTGAGGGCCAAGTGAACAGGGGGCATCGGAGGCGTATAGCAGGCCAGAACATGTGCCTGTGAGAGCCGTAAGCCCAATGTGAGATTGCAGCCCAAGCCCATGACGTAAAAAAAAAGGCAGAAATCTTATGTGCTTTAGAAATAGGTAAAGATATATGGTATTGCCTAGAAAAACGTCTTGAACCGCCTAATCCTGCCTAGGCGCGCCTAGGCTCTAGGCGATGGGCCACCGCCTAAAGAGCGCCTAGCGCCTTATGTAACCTTATGTAACCTTGATCATATAATGAATTTATTTAGAAAAAGAACTAATGTAATAATGAGCTGCCATATATATCGACTTCACGAGTTCACGTACACATGGTGTGTGTATATAGCTAACTATGGTGCGTGCGGAGGACAGACGCCAGGAGGATTGTTTCGGCCGTTGGTGCAGCCAGAAGGCACTGGCAGTGCCTTGCTGACGGACGCCTGCGGCGGCGGTGGCTGCTGATTGGTACCATCGCCACCAGCTCCAAGCAGACGGCGCGTCGTTATGGCTGCGTCGGTGGGGCCCAGCGACGAGCAGCACGGCAAGCAGCACAGCCGCCGCCGCTCCTCCAGCCGCACCCGCGCGTTCTTCTCCTAGGCTTCCTCCCTTCATCTTGATCGGAATCTCCGCGCGTGAAGCTCAAGTTATTGATAGCTCTGCCAGAACGTAATCTTAAGCCGTGGATTGTTTGATTGTCTCGACCAACTTAATTTGTAAGGTTTTGTTGTGCATCGAGCTGAAGGGTACGTTGTATACTCTCTACTTATAGGCTTATATAGGAGCTCATCGATCGTCCAGATCACGGCGATCACACGATCGATTAGGTTCCCACGATATTATTGCCCCGGATGCAAAAACGTTTTTGACGGATTAAACAAACGCGACTAGACCGACTACGTACGTATATGTTTACGAATGAATGAATGATCCATGTCTTGTGTGCAGATCTATTCCATGCATATACGTCAAAGTCGTCGGAGAGCCGGAGAGGTCGTCGTAGTTCCAGCTTTTCGAGAGTTGACTGAAGACTACTATAGATTCCATGCATATATACTTACATAGTTAAAATCTAGAACAAAGCTTTGCAGCATGAACATGCATATAAAACGCATTCGGTAATGCAAGAACAAGGCTAGCTAGGTTCTACATATGCGCAACCGGTTTGTCGGTTTAATTTGTTGGAACTTGCAGTACTGCCCGGACTGGTGTGACCGGCGGGCGGCGGACGATCGATCTTGCGCACGGCAAAAACCTCCAGAACACGAAAATACTACGAAGGTCGCAAACTTGTTCTCCCTCCGCTTCAGTTATATAGTTAACTTATTTTGTCACAAGTTACCCATCCTCCTTTAACTCGAGACACCGTGACGTCGGCGCAGAGCAGCGGCGCGGCGCCGTCGAGGGGCAGGCTGTCCGGGACCCGGACGACGTAGTCCTGGCCGACGATGACGACGTCGGAGAAGCCGCCCTCGGTGGTTGCGCCGTCGTACGTAGTTGTCGACGCCATTGGAGGCGAGCACGAGCTTGCGCGGCAGTACGTATAGTTCTCCTGCCCCGTGCCGCAGCTGTCGCAGGCACGGCAGGAGTCGACGAAGTAGCCCACGCCAAGTCGCCAACCGTGTCCCCGGCCGTGAACTTGGTGACGCCAGGGCCGACGCCGACGACCTCGAGCATGGACCGAAGTTGGACTCAGATTCGGTGCCATCGCTTCTTCACATCACGTTGCAACTTTCGGTCCATCATACACCGAAATCAGCATCCAACGGCCAGAACCACGTGAGACTCTGGTTGTCTGAAGACTGAAGCCCAGCTAGCCTAGAACACTAAGCCTTTCGGATTGGGCCTCATTCTGGGCCATTTCGGCAGGCTTGGACTGCTGACCCAGAAATGCTTAGGTCATGTGGAATTGTAGCTGTCCCTCAAAACAAATGTGGAATTGTAGCTTGATCAGAAACAATAAAACAAATATAACAAGCGCCAAAATGTTGGAAAAAACTTCATATGATGTTCGAATCTCATAGGAACTTTCTTTTTAATGTTATATACACACATATAATGTTGCGATACATCTCTAGAATGCCCTGCAACTAGTTATTCACGTGAATACACCATATAACTATAAAAGCAACGACGGATAGCAATTGCAATCAAACGGTAGTCGGTTTTCCACGGGCCATACCAGCCGTTGGCAATCAGCAGTTCAGGAACCCCCTAGCAAGAATCTCCAAGGATCCTCAACGGTGAATTGACCTGCTGCGCCTACACCCACTAAAGCCACAAGACACGATCAAGCAAACAACTTCACATATTGGCAGGACTACGACCAAGAGCCTGCTGTCGCGCCTAAGCAGCGGCGCCCAGGTTGCTGCCGGCGACGTCGACGACGAAGCGGTACCTAACATCGTTCCTCTCAAGTCGTTGCATCGCCGTATTGACGTAGTCCATCGCGACGACCTCGACATCCGCGGTGATGCCATGCTCACCGGCGAAGTCCAGCATCGCCTGGCACTCCCCGATGCCA
The DNA here is from genome assembly GCA_015342445.1 of Digitaria exilis. Lineage (NCBI taxonomy): Eukaryota > Viridiplantae > Streptophyta > Magnoliopsida > Poales > Poaceae > Digitaria > Digitaria exilis. The sequence goes on from JACEFO010002487.1 coordinate 448,713, forward strand.
CCACCGGGGCTCCCGGCCATGCGCTTCCCTCCGGCGACTAGGCTGAAGGCTGGCACCTCCAGAGGCTTGACCGGCACACCAAGGATCACCATCTGTCCCATCGGCTTCAGCAGCTCTAGCAGCGGCGCGACCGGGTGCTCCGCCGACACCGTGTCGAAGATGCCATCCATCGTGCTCGCCGCCGCCTACGCAATACATATAACGAGTCATCAATCGGCGTATATATGATATGTACAAACCACACAGTAAAAGTGGTCTTATAGGGATGTTCATGTCGTCGTGACACACCTTCATCTGCTCGGGGTCACGGCTGACCAAGAACGCATCGGCGCCGAGGCGTTCAAGAGCCTCCTCACGCTTGCCGGGCGACGTGCTGATGACGGTGACCTTCATCCCGAACGCCTTGCCGAACTTGACGGCCATGTGGCCGAGGCCACCGAGGCCGACGACGCCGAGGTGCTTGCCCGGCGCGTTGAGGCCGAACCGCACCATGGGACTGAACACCGTGATGCCGGCGCACAGCAGCGGCGCCGCCCGGTCGGGAGATAGGCTCTCCGGGACCCGGACCACGTAGTCCTGGCTGACGAGGATGACATCGGAGAAGCCACCTTTGGTGATGCTACCGTCGGATGAGTCGACGCCATTGGACGTTGGCACAAGCTTGGGGCAGTAGCTCTCGTATCCGTTGCTGCAGCTGTCGCAGGAGCGGCAGGAGTCGACGTAGTAGCCCACGCCAACCGTGTCGCCGGCCTTGAATTTGGTGACGCTAGGGCCGATGTCAGTGACGACGCCGACGATCTCGTGCCTGCGTTGCGTTCGTTCGTGCACCATAAACACAGATGATGACTAGAATTGGAGACGGTTGCAATCTGGGCATGGATCGATGCATTTTTGGTGAAGCTAAATTACCCAGGAACTACGGGGTACATGGCGTTGTGCCACTCGTTCTTGATGACGTGGAGGTCGGCGTGGCAAATCCCACAGAAGAGCACCTTAATCGTCACGTCGCCGTCTCTCAGCACCCTGAAATTACCATTGCCGTCGTGTTACCAAGTCACCATCAAACAGACCATGGGTGCATCGAAGCAAAAATTGTCAGGTTGTCTATATCATCATCATCATCATCATCATGATCACTACAGAAATCAGAACAGAGCTAAGTTAACCATGGCAGTAGTGAGAATACCGTCTTGAGAAGCTGTACGGGGAGAGGTGGCCGGAGGCGTCCCTGGCCGCCCACCCAAGCGCTGCTTTGCCGCCTTGCTCCATAGAGCCTTATTCGGTCCAGTCGATCGGCTTCTTCAACCTCACTTGCTGTCCCTCTGCTTCGTTGTTCAGAGACCAGGGAGACTTCGTTCCGGTGGTAAACAGTGACTAAATAGGAATATATAGTGTCATTGCTGAGGCAGGCCCACTTCAATGGTTACATTGGCAAGATCCATGGAAAAAGTCCGTCGGCGGCGGAAAATGTCAACGGTTACAATGCTTTCGCTCTCCTCTTGCTAGAGGCAGTTGGATTATTCACCCTGGCGACCTGGCAAAACGAAGTGGAACAGAATTCAACCTGCCACGTAAGCAGACACAGTGAGCAGCTAGGGTACCATTGGTTGAAAGCCTGAAACTGGTCAGGATCATCCATAGTCCACCATATAGGTTAATTAGTTGGAGCATCAGATAATATATAAGATGCGAGGCAGTAGCACCTTCGGTCACTACCGACAGGCCGGGTTCCAAATTTCCAATTTGTCGTGAATCAAAGGACTTTGGAATACCATGTTTATTCTTTATTTCTTTTTAATTAAATTATTACGACTCGTTCAGTTAATTTTCTTCTAAGGAAGTGGGTATTAAAGAGAACATATCATGCTACTACCTTTTTTTGTCGGTGCTCTAGACCAAAATCGAATGATCCAGATTTTGGAAATTAAATAGAATTATCTGACTTTCTCTAAGAACTCACTATTCTTGTTCGCTTTCAACTCGGTTGTTCGAAATTCTTTCACTGATATGTTTCTGTTGTGACCACGTGATATTGGTGATAGCCACAAGAGAAGGTTGACAGGCCTCATTCATCAGATATATTTTGATTGGCTCTCATACCCCCCCCCCCCCTTCCCCCCGCGTCTGGCCTCCTACTCTACATTAACCTAGGCAAGGTGCTCTAAAAGAAAGCTAAATTTTAGAAATTTTAGGAAAAACTAGAAAGACCTACCCATCAACCGGACAACTCTAACCATTATAACCATTGGATGTATTATCTTTTGTAATAAAGCACCCACCTTTACCTTTACGAAAATACTCTAAAAAAGAGTAAATTGCATCCACCATACAATAACTTGTCAGGTGGGTGCAGATTGATCCAACAAGTTGTAAAATGCTCAATTTAGTACGACAACTTGGCAGGTGGGTGCATATTGGTCCAACAACTTGTAAAATACTCAAGTTAGTGCAATAACTTGGCAAATTGGTACATATGCAGTCTAAATGTTACTTTGACGATGTATTTGTCTATGCATATAGGGATATGAGGGTATAAGGCATGTATTGTGTCATTTTTGGATTGTGTTTCTGGATAACATGACCAAAATTAATTCTGATTTTTATCATATCATTTAAATTTGATGCTTGGATATTTTCTTATAATTTTTTACTTTTTATATTTTCGTCTAACCACAATAGAAGTAATTTTCAAAGATGAATAAAAACACCAAATTCTTCATATAAATGTACTTATAACTGAATATTCAGGTACATGATGTAATATTGCCTTAGTGAATTAACTAATGTTTTTTATTTATTAAAAATTATAGTTCAAATTAAAGGGAAAAATTCTTTATGTAAACATGAAAACATAAATAGGCATTAATCAAGATGATATTGCTTCATAACAATTGTGTGTAAGACTTAGAAGAAAAATATTTTATATGGAGATATATAACAAAATATCTCTTATTTTCTAACGTGAGTATATTTTTTAAAATAAAGGTTCTTCTCTTGATAAATATATCATCACTGTTAACATGAATATCAATGACCACACAATGGTCAATTTTTTTTGTTTGAATGCAAATATACCATGTATTTGTTGTTTGTCGCGGCCAAATACATGTTAATGTAACATTTAGATCCTGTATGCACTAATTTGCCAAGTTGTTGCACTAAGTTAAGTATTTTACAAGTTGTTAGACTAATCCGCACCTACATATCAAGTTGTTGCACTAAATTGAGCACTTTATAAGTTAGCGGACCTATTTGCACGCACCAGACACGTTGTTGTATGATGGGTGAAATTAACTCCTCTAAAAAATTCCCAAATATGTATCTAAAATACCCGCCTTTTTCTTGAACAAACGCAACGAGACAAAAACCCATTTCATCGAAAAAGAAGAAGCTTTGCATGCCGTCGAACCGGTGGGTTGTCAAACCAAAAAGCATTTACTCTTGCCCTAGAAGGATCACTAAATACTTGGCCCCTGTCGTAATCCAACCGCCTACCTTGTTCTTTATCTTAGCTACTATAAAATCATTGGCACCGGCTCTCCGTGATTTTTGAAGACTTTTGAATTCCGCTCCTTCCATATCTCCCAGATCTTCATCAATGTCAAGAATCTTGTAGCTTCTCTGGGGATTCCAGGGATTGTAGTTATGTTGGATTACCATTCTAGACATGTTATGCTTTGAGGCCACTGGCGGCATAGATGTGGGTGGGACGTCCACATGCCAACCTGAGCCCAAACTCTTTCTGTTAGGCGATCGGCTTTGTTAGTATGAAAATAACATAAGGCATCTTATTACTGTTGTCAATTACATCACCTTGAGATCGACAACAACTCCTCGATGTGATGGTTGTAATGGAGAAGCTTTATTGGCTTATAGAAATTAGATAGTCCTGCTAGTTTTTAAAGAAAAAGTTGTACATTCCGCTGAAACTTAGCATTTTATCTTATTTTACGTCACAAAAGGATATGATATTCGAATCCCAAAGAAACATTCTTTAATGTTACACTCATAATGTTGCGATACATCCCTAAAATGCCCTGCACTAGGGAATAAACCATAGCAACGGAAACAACGAAGTCAACGACGACGGATTGCAATTGCAATCAAACGGTAGTCGGATTTTCCACATGCCATACCCAAAGTTGGCCCTCAATCAGCAGTTCAGCAACCCCCTTGCAAGAATCTCAAAGGATCCTCAATGATGCACTGACCTGCTTCGTCCAGCCACTGAAGCCACAAGACACTATCGACCAAACAACTCACACATTGGCAGGACGCAGGACTACCAAGAACCTGCTGGCGCCTAAGCAGCGGCGCTCAGGTTGCTACCGGCGACGTCGACAACGAAGCGGTACCTCACATCGTTCCTCTCAAGGCGCTGGATCGCCGTATTGACGTAATCCATCCCGACGACCTCGACATCCGCCGTAATGCCGTGCTCGCCGGCGAAGTCCTGCATCGCCTGGCACTCCCCTATGCCACCACCGCCGCTCCCGGCCACGCGCTTCCCTCCGGCGACGAGGCTGAAGGCAGGCACCTCAAGAGGCTTGGCTGGCAAGCCGACGACCACCATCTGTCCCATCGGCTTCAGTAGCTCCAGCAGCTCCGTCACAGGGTGCTCCGCCGACACCGTGTCGATGATTCCGTCCATCGTGCTCGCCGCCGCCTGCACAATACATATAACGAGAGTTATCAATCGGCGTATGTAAAAACAGCACAGTAATTCAGTAAATGATCGTGTCAGGTGACGAGATGCCATGTCATCATCGAACCTTCATCTGATCAGGGTCACGGCTGACCAAGAACGCATCGGCGCCGAGGCGGTCGAGGGCCTCCTCACGCTTGCTCGGCGATGTGCTGATGACGGTGACCTTCATCCCGAACGCCTTGCCAAACTTGACGCCCAAGTGACCGAGGCCACCGAGCCCCACGTCGCCGACTCGCCGAGGTGCTTGCCCGGCACGTTGAGGCCGTACTGCACCATGGGGCTAAACACCGTGATGCCGGCGCACAGCAGCGGCGCTGTCCCCTCTGGAGACAGGCTCTCCGGGACACGGACCAGGTAGTCCTGGCTGACGATGAGGACGTCGGAGAAGCCACCTTGGGTGGTGCTGCCGTCGAATAAGTCGACGCCGTTGGACGTTTGCACAAGCTGGGGGCAGTAGCTCTCGAACCGCTTGCTGCAGCTCTCGCAGGAGCGGCACGAGTCGACGAAGTAGCCCACGCCCACCGTGTCGCCGGCCTTGAACTTGGTCAGGCCGGGGGCGACGTCCGTGACCACGCCGACGACCTCGTGCCTGAATTAGTGAATTTCAACACCATTTGTTAGTTATAGTTATTATGAGAGAAAAAAAACGCATGCACCGGAAATCTGTCCGTGAATGCTTTGTGAAACTCGCGATTACCCGGGAACCAGGGGGTACATGGCGTTGCCCCATTCGTTCTTGATGACGTGGAGGTCCGTGTGACAGAGCCCGCAGAAGAGGACCTTGATGGTGACATCGCCATCCCTCTGAACCCTGAATTGTCGTCATCAAACGCCGTAATAATTCAGTATGCAAAAATGGCAAGCCCCATGTACAATACTCCTATGCTCAGTAGTCAGCCGATTTGTAGTAGAATAAGTAAGTTAGACAAAGGAGATACAGATACCTCCTTGAGAAGTTGAAAGGGGAAAGGTGGCCGGAGGCATCCCTTGCAGCCCAGCCGTGCGCCTCCTTGCCGCTCGCCATTAAAAACTCCTTGGTCTTGATCTGCTGCTTCTCGATTGGGTTGCAGTAGTCCGGTTGGTACGCCTTTGGTAACCACGGAGCTCAGCCTAAATAGGAAATCCTTGCGCAGCCACCAATCACCATGGGCATGGCGACGTCAGATAGCACGTCACCGTCTTGGTGCTCACTTGCTCACCGTGTCACTACTCCGATTTCACTCGTCTGTCAAGTTCACGCAGTCACGGACCCATGCATGGTCCAAGGACAAGCCGCCGGCGGCTATTGCTTGTAATCCATTCGGTTGATTTTGTGCTACAACTTGCTTGCTTGGGTCGCTATCTGTGAACCGCTAAGTCATGAGTGACTCGATGTAAATTGCCAAGTTTATGCAGCAAAGGTTGACGGAGAATGCCTGCTGATCACAGCCTTCTGAAGACCTGCTACGTCCGATATTTAGGAACCAATAATATCCCAAGGCTGACAAAACTCGAGAGCAGACAGCAGAGAGATAGAACAAGAACTTTGTGTCGAGTGCTAGTTCCACTTCGGTGAAAAAAGTACTGAGCACCTCAAAGGGAGAAAAAAAGTCCCAGCTACCGACAGGTATTAGGTGTGATGATCTGATCTGAATAGCCATTTCGCCAAATAAACAATGAGAATACCATACTTGGTAGCTATAGCTACACGTTAGTTGGGCTAGATAGTTTATGGTGCAAATATATGTCGTAAACCAGCCACAGCTTCTCCATTATTGCTAATATATATATTATCTCTGTTACCTACCCCCCAAAATAGTCTGTCCTACGAATGCTCACCAGCTTTGACAAACACGTTCCTAGAGGATATTGAGGTATAAAAGCATTTTACGTTGGAATTGTACGCAATATAGATCGCCCATTTTATTTGGCATCACTACAATACTACAGAAACTCGCTTTTCCAAACACCCTGTTACAGCCAGTTTAAAATGAACTCATTGTAAAACACTTTCGCAACATGTTTAAATTGGAAGCCGCTGTTAAAATATATATAGAGTAAATTACATGCATCATACAACAACTTGTAATGTTGTATAATTTTGGTCCAACAACTAGAAAAACGTGCATTTGGATACACAAACTTGTCAAATGTGTGCGTATACGATCACAAATACGCCATTGTGATGTATTTTGCCATGGTAGCACATGAATTGGGTAGCTTTATCCATGTGGCCCCTTATTTTCGTCCCAGCTTCTCATCTATTTTTTAAAACTTTAATAAAAGTGTTTTATCTATTTTTTTAAATCAGAGTTCAGTGAGAAAGTCACTTCGAAGTTGTTGTGTCTACAGTACACTTTATTAGCTCTTCTTGTTTTGGAAATAAAATATAAAAATAAATTTGTGTTAGTCTCTAAATGTTGATAAATAATATGATGTATGGAACCAAAAATATTACCGCCTACATAGAAGTAAAGGATTTTTTAAAAAAAAGTAATGCTACAAATATACTTAGTACTAAGGTTTATCTTATTACTATAATCAACTACAGAAAATTATAGGAATTTAAAAGCTAACTTGGGCTCCATATATATGGCACACATATACGAGGTTAAAATTAGATCAACATGTAAGTTTTGGTACACTTTCTCTTGTCACACATCATCAATTATTTTTTAATGTTCTCACAAATGGAAAATGAGTTATGTGCATAATTAAGACTTAAATGAGAAGTGAGAGAAATATAAGGGGGGTTACATGCATAAAACCCTTCAGGTTACGTACCACAATGGTAAAAATACATCTACCTGGAGTACATATGACCGTATATGCATGCATCGGACAAGTTCGTGTATCTATTTGCACAGTTTTATACTTGTTAGACTAAAATGATACAACCTCACAAGTAATTGTATGGTGGATGTCATTTACTCATATATATATATGTCACAATTGGTTCCAAATACAAACGGACTATAAAAATAGAATCTTTTTTTGCAAACGACCCATTTGTAAAGGCGGTTTTAAGTCATATTAGAAACGATTGTCATAGTAGACCATGATGGATTTGTAAAAAAAATATATAATTTTTCCATTTGTAATAAGATAAAGATAAAGTTTATATCTAAATTATAGAGCTCGATGAGATCTAAAACTTTAGAGTTTACAACCTTTTTCATTTGAAATTAGTTAATTAACTACATATTCAACGGGAGTGTATAACATGCAAACCAACCTTTCGGTGTAACCGTGTAGTCTAGTGTGCATTAAAAGGGAAAAGAACTCGGTTTTCGTCCCATTAAACCACCAAGGAATATACTACTAGGTAAATGTTACCCACAAATTTTGAAAATTGGTCAAGCCTAGCCGAGCTAGCCAAGAGTCACATGACCTAATGAGCTATGAGCTTTTCGTCCAACCCTATTTGCACTTATAAGTGTAAAGATTTGTTTTTATTCATATAAATTGCAAATGTTAAGTATTTCTAGCATAGCAATTTAAAAACCATATAAAATATAGGAATAGTTCCTAGCTGATATTTATCTTTCATATTATAAATATTACAACACAATACTCCTTAAGATATACAACTATTCAGTTCTAATAGGTTTAGTTAATAGGGATAAGTCCGATTTTCAACCCTCAACTATCATATTCGTCCAATTTTCACCCTCGAACTACAAAACAGGACATTTCACGCCCTTGAAACCAAACCACCCGGTTTTCGGGATGACGTGGCAGTGGTTTTGCTGATGTGGCTGCCACCATGTACACTTAACAAAATACAAAAATAGAACCTCACATGACATACTCACAAGCAACTAAAAATTACAAAATTGCACCTAGGCCTACCTTCATCTTCCCTCTGCTCTCTTCTCCTTCACTGGCGCCTCTGCCCGAGATCCACATCGTGGGCGCATGTCCCAATCCCTCACAGCAGCCTCACTAGTGGCAAAGCGCACCGGAGGAGGCAGCAACATATGGGGGCGCATCGGTTCGGAGGCGCAGAGGTCGGGGCGGCGACGTGGCGCGGCGGCAACGACCTAGGGTGGCGGCGCTATGCAGGAGGGCAGAGCACGCGCCAGCGCTGGTGCGGTCTGCGCTGGGCACCGCCTGCTCTGCGTCCCCTAGCTCCCTGGTGCTCTTGCGATTCGTCCTCTGGCGTGGCGGTACTGCACGGGAATACGGAGCGGCGGTGTGGTGGTCGGAGAGGTAGGCTGGGCGGCGGCCTGCAAGTAGCCAGGGCGGCAGCACCTAGGCTATGGTCGCGCTGGATGTTGTGGGCCCATGAGGAGCCCTCGTGAGGATGACATGTGGGTCCCATTATTAGTTTTCCTTGATTGTGCGCAGTGGCAGCGAACAAAATTACTGCCATGTCATCACGAAAACCGGGTAGTTTGGTTTCAAGGGTGTAAAATATCCGGTTTCGACAGTTGAATGGTGTAAAATGTCCAGTTTTGTAGTTTGAGGGTGAAAATCGAACGAATGCGAGAGGGTTGAAAATCTGACTTATCCCTAGTTAATAATTATGTTTTTCACTTTGCATCACACATCCGGATGGTATTAATACAAGTTTAATTAAACTTTGTTACATACATATTTAACATAAAAGATGGTTTTCTCACCTCTTCTTCATCCATGCATACATATTGACACACGTGAGGGTTATACTGAAGGTAGTATATTTGTATAAACAAAGACATAAATAGTATACTGAAATGGATGGAGATAATAATTTAGATCGTATGTCGCTGCACTTTGGGATTTTTTTAATATATCATACAATTCAGATTCAGTTTAGAGGTTACTTTAATATTTAATAATGACATATGGGGTAATGTATATGCAGATTTAGGGATTCCTTTTTAAAAACATTAAATGGCATAGATGGATAATTTATATGAAGATTAGAGAATTACTTTATGTTATTTTTCATAAGAGTAAAAGTGCCTCCACGGAAGAAGAGAGTTTTTTTTTGCAATATTTTTCCACACAGACAAAAAAAAATGCCTCCATGGATGTTCATGGATCTAAATGACTACCCTTTAATAGATTGCGGACCTGGAAGACCATTTTTTTTATACCATAGACCTAGATGAGACCTCAAGTAAAACATTAAGGACCTAGATGACCACATATTTACTTCATGGACCTAGATGAGACCTCGACAAAAGTTGAAGGACCTAGATGGCCACTTTTTTAGTTCATAGACCTAGATGAGACCTCGGTAATAATTTAAGCACCTACAATAAAATTCACTCTTTTCATAATAGAGGCAGTAATTTATATACATATCTAAGTGGTTTTTAGAGTATTTTTTATAATTGTAGAGGTGTGTGTGTTTTTTTATGAATTAGGAAGGGGTTTCCCTGCTGGTTATATATTATGTATTTAAAAAGGCAACGTATCATATGGAAACCAACCTCTCCATGGAAACTATGAAAACTAAAATCTGGGCCACACGATGTTGATCCAAGGGCACGACCAGATCAGGTGGGAGGGGTGATTTGCAAAAGCGTCTTGCAAATCACCCCTCCCACCTCTCCTGAGCTTTGCAGATCACCCCTTCCACCTGATTTGGGTTCACCCTTGGATCAACATCGTGTGGTTCAGATTGGAGTTTCCATGGGAAGTTGGTTTCCACTAGATATGTCCCCATTTAAAAAGTCTTAGAATTACAAGAAACAGTTCAAGAAACAAAGAAGGTGACAAATAAAATAAGACCAAATACAAAATTGTGTCTATCCATGAAACCATTTGAGTGGGCAGATGCTTCTTTTCTCTAAGCACAACCAGAGCAAATTCTTTCTGAAAGAGGTTTTTGCAATTTTGGATCGAAGGCTGAATATTCCTGAAGATGAGGTCATTCCTCGCCATCCAAATACACCAGCAGACAAGAATAATGACATCCATGAAGAAAGGAACATGCAGTTGCTGTTTGAAGCTTTCCACAGAGCTAAAAATATCATTTGGATCATAGACCTGTGAGTTAATGAGAGCCCAACTTTGCTGTGCAAAAGGACATTGAGGAAAGGTGTGTGCTTTGTTAGAAAATATAATAGATGTAATGGATATAATAGTAGAGTTCTCAGATTGATTGCCACATCTTTTTGTTTTTTTCTTATTATTTCTAAAATTTACCATTCTTGTCTGGATTAATGTGGAGGATGCAACAAAAAATCTCCAATGAGTTATACGGTCGGCAAAAAAAAAAGAGATAGAGAGGGGGGGGGGGTAGTTGGATCATAAGTTCATAAAATATTTAACAGACACTCCATTAGAGGAAAATTAACTGAAGAAGCCCTAGAATATAGTATTAAAAAATAATACAGATGCTATTTCAAACAGTCCTACTTTGATTCACGACAAATTGGAAGCCGGCCTGTCCGTGTCAAGCGAAGGTGTTACTCCCTCGCATTGTATTATCTATCTATTTCTCCAACTAATTAACCTGTATGCTGTCGTATGGATGATCCTGACTAAGTTCAGCCAATGTTCGAACGGTAATGCTAGTTGCATGACGTCCCTTGAATAAAAAAAATCCGATGTAGCAACTATTATTTTCACATGTTTAATAGTGATTGCATGAAACGTAGTGTTGAACTGTTGCGGCGGCAATTGTCCTCCCAAATACTCTTAATGCTGGACATATATATTTTCAATGTTGCATTGTAGATACTTTGTTTTAATGTCGGAAACATTGTTCCAGGATGTTGCAGGGATCATCCGATGGGATCGGACGTCGGGGCGCTAGCAACGCCGATGTTCGAATAATCACAACCCTAGCTGCTCACCATGCCTGCTTACGTGGCAGGTTGGATTCCTGTCCACTTCGTTTTGCCAGGGCGCTCGGGTTAATAATCCAAGTGGCCTCATTTTATTTTGCCGTCCGCGTAGGAAAGCGGAAAGGGAAAGCATTGTTAAGCTTAGCTGCCGACGACCTTGATGTTGCCAAAGCAACCGTTGAAGTGGGCCAGCCTGAGCACTGGCACTTCTATTTATTCTGATTTTGTCACTGTTTACCACCGGCAAATCACCCTGTCCCTGAACAAAGAAGCAGAGTGACAGCAGGTGAGACTGGAGAAGCCGATCGACTGCACCGAAGAAGGCTCTATGGAGCAAGGCGGCAAAGCAGCGCTTGGGTGGGCGGCGAGGGACGCCTCCGGCCACCTCTCCCCGTACAGCTTCTCAAGAAGGTATCTCTCACTCCTGCCATGGTTAACTTAGCTCTGTTCTGATTTCTGTAGTGATCATGATGATGATGATATAGGCAACCTGACAATTTTTGCTTCGATGCACCCATGGTCTGTTTTGATGGTGAGTTGGTGACACGACGGCTATTGTGTGATTCCAGGGTTCCGAGGGACGACGATGTCACGATCAAGGTTCTCTACTGCGGGCTTTGCCACACGGACCTCCACGTCCTCAAGAACGACTGGGGCAACGCCATGTACCCCGTCGTTCCGGGGTAATTAGCTTCACGAAACATGCATCGATCCATGCCCAGATTACAATCAGCATCTGCAAATTTTACCGGGGAAAGCTAAATAATCACACTGTTCTTATGGTGTACGAACGCAACGCAGGCACGAGGTCGTCGGCGTCGTCACGGACGTCGCTTCTAGCGTCACCAAGTTCAAGGCCGGCGACACGGTTGGCGTGGGCTACTACGTCGACTCCTGCCGCTCCTGCGACAGCTGCAGCAACGGATACGAGAGCTACTGCCCCCAGTTTGTGCAGACGTCCAATGGCGTCGACTTGTTCGACGGCAGCATCACCAAAGGTGGCTTCTCCGATGTCATCCTCGTCAGCCAGGACTACGTGGTCCGTGTTCCGGAGAGCCTTTCTCCGGACGGGGCGGCGCCGCTGCTGTGCGCCGGCATCACGGTGTTCAGTCCCATGGTGCGGTTCGGCCTCAACGTGCCGGGCAAGCACCTCGGCGTCGTCGGCCTCGGTGGCCTCGGCCACATGGCCGTCAAGTTTGGGAAGGCGTTCGGGATGAAGGTCACCGTCATCAGCACGTCGACGGGCAAGCGTGAGGAGGCCCTCGACCGCCTCGGCGCCGACGCGTTCTTGGTCAGCCGCGACCCCGAGCAGATGAAGGTACGGTGTGACGACGCGACATGGACATCTCGCCACCTTACACGATCACTTACTTGGTTTGTACCTATATATATACGCCGATTGATGACTCGTTATATATATGCGTATAGGCGGCGGCGAGCACGATGGATGGCATCTTCGACACGGTGTCGGCGGAGCACCCGGTCGCGCCGCTGCTGGAGCTGCTGAAGCCGATGGGACAGATGGTGATCCTCGGCGTGCCGGCCAAGCCTCTGGAGGTGCCTGCCTTCAGCCTCGTCGCCGGAGGGAAGCGCATGGCCGGGAGCCCCGGCGGCGGCATCGGGGAGTGCCAGGCGATGCTGGACTTCGCCGGTGAGCACGGCATCACGGCGGACGTCGAGGTCGTCGGGATGGATTACGTCAATACGGCGATCCAGCGCCTTGAGAGGAACGATGTCAGGTATCGCTTCGTTGTCGACATCGCCGGAAGCAACCTGGGCGCCGCTGCTTAGGCGCGACAGCAGGCTCTTGGTCGTAGTCCTGCCAATATGTGAAGTTGTTTGCTTGATCGTGTCTTGTGGCTTTAGTGGTGGGTGTACGCAGCACGCAGGTCAATACACCGTTGAGGATCCTTCGAGATTCTTGCAAGGGGATCGCTGAACTGCTTTTATGGTTAATTCACGTCAATAATTAGTGCAGGGCATTCTAGGGATGTATATATGTATCGCGACACGTCAAAGAATACATAATAGCTTATTTATGCTGTTTTTAGTTTTTTTTTAGAGAGATGGCGACGTTTTAGAATACAACAAACACTGCACTATCCTCCGGGTGTGATCCTGTTTAGGTATCCAGACCAGATTAGACAAACGGCCGGACACCACTTCTGCCTAACAAACACAAACGCTTCACGAGATAATAAAAATAGAAAACAAAATATTTAAGAGAAGCTAGCAAGAGGGTGAAGTGTCCACGTCCGAAAAAGGTAATAAAAAGAAACATATGAGACAGGTAACCGGACCATAGCATTTCCGCTATATCCTCCAACTGTGGAGCCACACTAAAGCCCGTTTGGTGAAGTTCCATTTACCATTTTTTAAGCACACCACATATGTTGGTGGAGCACTTACCTAAGCTAATATATCAATCATAATTATCAATCATTTTAAATGATATATAAAAAAAGATAGAGTGGAATACAAAAGCGTAAAAGAAAATAGATTCATCATCAGGCATAACATGAGTTCCTAATTCACAATCAAGATTTTGTCGTGGAATTTGTCAATTAAGTAATAATATTACGAACTGAATCATCTAAACCCATTGAAAAGTGAAATTGGATTTACGGAGTAATTTTGGAACAAAAGATTATTAAATAATCTATCTATCTATAAAAGAACGAATAGAATTGAAAACGTTTATCACCCAATTTGGGTCCACATTACCCTCACGTTGGACCCACACGTAAGGGTCAGCGGAGGTGAAAAAGGAGTTAAACCCATCAAGACTGATATTTAGAAAATGTTTCTGTCCAAAACAAAAATATTGTGTCACCCGATCGTCCTTACCCGCCTGGTGTGAAGGATCCCACATAAAGTTCTCCAACCAAACATGCAAGTAGTTGTGGTAAAACGTATAAAGTAATGACAATAGTCAAGATATTTTCCTAGCAACATAAATATTTAAAAAGTCTAATTGTACAATAAGTTTTTGGGTAGGTGGCATTTCATTTCGTATTGTCAAAATTGCCTAAAAAATAAATAATTTTGTGTCACCTGCATGTTGCACGTGTGTCTAAGCTCGTTTGAAGAAAAAACTTACTTTGGTTTATTTATTTTTCAATAGGATGGATTTGATTAGCGCAAGTCTCCCCTAATGGGTTCTCCCGGGTAGCATATAGTTGGAGGCCCAAACATTCTTTCACCGATTTTGAGCAAATCTGGTGGAATCGTGCGGTGACGATGGACTCATCCAAAACTACTCCGTAGATGACAGTGAGTAACCAAAACCTGACATCCAGCAACATGCTAATTAGCTAGCGCCTAACGACGCACATAATGCTAATCATCCGATTTTTGGTAGTTACTGTTGCTCTATTCTCCACCCGTGAAGCCACACTAAACTTTCTAGTCATAGACCGGGGATTTCATTTGTTTTAATGGCTTGTAGGTTCTAACTACTACTCCAATAGAAAGTGTCATGGAAATAGTACAGGATAGTGAGTGGGCTCGGGCGGGGGCTCTGCCGCGCTGCTGAAACAAACGAAAACCACACGGAACGGAACGCCGCTGATGCCTCCTCGTGGTCGTGGTGGTGGGCTCCTGCTCGCCCCCGGGATTGGACCGCGCCCGCCATGCGGCGCCCTCAGAATCACCTAAATGTAACTGTGTGCGCTAACTCTGCCTTGTTGTTTACACTACTACTTATATGGGGCCGTATCCTGTGCAAACCAGGGGTACGGTGCCGTTCTTCCTGTCCACGATGAGGGCGGCCATCGCGCTTACGATATGCGCCCTGTCCGCGCTGCTGGCCGCGGCGCGCGGCTCGGAGAGGCCGGTGGCGGCTGTGGACGTGGCGGCGGCCAGCGAACTCGTCCGATCGGGCGGTCACCGCTACCTGGACGTCAGGTGACTGTTTCTTCTCCTCGCCCGCCTTGTTCAGGCTTAATTTGTGTGCTTTCTCTGTGCTCTCACGCGTTAGTTACTAGTTTGCCTCTGTTCGCGCTCGTGCTTGTCCAATGTTCAGAATCCCGCTTTTGTTCATTTTGCATTCTTACGATGCACATGGATGTCTGCAGCATATAGCTGAGTTCTTTTTATTAATCTGAACATCAAATTAACAGGACAGAGGAGGAATTCAGAAACGGTCATGTGAAGGATTCCCTTAACGTGCCCTACGTTTTCTTCACTTCACAAGGCAAGTCTCCCAAACAGCAAAATTGCAGATCTTATATCGGCAATACATGCCAGGAATTTCTTGTCTCTAAGCTGTGAGATGTTCATCTTGCCTACTGTATTGTACTGCATGTGAGTATGTGACCTTGTATGGATTCAGCAGGTAGGGAGAAGAACCTCAAGTTCATTAAGCAGGTCGCGGCACATTTTGACAAACAAGACAGCATAGTTGTGGTATTAGTGATGATCAATCTATCCATTTCTCTTCACACTAGTATTTTTAGGTCACAGAATGTGCGTCTGCTCATATTTATCTTTATGTTGATTGTTCTTGTGTTGATCCACATCTTTTTTCTTCGAAGGGCTGCAAAAGCGGAGTAAGGTCTGAACTAGCATGTTCTGATCTAATGACAGCTGTAAGATACCCTTCCCTTACTTTTCCGTGAGGTTTCAATTGTCTTTGCATAAATGAGCAGCATGATTGCATATTGCTCATTCAACCCGATTTATCTTATGGAATATAAGGCCTTAATATATAGGAAACAAATTATGTTCAACATTAATTACCACTATCCTAATTTTTCTTTCATGAATAATTTTGATTATACAATAGTAGTAAAATGATTTTCTTAGGCCTTCGCGTTCAGCTACGTAGATATTCAATACCAAGAAATTCTACTCTGAACTAGAACGGATGCAGTTTGATTGTTTCCTTCTTCTGAAGAGGGAAAGTTTATTGTATTACATATAACTCAAAACTGTAAATTTTTAGCACCAAGCCTGATTGGAATGTCTTGCCACAACCATAAAACATCACGAAAGGTAGATGGCTCACAAACAAATTTAGCACTACTCAGTTTATACCCCTGGCATGTCGGGGGTCGCAATGTAATTGTACAACAATTATGTTCATCGATAATATAGTAGGTGGGGGACCTTCTCCCCGAAATTGTTCGAAAAAAGAAAAAAAAATCATTACTCAGTTGGATATCACTGAAACAAATATTTGAGTAAGCAATCTTATCACTTATCTTTTGTCATTTGTGCTGGAAACATGGTTTGCACCCCTCACACAAATCATTAGTTGCTCCTTATGTGGGGAAAGTAATCTATTATCTAGTCATTTCTCATAACCTGAACCCTCGGTTCCCATACTTTTATCATATCTATAGCTCTAACACACTAAATAACTTTATTTTGTAAAATAGAAATTGGTATGAAAAAATTTAATGACATTTTGATGGTATAGTCTGATTATGTAACATATGTC
This sequence comes from Digitaria exilis, assembly GCA_015342445.1. Lineage (NCBI taxonomy): Eukaryota > Viridiplantae > Streptophyta > Magnoliopsida > Poales > Poaceae > Digitaria > Digitaria exilis. The sequence continues at coordinate 465,628 of JACEFO010002487.1, forward strand.
CAAGACTAGATAATATTGGGGTGCAAACAAGTTTCCTTCACGCTGTTACAATTATCACTGCTTCACACTAGGGATGAAAATGGATCGGATACAGACGGATATGTCCGGATACGAATACAAATATTTATTTTTTTTGCCGGATCGTATTCGAATACAGACAGTACAAAATATGTCGGATATGCATCGGATATTGATATAAATTACATATCTACAATAGACATTCAACTTTTGTTACGCGGATACGGATACGGTCGGATATTTATTTTTCGGTTCCGGATACGGACTGTACCATTTAAGGCCTGAGGGCCTTCGGTCGGTCGGTCGGACGGGAAATATCATACCACTTTCATCCCTACTTCACACTATGTGCGGGTTTTTTTTGTAATTCTGCCTTAAATCTCAAGAAAACATATGAATTATTAGTCATGGCTCCCTTTTTTCTTACCTGAAACATTATGAAAGCAGGGATTTGAAAATGTGAAGAACATGGAAGGTGGTTACGACGCATGGGTGGAAAATGGCTTTGCTGTGAAGAAACTTCAAGAACAAGACGAGCTATAGTGTGCTATTCTCCGGTTGTTCTTTTGCTCTATGTGGTATTGTATATAGTGGATAAGATCATTGTAGTTTAGTTGAGCAAAAACATATGGTCTAAAACTAAAGTTGAGATGTCTAAACTTTAGCCATCTAAAATTAGCACTGTGTTGTTTGGATTAAGGACTAGTTTTTAGCATAAATACTCATAAGAAATGTCTATTCTATCCTAGTAGCGGTGTGGGAGAAGGAGAAAATTCTTTAATGGGAGGGAAATTTAAACTTCTGGTATTTGTAGTTTGAAATAAGTCCTTATTACCTGGGTTTGCAGTGCTAAAGGACTAAACTTTAGATGGGGGGCTAGCTAATTTAAACACCTTTAGCCCCATATTTGAATCGCTAGGGGGTAATTTTGAGCAGGGCCCTGATAAACATATAAATCGTGTTGACACTTATTAACAGATATACCACAAAAGGACGTAATGCTCCTTTATAAACAAGGTGTGAATGAATGGAAGCAGTTACATCGTTCTAACTAGAGCTGAAGATTTTCTATGTGTCCATATTTATCGTAAAATAATGGTCCCCATATCGAAATATATGTCATTGTTGGCCTTTTATCACAACCTTAGACCCTTCGTCTTAATTATGAAAAATTTGAAATACATTAACTTTGTTTAAACTAACTTTATTATCAAAAGTATTTTATGGCTTATCTTTTCATATATTTGCAATAAATTTTTGAATATGATGAATGTTCAAAGGTTATGATAAAAACTAAAAAGTCATCGGTTACAAATATTCTGATAAGTATATTTTACTTTCAAAATATAATTGTACTTTTAACCCAAAACATCCTATATAAATGGTGATAGAACGTTGGTTCTTGGATATCACAATTGTATGCCATTATTATGTCCAAAGGGTCATGTTGAATGCAGCAGTGTGTGATGACAGGGGTGAAAATTGAAGCACTTTTTACAGAGAAAAATTATTTAGTACACTTTTGATCATATATGAACTAAATACAATATGCAAGAGAGAAAAAACTAATGCGAGTATGAGGTTGAACTTTTTTTTCGGATGGCCACTGAAAGAGGCCTAAGTCTCATCATCTTAAAAAAAATATTGCTATGGTTGTTTAATTTTCAAAAATACATGTATAAATATTGCTAAAAAGGTTTTATAAAAATCAATATTAAGACTAGAACACCATTATCTTTCTTACTCCCTCCGTCCCAAAAAGAATGCAATTCTAGCTATTAACTAGATTCATAGCATCGTCAATGAATCTAGACAAACGAGTGTTCACTTGCAGCTCATTTCAAGTTAAGCACCAAGCAATGCCCATCTACTGATGAGATGAAGAAGGAAATGCAGAATGTTCCTTATGCATCAGCAGTTGGAAGTCTCATGTATGCTATGGTTTGTACAAGGCTTGACATTGCTCATGCGGTCAGTACTGTGAGCAGATTTATGTCTAACCCAGGAAGACCACATTGGGAAGCAGTGAACTGGATTTTGAGGTACCTCCGGGGTAGCACTAATATGAAAATTTGTTTTGGGAGGAGTGAACCTGTGTCAGTTGCATACACAGATACAGACATGGCCGGAGATGTTGACAGCAGAAAGTCTACTTGGGGTATTTGATTACCTATGCAGGGGGAGCTGTGTTATGGCGAAGCAAGTTGCAAAAATGTGTTGCATTGTCCACAAGTGAAGCTGAATTCATTGCAGGGACAGAGGCAAGCAAAGAGCTATATTGTGGCTGAAAAAGGTTGCTAGTGAACTTGGGTTTGGTAAAGACAAGTATGTATTGCTTTATGACAACCAAAGTGCTATCCGCTTGAGTAAGAATCCGAGTTTTCACTCAAGGTCAAAGCATATTGATGTGCGTTATCATTAGATTCGAGATGTTTTGAATTCTAAGCAAATGCAGCTTAAGAAAGTTCATACCAATGACAACGGGGTTGATATGTTGACTAAGGTGGTGACAAAAGATAAGCTCAATGTTTGTTGCCAGCTCATTGGCATGGCTGCCGGAAGGCAGTGAGACCCTCCATGATGTCGGGAGGGGGACTTTTTTTTTTAATGTATGTCGGGAAGGGGAGTTTGTTGAGCTATCCTTCCACTTGGAGGATGAATTTGGAGCCCGGCAAAGTGAAGCAAAACAGCCCACAAGCCCAGTGCTTGTGCACCATTGATCTAGTGCTTGAATTAATGGTGGAGATCACTCCAAAGGGATAGTATAAAGCACAAGAAAACTCTCGCCCTCATCTCTCTCAGGTCCAGGTCGTCACTCAGAGAGTGAGGGAGTGCAGAGCACACACAACACAACCAAGAAAGGAGAGGAAGAAGAAGGAGAAGCAAGTCCGTCCAGATTTGGTGGCTCCGGACAGATGTGACTCAAGCTAGTGATTGGAGGCTCAAACGTGCTTGGAATTGTGTCAAACTTGGTAAGCTCTTTCTACACTTAGAGTACTTCGATCTAGTCAGTTGGTTTGAGGTTTGGTTCAGCAGAGCATTGGATTTGGGAGGTGTTTTACTAGTTCGGGTGACTGCAGTTTCAGCACAGAGCAGCTTCGATAGATTGTCAGTTTGGGTGGTCAAACGGTTCCAATTGAGCTAAAACTTTGTCAACAGTTTGGGGACTCGTGGAACTAGTTTCCTACCAAAATTTGTGCACAGGGGACCTGTAGTTTGGAGATACGAACTGATTACCGAAGTGGACAGAATCTGTGACTTCTCTGTTTGACAGTTGTCTTATCTCTTGTTATATGGTTGTGGTTGTTGTAGTTGATGTTTGTAGCGATCTTACCCGAGAAATGAGCCCACTTAAGTATAATTCACCTTCCATTGGTGCTAATACACGAAAATGTTCCCAAGTGCGGATACGACCGTCGAGTCGAGCTCGACTAACTGCAACTGAAGATCGTCCGTCCATACGCTCACTCGAAGGTGAGTTCCAAAGATCACATCATTCCACAATTCAAATTACAACACGTTTCAGAGTTATTACAACCAAATAGAAATGATAAATAAAATAGTTTGAGTTCATGCAGCGGAAAGTAAACGAGATACTAGCGACGATCCGTAGTATCGTCACGATGAAGTCAACCGTGACGCTACTCCTCACGATCCTCGGGAGAGGTCGGCTCCCACTCGATGCTGTAACCAGGAGGAAGCTGGGAGGCCCAAGCCATAGAGGCAGCTACCTCCTGAGGGGATGGTCCTAAAAATTTAGCCACAAGCAAGGCTGAGTATACTAGTTATACTCAACAAGACTTACCCGACTGGTGATCACTACATCACCGACTCCTAATATGAGAGGCTGTTTGGCTAGTGGGGTTCTTTTGCCAAAAGCGACTAATCTGATTTCTAGTTTATCCATTTTGATTTTAAGTTCCTTTAACCTATCCATTCTAGGTGAACCTAGCTAGACAATCAAGTTTTGCAATACAATTATTCCATACAAAGATTTCATCCTTCCAAGTTCACTTCATAATATGTCATACATCGGTCAAGCAGTCTCATTAACCGCGAGAAGCAGACAGTTCGAACCGAATTTACTACCTGGCCAGGGAAAACCCATCCATACGGAATGGTTGGAAAATGCCAACACATCCCAATCCTTTCTCCTCTCTCTGCGAGTGGCTCCCGAGTCCCAAAGCCTCAGGGTAAAGGTTTACCACTACTGGGACTCACGCAACTACCCTCATGTGCCCATGGGATAACGTTTCCAAGACAGAGAGCTGTCGGACCTGCTCGCATCAATCGGATACCGGGACTTACCGGTCCTATAGTCTGTGCATATGTGTGGTACGTTCAAAAGCTTGACACAAAAGTACCACATGTTTCCAATTAAACCATCGATAGACGGGTATCTACAATCATCCATCCATCCTCTCTAGTATTTCTGATATGAGTAGACATACAACTCCTATATCTCGCGGGTGTCGGAAACACTCGACTTCTAACGGTCTTAAGCATAGCGACTATCGAACCTACATACTAGTGTTCAATCAAAGGGAACTATGATCATGCAATCTAGGGTTTCATTCAACTCCTTGAAACTTAAATGCACAAACATATAATCAAATAAATCGCGTAAGTAAAGTTAGGTTATGCTCCGGGGCTTGCCTTCCGGCTCGAAGCGGTACTCCTGCTCGGGGCTCGGATCCACGTGCACCACGTTCACCTCGGACTCCTGGGCAATCTCCTCGGCAGCGGGGACTAGCTCGTAGACTCCGTCGGCGAGACCCGAATCTACACGAGATGCATGAAGTGTTTCAATATCGAGATTTAATATAGTTAGGGTTTGCTTAATCCTTGGTTAATGAATTGGAAAGGATAAACATTATTTATAAGTGAATATACCTTTTTCATTTTGAACGTTTAATTTGATTTAGGAGATTTAGGTTTTTCTCTTTTCTTTTTCTTTTTCTTCTCTTTTCCACCATTTAAGTCCTTTTTCTATTATTCAAAAGGTGAACTTAGGAACATTATTTTCATGTGCCATTTGGCCAGAGGCTTGCTCATGCCAAGGCAGGAGCCTAGCCCAAAACTTGGCTCAAGGTGATTTTCCTATAATTTATTAAAAATGTTCTTATCTTTTTGCCTAATATCAAACTAAATTCCTACAAAAATAACTATAAGGTTTCTGTCCACACCACTTGGCACAGTGACTTAGGTTACCAAGAGTGATCTCTCTGCAAGTTTACATGTGGTATAGATTTATGGTTATTTTTGTGGAATTTCACCATGTTTAAACTACCAAAAATCATTTAGTCATTTTCCAGTGTCCAAAAATTACCATTTTCATTTTTCTAAGGTTTCTAATGTCTTGATTAAGTTTCTGTGTGAAATAGGTGATTTTTCACTGAGTGAATGATTTTCTGTGATTTATTTGCCAAAACAGCAAGGTATAGGTTTGGAAAATCATAACTCTAAATCCACTGGGAATTTTTGTGCACTACTTGCGCAGAGATCCTATGTCAACCATGAGTCCAACATATCCAAAGCTCAGCCCTAGTGCATGAGTGGATTTCAAGCTATGAAGAATGGTGCTCAAAATTTGTAAATTTTTAAACTATAAACTAAGCCTCAACTGAGTGAGGTGCAAAGGAAGAAGTTGGACTTCTAGATTCACTGGTCACTAGAAAATTTGTTTGGCATTTTTCTGATTTTTCTACGATTTTCTACGAATTTTTGAAGATTGTAGTGAATAGTGCCCAAAGGATAGAATCTATTTACGCCGTTAACCCTAGAAGTTTTGAATCCTCACAAAAGGGTCCCTGGAATCTTACAGTCGGCCCCCTAGAAAAAGGAAGAAGATACAAGGAGGTCCTCGAGTTCGCCGGCGTCTGTACGCCGGCCAAACGGCGGCGAGTCCGGGCCGGGGAAGTGGGGGAAAACGGAGAGGGGCTCACCGCGGTCCTTTTAAGCTAGAAGTCGACGGCGGGGATGGCCGGGAACGTGCTCGGTGACGACGGTGGCGGCTCGGCAACTCCGGCGAGCGGCGACCGGCGACGTCGGGGTCGGGAAGGTCGGGGAAGGGGTCGATGAGCACCAGTGCGGCACAGCGAAGCTGTTGGTGCCCTCGGTTCAGCCGGAGGAGGAGCGGAGCGAGCTGTCCATGTGCGCGGGCGGCGGCGGAAAGCTCGAGCTTCTCCGGCGAGCTGCGCCGGCGGCTGTGGTGGCGGAAACGAGTTGGGGTGTGGTCGGGGAGTGGCAGTGGGTGATGAGGAAGCTATTGCGCGCCTCGGTTTGGCCGGAGGAGCAACGGAGAAGGCTGGCCACGTGAGCGAGCTCGGCGGCGGCTCTGCGAGCTCCGACGAGTGTTTTCCGGCGCGGAGAGGGAGGGAACTGTTTGGGGGTTTAAGTAGGAGGTAGAGGGGAGGAAAAGGATGCTCGGGCAGCACGGGGTGGGGGCAGGGGCAGCTCGGTGAGCTGTCGCGGCGGCAGTTGGCGCCTTTTCCCGGCGTCAACGCGCGCGCAGGCGAGCGGCAGGCGGCAGGCGCGCGTGGGCGAGGAGAGAAGACAGGGCAGAGGGGAAAAGCGACGCGCGTGGGCACAAAAGTCGCGCGACGGACCGGTAGGCAACGGCGGCGGCGCTATTGTCCGGCGGCTCGCGGCGGCGACGCGACGGCGAGGCTCGGGTCAGCGCTACAGTGCGCCATTGGCCACGCGACCTTGCCAGAAGCGTGCTCCGTGAGTGGGGACACGCAGCCGTGCCGTTGGCCGGCTCAGGCGAGGACGGCAGGCGTCGGGACGCTGCCGGCGGCGAGCTCGGGCACGCGCGAGCGCGGCGTGGGCAACCCGTGAGCGCGCCTCACCCAGTGCAAAGTCAACTTGATTGGCATGGCTCAAACTCCAAAAATTTGAACATGGCTCGGAAATCTTCCAACATGAAAGTTGTTTAGAATTTCATGAGACACGTCCCTGCACTGGAGCTGATGAGAAAAAGATGAAAATTTGGTCGTGATTCAAAAGGGGGTAAAACCCTGTTTTGAACTGAATTTTTGAAATTCGAGGGGCTAGATGGCGAAATTGGCCAAAGTGCCAATTGAGGCAAAGTTCAGAAATGTGAAGATGTACAACTTTGCTTTTTGGAGATTTTAATGTTCAGTGGTAAAATCTTGAGTTTTGGCTAAGATTCCATTTCAGCCTTGAATTTGAATTGGAAAATTCAAATTCCAAGATTAGGGTTTGAATTTTGAGATGCTTCCAAGCATTTTTAGGCTATGGTCTGAAAAGGGAAGTTTATTGGTTTGACTTATACCCCAACTTTCCCATTTGCACTTTTTCAAGTTTTTAGAAAGTTTTCAAAGTTTCTTTATTGCTCCATTTAAATGGTTTTTGGCTCAATTTGGATAACTTTTCCTCATTTTCCTTAATTTCACGTTTGAATTATGTTTAGCTTAACATAATCACCATTTAGTGTTAATTAACACCAGGGGTGTTACAATGTCAAGTTTGCATCATGGTGAATGTGTTGCTGCTGGTATAATCCTGGTCCTAGAGAAGACTCCTTGTAACCATTTGTTGATTATAGTGGAAGCTTGGAGTGGACCGGTTGGTCCCGTGGGTTTTTATTCCTCACCTTGAGGAGGTTTTCCCACGTAAATAGTTGTGTCTTTGTGCATGTGATTTCTATTATTCCGTTGTATATCTGTTGGTAGATGTTCTCCTCATTTTTCATCACAAGATGAGAGATTAAATTGGTTATTGCTACTGCCATTTATCCAACAGAATTACATGTTTTTTTAGGATGGAGGGAGTACTCAGTTATTAGTTATTAGCACATCAAACTATCAGAGCCACAAACCGACAATAACGCACATGAACTTATTGGTGGCTCTAGTTGAACACTCTGCCTGCGGCTATTACATGCCTAGGCGGCGGAGCCAAGGCTCCCGGCAACATCGATGACGAAGCGGTAGCGGACGTCGTTCTTCTCGAGCCGCTCGATCGCCGTGTTGACGTAGTCCATCTTGATCACCTCCACCTCCGCGCCGATGCCGTGCTTCCCGGCGAACTCGAGCATGGCTTGGCAGTCCCCGACGCTGCCCACGCTGTTCCCGGCCACGCCCTTCCCGCCGGGCACGATGGCGTACACCGGCAGCTCTAGCGGCTTGTTCGGCACGCCCACCACCACCATCTGCCCCAACGGCTTCAGCAGCGCCAGCAGCGGCGTGATCGGGTGCCACGCCGACACCGTGTCGATGATGCCGTCCATTGTCGCCGTCGCCGCCTGCTCAAATCATGGAGAGTTTAGAGTTCCAATCGGCAATGACCATGGAACATGGAACTCGTCTTCATCTTCTCATATCACCTTCATCTGCTCGGCGTCGCGGCTGACCAAGAACTCGTCTGCGCCGAGGTGGTCGATCGCCTCGTCGCGCTTGCTCGGGGACGTGCTGATGACGGTGACCTTCATCCCGAACGCCTTGCCGAACTTGACGGCGACGTGGCCGAGCCCACCGAGCCCGACGACGCCGAGGTGCTTGCCGGGCTCGTTGAGGCCGTGGCGCATCATGGGGCTATACACGGTGACGCCGGCGCAGAGCAGCGGCGCGGTGCGTTCCAGCTGCAGGCCTTCCGGGACGCGGAGCACGTAGTGCTCGTCCACCACGATGACGTCGGAGAAGCCGCCCTTCGTGGCGGCGCCGCCGTGGACGACGCCGTTGGAGGTGAGCACGACGCCGGCGCAGTAGTTCTCGTATCCCTTGCTGCAGGTGTCGCAGGAGCGGCAGGAGTCCACGAAGTAGCCCACGCCCACCGTGTCGCCGGCCTTGAACTTGGTGACGCCGGGAGCGACGTCCGTGACGACGCCGACGATCTCGTGCCTGCGCGTGCGCGCCAAACGACGGGGAAATTTAAAGGCTGTTGCTTGAATTGATCCGTTGATGTTCTTGGCTCGAATTAGATTTGCAGGGTATTGCTTGCGACATTAATTAGGTGGCGAATTGGATTAGTTACCCGGGGACGACGGGGTACATGGCGTTGCCCCAGTCGTTCTTGATGATGTGGAGGTCGAATGTGGCAGATCCCGCAGTAGAGCACCTTGATCGTGACATCGACGTCCCTCGGAACCCTGAAATTGGGATCAGCGACAAGGGTTCCATAAACTGGTACAAACTCTGTCAAGGAAGCACTCTGAACATTTCTCCATCCGATTAGTTCTCCAACTGATTACCAAGTTGGGTAAAGACGACAAGGGGCAGCTAGCTGAAAGCAACAGTTTACCGAACTGGCGAACTCTAATATCTACTTGTACGCATACTGAATTTGCTCTATTTTTCAGGCTTCAACTAAATATTATCTTTGGTAAGCCTCTTCAGGTCCTCTTATTAATTTGGAAATAATCTGAGACGGTGCGTCAAACTTCACATGACACTACCACAGCTAAAGTAGCTTCAGATCCTTTTTACTAAGTCTCGAGAGATCAGGCAAGAATAGATTTAGCCATCTCTGCAACTCATCGTAGATAAATGTTTCAAGAACTCGGCAGATCAGAAGCATACATGACATGAGGTCATGAGCAAAGCAGAGTGCTCAGTAGTGTGACGATTAACGGCAGCGGGGAGAGGGAAAGCACCTACCTTCTGGAGAAGTTGTAGGGTGAGAGGACACCAGTGGCGTCCCTGGCCGCCCAGCCGAGCGCCGCCACGCCGCCTTGCTCCTCCATCGCTTGCTCTCGCTTCTCCACGGACGCCCTCGCCCTCGGCAGCCGCAGAGCTCTCGAGGGTGACGCTACACTTACTCCGAGCGAGGGAGCAGCTGCCCCGGGGGAGAAGGGCACGGAGAGGAGAAATGGGTTGCGGATGAGTGCGTGAAAATGATGTGACATAACTGCAGCTGCTCTCGGAACTCTGTTCCCGCCGTGTTCCGCGTGTGGGCTGACGCCTGACCCGGCTGAGGAGGGCCAATGTCCGAGAGAGTATCGAGTGGAAAGAGGATTAGGATTTTGCCATGTTCGAAAGAGAAACGAAAGTCCTGGTTGTCTAGGATAGGCCTAGTCCCAATCCCCATCGGTGTAATCTGGAGACGGGAGAGAGCTTCGTATAAGTTGACGATGCACAATCTTTCATTTTTCAAGAACGTAAACTTGTGATAAATTCTTTCTTTTAAGTAGGAGTAAGTTTGTAACTTGTTTTCGCCTTATTAGATTATTAACAAATGTTAACCATCTAGAAAAAGGTAAAATAGATACCAATGTAGTAGAACCTTAAAGGTAGAAAATGAGTACATGCTTGCAAAGCAAAAGGTGAAAAGGATAAAAGGGAAGTATTATAAGATCAAATACGAGGGTCAACATCTAGACATCGTCACGGTGATCTTGTTATGCTCATGTTGTGATTCACGCGCCCCGCTAGCTTGATATTTCTGCTGCTGTGTGGCTCTCCTGCGCTGAAAGCTGCATCTCATGTTGGGCCCGAGCGAGGGAAATCCCGCTTCAAGGTCTCTGTCCGGCCTCGTCTTTATTCTTTTGATCAAGATTTGTGTTAATCGCGCTTATATGGTCTCTGTCCGGCCTCGTCTTTATTCTTTTGATTATGATTTGTGTTGGCTTAGCAAGCGCCACGCGGCGGACCCACAAGTCTACCGGCACGAGGGCCCTCAGGGACAAGCAAAGCCTTTGATCCAGAGCTGATATGACTACTTGAGCATCGCTACGGTCCTCCGTAACTTTGTCCTGTTAAACGTCAGATGTCACATAACATCGTAGGCCAGTGTTTAATTTCTAACCGAAGGTGTGGGTTGCCACACTTTTTTAACTATATGAGACCCACATGTCATGTGTTAATTTTGTTGTTAAACATTGATTAAGGTGATCATACCTTACGGCATTTATGATGCCTTTGCAAGCGGGCCATAGACTGATCGATAGCAGATGAATCGATCTTTTGCGACAATAAATCGACTCCCAAAAATGAAACATGCATGCACAATAAAAGAAGTAGCGTGTGCAGTTAATCAAAGCTGTTGCGCTCACTGGCCGTTGCCAACTAGGCAACTAGTTGTTCCATGTAGGTGTGGTCATTCGGTTAAACTGAACCCATCGGTTCTAAACCAGCATCTAGGCCTCTCAATTGGTTTTCGTGATTAATGACGACATGATCATTGCGACAAACATGAGTTTTGCAACGGTAATTCAAAAGTTAGTGCAATGATGGGCTTTCATGTTATTCTTGGCCCCATCATGATGAAATGATTGTATTGGCGCAAAGGATATGCTCGAAGATTAAGGATAAGCTCGTTCTAAGTGTCGTTTGGATGATGAGAGACACTTAGAATAGTTTAGGTCTTTGTTTTCCTTTGGCCATACTATAAAGGGGGGTAAGGGTTTATAGCTTGACCTAAGCGAGACTAGAGATAGGTGTGGTGCACACTTGTCAAATTCTAGTGCTAGGTAGCCCTAAGACGCTAAGAAACTCAAAGAATTTGAATTTGACAAGTTTCAACTGCATAAGTGTGAATTGGAGAAGATTCATAGAGGCACCAACTATTTCGATGGTCCCTAGAGCAAGGCACCGAAATAATCGGTGGCTATTGACTTGGAAAAGAGACAACAACACCACATACTATTTCGATGGGTGCTCGCAGGTACCATTGAATTAGTCGGCGACCCCCCTGACTCACTGTTGTGACATTGAGCATCAACTATTTTGATGGGTGCATGCGTGTGGATCGGACCATCGAATTAGTCGCTGACCCTTGGGTAAGACAGGTCAGTGACATGCTCTCTGTGTAAAGTGCATCGACTATTTTGATGGTAGCATCGAATTAGTTGATGTTCACTTTTTAGGCTCGGTCACTTGACATGATCTTTGTGTAAAACCAACGATTAGTTCGATCGTGCCCAAAAGTGGGCATCGAATTAGTCGATGGTTGTCAGTAGCCATTAGATTTTCAAAGGTAAAGAGGCCACCGACTATTTCAGTGGTGACCTAAAGAGCACCGAAATAGTCGGTGCTCCTACGAAAAGTACAACGGCTAGTGAGTTTTGAGAGGGCTATTTATACCCCTTCTTCTCCTACTTGGAAGCTCTCTTGCCACCCGAAATTACTGGACTCATACGTGGTTTGAGAGGCAAGGGGAGCACTCTTGAGTTGATTGAAGTTTTTGATCAAGAAGGTTAAGGACATCTTTAGTGCTTAGAGAGTAGCAAGTGTGCATCCATCTTTCTCTTGGTCTAGGCTAGGCCAAGTGAAGATCTTCATCTTGTGACTCTTGGTGTTTGGTGTCAGCTAGACGGCTTGGTGGTGGTCATCTTGGTAAACTCACAAGGAGATTCTATGAATCCCCAAGAAGGTCTACACGGTATTGGAATCCATCGTCCCTGAGTGAGGAATGGATATCCACTACGAGAGCACTTGATCCTTGCGCAGATCAAAGTGAAGCGATACCCTTGTGCGGGTGCTCCAACAAGGGTTAGGGGAGAGTTGCCAACTCTTCGATACCTCGGGAAAAAAACTAGCCTTCTACTCCCTTTACATTTCCACATGTTTACTTATTGTTCTTTCAATTCCTAGACTTGCCATAATAGAGTAGGATTGGACCTACTCCCTCCGTCCTAGAATTATAGTCGTTTTGAGTGTTCGTGCCACGAGTTTGACTAGATTTGTAGAAAATATGTTCAACATTTGCATCTTCAAATTTTTTTTATAAAAAAAACTATATCTAAATTTCTATCTAATGATATCTATATTGTATCATAAAATTTAATGTATATTTTTATATAATTGGCCATAGTATTTTCTCAGGAAGTGAGAAGAACTATAATTTTGGGACGGAGCGAGTAGGTTGCATAACTCTTTTGTTGATTAAATGGTCACACAAACCTTTTTTAGGCACATGGGATGAATTGACGTGTTGCATATGGCTGTTTTGATAGTCTGTGAGACGTACTCTTGCTTTTCAGGGCTCGTCAGGTGGTGACAAGTCATCGGTGGAACAAGAAGTCGTCGGTGGCTAGTGGTGGTTCGTATGACTAGGAGACCACCATGTGAGTTGCTTGGGTCGTAGACGACGTTGAGTATGGTGCCAGGAGTCAGTTTCGTATTGTGGACCAACCAGGGTTACCGGCCGCGCGAGAGGGTCCTCCTCCACCTCCACTACACCGTTCAGGCCACCAAAGGATCCGAGTACCACGAGCATCGCTACACCAGCTTCCAGCTCTCAGCTCCGTACTCGTGCTACTCCCGGTTTCGCCAGTTCCTCTCGCACCAGGAAGCGGGCCCGCAAGATGTCTCAGTTGGGCGCCAGGCAGAAGACAACGACTCAGACGTAGAGCACAGACAGATCAGTATAGCAGAGTTGTCACGGGTCACTACAACCAAGATCTAGCGCCTCAGGTGCAAGGATTTGAGCAGGTGGTACCTGATCCTAGCCTCACAGAGCACGGTCGTCCGTTCTGGACTGACTTGCAGGCCAAGTTCCACAACGCATACAGGGCAGATCACTTCCATAGGGATGAAAATGATCATGAACGGTCGTGAAACGGTATTGAAATACGGAAACAAACCCGATCGCTTCTGGATTTTCCCATATTTATGAAACTAATAAAAATAAAAAAGGTGAAATACGGCTACAAAATTACTTAAAAATGATAACTTTTATGTTTTTTTCTAAAATTAGGAACGGTGGGGAAACGGTACCATAATATAGAAACAATATCGGTCGGGACGGGATTTTTCCATCCTACTTTCATCCCTACATTTCCAGGTCTACACTCTACAGTCACCGGGTGATAGTCCCATCTCTACGTGGTCGAGGAGATCCAGCCATATTTGAGCTACATGACTGGTCTTGTTCACGTACTCACTCTGTCGGGGCCCTACCGCTCAGACTGGGTTGAGCTGTTTTACGCCACCGTCTGGATCGAGGAGGATCATAGCTTTATTCAGTATATGTTCCAGGGGTGTGATTACAGGCTGACCATAAGGAGCTTCAGCAGATACTTAGAGCAGCGCCGAGTGACGTGAGGCTACACAAGTTTGCCTACCAGGTGCCTCACCTCCTCGTCGGCCACTCTCTAGTGGGATCATCACCCCACCGGTCGACACAGTTGCTCTGATCTTCTGGCCCACATTTAATTATCTGAGCATCACCCCTCGGAGCTCGCTCCACTCACTCATACCCTCCTCGAGGCTCTACGACTAGAGATGGCAATGTGTGCACGCCCGCTAGGTATTGCCCCACCACACCCGCACCCGCCAGATAAAATTCTATATGTCACAACACCCGCACCCCCTCGCGAGTACAAAAACTTCCGTGGATATTTTTACCCGACAGATAACCCGCACCTGGTGTCAAACCCGCCATAAATCATGACTGTATCACAGATAAGTAGCACAAATCAGAAAATATACATCTACATGTAACAACTTACACCAATAAATATAGTCTAATAGATAAGTAGATCATATTACTTCGATACCAATACCAAGTCACCACCAGCAAAGTACTTGAGTTCATCACATATTATATGTTTGACTCACAACACATGCACATGTGCACATAGCACAAACCGAGTACACATATCAGCTGACTCATCTACAGCTGACCAATACCACATCACAATACCAAGTTCTTGAGTTCAATACATATTACATGTTCGACTCAACCAAAAGATAATAAATAGTTCATTCTCCATTCAATTGTACTCGCAGTAGATGCAGTTATGCAGGCTGATGAAGCTTGGAGTTGGAGGCAAATTGAATCAAAGGGTAATCTCCTACATGGCATGAACATATTTGCATTAGTATGCAATCCATGAGAATTAGCATAGATTTAATTAAATCATGAACAAGTCAAAAAATAACCTGCAGACCCTCTTGTATGTCCTGGAGGCAAGACCGGAAGGTAGCAACATTCTTGTTCTTCTCATCAACTACAACACAATGTAAAGGCGTTAGTTTTGAGACATAGAAAGGAATTGTGAATTAAACAAGCAAGGATTAAACAATGCACTCCCACAATGCACCTTGCGGGTGAAGATATTGTTCCACACCAACCTTCTTAACGGGTAAAACCCATCGAGTACTCGGGTTTCGGGTACCCATTGCCATCTCTACCTACGATGCTCACTCTTACCGAGGACAAGGAGCAGGGATGCCCTCAGAGCCCTTCAGTAGTGGATACTTGCTTACTTGGTCCAGCAGATGCACTTTGACTGATGGGATGAAGATGGGCGCTTTCTGCCGTACGCCCACATCATCTCGTATATGATGGCGAGCGGCAGGGGCGTGAGGATCGACATCCGTGGGATGGCCTTGCCTTCTAGACTTGAGCAGTGGTCGAGCTCAAAGCCTCAAACACTACTTCCCCAACTACAGGCCAGCTCATCCAGGGGACAGGCGTCGAGGGCAACGAGCACTTGTGGCAGCTCAGCAGAGGTGGACACCAGGAGAGCAGAGCACGAGGATGAGCAGGAGCAGTTACGACAGGCAGAGCACGCGGCAGGACTGCAGGCCGTCATAGAGATTCTGAGCAGCTCTGAACTGCCTGATAGTGACTAGTTTGACGACGATGTCAGGCCTCTCCTCCTGGAGGTCAGACGGGCTCACAACGACGAGGCGGGGGGATCCAGTTCAGTTCAAGACACAACGGCCCCGCCCATCTCTGAGGCTCCACCAGCTCCTTCACAGTAGCCAGACCATATTACATTTCTGATGGAGTAGATGGTGTCTCTTCAGCAGCAGACAGTGCAGCGTGAGGCGCAACACGCGGAGCAGATGGTGTTACTTCAGCAGCAGCAGGCACAGCGTGATGCACAGAACGCAACGTTGTTTCAGTCTATGCTAGAGCAGTGGCGTCGCCAGTCGGATATGATAGCCGAGCAGCAGCAATAGATAGCTTTTCACTTGGCTTCATCTACCAGCAGCCAGGGTTCACCTTACCGTCGGGAACCGGTCCGGTTTGACCGGTTCCCGATCAAACCGCCCCGGACCTGTAGCGGTTCGGGGCGGTTTGAACCGGTGGAAATTCAAAATTTTCAAATTTAAATTTAGAAATGGAAAAATATCGTAAAAATTCCTAAAAATACTTCAAGGTGTGTGTAATCTATTGGTGTAAAAAGTTTTCAAATATTTGCTCATTTGACATATTTTTTGGCAAATACAAGTTAAATCAAAAAAGAAAAGAAAAAAACCGGTCAAACCGACCAGCTAACCGGTCAAACCGACCGGCTAACCGCTCCAACCGAATTTGAATTCAAAATTTGAATTTGTCCGGTTTCTAGCGGTAACCGGTCCAACCGGACGGTTTACCGCTACCGCCGGGCGGCGGTTCGGCGGTCCGGTTCGAAATAAAAAACCCTGCCAGCAGCTCGGCATTCATGCTCCTCCTGTGCTCCCGGCTCCAGACGTGTCCTTTCAGAGTATGCCTAGGCCTCAGGCTCCACCTCAACCGCATGTTATGCAACTGGTATCCCCACTATGCCCCATGCGTCCCTCGGCACCCCGCTGACTCTGGTCATAGCTTTTGTGAGCCAGTTTGCTACCACGCCGCCGATGACAGTTGTCGTGACCGACACCCCTTCCACTTACAGCTATCGGGTCTGCACAGCTCGAGGTCACTTACTCAGAGTTGCTCGGTCCAGCCTCTCCGTTGCCAAACGTGTCAGGTATACTCAGCTTCAGCCAGCTCTTGCGGAGATAGAGATTGCGCCAGAGTCAACTTCGGCTTCAGATACTGCTCCAAAGACTCAGCCAGCGTCAGAGGTCGCTCCCACAGCTTCGAGTGGCGAGATAGCAGCTTCAGCTCCAAACTCAGCTACCACTATGGACCTGCCGGCCTCCAAGACCAAAGACCCACCTTCGAGCACTCCTCCATCCTCCACTGCGTGCATTTGGTGCTTGACGTCAAGGGGGGTGGAAGTGCGATATGAGAGTTAGGCTCTTTGTGTGAAATTCATGCATACATGTTTACTTTTGTGCACTTGTGATATATGTGTGATATATGCTATGCTACCCATGCTACTCAAGTGTTCGACATCTGTTTCTCTCTTATATATTCTATAGCATGTTGTTTGCTTATGAAGTTTGCGCATGTTTCTATCTCATATTCCTTTATTGCGCGTTGTTGGACTTGTGTTTCATGAACTAACACTTATGTTTTCGTGCTTAATTTCAAATTTCATGCAATTCAAGTATGTTTAAGTAAAATTTACCTCAAATTTCTTCTCTCATATCCTTTTAAAGGTTGTGTTGTCATCAATGACAAAAAAAGTGGGAGATTGGAAAAGCATCTAGGCCCCTCATTTGGTTTTGGTGATTAGCGACCACATAATCATTGTGACAGACGTGTGCTTTGCAGCGGCAATTCAAAAGTTAGTGCAATGATGGATTTCCATGCTATTCTTGGCCCCCCATTATGATGATATGATTGTATTGGCGCAAAGGATATGCTCGAAGATTAAGGATAAGATGGTTCTAAGTGTTGTTTAGATGATGAGAGGCACTTAGAATGGTTTAGGTCTTTGCTTTCCTTTGGCCGTACTATAAACGGGGGCTAAGAGTTTATAGCATGACCTCAGCGAGACTAAAGGTAGGTGTGGTGCACACTTGTGAAATTATAATGCTAGGTAGCCCTGGAGAAGTTACGAAACTCAAAGAATTTGATTGGAAGAGTTTCAACTTCATAAGTGTGAATTGGAGAAGATTCACAAAGGCACCGTCTATTTCGGTGGTGCCTGGAGCAAGGCACCGAAATAATCAGTGGTTGCTGACTCAAAGGAGAGACAGCAGCACCACAGACTATTTCGGTGGGTGCTCCCACGTACCATCAAATTAGTCGTTGACCCCCTAACTCACTGTTCTGACAAAGAGCATCGACTATTTCAATGGGTGTGTGCGTGGACCATCGATTTAGACGGTGACTCTTGGGTGAGCCAGGTCAGTGACATGCTCTCTGTGTAAAGTGCATCGACTATTTTGATGGTAGCATCGAACTAGTCGATGGTCACTTTTTAGGCTCCGTCATTTGACATGCTTTTTGTGTAAAACCAACAATTAGCTCGATGGAGACTAGGGCTGGATGTCGAGCTAGCTCGGCTCGTTATAGCTCGGCTCGTTAACATATTGGCTTGGCTCGACTCATTATACTAACGAGCCAGCAGCCCAGCTCGGCTCAGCTCATTAGCGAGCTCGAGCTGGCTCGTTTGGCTCGCGAGCCAATATAAAAGAGAAGATATGCAAACAAAGCATCATTAATTATAGCTCGTTTGGCTCGTTTCGGCTCGTTTTGCCCAACTATCATATCACCGTAACAACTATCATGCTAGTTCAAACACGAACAAGTATTGTTTAGCAGTTTAGGAAACAAAACAACTTTAAAATAAAAACATCGAAAACCATATAATCAATTGTTTGTTCCACTAGATCAAATGGGTCGAGCCAATTTAAATTTGTTGGCTTGATAATTAGCTGGCTCGTTATGGCTCGCGAGCTGGCTCAAAATGGCTTGTTATAAAACGAGCTGGCTTGTTATAGAACGAGTCGAGCTCGAGCCGAGCCATTAACGAGCGAGTCGAGCGAGCTAGCGAGTCGAGCGAGCTAGCGAGTTATGAACTTTTTGTCCAGCCCTAATGGAGCCCAAAGTGGCCATCCAATTAGTCGATGGTTGTCAGTAGCCATTGGACTTTAAAGGTAAAGAGGCCACCAACTATTTCGGTGGTGACCAAGAGGTCACCGAAATAGTCAGTGCTCCTGCGAAAAATACAGCGGCTAGTGGATTATGAGGGTGCTATTTATACCCCTTCTTTTCCCACTTGGAAGCTCTCTTGTCACCCGAAATTACTGGACTCATACGTGGTTTGAGAGGCAAGGGGAGCACTCTTGAGTTGATTGAAGTCTTTGATCAAGAAAGTTAAGGTCATCTTTAGTGCTTGTATAGTAGCAAGTGTGTATCCATCTTTCTCTTGATCCAGGCTAGGTCAAGTGAAGATCTTCATCATGTTACTCTTGGTGTTCCACATCACCTAGACGGTTTGGTGGTAGTAATCTTGGTGAGCTCACAAGGAGATTGTGTGAAGCCCCAAAGAGGTGTACATGGTATTGGAATCTGCCATCTCTGACTGGGGAATAGATATCCACTACGAGAGCAATTGATCCTTACGTGGATCAAGGGGAAGCGATACCCTTGCGCGGGTGCTCCAACTAGGACTAGGGGAGAGTTGTCGACTCTTCAATACCTCAAGAAAAACACCGGCCTTCTACTCTCTCTTTACATTTTCGTAAGTTACTTATTGTTCTTTCAATTCCTAGACTTGTCATGATACAGTAGGGTTGGACCTAGGTTGCATAACTATTTTGTCGACTAGATAGATATTTTGTCGACTAGATAGACAAACCTTTTTCTAAGCACATCGGAAGAATTGGCTTGTTGCATAGGGCTATTTTGATTGCATTAAATTTTTAGAAGCCTAATTCGCCCCCTCTTAGGCATATTGATCCTTTCAGGTTTCTCGGTCGGTTCCTAGCAAAAACAAGAACCGACCAATTTTGATTTGGTTAACCGATTGCATGATTCTAACTAAAATGGACATAGAACGACACAAATCAAAGCCGTCGCTCGGGGGAGGGGGCAGTTGCGCCGCTGCCGTTGCTTGGGGAGAGGGGAGCTGCACCACCGTTGCTGCTCGGAGCGAGGGGGAGGTGCACCATAGTCGTCGCTTGGGGAGATAGGGAGCTACGCTGCCGCCATCGCATGGGGGGAGGGGGATCTGCGCCACCGCTTTCGCATGAGGAGAGAGGGAGCTACGTCGGCGCTCAGGAAGAGAGGGACCTACGTTGTCACTCGGGGGAGAGAGGGAGGTCGTTGTCGCTCGGGAAAGAGAAGCCGAGGAGAAGGGTGGTGGGAGGCGACCGGGCGCAAGTGGGAGGAAGGAGTGGGTGAGGAACTGAGGATAGGAGGGCTTATATACGTAGGGTTTAGCTGTTGCATTGGTCTGGGCTGAAGTAGGGTTTAGCTGTTGTATTGGTCTGGGCTGAAAGAGGCGTTGGGCTGCATGACTATTTTGGTTCCTTCGGTTAACTGAGAGAGAGAACCAAATTAACCGAAGAAAGTTCGGTTTCCACACAATTGGAACTGAACAGACAACCAAACTTCTCGATTCTGGTTTTTTCAGTTCGGTTCTCGACTCTTTTGGTTTGGTTCTTGGTTAATTATGCCCACCCCTAGCTCAATGTATATTCACTTCAAAATCCTACACGCCTACGCTCATTTCAGTGGAAAAAAAACAAATACGCCTTCTAATACAACAATTACCCAGCTCTCTCATCTCCCTTTCACAAAACAAATCATTGATCCATGTTCATCCGTTAGGTTCAAAAACTTGTTGAACTCCTCAACCCCAAGTCCAGAATCCCACGGAACCCAAAGTGGCTACAACCAAGACTTTCCCTCTACAGTAGTCTCCCGCAATCACTGATCACCACCACCAATGTCACATGCAGCTGGTTGGATCCATTAGGGTTAGGATTGGATAACTTTATTAGGATCAAGTAAGCCTTTCCAGTTAAAAACAACCAATAAGAATATCAATCTATCATCTCAGTCCTCGCTGTCCTTGTGGTGCGAGGAGTACTGCCTATCAGCAAGGTCATGCTACTTAGGCCTAAGTCATCAAGATTGACAAGATCCCTTCATCTTCAATTTTATGTAATCACAAGATCTAGAATAAAAACTTTACAGCAACAGACTGAACTATATTGTTATCTAAATACTTTCACAAAATGGGCTAGTTTTCTCATAGTTTTTTTTAAAACAAATTTAATGAATGAAATCAGTATTCACCTAAATATTTTCAAATAATTTTAAATTTTTAGGAAATTCACCCAAAAAAAACTAAAAAGAAAAGAAAGAGTAAGGTAAAAGAAGAATATAATATAAATTTCAAGAGACGGGATTAAACTTGAAGGCCAAGTAATCGAAATAAAGTTTCTACAAACGACAGAGACAAAGGCCAGGACAGCAGTACCAACAGTGAGCGCAATGGTTCAAAATTGCAAATGTCATAAAAAACAGAGTCGTGGTTTGAGAGAGATGGATGTCAAGAAGAGGTCAAACAATTAGTTGTATGCATGTTCCCCTTCAATCAAATTATGCCAAATGTCATGCATATCTCTGGCTGGTTTGCTCTCCATCATAGCACTACTCTTATGCTATGTTTATTTCCTACCCTAGATTATATAATCTAAAGCCACAATTATAACAATCCACGTGCTAAACTATTAGTGTAACCCAAACACTAAGCCACCCTCCATTATATAGCTCATATAAGCCAAATTGCACAGTTTCGTAATTTGAGGTGAAAAAAGAAAACAAGGCTTTAGACATTAGGTGTGTGAGAGGTCAGGTTTGTAAAAGACTAGGTTTGTACAACATTACCCATGCATTGCTACGGCAATGAAATCATATGTTGAAAGATAAAAAAACGCATGATCAAGCAAAGATTTAACCCTAGTCAGGACAAGATTTGCCTCGGCGCTTTCCTCTTACTTGATCTACATATTTTGTTACACCAAAGTAAATGGGAACGATAGCCTATCTCATTTTCAGTTTCACATTCTCTTCAGCAGAAGAAAATCCTTTTCCAGATAGAGTGTACAAGGAAAATGGTAGAGAATAAAGCGGACAGCAGCGTGAGCCTAGATTGAGGAATCCTAATGAGTCGTAGGGCAGAGAGCTCAAGGCTTGGGCACACAACTGCTCGCTGTCCTAGCGCATGCGGCCAACCAATAGGTATCATAGCTTGCACCACTTGATTAGGAGTTCTTGATAATATTTTTATTTTCTAAAACTTGCATCATCCAAACAGGCCCTAAAATTGTAATAGCCCCTGGAATTAGCTACAACAAGATTTATAAAGATAAAGCATAATAAAAGAAGCCATGAAGATGTGAATGCAATCAAATTAGGTAACATATAAAAGTACAGAACATGCATTCCCCCAGTGAGAAGTAGACTCTCTTAACATGGAAAAAAATTATTCCAGAAATTCATCTTGCTCGTGATCAGGTTTGTAAGAAACATATACATAGCACAAAAAGAGTGTCTGCTGTGTATTAGTGTAAGGTACCCGGACCCAGAGGGTTTTGATTTGGAATCACTTGAGCATTCCCAGGGTTCTGCTGTGTATTTGTCTGACTCTCCATAGACAACAGTTTCAGAGAAATCTCCCTCAAATAATCATACTGTGACACAAAAGAAAAGGATTTATGATGTGGCTTTGCATTAATACAATTAATAAGTGCAAGGTGGATGTTCCCATAATAGCATCCATGCATTGCTCCGTCGTCTATGTTAGGATGATAAAAAAGATGCTATAAGCATCGAAAAGTTGACGTACAAGCTTTCCAGATTGTTCATATATATCGTTGACCCCACCCCATCACTAAAAGTTTAGACTCTACATGTGGAAGATGGTAAGGTTAGGTTAAAACTTACTTGGTTGGTGGCTTCAGTATATATTTTCTCTTCAAACCACACAGCAATTTTGTGAAGCTCACTTAGGCCCTCAGGAACTGATACTGGTAGATGCTTCTCCAGAGTCTCCACTCTACACATATAATGCAAGATGTGATTTATTGAGAGATATACTGTGAAATGAGTGTGACTACCATTCAATAAGTCCAGACAAACGAGTAAGCCACGAGCCCAACGTATGCACACAAACAGCAAAAGTGACATGGAATTTGTGGAAACCTAATGCATGAACATATGGATGTGGATCTAGTTCTATGCGGCTTTATGCCTTTACCTCGCTTAAGGGAAGAGAATAAATGTTTTGGTGATAACACTACCTAAGAGTAACTCCAGTAGACTGAGGAAATTTGAGCCTCTATTTTGCTTTTTTAGGCCGGCCCGCAAAATTTAGGGGCTTGAAATCCTCTCCGGGCTCCAACTAGACCGACCAAATGCAGACCCCATGTTTCATGGTGGAAATAAAGGGCCTCCAATGCTAGAGGGCATGTACCGAAATTTGGTGGCCTCCAAAATATGGAAGCCCGTTTAGGGATCCAATTAGAGTTGATTTTTTCATTTGAATGACTAAAAGCACGGATAGAGGCCCATTTATGGGCTCGGCTGGAGGTGCTCTAAGAGCTGAGAAGGTTTAGTGCAAGCTAAGCACCCATGAGCACCCTATATTCATGTTCTAAATGAAAAGCTTAATTAAGCAAAACTAAGTCTTATTTTGATTAGAACCGATGCAACATGATTGCGTGATAGGAGAAACAACAGCCAAAGTCAGGACACGTTTTGCACGGATTCAGGCACAAACAACCGCCTGTAAGCACACTGCCATGTCGCGGAATACGAGTGGGCGATCTGCACGGTTGGCCAATGCGCAGATATGGATCCACAAACCCTACCCCCACCATAGTAGAATCAGAGAGGGAGGCGGGTGTCAACGGATCGAGTCGTGAAAAAGGGAATTGAAATTGCTTCCCGTCGGAGAGAGAGAGAGAGTCTGGAGGAAGGGGAATGGTAGGGAGTGCGCACATCTTATTGACGACCCTGCTGCGCCCCTCGGGCTGGAGCTGGGTGCGCCAGTCGCCTCCGGCGGGGGCCGCGGCAGCATAGGCCGCAGAGTCGGCCCCCTGCGTGGGGCGCCAGTTGGCGGCGCCGTCCATGGGTTGAGATCCGACCGACCGCCCTCTCTCTCTCTCTGCCTCTCGTGAAATTTGACTGGTGGCTCGGATCGATCGGTTGAATCGCCTCTTCGGTTGCTCTAGTCGACTAATCTCTGTGCGGCGGCGGCGGCGGCGGCGGCGGCGGCGGCGTGAGGACGAAGGAGTCGGGGGGCGAGGAGAGATGGCCAGAAGCGGATCGTTGAGAGGCGGACGGAGGAAGAAAGGGACGCTCGACTGCTGGAGACTCGATGCGATTATAACGGACGGACCTACGAAGAAGATGTGTGCGTGTGCTCCTGGAGTCCTGGTCCTAGCGTGTCCTGGACTCCTGGCCTTCTGGTTGACAGCACGAGCTTCCTTTTGCGTTTTTGTGAATTTGCTTTGGGCCCAGGGCCCAAAGTACTGCAGCGTTTTCCCGGTTGGGCTTTGCAAATACTAAATATTACGAATTTCCTATCCGTCCTCCGTAAAAAACTTTGCTACGTGGATACAGTCATTGGATACATCATTTCCCAACCCTTTGTCGGTGCCTCCTCTCTCTACCGTCCCTGGCCGCGTCGCCGGCCTCGGCCCCATGCCGCTTGCTCAGCTCGGATGTGCCCTAGCCCGGCTGCATGCGCTGCCACTCTAGCGGACTCGCTCTGCGCCTCTGCCCTCCCTCCCCGCGGGCTCGCCACCGACCGCTGGAGCTAAAGAGAAGGAAGGTTCATGATGTTGATGGGTGTAAAACATAATCAACATCTTCAATTTCTCATTTCAACATTTGGTACAATTTTAACATTTTGTCTTTATAATTTCAGCAGTCTGACTATCAAATGTTGAGCATTTTTTAAGAAAATATTAAAATAGTTATATTAAATTGTTGAAAGGAGCGCGTTTAACGAAAGAACAGAAGCATAAATTTATCTCATGTTGTTCCTCGGCTAATTAAGCCAAACTGAGATTTAAAGATGCATGACTTGTCTTTTTATACAAGATCCCCGCCTACTTCATTCCCTCTCTTTTTTTAAGCTAAAGTGACTGAACGTTCTTCCATATTAGTTTCGCACCTTGAGCCATTTACCTATTGGGTGATGTTGGTATATGGGAGAAAAATTAAAGGACTTCAGGTTCGATCTCAAAAGCTTAGAAATAACCGCAATGATTAGAGAAAATCAAATCACCCGCTACTACCATTGTGAAAATTAACCGAAAGCTCTCTTTATTAACTATGTATAACTTACCCAACAATCGCCATACAAATATAACCTAAGACACTACTTTATATATTTACAAGGTACCCTCCACCACCGTTACTAAAAAATAACACCAAAATACCACCATATATATTTGTAGCCCCTACAAAAATGCAAATGCACTTAGGTTTTCTCCATGCTCAAACTCTATTTACAGACAATGAAACTAAATCAAATGCGGGTAAAAAGAAGACAATATAATTTAATTAAAATGTAAGTTCATTGACATTGTGTGCATTTAAGAATTCAAACACATGCACTAATTTATATACTGTATAAAAACATTTTCATGGTGAACTTATAAATATATTACTATCTACAAAACAGTTTCATTCACTAATTTATAAACATATTATATCCACAATACAAAACACATGTACTAACAAACATTTTAATGGTGAAATTACTTAAGAAACAAATCTAATTTGATGTTGTAGGTCTAGAACAATTTTCCCAAAAAACCTTCTTAAAAGGATGCGCTAATTTTCGCAGAATTCGGTATTGTATTTTATATCAGTACATTTTCCATAGAGAAATGCACTAACATAGAGAATGAAAAAGGTTCACATCACCTTCTGTCTACTTATGTACGGAATCCCTTCATTGTTCTTAAGGACGTGCAGCACATTTTTTCCACAGAAGGTCCAGCACTACAGCACCATCTTAAATTCTGTATCTGAATTCTCAAAAGAAATTAAAATTGCTCTACCTGCGTCGCTGTCCTGACCACGTCAATCAGGAATTTATTCAGACGTTCGAAGTTCAGATTTGAGATCACTATATGCAACTGTTCTCCACATCCCATTCTACTCGTCTAATGGACGTAACGACATGCATATTGCAGCCAAACGGCACAATCGAAGCCATCAGTTGCAAGCTGTGACCGTTGTCTCCTCGCCCTGCCGTCCTTGTTCGAGACCGGCTTTCTAGTTCCCGGGACAGCGACAGTCGCTTAGCCGGGTCAACAGGTTTGAAGCTTTCAAGACGATAGGAGGCCTGCACTGCACTGCTGCGTAACAGCTTCAGATATGGCTGCCTGCCTGCCTGCCTGACCGTGTCAAGATTGTGCTGCGCTAGAAACCGTTTCCAACCTCACAGTTCTGCAGCCGACTCCTTAATGTTGGGATTCGGACGTCTACAATGGGATGATGTGAACCAACCTCCGTTCCATGAAAATTCTCTACCGGCATCTCTTATGCGGACGGCTGACAACAGGCGTGACAATACAGGTTATGATCTATACGGAATGCAACAATTCCACATGTTCTAAACAAGGCCTTAGTTGAACAGTGTGCTAGTCCTGCCACGATGAACAATTGTAGTTTAGCATGCCTTCGGAGAGAAATGAACCCAAAAAATATTGTGAACAAATGCTATGAACATGTTGATTGTTGAAGATTAACATCACTTCACAAATGTGTGCATCCGATATTCGAAAAAAAATAACCACGCTACTCTAATAGGTCGGTCAGGGAGAAATGCTATGGAAGTCGTCATCCGTGTCGCTCTTCCGGAGCGCGCTGTCGACAATGTGCTCGATCCTGGAGGCCACCTCGGCCATCGTCGGCCGCCGGTCGGGGCGGTCGTCGGTGCACTCCACGGCGAGCTGCAGCATCCGCACCATCTCCTCCTCGACGCGCTCCTCGATGGCGATGCCGGCGTCGAACACCTCGGCCGTCCACTCCTCCTCCACCACCGTGCGCACCCACCGCGGCAGCTCCACGCCGTCGCTCCCGGGCACCGAGTTCACCGGCGGCTTCCCCGTCAGCATCTCGAGCAGGAGCACGCCGAAGCTGTACACGTCCGTCTCCCGCGACGCCCTCCTCGTGTCCGTCACCTCCGGCGCACGGTACCCGGTGACACGCTTGAGCGGCACGTGCGCGCCGACGAGCTGGAGGAGCCCGTGGTCCGTCACGTAGGCGTCGTTGCGCGTGTCGTTCACGAGGACGTTCGACGACTTGATGTTGCCGTGGCACGACCGTGCGCCACCGGCGCCGTGGATGAACGCGACGCCGCGCGCCGCCGCCAGCGCGATGCGTGCACGGGAGGTGAAGTCGAGCCGCGCCGGGCTCGCCGGGGCGTTGGTGTTGCTGCTGCTGTTTCCGTGAAGGAGGGAGCAGAGGCTGCCGGAGCCGACGAAGTCGTAGACGAGGAGCTTCTCGTCGCGGCTGTAGAAGTAGGCGCGGAGTGGGACGAGGTTGTCGTGCCGGAGCGCGGCGAGCGACGTGACCCTGTCGCGGAACTCGCGCTCGGGGATGGGCGCCGACCTGAGCCGCTTCACGGCCACGGTGGCGGACCCGCCCTCCAGCGTGGCGCGGTACGTGGTGCCCAGCCAGCCTTTCCCGATCACCTCGGCCGACGAGTGCAGCAGCGACTCCAGGTCGTACGGCGTCTCCGGCGCCGATCCCAAGAATACCAGCCTCTTGGCGTTGTTGCTGCTGTTGCCGGCCGTGGGGTGCGAATGCGACGACGACAGCGACCGCTTCGTGCCGCTCTTGTTGCCCATGCTCGCCACCGTGACCATCACCGGAGAATCGCCGTCGGCTGCTGCCATCTCCGCGGATTTTTCAGCAGCCTTTGTCCTCCGACACCGAAAGCAGAGGAAGAAGATCACGGCGATCAAAACCAAGAACGCCACGCCTGCGCCCACAGCAATGCTGGCGATCGCACCAGTAGAGAGCTTCGCACTCTTGCTACCGTCGTGAGCAGCGTCCGGAGAGGGCGGCGGTGATGGAGACGGCGGCGGTGTCGGGCACGGGTTGAGAGGGACGCCACAGAGCGCTGTATCCCCAAAGGCGCTCGCCGGCCTCCCAGCGAGGGACGAAGGCACGGGGCCGGTGAGGTTGACGTTGCCCGACACGTTGAACTGCTGGAGGTTCTTGAGGTCAAGGTCGGCCGGTAGCGTGCCATTGAGGCTATTGTTCTCCAGGTAGAGCGTCGCGAGACGAGGGAGCCTGTTGAACTCCGGCGAGACGGCGCCGGAGATCCGGTTGCCGGAGAGGTCGAGCCGCTGCAGCAACGTGAGCCCAAAGAACCCCTCGGGTATCTCGCCGTCGAACCGGTTGCCGTGGAGGTAGAGGTACCTGAGCTCGGTGCAGCTCCCGATGTCGGAGGGGATCTTGCCGGAGAGCGCGTTGAGGCGGAGCGAGAGGGTCCGGAGGGACGTGAGGTTTCCGATCGTACCCGGTGGCACCGCGCCGACGAGGCGGGAGCCCGGGAGCTTCAGGGACACGACGCGTGAGCCGGTGGGGTCGCACACGACGCCGTGCCAGGCGCACGGGGAAGACGACGCCGAGGTGTTCCATGGGAGACGTGGCCCGACAGCGGACCGGAACGCGAGCAGCGCCGCTCGGTCAGCCGCGAGGTCCGGCGCGGCGAGGGGGACGAGCGGCGAAAACCATAGCGCGACGAGGAGGAGGACGATGACGGACGAGACATGGTCGTCACCACCGGGGAGCATTGCCGATCGACGACGGCGAGGATGATCGGGTGTGGTGGGATTGGCGGTGCGAGAGGCAGGCACAAGGTAGGATACAATGGCTACGTCGTCAGAGCGCCGGGACAGCGGGAATGAGACGAGCGGAGAGGAAGCGGGAGGACTGTGGAGGTGATATAGCACAGGCTCTAGTATAGCACAAGCCACAACAAGGACTGGGGGTGAGTGGTGACAGGAACGTGGCGGTGGAGGGTAGCGGCTGGGGCGTTGCAGGAAGCAGACGAAACGCGCGTTTTGATCCTAGTTGTACAACTCAGTCAGACGCCTATGTGTTACAGCTCGATCGGCCCCTATGGATCCTGCAGACGATTGCAGCTGGTCTGGCTGGCCGAGGAGACACGGGCCTTACTGCCGCCCGGGCCGCTTTCCATTTGGACGCCTCGGAAGGGATCCCCTCCCGGGACTGCGTCTGCGCCACGAAAGGATCGGGATTGTCCGATTAAATTTTCCTGCAGCGTGCACGATACTGCGGCTACGACGACGCTTCCTTGCAGTAGTATTCAACTGCCGGTATCCGGGACGTGTGCGGACGTGCGCCGCGCGGGCTGGGGATCGATTCGAGAGTCCGCGGCACGGAGGTCGCATCGCGTCAGCCACATGGGACGGGGCGGGGCCGAGGGGGCGTGCTCCGGTCGTGGCGTGTCGCGTCAGCACACGCACGGGCAGGACTCGGGCCCCGGCTGGATCGCCGGCGAGGAGCGGCGCCCGGCGCTTGCGCTTGCGCGGCGGGAGTCAAACGGCCGGCGCCCGGCGAGACGATGAGCTGGGCGGCGAGGGGGGCGTACGCGTGTCGCTCTGTGAAGTTATTGTCCTCACTACGTGCACAGCTACGCCGCCGGACTGTGGCCGACTGGGCGGCTCTTGGCGCCTGGTGTAGATAGACTGTAGAGGAGAGGCATCCTCCGCGGCTTTCAAGTTTGAACCGGTCTCCCGTCGCCTGCGCGGCTGGCTCTGCCTTTTTTTCTCCAGCGCTCACTCTCGGCGAAAGCGAGAGGAGCCGTGTGCGAACCCAAAGGCTCGGTAGCTGCCTATATGGCTGCGTCGTCGTGCTGCACCAGTTGACTCTCTCGGACACGAGTCGATGTGGTACAATACAAGGCCGAAATGGGTACGCCACGTCGCCACCATATAATGAAAGATGGACTCACTCGACACAAACTGGGCCGATCCAAGTTAAGCGGCCCAAGTCCAGTCAGGCATTACATGGGTTTACCTTACCTTCTTTTCACAAACTCAAACAATGCAATCCTATTCTTTGGGTCATGTGGTTTATGTTACATGGGTTTGTATAGTTTCATCTTGTATAAAGAAATTTTTGTTCCAGTTTATGCAAGGCGAGTTTGCATAGTTTAAGATGTATAGACACATACATGTATATGCGCATTCAACCCTAAAAAATGATGGATAATAAAATTTATCTTTCAATGTGTTTTCTCAGTCCAAAAAGCAATGTAAAGGCACCTACTACGTTTCTGTCTTAAAATGAGATCAGTACGGAAACCGAGTAGCAATAAACGTGTGGAAGAAGCAACGGGACCCGTCACTATAGAGCGGCCCTTACTCCATTGTGGACATGAGACCGGGAAAGATACAAGTCAACCACAAAATGAAGACTGCATTGACAAAAAAAAAAACAGCTTCTGAAAAGAGCGTCGTCGTAGCACAGTGGTTGGTTGCAGCAGTTACTAGCATAACCGCCGTTTGTTACCTTTAATGCAGCTCCCAACTTGCACTTGGGACCCTCCAGCGTCCTTATCCAAACAATTTTCTTTTGACTTTCTGTGACTTTGGATTGTGTGATGCGTCTTTTCTTTTTCTGCACACCCTAAGCCTCGTCAAAATGTTTTACATTTCTTTTTCTCCTTTTTCCTGCGCTTGAACAAATCCTATTTTATTCCACACTATGACAAAGCTTGGTTTTGATCGTTCACGCATCTACCTTCCACATAAGGGTGTGATAGTGTCCCATCATTCATCAACGTGGACAAGTAGGTCGTCAAATCTGTTTACCTCACCACCGGCTGGGTGCCGACATCACACAAAAAAGTTGTTACCACGGGAACAAGTCACAGCTACCTGACGCTTCACAAGCAGTTTCATCTCAACATCACGGGCAAGCAAGTCAAAGATCACAAGTCTTATTTTACCCTACGTCGTTTAATTTTATACTAAGCTGTTGTTTTACCTTTTGACGTGCGTAGATGCCGAACCATCACCTTCTCGACACGTACAAGATTACCCCGAGAAGGAAAAACGTCGGATCGACGGTGAAAACTACTGCAAAAACGCAGATAAGCTGGCTAGCTCAACCGCTTGGCGCCTAACCGTATCTATCGCCGTCATCATCTGACGGGCACAGAAAAACGCGGTGGAACATTTCACACTTGCTTCTGGGATCACGCGTTCACAGGCATATGAAAGTGCAAATCACGTGAAGCTTTTCTTGGCGCCGTCGGTTTCGGTCCGTTCAGGTTGTTGCCTGGGAGTCTGATCGGTTACCCTTGGCTGGTTGTTTCAGACGGCACTCCACTGAATTTAGAATTAGGTTGAGCAGAAACCATATCAACTGCCAGTGACAGGGAAATATGGAAGCCTTATCTTGTTGGTACTTCTTCACCTTCCTGAATCATATCGAGAAGTAAACTATCCACAAACTTCACATGATTTCCGCTTTTTTTTTTTGTTAATCCATCAAGTGCAGGGTCAAAATTATTCTAATTTCACTCTTAACTAATTTCTGAACCAAAATTCCCGGACTAAGTATATTATAAGACTCGTCAAAAAGTCAGTGGAAAAGACCGACCGACCAAGCAGAGCGGCAGCCGTGGAACTTTGAAAGAAAAAAAAAAAGAAGAGAAGAGGACCCGAAAAATCTCGCACAATGAGGAATTCCTGCCCCGATGAAAGGCCTGGAGACGGCGGCTTCGCCGTGGCGTGGCGTTCCGTTCTCGACGGTTTCGATGACTGCTGGGAAGCGACCCCACGTTTCCTCCCTGCAGGCTGCCGGCATCGCATCGCTCTCGTGCTAAAAGAATAAAAAAAATCGAGAAGCGAAACCCAAGCCTCGCACTCGCAGCCCCTCTCTCTGCCTCCTCTGTTGTCTGCTGCGCCGCTATATATACCCCGAGTCACCAGGAGATGGAGTCATTTGTAGCCTACGACCAGTTCAAGCAAGCTATAATTCTATAAACCTCTGCGTTGCTTGCGTTGCGTTCATGGCAAGATCGGCGTTTGTTCAGATGGAGGAGAGGGAGCAGGGCGCCAAGGGGCAGCAGGGGCAGGTGCAGGAGGAGGAGCAGGCGGTGCTGCTGGTGCACAGCCAGGTGAGGCGGATCAAGAAGGAGGACGAGGAGATCAGGGAGCGCCTCCTCAAGCTGCGGCTGCTGGAGACCAGGCCAACAAACGCCGGCGGCTTCTGCGACCCCGTGGCGTGGAGAGCCTCTCGCTCGCTGTCGCCGCTCCGCCGCGCCGGGAACGGCATCCCCGTCGGGGACTGATGATGATGATGATGAAATAGCAGGAGTTGTTCGTCTCTGTGTTATCCGTAGCCTGTTGTAGATAAACGGAGTAGTAGGGAAGAGTTGCCGGCCAGTCGTCGGTCGTCGTGCCTGTCCATGTTCTTGGTGTACGTTCATGGGGCAGGAGCTTAGTAGACGCTGGACGGTACGTTGAGGTGATGGCAGCATCACCCGTGCTTAGTGGACCTCTGTTCTGTCTCCTCTTCTTGATTCCTGTATATACGAGAGAGTTTTACGATACATGCCTGGTGTTGTGCTCTTAGATTTTGTTCTGCCTGCTCACCATGTTTCGTCAGGTTCATCTGAATTTCTGATGAGCTCCTGCAATTCAGAGCTCAATTCAGATGTCAATTCAGAGTCCAATTGCACCCCGCAAAGTAGATTCTGCACACGACGGATAGTCTTCAGCGCTCATCATCATCGAATCGCAATCCGGCAACCCGCCGGCCACGCGACGCAACCAGGGCCGTGCTCATCAACAATCCCAGAGGATCGGAGCGGACCCGCCACGGGGATGAGGTTGCAGCCTGAAGGCATATAGTTGACAAGCAACTGGCGCTGGTCGCGTGCGTAATCCAGTTTGGTACCGGCGCACGTGGCCGATGGCCGTGCACCCGGTCCCCGGCGGACGCCGGCGTGGCGCAACCGGCTGCAATTATTCAGCCGGTCTCCTCCACCTGGAGCCGCGCTGACGCGGCGTCGAGGAGAGGCGTTCACGTCCGCTTAGCCTCCACGTCGCGGGGGAGGTGGCGCTGTCCTGCCGTACTAGGCGTCGACGTCGGAGAGATGATTGGGGCCGCTCTGTGGTATGAAGCGAGCGATTGGGGATCGAGATCGTGTCCTATCTCGTATCAGCGATCGGAGGTGTGGTGTGGTCTCCGCCGGGACATGAGAAATATCAGCGGCTCTGCTTCGTTTCGCTTCGAGCGCCGGGGAGGAGAAATATCCATGGCTGTCAGGTTGCTCCTGCGTGCGCCATGGGAGCAATGAGACCATTTGGGAGCTTTCTTCCGGTAGGGATTTGATTCTCCAACGGTGCTTGAATTAGACTTCTCGTCTGGATTCACACGAAGCAGGGCCCAGGGCTGGAAAAATGGCAAAGCGGACGCTTCGTTTGGAGCTCTCCAGAGCCGGAACGCGTGGCCACTAGGATGGTGACCCCGGTCGTTGACCCCTTGTGCGTGCCAGGGCAATTCGTCGAGCACGTTGCGTACCGTACGCAGTCCGAGTTCCAGGTCCTATATCTCGCAGTCGGCAGGTCTCATCGAACACGGAACACATTCGGGCGCCAGTTCGCCACAAGCCCACAACAAGCGTCAAGCAGCATAGCCCAGTCAACCCAGAGCAACGGCGAAAGCGCACGCATGGCCCACCAGCATGTCACCCCGGACATAGTAATCCCACGGTGGGTTGGGCCTTCTTTCGCGATCCCGCTACCAATGTGGGCTTGGTTGTATGGATCGCAATCCATTCTTACTAGAAAGAACGCGCGGCGTTGCCGCGTTGGAGCATTGCTCGTCCATTTGTTTTAGCACATAAGATGTTTGTCATGTCTTCTGACTGGAGGTGTCGACAAAGGTACTTAGCGTGACAGCGATGACATCAAAAGTTGATAGATCGTTAATATATAAGTACATAGATAGGTAGATAGATAGATAGATAAGTATACATTTATAACAGTTCATGGTTCCATACATAATACATAAGTATATTACATAAGAGGTGCATTTAGTGTTCAACTATTATGTAAGAAGAGTGGCATTATATACAACAAAATGAGAGCCACTACGAAAGTAGTACCGACATGAGCCTGTTTGTCAGAGATGAAGCGACAAAAGGGAGTTATGAAGTAAGCACCCCTAAAAAGTATTCCCATTATCTCCGATGTAGCAAAAGAAAGTAGTTATTAGATGGCCAATATCTGAAAAAAAGAGAGAAGACAGTGTCAACGAATATAATAACTGAGTTAACAAAATCTAAGCTGAAAAGTGATATTTTAACATGGAATGCTTTACTTTTGATCAGACTTATTAGCTGTGTATCTATTAGGTATTAGCAAATAGAGGAGTTGGTCAATGAGCTCATGGCTGATTACTAAATGATGTGTCTAATGGTAATTATTATTTTATAACTCATCTTAATCAATGCATTTGTTAGTAGGACCAAGGACCAAGTAGCAAGGGAATATCTTCCAGCGCAGGGAGATGCGAAAGAAGAATAACCAATATCAGCACTGATAGACAAACTATTAAGCACGTTGTCTACATGGCGTGTGAGCATGGTGGTTATGATTTCATTTTTTAAGTTAATGTTGTTCACCTCAAACCAACAAAACCATGGCAGCAAAGAATTATATGTATTCTTCTTATTCTTTCATGTAGCAATATGCAAAAGTAAAAGATCTTATTATAAGTATTAAAGTACCTGTGGTAACTTGTTACTTGGTTGATGGCTGCATATCAGATTTCTTCTGTTTCTTAAACATCTGATTTTTATCATCATCTTCGATATCATCATGATGCCTTCTTTTGGTTGTAGATAGTGAGTCCTCCCAATTTCTGTAGTGGATATGAAAATTATTTAATTAGATCGTGCAATATTAAGTAGAAGCATAGATGAGAACATGTGAGTGATGTTTACCCTAGTGACTCATCAATGTCCATATCATCAAATTCTCCTGCAGATTGAGTTAACATTGCAAGTTCCTACAGTATAAAGAATATATTAACAATGTATAGATAGTTGAAAGATGGAAGCATATCCTGTTACATTATGATATGATTGGAGCTCATACAATCTTACCTCATAAGTTGGTGTTTTAGAAGATATAGTCATTAGTTCAGGTAGATCCTTGGTTGCAACTAAAACTGGTGATGTTGCTGGTTCTTGTGCTGATGATTGAGTGTTTAACAATGGAAGTACTTCCTGCTTTCCATGACGTTCTTTTATCAATAGGATCTCAAATGATGGATGTTCAGTCCTCATATTCTTCTTATATAGAATCCTTACGACAAATGTGAATTTGTGGCCAATCCATTGTGAAATGTCACTTGGAATTATAGCTGGATCATTGTATTTCCTTAATGCCTCGGCACTTTTACCAATAAGTTTAGCAGCTGTTCTTTCGAACATCATGAATTCAAGATTAAATGTGTTGTCTGCAACTATAAATGGTATTTTATACCTGTACATTATATATTGCAAGTATTCGGTTGATTAGTTTAATTTAGTAGATAAGTGAAATAATTATAGTGATATTTAGGTTTAGTATTTCTCACTTCCATTCAAATTGTTTTGAAGGGCAGCTCCCATCCTTTGTACATTGGAACCCATCATCTGTCTGTATCATTTTTGATGAGCATACTCGACAAGAACGATAGCACCAATGTTGTTTCTCTGGTATCCCTATGATTGTTACAGTGCACTGATATCGTTCGCCCTGAAAAATAAGGCAATATAAGATCGTAGGCTTGGATATGATATAAAAGATGGAAATAGGACATGCCAATGAAGATGTGAAATATTTACCTTTTGAGTAAAAGGATCTATGTCATTCAGCTGTAATAGATTCTTTTCTTCAAAAGCTACATGAGCCTGATCTTCATCTGGTAAATCAATTTTTTCAACAGCTGTTGCATCCATTGGTAAACTGAAAGAAAAAAAAAGTATATCATGGGGAAATATCATGTGTGATAAGTGTTTATTTACTTTACAAAGAATACATTGGTATAGGGTAGTAAAAGCATTTCATGGAATAAACAATATCGTGCATGGCAAGAAGGCAGATTTATAAATTATAGCATCACTCATCATAAATTATATAATGCATAAGATGTGTATGTAGTGTTTTAATAATTATCACCTAACCCAGCTCTGGAGAAAGATAAAAGGAGTGATGTTA
The DNA here is from genome assembly GCA_015342445.1 of Digitaria exilis. NCBI lineage: Eukaryota > Viridiplantae > Streptophyta > Magnoliopsida > Poales > Poaceae > Digitaria > Digitaria exilis. Next base: position 501,456 of record JACEFO010002487.1, read on the forward strand.
TATATCTGTCTATCACACAGGAAGTGACAAAAGGGAGTTCTGAAGTAAGCAGACAAAGCATTTCCAGCAAAAGGGAGTTCTGAAGTAAGCAGACAAAAGTGAAGTTATTAGAAAGGAAATCTTTGTGGTTTGCACTCACAGATACATATCAAATGTGTGCAGAATCAGTATTGTGAAAGAAATTTTTCTTAGATATTATGTTTACTTACTGTGGAGTAAGAGAGATCGTATATTTATTCACCTGAACTATAACTAAACGTATCCGCCTATTTTTTAACCATATAGATTGTTTATGGCTTTCCATCAAAGCCAATAGCTTGTAGATAAATTTAGGGACATGGAAAATTAGTTGTAAGGAAAGTGTGTACCTTCTCTGAAATGCTTTTATTGCAGGTATATCATTCTCGTTGATATACCAGCGACAAGCTGCTGTTCCACTTAGAAATTGTGTTCCATCTTTGTATTGTTTCATTAAAGTGCCAACAAAGATAGCAATTATATGATTCGTCTGTCCAATTTTAAGGACAGCATCACCATCAAATTCTAGAGCCCTCATGCCTGATAGAGATAAATCCATTGTATTTCCCCTGTATAAATGTTTATTTGATAGTTGTATTAGTGATCATACGTAGCATGCAAATATTAGACATCAAATATTATGGAGTGAAGGTATACCTCAGGTCCTGGAGTTTTATTATTCTTCTCATCATGAGGTCTCCTGCAGTGTTACGCACTACTGCAGGATTTGAGACAGCAGTGATTTTTCCGAGCACATCTGAAATAATTTTTGTATGTTAGTGAATTACATGCACATAAATTTGCAGAATAGATTATTGTTAAAGGTTTATTGATGCTGAGAATAGAATATACCTAGGAAACGTTCTTTATTTTTAACAAACTGTGGCAGTATTTCGATTGGAGTCAATGAGAATGTGTACTTTGGAAATTCTATATCATGAGCATTTGATTTGGCAATGGTAGTCCTTCTGTTCAGCCTCAGCATATATTGGTTCTGCACTACTTTATATCCAGGTTTAGCTCTCTCAACCACGAACTTGCCAAGGAATATGATTAGTTTCTCGCTCAGTTGAGGCTTCAAAATTGGTATTGCATCTGTTGGTATTTCGGCATAGATTGCATCACCCTGCATGTGGAAATATAGATTAGGAACGTCCAAATATATACATATAGATTTTTTGTTTGTATCAGTACTTGTATTGATCACGAAAATACCTTCAGGTCAATGAGAACCAAGTCAAGGTGCTTTATATTTCCTTGTTCATTTCCTCCTTCTCTAAACTCCCACATTCTTGATACTCTTACATGTAAAACAGCATTGGTTGTTGATAGACGTAGATCAGATATCGTAGTGAGCTCACCCTGTGATTGATTTGCATTCTTATAAAAACAGATATGTAATTGAAAATAATATATAACTGGATATAGTATTTGCAGAACCTGTATTGGTAACATTTTCCAATGATATAGCTATTCTGCAAACAAGAAGAGAGATAATGTTAGATTACATTTACGTAAACATTGATGCCATATCTGTACAAAAGAAATGTTAGACCATTTCTAAAATTTCTCTAAATACAATATTGGTTGTTGTGTTTCCGCAAGAACCATCACTATTCTCTATTAATATTTTCAGACCTTTTTTATTGTCCACTCTTGAGATTGCAACATATAGTTGGCCATGTGTGAAAACAGGCTTCTTTAGGTAAAGTCCAACATTTGTAAGTGTTTGTCCCTGGCTTTTATTTATAGTCATAGAATAACACACTTTTATTGGGAATTGACGTCGGCACAATACAAATGGCCAATGAGAACCTTTTGTTGTAAGATTTATTCTAGGAATATGTACCTTATCACCTATGTGAGTGCCTGTTATATAACTGCTTCAATAATATGTTCTGCTAGGTTTGTTATTATAAGTCTAGTTCCATTACATAGCCCTAGACTTTGATTTAAATTTCGAAGTAGCATTATAGGAACACCAATTTTAAGTTTTAATCTATGTGTTGGAAAATTATTAGCATTTAGAGTATTTAGATATTCGGTTGGATAAAGTATATGAGCATCATTAATAGCATCCATACACTTAGATATTGAATCTGCACTACGATATTCTTTTTCAGAATTTGGTATTAAGTCAACCATATAACTATTAATCTCTTCTACTATATCATTTGTTGTTGCTAAAATTGCTCTATTCTTTATATACTCTGGGTTGCTGTAGTTGTTGAGAAAATCTGGATATGTACAATGTATCAAGGCCTCTATTTTATTTCCTGTTGTATACAACAATAAATCTTGAGGTATTTCAACTATATTACAGTCAGGATCGTCTTTAGTTTCTGATGTTGTATCTATCTTCTCAGATCCATTTCCGATTCGAAGTATCCAATCATTGAAATCACTTAGTTCTTTATATTGAAGACCATTATTATTAATTTTCTTTAAACGCATATTTTCGTGCAACTTAATCTTTGTGACGTATTTCCATAGGTATGATCGAAATATTGATGCATTTATAATTTGTGCCTTTGAAGCATTTTCTATTACTGGCAATATTTGCTTAGGGTCTCCTCCTAAAACAACTACTTTTCCTCCAAATGGTATGCTATCTAGATGGTTATCTTTTTCAGATAAGATATCCCTAAATGATCTATCAAGAGCCTCAAAGCACTGTCGATTTGTCATTATAGCTTCATCCCATATAATAAGGTCTGTCGCAATAAAAAGGTCAGCTAATTTTGTTCCTCTTTTTACCTCACATATTGATAAATCATCAATCTCGATTGGAATATGAAAGCGTGAATGTGCTGTGCGTCCATTTGGAAGTAATAGTGAAGCTACTCCAGATGAGGCTACAGTTAATACTATTTTTTTCCTTGCTCTTAGATATGACACTATTGCGTTATATAAAAATGTTTTTCCTGTTCCTCCATGTCCTGCTATGAAAAATATGTTTGGCTCATGTCTTATTACGCTGTCAATTACTTTATGGAATGCTTCCTTTTGATCTGTATTAAGTTGGTTATAAGATATATTGGCCTCATATTCAAGTTTAACTGTATCGTAGTTTAACTCTTCTTCAATGAAATGGTTACTTGCTATAATTCTGGTCAATGTTGTCTTTTGTGGTAAGTTATGTTTTGTAATATTGATTCCATTTCTAGCTAGAAGTTGTTCGATTTCCGCTAGAACTAAGTCTTGAAGTTCAGATTTTGTAGGAGTGTATATGAAAGGATGGTATTGTCGTTTTAGATCATGCTCTATATCTTCTGACATTTTCCTCCAGTTTGTATCAAAAAATTTCCGTTCATCTTGTAGGTTACAATATGTAAGGAGAGTGACAAATAAATTTCTTAATTGTGGAGCTGTCGCCCAATTTATGGCTTCATTAAATGCTGCATACCATTCATTGTCATCCTGTAGTAAGCCTCGTGCTGCACAAGCTTCTTTGAATGTTCCATATGTTATGCCATTATATGTTTTTAAATCATTATATCCTCTAGCTCCTTTTACTATCATAAGTAGTAGCCTTAAATAAAATCGTTCTCCTTCCGTTGGGTTTACATAGTATAGGCGGCCAATTTTGAACTTTTGTTTGCGTCTCGTCCATTTTCTATTGTGGTCATCCCATGTCCATTTTTGTGGGAATTCACAGTATGTTAATTCTCTTGCTTCTGGATATTGTTTGTTTGCTTCGAACCATTCGGTTAATTTTGTTTTTTGGAATTTGGGATCTTTTGCTATTACATTTAGTTTGGCTTTTTTATATAGCCTAACCATATTTTCTAATGGTAGATGGACCGGTAATCTCTCAACCGCTGGCCAGTGATGGTGTATATCATAGCCTAGTAATCTCCAAATTGCATCTTGTTCACATATGTACCTACATTCCAAATATTCTTTAATTTCATCTATATTTTTAGGTTGTTGGTCTATTGTGTGCTGGTTATTTGGTTCTGTACGCTCAAATAGAACTATTGCTTTATCTGGTCCTTTGTGGATATATTTACAAAGATATTTGAGTAGTCCAGTTTTATTTACATATTCTACATTTATGTGAGCTTGATATTTTTTAAGTAACTTAATATTATGAGGAACTACCCATCTATTGTCCAAATTATGGTTACCTCTTGATATGTAGACACCAGTGTCTCGACGACGATATTGAGTAAATCCATTTTCGGTAAAATTTGTTTCATTTTGGAATTCCTTTGGATAGTATTTAGAACATTTTCCTTTTTTCATACAAGGGCAGCTTTGATTGTTTTCTCCACATGGCCCATGCATCATATGTTCTGCGACAAGAATATATCCTAGTGGATCTTCATGTGGATTAGGTATTTCAGCTGATATCCATTGATCTATTATGTCTGGGGTTATTTCAACACCTTTTTTATCTATCCATACTAAGATATGGACATGGGGCAAACCTCTTTTTTGGAACTCTATTGAATATAAGATCGCTATTGCTGGGCCAAATATAGAGCCAGACCATAAATCGTTTAGCAATTCTTGAAGCTTCATATGGAATACTCGTACAATCACATCAGGTCGATCATTTGGTTTCTCTCCAGGAAGTATATTTGAAGTTATTTCACACCATTTAGGGTTGCATGTAAATGTTATGAATAGATCTGGTGGCCCATATACGCGGCATATTGCTACACCATCATGGTAATTCTGTATCATATAACGTCTTGAGCCTACATGACTTGATGGTAGTAAAACTTTTTTTGCCAATTTGGCTGCTATCAGTTATTCCTTTTTCTACAGCATCAAATATGCCTTGTAAGTATTCGGCTCTTAGTTTATCTTGATTTCTTGAAATGTACATTAGTCTATCTTCGTCTTCCATTGCTCGTGCATCAACTATGATTTGTTTTGATAATCTACCATAGCACAGGAACGGATTTGATTGTCCTGGTCTATAGTGCATATGGTATTTGAAAAACTCATGCATTGTTACAGTTTTTCGTTTCATCTTGGTCTTGTAGTTTTTTTCTTGTTTGTAGTAAGGTATGCCAAGTTGAAATCCTCTTTCTCCATATGGAAATAATAAAGGATATTGTAATGCCATATAAGCAAGATGGAGAATCGATATACGTTGCAGTCCTTTTTGTTTTGTGCTTACAATTATATCGCGTTGGCATTTTTCTAAGGTTAAATCTCCTACTATTAGTAATGCAAGTTCATCTGTATGCGGCATTTCATATTGTATAGGGTCACCTTTATCAGCTCCTATAATGTGAATGCTAAGATCTATATCTTTATATTTTTCGAATATGTCACGTGCATGGCGAAAGGTTTTTACCAGTGGATTATTTTGATCCAACATGTCTTTTAGTTGTCTTACTATTTCAGGATCTATATCTTTTTGAGAAGGTTCTTGCTTGTGTAATGCTTTAATTCTGTTTCTTATTTCATTTTGTGTGTCAAAAATGTATAGTTCAGCATATTGTGGTTCACTGTTTTCTGAAGGTATTAATGATCCTATTCGGTGGTGTATTTGGCCATTTATCTTGAAAACATATGGTCCATCTCCTTTATTTATTTCACTTATAATAGTTACACCCATGGACGTAAAAGAAAATATACTATTATATTGTCTAATTCTTTGAAAGAAATGTTTTGATACAGGCTGATCTCTATTCTGTAAAAGTTTTAATAGGAACATAGGGGGATCTCTATATTTTGGTATTTTGATAGTTCCATTTTTACAACAGTTTGAGTATACTGGTTCTCTATTTTTATATGTGCCTTTCTTGTTTCTCTCATTGTACCAGAACATAGCATTGCAATGTTTACATATATATTCTGGCTTTCCTATATATGATCTTTCTTCATATGATTCTTTTAGATATTGAATATATTCAGGGCTAAATGAGACCATCCCTTGTTTATTATATAGGTACGAGTGAGATATATCCAGAGATATGCCATATGTATCATTTTGTTTTATTCTTTTAGCATTGTCGTTTTCATTATGTTCCCTTTTCCTTTTTTGATCTGCTATTAAATTTGTTCTATTTTGTCTAGCTCGTTTTGTATCAGTCTGTTTCTCTATTGGTGTAAATTCTGCAAATTCCTTTTAGTGCGTGCCATACTGATCATGTAACGGTTTCAAGGGAGAAATATCAGTAAATGTTAGAACAACGGTAACATAATGATACAATATTCCTTGGTACAAACAAATATGGACTAAAAGCCTGATCTACTAATGTAAAATGAAAAGGAAATAAAAAAGTACATCTTGAGGACAGTTTCTAATTCTGAATTTTACACCAATTACAAAATAAAAAAAGAGAAAAGCTATGTAGTAGTGGTGATATTTACCTTGATGCAGGATATGCTTTTCCCGCCTTTTTGTTTTATGTAAATATATAGTGTCTGCAGGGAAAACAGGAAAAATAAAGTTGGTTTAGCATGGAAAGTCTGAAAAGTTTGTGCATAGGAATTTAATATATCATAAGAGTTACTATTAAGTAAGAATAGCATTTACACAAGGGAACACGATTCAAATCTTTAACCTGACTACAGAATAGAACATGCTGTAATTTGTATATGTAATCAGATATATGCAATGTTCTTGTCATGCAGTAATGCAATCAGAGCATTTTTATAAGGGAGCATGATTCAAATCTTTATCTTGACTACAAAATAAAACATGCAGTAATTTGCATATGTAATCAGACATAGATTAAAAAAATCAGGGAGAAGCACGTCAGACATGGGCGTTGGCATGTCAAGCACATGCTTGTGGTACTCATCATGCGCTGTGACAGCAGGGAATGCATGGGTGTCATAATGCCATGGTGCCACCAGGAGCAAAGCAGGGGGCACACAAGGTGGGACTTCATGATGCGTTAGCTATATATGCCATCAGATGATTTTTGCACGCATGCTTCAACACAGGCAGCCGGAGCTCAACATTTAGTCGAACATATGCAGGACATGGCTAACTACGAAGATGAAGCTGGGCTTATGTCTAGGCGAGCATGGCGTCGCATATGTATACAATGGTCTGCTGCACATTCCTAGATCGCGAAGGTGGAGCTCGTCGCCTTCGTGGAGCAGCGCTTCTTGTGTCCGCATGCTCGTGCTGTCATATGGCATGCAACACCTGAGCGTAGGCAGACTGGATCGGAGCTATTTGATGCCGTGCGTGGAAGCTGGTGCGTCGGTGCCGTGATCTCCGAGTAGAGAAGGTGAGGGAGTGGAGGCAGACTGCTCTACATACCTAGCGGATGATCGAGCGCGAGCTGTTCTCTGATACGGCGGCGCCGTGCCGGTAGAGAACGGATGGGTTCTTGGTGGCAAGATGGAAGTTGAATGGGCGATGATTTTTTTCGATGGATGGGATGCGGGACTTCCGAAGAGGAGTAAAGAGCGATTTATATTCACGGTCATTGATTGTTATGGATGGCTGTAGAAACAGGACGAGACATTTGGAATCGGAACGGGCGGAGACCGGGCAACTCATCGGAAAGGGGATGGTTGTTTCCACGAGGGACGTCGTCCGAGCTATATCGGACGGCTGGTAGAAAATCTGATGATGTGGCTCAATCACGGCTCGGGGAATAACCCAGCTTTCGATGTTTAGAGATGTCGTGTGAGTCATATGATGCTTTTTTTTTGTTTCTCAAAGAAAAAAATATGATGTTAAATATGATGTTTGTTTTGGATGGACATGCTCAAAAACAAAAAAAGTTATCCATATCGATTTTGCCCAGCAGATCTCTTCTATATATCCAATTGACCACGGACAAATGTCGCCACCCATTCCCAGAAACACCAGAACTATTTCATCCGTAAATTGCAAGACATTCAAACTTTTTTCAAAAAAAGACAACACCATGCCCCGCTCCGCCTGCCCCCGCCGCCACCGCCCCCGCCGCCGCCGCAGATCCAGCCGGAGGGGCTGACCCCGCCTCCCCGACGCATCCTCCGCCGGCCAATCACAGGACCACCAGCTCCATGCACACTGCCATCCTGGGAGTTCTTCTCCATCCCACCGCCGGTGCAGACCAACCCCACTACTCCATCCGCCATTGGCTCAGGTCAGGAACCTGAGGGCTGCAGCCGGCAAGGAAATCCAGATCCGGCCACTGCGACCTCAGATCTGCACTCGGCAAGGCGAGACCCGAAGATCTCCTATGCGGATATCGTCAGGCGCGAAGTCAACTCCCCCAACCGCGTCACGCTGCCAAGGGTGGGTGAAGACATTCACTGCTCCGATTGAAACCAGCGAGGGCGCAATTACTCCGGCAGCGTGCGCCGCTCCCCACCTCCGCCTCAGCCTACACCTGCGCGACGTCAGGAATGGGTGACGGTGCACAGCCGTAGGCGCAGAAAGCTGCCCGAGGCGCCGCGACGTGACGGCGGCCATGTCCGTAGCCGGCCAAGGGAGTCATGGCTCCCTTCAAGTCGGCCAACAACCTGGACGGATTCATCAAGGCGACTGCGGTAAGGTGCTTCAAATGCTTGGCTCGCGACCACAGAGCCTCTTCTTGCAGAGATCCAATCCGCTGCTTTCGTTGTCGTCGCTCTGGGCACAGAGAGCGAGTCTGCAAAGAGCCACCTGTCACCTTCGCCAAGCCGCGACGACCACCTCTAGCCCCTACACCACCGACGCCTACACCATTGCCGACGCCGACACACCCACCACCGCCGTCACTGCCATCACCATTGACTCAACCGCCTCAGACGCCGCCTACAACACCCAACGCCGCACCTTTCATCAACGCCAGCGACTCCTGTGCCGCCCAGGATGGCCAAGGGAGATCCCCACACGCGGCCAGAGACGGAGGCGATCTTCATCCCCAACTCCTATGAGCTGATCCAGGATGCGCGCGAGTGGGAAGCATGTGCCCTTGTCCCATGGGCCATGCACCTCCCACGTGGGACAGGAGCGAGGAACATTGCTGACCTCCTTGCCGGTGAGCTTGTCCTGTAGCGCCGGATGATCTCCGTCACAGTCCACCAGCCGGAGCCGTACCTCATTCGCTTCGAGCGCGCAGAGGACGCGGCTGAAGCCCGCAGGCGAGGCCGCTTCACGGGGAACGGCATCGACACAGGGTTTTTTTTACCGAACCGGACGACCGAACCGCCGCCCGGCGGTAGCGGTAAACCGGTCCGGTTGGACCGGTTACCGGTAGAAACCGAATGAATTCAAATTCCCCGTGTCGCCGGTTAGGACCGGTTAGCCGACCGGTGACTTGGAAAAACCGGTCACCGGTTAGCCGACCGGTTGGACCGGTTAGCCGACCGGTTTGGCCGGTTAGCCGGCCTGGTGGCTTGAAAAAAAATGGGCATGACCTATCCGCAAATTAATGGAAAAATTGACCACAAATGCATACAAATTTCCATACATATAATTGTGCATATAAATATCCATACAAATAGTTTAGTAGTCCTCTGATACAAATAATTGTTCATACAAATAGTTAGTTTAGTAGTCCTCTCATACAAATAATTATTCAACGGTAGCATTGCGATGCCATTTCATACTCCGCGGTGGACATCACATTCAAACCCTGCTTTACAAGCAACTCAGCTTTGAACTCTTGCCAAGTTTGGACCGTCCAGGCCGATGTCGTCTGCCATTCCTGAAGTAACATATTATACCAATGAGGATCTTGCCATTCGTCACCCCAGGAGTCTGCCTTGATGAAGTTGCCCTTCGAAGCATCCTCTGCAACGTACCACCCTCTCCCCTAGTACCACTACCGCCTCCATGCTCGTATGCACCTCCTCTCTGTTGCACCCCGCGACAGAACTCCTCTTCTGCTCTTGATTCGTTCAGGGCACGCTGCAGCTCAGCCTTCTCATCATACGCTTCATCTCCACCAGGATAGTTACCTTCCGCTGCAGCCTTCTCCTTTCTCAACTTCTCTTGAGCACGTTGAGCAATTACCTTCTTAGCCCTTTCAAGTTCACGCTGAAAGTACTCACGCACCTCCTTTGAAACCTTTTCACAATGGACGACCTCCGTCCCGCGCCCTGCCAAATGTTGTTTCAATCTAGTGGCACCACCTCCTCCCTTGGACTTATGACAATAGTTGCATCTCCAACCGGGGTAAAGATTTTCACCGTGTTCCCATACAACATCTCTATCTCTGCCAGACATTGCGTATCTACAAACATGGCACGAACATAAACATATCAATGTCAACTTGACAACACATAGCTATATCACAATACTTAAACCCTACATCCATTTCCTTATTTCCAAAATCACAATACCCTACATCAAAATATATATACGTGGCTTCATAGTTCATAGTTCATAGTTCATACATTCTAAAATCACATGGCTGCAATCAAAATATACCTAAATATCTCCATCACTACATCCATTTCAAAATTTCATAAATCACAAATATATTCAAAGTTTCAAAGTCTCCATACCTCAGTCGGGCGGCTAACCGCCGCTGCCGGTCGGCTTACCGCCGCAACCGACAGGTTAGCCGGCGTCTGCAGGCGGGAACCGGGCCGGCGACCATTGCCCCGCAACCGGAACGGCTAGTCGACCAACCGGACCGGTTACCGGGATCTCCGGGGCGGCTAGCCGGTACGCGCGGCGGTTACGGCAACCGGCGGCGAAAATCGCCTGGAGGAGGTGCGGCTACGCGGGGGGGGGGGAGAGAATGAGCGCTGGCCGTTGGGGGAGGGGGGGTTAGGGTTAGGGCGGCATTGGGCCTTCACGGGCCTTAAATGGACCGAGTCGTTTTTTCTTTTTCTTTTTTGATTTAATTTATATTTACCCAAAAAAATACCAAATGAGCAGATATTTAAAAAACTTTTACACAACCAGTTTACACACATGTTGAAGTATTTTTAGGAATTTTTTTGACATTTTTCCATTTTTTTAATTTAAATTTAAAAATTTCAAATTTGGACCGGTTCAAACCGCCCCAAACCGGAACCGGTCCGGGGCGGTTTGGTCGGGAACCGGTCAAACCGGACCGGTTCCCGACGGTTCGGGGAACCCTGCATCGACATCTGTCTGCGCGGGTGGCGCAGCCTCACCCCCGCCCTGGGCTTTCGCCTCTTCTACAAGGTGCGGCTATGCCTCGACGGCATTCCGTCGAACGCCTGGACACCAAACATCATTGAGCGCGTCGTCGGCCACAAATGTGCCGTCCAGCACATCGTAACGGACCTCGTCGAGCCGGCGGACACGCGCCACATCGAGCTGTGGGCATGGGTAGCAGACCCCAGCGAGGCCGCCAGGAGAGTCTGGCTTGCCTTCACGCATAGGCCAGCTGAGGCATCCTCTTCGGCCTCGACGTTCCTTGTCTCTGCTGATCCGATGCCAGAGCAATGGTACCAAGGGGCACGCTTCGAGATCTTCATCCACATGCCGCTGCTGGAGGACTACTCGGCGGCGAGGCGCTACCTTGAGGAAGGAACCCCCATACCCCCAGCTTCGCCCCTGTCCGTCGTCGCTACGAGTGGCGCTACGGGGTCATCGACGGCGCACCAGCAGGAACACGACCAAGGTACCCCATGCACCTCCCGAAGCCGCCACGGGAACCACACCACTTTAGCAGCGTCCGTGAGGAGGAACGACGCGACAACCGCCGCGGCCGAGCCGAACAGGGGAGGAGGCACGAGCGCCAAGGTGCTCGAGATGATGCGGCGCAGAACAAGTCGAGCCAGAGCAGGGGGTCCTGCAACGCCCGCCCCTTCTCCTGGCCATCGATACACGACGACGACGATGAAGACTACCACCACCCAGGGCAGGGCGATGCAAAGTTCTCGGAGGGATATTGGGGAATTCAGGAGGTGCGGCGTGAGCACACTCGTTCCCCACCATGCCGTAACTACGGCAGCACGAGGGGATCCCTCCACGACCTCGGCAAGCACGTCGCTGTGGATACCGGCGGTGTGAATCTTGATGCATTCATGCCGCCGGCTGAGAAGCTGAGCAAGAGCCAGCTGCAAGCTCTGTTCACCGTGCGGGCGCATGGACCGAAGACCACCCTTCGTGACAAGGTACTCTCGACTACAAACACAACTAACCCCCTCACAGCTCAGATGAACAGAGAAGCTTGTCTTACGGATGCTGAAGCGTATGTCCTCAAGGCTACGCACCTAGCTGCAAGGCTGGGGATCAAAGGAACTGCTGCTGGGGAACAGGCCTGGTCCGACATAGTGCCGGTGAAGCACGTCTTCAGCAGGCTTCCGACCGCCTAAGGCCGAACGCCGCGCCGACGATAAGCGACATAGCGACGTCCCTCAGCGCCATGGGGATTGAGGCTCGGTCTTCCCCGTCTGACGAGGCAGGGACAGGCCGCGACGAGGAGCTCGACAAGACTGATGGCAACATCGACACACACGGCTACACATGCCGACCTGACAAGGCCGTCGACGACGATGTCAACACCGACGCTATGCCCATGCAACTGGGACCTGGCGCCGATGGCTAGGTGGACAACAACAACGACGTCACCAGGGACACAGACGGAGAAGCTTCCCCAATCCTGCAACTGCCGTCTTGCGCTGATGGCCAGGCAATCAGCAACGACGGCAACACGGTTGTCCACAGCGACGACAGCCACGGCGACAAGCAGGGCAACGAGATTGGCGAACAGCAGGGCACCGCTGTGACGAACGGCACCCCTGCTGGCGAGCACAACGCCAAGGTCCAGGATGGCGAGGACGGCACAGAGGGCAGCGACAACAGCAACAACGACATCGCCGGCATGGAGAACACCCCTGCAGCACCACCTGATGCTCCTGACTCTGACACGTCTAATGATTTGGGTATCAGCTCGCTATTCTGCACTCCACCGCCTCCTCTTATGCCTCTACCATCACAGCGCCAGACGAGGCGACAAAAAAGCTAACCCCTGAAAGTTTTGTAGCCCGCAGAAGCGTCCGGCACTCCACCAAGCCATCCATGCCCGCCGAGGAGAAGGCACAGAGGAACTTATGCCGCAAACTTGGCATCGTCTGCAACGACTCGACTCCAATTGAGGACGTGTTACGTGACTTCGCCAACACCTTCGAGTAACCGATGCCTCACAACATCAAGGCGGCCATGACAGCCATCTTCGACCTGGAAAACGAGGCAACGGACGCCATCGACGACGCCCTGTTGGTCGGTGTCGGCCAGGACTTCAGCGAACTTCAGGCCTCCAATGATGAGTAGTTTGCTTTTGAAGTCGCCGCACCTCATGAAATTGAGGATGTATCTGTTTACCTTTCCCTGCATTATTCGCCGAGTATAATTCTCCTAAGCCCTGCTAGCTGCGACCTTCGTGCGGTGACAGCAGACAATTTGAACGCCCAATGGACAGATCAGCAGTGTGTGTGTTACTCCATGCCTCAACGACGAAACAAACTAAAATGATACACAAAGGGTGGGCATTGAACTCCAACAGCTCCTGCAATCACGTGAGCTACACTAGTAACACATGATACATAAGAACGTGCAGATATTATCCTGGAACATGAGGGGCCTTAATGCAGCAGCGAGATGCATGCTAGTTAACGAAAGAATCGTGGCTACACAATGTCACATTGTTTGTCTGCAAGAGACAAAGCTCAACACGATAGACCTGGCCTTGGCGCGCTACCTGGGAGCATATAGGCTCAACTCCTACGCTTATAAGCCAGCGAATGGTACAAACGGGGGCATCCTACTTCTGTGGAATGATTCGATTGTGGACATCACGGAAATACAAATTGACAGGTATTCCACCTCGGCACAAGTCACGACTAGGCATTGCGCATCGGCATATAGAATGACCACAGTATACGGGCCGTCCAGATGGACCGAGAAAGACCTCTTCCTTCGACACATGCGAGAAATCAAACCTGCCGACGACTCTAAATGGGTCATATTGGGAGACTTCAACCTAATATACCGTGCAAGAGATAAGAATAACAGGAACCTCAACCTACAACTTATGCGCAAATTCAGGGAAACACTAGAATACTGTGAACTCAAAGAGCTTGGACTCCAAAATAGAAAATACACCTAGAGCAATGAAAGAAGAAACCCGACGCTTGTACGATTGGATCGAGCTTTCTACAACCAGGAATGGGACATCTTCTATGCGTACTGCTCCTTAACGGCGCTATCGTCGTCACATTCAGACCATTGTTCCATACTCTTAGCAACCCAAGACAACTTGCGAAGACCGACCCCCTTCAAATTTGAAAATTTCTGGGTTAACCTGCCTGAATTCTATGAGATTGTCCAACGAGCCTGGGATGCGCCAACTCAACACACTGAACCTTTCCACTGCTTGGGGCATAAGCTGTACGAAACAGTGCGCGCACTCAGACGCTGGAGCTCATCCCTCTTCTCGGAAATAAAGATGAAAATGCTTATGGCGCAACAGGTCATCTTAACGCTAGATGAGACACAAGACCGACGTAACCTGACACAAGACGAAATCTGGCTATGGGGAAAACTCAAAAGGCGAGTCATGGGCTAGGCGGCCATTGAAAAATCAAGGAAGAAACAATGCTCAAGGATAACCTACCTCAGAGAAGGCGATGCCAACACCAGATTCTTCCATCTTAAAGCCAACGGACGGCGGCGAAAAAACTTCATACACCGGCTATGTAGCAGGGATGATTGGGCCTGCACACATGAGGCCAAAAAGGAAGTCATTCAACAACATTTTGAGGACATTATGGCCCAGCCAACATCACGGAACAAAGACCTCAACTGGGCGCTGCAAGATCTCCCAAATATTGACCTATCTACACTTGCTGCGCCTTTCACAGATGAGGAGGTCCTTCGCGCGATAGCGTCTTCGCCGCAAGATAAGGCGCCGGGACCTGACGGCTTCACAGGACTCTTCTTCAAAAAATGTTGGACAATTGTTAGACTGGACGTCATGGCCGCCGTCAACTCCTTCCAAAACCTGCGCTGCGTGGACCTCAATCTACTTGTTGACGCAAAAATCGGGAAAGATCTTCACGTTCTAGCACACAAAATCGGCTATGACCGATGATGCAGGGCGTGCCAGTCAATCTGACCTGTTGATTGACAAGGAAAATCGGACATTAGTATTACAGTGAAATCGGCTGGGTTTCCGATTTAGCGATGAAGACCAGATCGGCACTAGATTCTGATCTACAATAATGAAACGGCTAGATCAGCCGATTCCGATGCAAAGCAGAGTAAGATTACTAAAAAGTAACCTAACAAGCTAAGTAGAGCAACACTTAGAATAGATCTAAACAGCTATATCAGATCTGATAATGAAGTATAAATAACAGCCGATCAAAGCTTATTCTAAGCTGGATAAGGGTTGAATAAAACCTAAACAAAGTAACAGCGATACGCCAGATACTAAAGCTTAGATGTTTACTCGATAACTGTCGAACCAAACGAAGCAACAGCGATACGCCGGTTGCTAAAGCTTGGATCTTACTCAGTAATACGGGACTTACAGGCAAGCCTTGAGATCTGATCACCCTCGACATGCCCAAAAGAATTCACGAAAAAAGAAAGACGAAGTCGCCGACAAATGTATGTAAGATGCGAAAAAGTGTAAAGGTTTGTTTGATGTTGGTGTGTACCGATTTTCATGACCACGCAGGGTCGATATTTATACTCTGATAACTATGACTCCTAAACGTTTATGACAAACTTACTTGACGCAAAAGAAAGACCTTTTTTTAAAACGTTTACGACTCAAACTCTAAAAATAACCGACTCTTTATTTCGGTCCTTCTATAAGCTTAACCTGGCAACCTCTCAGGATTCCTCCACGTCATCAACCTCTTCTCCGATTTTGATTCTTCATCGGACTCCAACTCCGATTCAAACTGCCCTTCCTCCCGGACTCCGATTCCGATTTGTCCTGCTCCATTCCCCGGACTCTAATTCCGATTCTGTACCTCTGCTTCACCTTTTGGCACCGATGTGACCTGTTAAAATCCGGTGTCAACACATGCCCCCTAGTTTCGCGGTAGAATTTGATTCTGACTCGAAACTATTTGATCCTTATCTTTGGGTCAAACATTTTAGGTCAAAACATCTTCTCTTTCCACTTTTACCCTTAGTGAAACCTATATAAGGTTGACCCCTTCATCTTCTCGCCTCAGCCGCCGCCGCTTCATCTTCCTCTGCTCCCCGACCTTGGATCGTTGAGCGCAAGTAACCTTCGGCAAGGATCAACTCTCAAAGATTTCGGCAACCTTCTCCCATGGCATCCCTCTCAGAAATCCCTGAGGTAAGCCTTCACCCAGTCTTTAGATCTAGACTTACTCTGTTCTTGTTAGATCTGTTTTTACTTCAGAAATGCATTTCTTTTAGGCCCTCCACGATAGCATCATCATCCCTATAGCAAATAAGCCAGGCCTCGCCATATTAGGCCCACTAGGTTCTCCAGATCCCACTGACTTCATCAACCAAGAAACGCAACGGCTTCCTTACAAATCGTTTGACTCAGAACACGACTGGAGCAATGTTTTTAGGTCATGGCCAACCCTTACCGCTGGATGGAGAACTTGGTATAAAAGGGTTACCAAATCCAAGATAGATGAATGGGAATCTTATGACCTCCGTCAATGTATTGCTCTTTCTTTGGCTGACATGGAGCGAAACGAGCCTTTGCTAGCCGCCGCTTCATATTTCTGGTCTGATGCTCTGAATGCTTTCCTCTTCGGTCAAGGTCCGATGACTCCTACCTTAGCCGATGTACTGATGCTCACCGGTCTGAATATATCGGAATCGGACAAGACTTTCCTCATTCCCTCCATAGCCACCCACAAGATTGACACCAAGCAGATAGGGGGTTAGAAAGGATACATAGAGAAGTATTCCAAGACATCAGGGCCTGTGGATGCAAGGGAACACTCATATTTCTTGAATATGTGGTTGGAGCACTTCGTCTTTTGTGGGAAGACAGTAGGCCCATCAATCCACTATCTCTGATTGGCAGAATACTTAGCCTCAGGAAATAATTTCCCAATCGGAAAACACCTTCTTGGATCGGTATACAAGATTCTTCATGAGGTTTCTATCCGATTGAGATCCAAGCAACAAATTGGACATCTCGGAGGTCCATGGTGGTTTGTTAATCTCTGGTTAAATATGCACATACAGAAGCTGCTGGATGTTTTCGTGATTAGCAAAGTATTCCCTGCTGATCAATTGAATGACGAAGAAACTGAAGATCGGCGATGCATGTCCTTTGGCGAAGCTGCCTCAAGTTTCCCTGGAGAACGGCTTCCTTCTACTTGCACAGCCGAGTACTTTAGGGGGTTATATAATGGTCTCAAGGAAGAATCTATGCCTTGGCATGTGTATGCTGATCCTGATCATCATTTCGAACTCCCGTTCAAATTCCGATTTGACGATATTGACACAGACGAAGAGAGCCAAAAGAACTTCAAGGAAATCATTACCCCTCAAATACTCCCTGCAGACGTCTTTATGGGGAAAAAGCAGCAGTCATTTGAATATTACCATCCATCACTGGCTGCTCGTCAAATCGGATTTGACCAAGGGCCAATTTCCTTGTACCTGGCCAACATGGTGAAGCCCAGAGATATAATCCCTTCAGGCATAGCATACGATAGACTGATAAGTTTATCACCTTCTCGGGAAACCATAGATTTATCTCTTTGGAAATTCTCAAGCTTCACTACGGCCTCTTTCAAAACTTGGTGGCAAGAATGGAGGAATCATCTTTTCAGCCGACCTGCTCAAGATTATTGCCTAATCCTCAACCCCGATTTTGAGACTAGCGACCAGGTAAGAGCTCTATACTTAATCATCTTTTTTTCAATCACTGATTACTTTGTATTTAACTCTTTCTCCTTTTACCTTTGATCCTAGGACGTAGCAATAAATCTTCCTTTGGTCAGCAATAGCGGCCGTCCGATCAGTACATGCTTCCCTTAGACAATCCTTATATCTTGAGTTCCAGTCCATCCGTGATGGACGTCGCTACTGGTCGGAATAAGAAATCGGCCAAGAGCACTCCTCCAAGTATGCAACAGGGCACTAGCTCCTCCAAAACGCCGAAGAAAAAGATTCAAGAAACCTCTTCTTCCATGACTGATCAAGAAAAACTCAAGCCATCGGAATTATAAGCTACACCTTCAGGAGTCAGAGAGAAACGCAAACTGGTGCTATCAAAGACACTTTCGAGGAAAATACCGAAAGTTGTCCGAAAAATTTCAGCTTCGGAGGCTGCCAGACGTATATTGAAAACACGCTCAAGTATTGGTGGTTCATCAACCATCCCTGAAGCGGGCACAATAAATCCGACTCAAGAAAATCCATCGGACACTACAACAACAGCTGCATCGGAACAGGTAAACACAACTCCGATCTGCTGCAACCTTATTATTTCTCGAACTAATTTCATGTGTAAACAGGCATATCCCCAGATCATATCTCAT
The DNA here is from genome assembly GCA_015342445.1 of Digitaria exilis. Taxonomy (NCBI): domain Eukaryota; kingdom Viridiplantae; phylum Streptophyta; class Magnoliopsida; order Poales; family Poaceae; genus Digitaria; species Digitaria exilis. The sequence continues at coordinate 519,858 of JACEFO010002487.1, forward strand.
GAACAATCGGATCAAACGGAAACTATTCCAACCTTGTCTTCACCGCCGATTCTTCCGTCGATCACTGTTCAACCAGGATCAACAATCCAAGCTCCAGAATCGGCCCAAGAATCCATTGTAAGAATGTTTATTATGTCTTTGCTACTGTGAAAGTTGATCCATTCCATTCTTCATACCTGAATTTTTGTACTTAGGGACAAACGACAATCGCTTCCAGCGGAACTGCGATCGGCCTTCCAACTCCTCAACCGTCCCAGTTTGATGAAGTCAATTTGAAACAGGTAATTCCTTCTCTCTTCGTTTCCCCTTTTCAAAATAGGAAAAAACAATATCCGATTCTCACCCTTCTTCCTTAGGCACAAGACTCTCTGACCCCAAGTGCTCTTACAGCAGAACTTGCCGGTCCTTCTACAGCAGAATCGGCTCCAAACTTCAATCCGATCAAGCTCCATCTTGGAAAAATGCTAAGTCTTTTGAACATTGAAATCGGAGAACTTGTGAAGAACGCCGATCCTATCCAATCAGTTTTCAAGCACTTGCAAGGCCAAATACCTGAGTCAATCGAGGAAGTCCTTTTCCCAGCTGCCTTCATAGAGTTTAACTACTTCCAGGTAACAAAGGCCTAGAAGAGACTATCCGATCGAGCTGAATTTCAGAAATCTTCTAAGGACCAGGAGCAAATCAAATCGGATATTGAAGGCATAGACAACCAGATCGGAAACCTAAAGCAAACTCGGGAAACCTTAGAAAAGACCATTGAAGCAAATCCCTGGGACCTTGACAACCTTCGAACAGAATAAGCAAGCCCTTATTCAAAAGGTTGATCACCTCAAGAAGAATTTGAAGCCGATTGAGGGTTCGGCTGATGAAGATCGGAAAGCCATTTCCGATGTAGATGCCATTCACCTGCGTGCGATCAAAGCGATCCAAGATTTCCTTGGGTCATTGTAAAACTTTGCCAGTGACATCTTTTTGTACTGCATTTATTGAGGTTACCAAACTATTCTGCATGCGTAAACTTTGACTCATCTTCTGACCAATTTTTGCCAAATCTGAAGAGTCTTTATTACCTTTAACCAATACGATCAGCTTTTACAGCGAATCTTCTGAAAATAGCAACTTTTGACCAAAATACATTGGTTCTTGCACTCATTTATATCAAAAATTGAATGCTCTGAATCGAGTAGGTAGATCCTTTTGCCTATAAATAGAACTATACGCAGAATCCATCATATCACCTTTCTTACTATCAAACATGGCATCTTCATCTAATGAGGTACAGAATAGTTCTCTTCCTTTACTTCACTATTGATTAAAGCAAACTAATCTTTCCAACTTTCAGGTTCAACAATCACTGGAGCTCATCATCACTCAGCTTCAATCTGGCGCTCCCCTTTCTTCAAACCATCGGCTTTTCTTAGCTACCCACAAATATGAGATCATGAACTTACTCCCTGAAGGTCTTACCTCAGTGTCTTCTTTCATCCATGGCCAAGAATCTCCAGGCAATGATATATCCAGGATTCAACGCCAAATTCATAACCTCGAGGACACCTTGAACAGAGAGCAAGCCTGACTCATACACCTACAGAGCAGAAGGGATCGACTTTGGAGAGAGATTAACACAATCAACCAGTCTATATCCAGGTCTGAAGCCAATATTAGCCAGATTCATATTTCTATCGATACTAGAAATCAGATCATAGAGAACCATGAGCACCGTGAGTCCCGCATGCAAGCCATTCAGTCAATCCAGAACTTTCTGAACACTCTGTAATGTTTTATATTTTTGCCCTAAGGGCGATGCATAACGCATCGGCCATGTATCCTTGGATATGTAATTCTCTAATCTGCATGCACTGCTTTCACTTATTTTTTCTGCTAGAGGCGATACTTTGTATCGGCTATGATTTTTTCCGATTCTTCTCGAAAATTGGCTCATGCATCAACCCAAATACTGGGATAATACTTTTTCAAGTATTTTCCATTCAAAGCTTAAGGAAATTCTTCTCCTTCTAAAGTTTCCAATATATACGCATTGCCTGGAGCACACCGATTTATTCGATACGGACCTTCCCAAGTCGGAGACCATTTACCGAATTTAGAATCTTTAGACCCAATCGGCAAAATTAGCTTCCATACCAATTCTCCCTGAGAAAATTCCTTAAATTTGACCTTCTTGTTATACCATCTAGCAATACGCTCCTTATTAGCTTCTAAATTCTCAAGGGCTTTCAAACGGTATTGAGTCAAATCTTCCAACTCATTCTTCATAATAATCAAATATTCATCGGCTGTCAACTTATTTTGAAATTCAACACGTCTAGAGCCGATTTTCAATTCCCAGGGCAACACAGCTTCATGTCCATAAACCAATTGATAAGGTGACATTTTAATCGCACCGTGACAAGCCATCCGATATGACCATAACGCCTCATGTAGCACAGTATGCCATCTTCTGGGAAATTCATCAATCTTTCTCTTTATTAACGTGATCACGCTTTTGTTGGAAGCTTCTGCCTGACCATTAGCCTGAGCATAATAAGGAGAAGAATTCAATATTTTAATTCCCATGCTTTCAGCAAACTCTCCAAATTCCCCTGAAGTAAACATAGTTCCCTGATCGGTTGTAATTGTTTGAGGAATACCAAACCGATAGATAATATGCTCTTTAACAAAATCCACCATATTAGCCGATGACACAATATTCAAAGGAATTGCTTCAACCCACTTAGTAAAATAATCAGTCGCCACTAACACAAACTTATGTCCTTTACTAGATGCAGGGTTAATCTATCCGATTAAATCAATTAGCCATCCTCGAAAAGGCCAAGGCTTTAAAATCGGATTCATAGCAGATGCAGGAGCCCTTTAAACATTCCCAAATCGCTGACAGTCCTGATATCCCTTGTAATATTTGAAACAATCTTCAAGAATTGCAGGCCAAAAATATCCATTCCTCCTGATCATCCATTTCATCTTGAAGGCCGATTGATGTGCTCCACAAACTCCTTCATGGATTTCTCCCATTAATACCTTAGCTTCCACCGATCCAATACATTTGAGCAAAACTCCATCAATCGTCCGATAATAAAGATCATCTTCAAGTATAACATATTTCACTGCCTGAATCCTTATCTTCCTTTCAACTTTTTTCGATGGACCTTTAAAATATTCATAAATCTTTTTTCTCCAATCGGAATCTTCTAACTCCAGACTCGAAATTTCTCTGATCGGACGATAACCAGATGCTCCTTGAGCCAATCGGTTAGCCTCTTCATTATGACATTTGGGAATATGCTCAATCCTAACAAGCCTGAATTCTTTTAACAACTGGAGACATTCATCATGATATATCCTCAAAATATCATCGTTGCATTCATATTCACCCATCAATTGTTTTACTACCAATAGGGAATCTCCAAATATTTCAATAGCATCGGCCTTGATCTCTTTGAGTAGTTTGATACCTTTAAGAACAACCCGATATTCTGCTTGATTATTGGTGGCTTCTTTCTAAATCAGAAAAAAGAATTCAAAGCTTACCCCCCGAGGCGAGATCAACACAACTCCGATTCCAGAGCCAACTCCACAAGAAGATCCACCAAAAAACAAAGTCCATGGAGCAAAATCTACTAACCCAATTTCTGGACCACAATGATGAGTGACAAAATCGGCTAGTACTTGCCCTTTGACTGCTTTCAATGATTCAAAATGTAAATCAAACTCTGAAAGAGCCAAATCCACTTTTCGATTCTACCATTTAAAATCGGCAATGACAGCATGTATTTTATGACATCATCCTTACTAACAACTACACATTCAGCCGATAGCAAATAATGAATGAGCTTGGTACAGCAAAAGTATAGACATAAGCATAACTTTTCAACCGGAGAGTACCTTGTCTATGCATCCAAAAGCCTTCTACTCACAAAGTAGATAACACGCTCTTTTCCTTCAAACTCTTGAATAAGGGCCGATCCGATAGAAGAATCATCAGCCGATAAATATAATTTGAATGGCTTATCTTTCTGAGGAGGAAATAAAACAGGAGGAGACACCAAATATCTCTTAATTCGTTCCAAAGCCTCTTCTTGCTCTTTTCCCCAGACAAACTCCTGATCGGCCTTCAGTTTCAATAAAGGTGTAAATGGCTTAATCCTCCCAGAGAGATTAGAAATAAATCTCCTAATGAAATTAATCTTGCCGATTAATGATTGAAGTTTGGTCTTATTTTCTGGAGCAACAATCTTATTGATGGAACCTATCAGAGTTTGACTGATCTCAATCCCTCTTTCATGAACCATAAATCCCAGAAATTGACCAGCAGAAACCCCAAATGCACACTTCATTGGAGTCATCTTCAAGCCATGTCTTCTTGTGCACTCCAGAGTCTTGCGTAAATCGGCTAAATGCTGTCTAGAGCTTTCCGATTTAACCACATCGTCAACATAAATTTCAACAATCTTGCCGATAAGCTCATGGAAAATACAATTCATAGCACGTTGATATGTAGCTCCAGCATTTTTCAAGCCAAAAGTAGTTTTATGAACCAACATTCATATAAACCAACATGCCCCGGACATCGAAAAGCAGTTTTATGAATATCTTCTTTAGCCATAAAAATCTGATTATAACCAGCATTACCGTCCATGAAGCTTATGACTTTGTGCCCTGCTGCAGCATCAACCAATAAATCGGCAATAGGCATTGGATACCCATCCATCAGAGTCGCCGTATTAAGATTCCTGAAATCAATGCAAACACGTAATTTCCCATTCTTTTTATATACAGGAACCACATTAGAAATCCACTCAGCATATCGGCATTGCCTAATGAATTTTGCTTCAATCAACTTAGTAATCTCGGCCTTTATGTCAGGTAATATCTTAAGATCACATCGTCGAGAATCTTGCTGGTATGGCCGATATCCTGGCTTTATAGGCAACCAATGTTCAACAATAGATCGGTCTAAACCAGGCATTTCATAGTATCCCCAAGCAAAACAATCTTTAAACTCTCTTAATAAAGAAGTCAATTCTTTCTTATACTCAGGATCTAATTTTGCACTGATAAACGTCGGCCGTGGTCTATCACCATCTCCCAAATCTATTCTCTCTAGTTCATCGGCCGATGTGAAACCACACCCTAACTTCCCTTCATCTTCTTGAATAAACACATCCATCAGGACGATTCTTCTGAGCCGACTGCTTGGATCGGCTGTAGACCGAAATCGGCCACTGTGAGCAATTCAGTGTCCAAAGCTCTTCCCGATATACACATCACTTGTTCATAACTCCATGGCTGTGCTTCTGCAGTGGCTATGCTATATGACGCATCTGCTTTGACAATTTCTACTGTATCCTCAATCCATTGAACCAAACATTGATGTATGGTTGATGGAATGCAACAATTAGCATGGATCCAATCTCTCCCTAGCAACAGGTTATATGATCCTTTGCCATTGACTATGAAGAAAGTGGTAGGTAAGGTTTTACTTCCAATAGTCAACTCCACGCATAATGCCCCCCGAGCCGGAGAAATCTTTCCTTCATAATCTTTCAGCATCATATCCGTTTTGATCAGATCATCTCACTTTTGCCGATTTTGCGAAAAACAGCATACGACATCAGATAAACAGCCGCTCCCCCATCAACCATCATCTTGGTCATTGGCTTACCATCAACATGTCCCTTCAGAAACAAAGGCTTCAAGTGAACACATTCTTTTTCTTCCGGTTTCTCAAAGGTTGCTTGCATTGGTTCTAAATTCAATTGAGCCATTGCTTCTTCAATCTTAGAATTTTCTTCATCACTAGCCGATGCCATGAATTCCCTTGGCAGCATGAAAACCATATTAACCTCGGCCGTAGCATCATCTTGATAACGTTGTTTAGGACGCCATACTTTAGATGACACCTTCTTGTTCTTCAAAAGCTGGCGTGATTTTTCTTCTTGAATTTCATCAAATCGGAGCCTTTGTAACCTCCTTTTTTGTGATTTTGTAACTCCATCTGGGCACCACCTTGGCTGAGGTATTTTAGCTTTGTGATGAATATTCCGATCCCGATTTGGCAAAGGCTCTTCATCAGAAACCAAATTATTAGCACGCTCCTCCAGCTCTCTGCTCATAATCAGTCTATTTCCCAACCGATCATATACACTCTGCCTGCCTCCGATTCTCTCATGAACTGGAGTACGCCGATACTCTTCATCCCTATCCTGAATAATCGGCCGACGCTCCCTATCTTCAAATCGGGGCCTTTTGAATGACCTATCCCTTCTATAGCCTCCATTGCACTCTGGGCAATCATCTGGAGATGGTAACTTGATTCCTTCTTCCCAGCAGTAAACGAAAAAAGGACATCTCCAGTGATCCTTATGCCGATACATCCTATCCTCTTGCTGCCTTGTTCTCTCTTGCTGACGTTGTGTTGACACCGGATTTTGACAGGTCACATCGGTGCCAAAAAGTAAACTGAAGGTATAGAATCGGAATCGGAGTCCGAGGGAAGGAACAGATCAAATCGGAATCCGATGAGAAGGGCATTTTGAGTCAGAATCGGAGTCTGATGAAAGTTAGGATCGGAAGAAGATAATGACGTGAAGGAGTCCTGGGAAGTTACCAGGTTGGGTTTATAGAAGGACTGAGATAAAGAGTCGGTTATTTTTAGAATTTGAGTCGTAAACGGTTGTAAAAGGTCTTTTCTTTTGCGCCAAGTAAGTTTGTCGTAAGCGTCTAGGAAATCGTAGTCATCAGAGTATAAGTATCGACCCTGCGTGGTCATGGAAGTCTGTACACACCAATATTAAATAAACCTTTACACTTTTTCGCATCTTTCATACAGTTGTCGGCGACTTCGTCTTTCTTTTTCGTGAGTTCTTTTAGGCACGTCGAGGGTGATCAGATCTCAAGGCTTGCCTGTAAGTCCCGTATTACTGAGTAAGATCCAAGCTTTAGCATCTGGCGTATCGCTGTTGCTTCGTTTGGGATTATTCGACAGTTATCGAGTAAACATCTAAGCTTTAGTATCTGGCGTATTGCTGTTACTTCGTTTAGGTTTTATTCAACCTCTATTCAGCTTAGAATAAGCTTTAATCGGCCGTTATTTATACTTTATTATCAAATATGGTATAGCCGTTTAGATCTATTCTAAGTGTTGCTCTGCTTAGCTTGTTAGATTACGTTTTAGTAATCTTACTCTGCTTTGCATCGGAATCGGCTGATCTAGCCGTTTCTTTATTGTAGATCGGAAACCAGTTCCGATCTGGTATTCATTGCTAAATTGGAAACCCAGCCGATTTCACCGTAATACTAACGTCCGATTTTCCTTGTCAATCAACAGGTCAGATTGACTGGCATGCCCTGCATCATCGGCCACAGCTGATTTCGTGTGCTAGTACGTGAAGGTCTTTCCTGATTTTTGCGTTAACACGTTGATATTTCTTGATCAACCCTTGAGAAGTAACATGTCTTTGAGGGTTTCTGGGATGGTCATTCTTTTCCATCTTTCCTTTATCCTTTAAATCAGAAGCTGAAATTTGCACTCTAGGATCAACAACTCATTTTTCTTTTGCAAATTCCGATGTCAAAAGCTTTGTCTGTAAAGCGTTTCCCTTAACTGGCTCTACCATATTCACTGGAAAAGGATGTCCATCACTCTTCATGGGCTTGATTGGTTTAAAAGGAATCTCAAATTGCAACTTCCCTTGCTCGATTGTCGATTGGATTTGGTTTCTAAAAACTTTGCAATCATTGGTATTATGAGAAGTAGCATTATGCCATTTGCAATATATCATCTTCTTGAGCTCTTCTGCAGATGGAAGACTGTGATTGGCCGATAATTTGATCATTCCTTCTTTAAGTAGCAGATCAAAAATCTTATCGGCCTTGGTAACATCAAAACCAAATCTTTCCGGTTCTTTCTTACCAAATGGACAAGCAATCGACTTCTTATTTTTTACCCATTCTGCCAAGCCGATTTTTTTATCTTCATCGGAATCGGAATCAGAACTATACCCAAGGTAATTTACCTTCTTATGATAAGGTCGCTTTTGTTCATACACCCGATTCTCATGCCTTGACACCCTTTGCACAATGTGGCTCAAGCTTTCAAATTCCTGAGAATCATACTTTTCTTTGAAATAAGGAAGTAAACCATCAAATGCCAACTGTGCCAATTGAATATCTGTCAGGTTCAATCCATATCATCTATTTTTTGTCTCCCTGATTCTCTGAATAAAGTTTGCTACCGATTCATCATTCCTTTGCTTCAAGCTTGTCAAATCAGTAATGGTCTTCTCTTCAACACCAGCAAAGAAATACTGATAAAATTGCTTTTCTAGGTCAGACCAGTAGATAATTGAATTTGCTGGTAATGTCATAAACCATGAAAAAGCCGGTCCAGATAAAGAACTTGAAAATAATCGGACCCTTAATGCATCAGTAGCAGCAGCCTCTCCACATTGCACCAGAAATCTAATGACATGCTCAATGGTGGAGATATCATCATTACCAGAAAACTTAGTAAAATCAGGGATCTTGTAACGATGAGAATAAGGTAGCGAATTATAAGCAGGTGGATAGGGAGTTTTATACATCACATGTTGAGTCTTGGGTTTTAATCCAAACTGATTTTGCATAATTTCAGCGATTTGAGCTGCCCAATCCACTTGATTTGCTCCTTGTGCTATTTCCTGTACTGGTTGACGCACTCTCTCTACCTCTTGACTTGGCAAAATCGGCCTTACATATCCCTTTGGTGCCGATTCATTTTGCCCAGATGGTTCTGGCTGACCAATCATATGTCCTGAAGATGTATTTTGATTGGACATCTGACCCCAACCTTGATGTTGGGTATTGCGATAAACCTCCATAGCTGCCATAGTACCATGTGTCTCTGACTGATTCGGCATATTCATATTGGGTGCTTTTGCCGATTCTAGTCTTGGAGTCCACACTTGACGTACGATTCCCTTCTCATCAATTAAAACCCAATTAATCCCATCAGTATGCGGTACCCAGGCCATCTTTGGCTCCTCAGGTTGAGTCTTCTGATTTGATTTAGGAGAGGTCACGAAATATTCAGGAGGCATCTCTAACCCAGTATTAGAATCATATCCCTTGAAAAAGTCTGTTCCCTTTGACACCGATGGTATCAGCGATGATGGGGTAAAAACTGTTGAGCTGTTTGTCGGGATCTGAATTTGAGGCATAGCCATTGATGTTGTTGCCGGAAAACCTCCTTGCATAATCGGCCTTGATGCCGATTGCATCTGTCCGATCGGCTGATCGGATGTCGTACCATTGTACACCTGAGAAAATGCATTTTTTGCAGCCCTTGCCTGAACATCCTTTGCTGAGGTATAAACTTCAAACGGAGGAAGGTGTTGATATGCTGGGCCTTTAAATTGAAGATCACCATCACGCAATGAGCGAACCATTTGATTATGTAACTCATTACCCAACACTTTACCTTGATTTGCAAAAGCATGATGGACTGCTTCATTTATCATCTCATGTAGCTTTCCAGGTGTTTCAGCTATTTTGACTTCACGAGGTTATGGAAAATCAGTTTTCTTGATAGCTTGGCCTCGTTTGGTAGTACTGAATGACTTTAAGCATAAAAGTTCAAACTCTTCAACTGCTCTTGCCACGTCAGCCTTCTGTTCATCACTAAGATCTTCTTTAGTAGTATCAATGACATTCTGATTCCCAATGTCAAAACGACCACCTTCCTTCTTCGACATGATTGAAGTTGTCTGGTCCCATCGAGCGTGCCAAAAGTGTGTTGACGCAAAAATCGGGAAAGATCTTCACGTGCTAGCACACAAAATCAGTTGTGACCGATGATGCAGGGCGTGCCAGTCAATCTGACCTGTTGATTGACAAGGAAAATCGGACGTTAGTATTACAGCGAAATCGGCTGGTTTTCGATTTAGCGATGAAGACCAGATCGGCACTAGATTCTGATCTACAATAATGAAACGGCTAGATCAGCCGATTGCGATGCAAAGCAGAGTAAGATTACTAAAACATAACCTAACAAGCTAAGCAGAGCAACACTTAGAATAGATCTCAACGGCTATATCAGATCCGATAATAAAGTATAAATAACAGCCGATCAAAGCTTATTCTAAGCTGGATAAGGGTTGAATAAAACCTAAACGAAGTAACAGCGATACGCCAGATACTAAAGCTTAGATGTTTACTCGATAACTGTCGAATAATCCCAAACAAAGCAACAGTGATACGCCGGTTGCTAAAGCTTGGATCTTATTCAGTAATACGGGACTTACAGGCAAGCCTTGAGATCTGATCACCCACGACGTGGCCAAAAGAACTCGCGAAAAAAGAAAGACGAAGTCGCCGACAAATGTATGTAAGATGCGAAAAAGTGTAAATATCTGTTTGATGTTGGTGTGTACCGACTTCCATGACCACGCAGGGTCGATATTTATACTCTGATAACTATGACTCCTAAACGTTTACGACAAACTTACTTGACACAAAAGAAAAGACCTTTTTTAAAACCGTTTACGACTCAAACTCGAAAAATAACCGACTCTTTATTTTGGTCCTTCTATAAGCTTAACCTGGCAACCTCTCAGGATTCCTCCACGTCATCAACCTCTTCTCCGATTTTGATTCTTCATCGGACTCCAACTCCGATTCAAGCTGCCCTTCCTCCCGGACTCCGATTCCGATTTGTCCTGCTCCATTCCCCGGACTCCGATTCCGATTCTGTACCTCTGCTTCAACTTTTGGCACTGATGTGACCTGTTAAAATCCGGTGTCAACACTACTGAACAAGGCCAACATCATACTTGTGCTGAAAAAAGAGGGGGCTGATGAGATACGAGACTTCAAGCCGATCAGCCTGATCCACTCCATTGCAAAAATTATAACCAAACTGCTCGCCTTGCGTTTGGCGCCATTCATGAACGACCTCGTCTCTCAATCACAAACTGCCTTCATTAAGGGACATAGCATCCATGACAATTTCCTTTACGTACGGAACCTAGCGCGCCGCTTCCTTAGAACAAAATCGCCGGCCTTATTACTCAAGCTGGACACGTCCAAAGCCTTCGACTCTGTAAGATAGGACTATCTATTGTACATGCTCCAACACAGAGGCTTCCCTAGTAAATGGACAGACTGGATTGCCACAATACTCACCACATACACCTCGAGAGTCCTACTTAACGGCCATTAGTTAGACCCAATAACACATGGTAGAGGCCTACGCCAGGGGGGCTCACTATTGCCCCTGCTTTTCATCCACGCTATTGACCCTCTCCACCGTCTGCTAAAGCTGGCAACAGAAAATGGCCTCCTAAGCAACTTGAATGGGCGCATGGCAAGGCTTAGGATATCCATGTACGCGAATGATGTAGTAATCTTCCTCAAGCCTACGCATAAGGATATCAACAATCTCAAAGAGTTACTCATCTACTTCGGCCAAACAACTGGGCTCTGCACGAACATACAGAAAACTAGCGTCACGCCCATCAGCTGCTCAGGAATCAACCTAGGCAGTATCCTGCTAAACCTCCCAGTGAGTCGACAAGGCTTCCCTCTCAAATACCTAGGTCTACCTCTTACGATACAGCGCCTGAGGAGGATAGACTTCCAGCCAATTATAGACAAAGCGAGGGTCAAGCTTTCAACATGGTATGGGAGGAACCTAACACAGGCAGGGAGAGTTTGACTCACAAAAACCGTGTTATCCTCACAACCGATCTACATGCTCACGGTACTCAAGCCGCCCAAGGAGACAATGGAGGAATTTGATGGGGATCGCAAGCGGTTCCTATGGGCGGGTGACAAGGAAATCTCAGGAGGAAAGTGCAAGATTAATTGGATTAGGACAACGCTTCCAAAAGAAAATGGAGGACTCGGCATTCTTGACTTGGACAAATTCGCAAGAGCTCTACGCATACGATGGCTATGGCACGAATGGATATCGCCAAATAAAGCTTGGGTTGGGTCTGAGACGCCATGCGACAACAAAGACCGGCTCCTCTTTGCAGCCTGTACCCAAATACAAGTGGGAAATGGCCAACGAGTTAATTCTGGACAGATGTATGGGTGCAAGGTCGGAGACCCAAGGACATCGCACCCAACCTATACGCAAGAACACAGCGGAAAAGGAAGACACTGGCGCAAGCGCTTCATCGTAGCAACTGGATCAAGGATCTCAACTACCGGCATGGCTTCAACACAATCTTGCTCAACGAATATTTCGCCATGTGGGACATAGTTAGCCAGGTACAACTAACGGAAAATGGCCAGTACACAACGGCATCAGCATACAAGGCGCAGTTCTTTGGAATAACCAAGAACCCGACAATAGCTTCAATATGGAAGTCATGGGCCCCACCAAAGTGCAAATTCTTCGCCTGGCTCATCGTACTGAACAGAGTATGGTCTTTGGACAGGCTGGCGAGACGGGGGTGGGATCATAGCCCGACCTGTCCACTTTGCAGATGTGGAATTGAAACTGCCCATCACATGCTCATAGACTGTCGACTGACAAGGAGAATCTGGACCTTCATAGTAACATCGACAGGCCAGCCGGACCTCCATCCTGAGAGATGACCACACAGCACGACAACCGCCCAATGGTGGATCAACATCACTACAACGCCACACATCCCTAAGAAGGCTGCACGCAGCCTAACACTCCTTGTTATATGGGAGTTGTGGAAAGAAAGAAATGCGAGAGTTTTTAGACAGCACGGTAGACCGGCATTATCGATACTAGAGTCCATTAAAGGCGAGGCCTTAATGTGGATAAAGGCCGGCGATACGGCCTTAGAGAATCTACTAGCGCGAGAATAATGTTACTGTAAAACGCCGCGACGACGGCTTGTAAACTCTCTTATTTTTCAATGAAATAAGCACAATCTCGTGCTATTCGTTCAAAAAAACTTTTTTCAAAAGTCAATTCATTATATGTTTATAAAAGTTATAGAGGGATCATGATTTTATTTTTTTTTGCGGGAAGGATCACAATTTACGGCACTGAGTACATTCTTATTATATGTTTTGCTAAAATTATACAGGGGGTTACAGTTTCATGGCACTGAATACATTCTCATTATATGTTTTACCAAAATTATAGAGTGGATCACAAAGTTTTATGGCACTGAATAAATGTCTTGTAAAATATATTTATTGAAGAAACTAATGATGTTTATTTGGATCCATAAATGTTAGTACTTTATTGTATACATTTGTTAAACTTGGGAGATGGTTGGGACTCTTAAATTTTTTTGAATGGCCTGCAATTTAAAACAGAGAGAGATATTATATTTGATTGATCAGCATGGTTGATTAGTTTAGATGTTGAAACTAATCTTTTTTTCTCGAAAAATATTGAAACTAATCTTCCTAATAGAAATTTGAAACAACCTTGTACTTTCCTCATAATCAAACAAATAGTCTTTTTTTTCTCGAATACGCGGGAGAGCTGCGCATCATTATGTTAAAAGAGCAACTGATGAAATCTTTGTAACATCGTTTCTTGATATAGTTGTCTTTGCTTTTAGCTCTGACTACCAATCATAGTTTCCTTCACTAAAACAACACTCGGCAAAATTGGTGTTTGCCGTGTAACAAGTTTGAAAGCATATTTTGAAGCCGAATTCAAATTAAAAAGGATGAGTTGCATGGCAACAACAACTCATACAATGGTGAGTAAGTCATCTCGTAGTCCTAAATTTTATCCTATGAGCCGGTTGCCTCATGAAACAACAACCTGGTTCTCTCTCCTCTCACTCTCTCCGTCACCTCATTAAAAATCATACATGGATTTGCATGAGACGACCTATGAGACCACTAACGTGTAGCAATGTACTTGCCCTAATAAGAAGTCTGACATCCACTTAACTTTTTGTCGCTAACACACTAAATTCCGCAGAGTTATATATTAAATTTCAAAGTATCATAAAACTAAAGTTCGATATTGTGAAAAGCTTCTTCATCGTAACTTTTCAGCATGCTTGCATCCGTGCCGACGAACGATGGTAAAATAGTACAATTAGATTTCCGCAGCCACCCTATTCACTGGTGATCGACTGGCTGTGTCAGGAGGAGGGTATAGGCCTATAGGGATCCAACCCGGACCGGTGTGGCGTCTGGGCCTCTCCTCAGTGGATAGTCGCCTCTCCTCAGTGTGGCGTCTGGAGAGGGGTCCTCTAACGTTGAGCCCTAACATTTCACTGTTCCGCCTCAAAGCTCCATTTCACTGTTCCGCGTTGTTCGCCACCATCTCGTCACCAAGGTTAGGACGAAGACATGTGCTACATTGCTAACAAGTTTCCTGTCTGTCGTGCTTGGCAAATATTGAAGGTGCGGATTACTTAGGCGCGGCGGAATGCTGCCGACATAGTCCAGGTGTTTGTCGTAATGCTTGTCCGGAACTCCGGATTGGTACCACGATTACAGCTTTAAGCTCCTGCCTGTATATTAATCTTTAGAATGCTGGTGGTTTTTGTCCTTTATGGATTCTTTGTTTCTGGTTCAGGCTTCTTAAGAAGCTTTAACCTCCTGCCTGTATATTAATCTTTAGAATGCTGGTGGTTTTTGTCCTTTATGGATCCTTTGTTTCTGGTTCAGGCTTCTTAAGAAGCTGTTTCAGTAAGACATTTTTAATATTTGCATTTGCACTGTGCGGTTCTGTCTGATCAGAGGATAGCAAGTTAGAAGTTACCTACTACTGTAGCTAAAAAGGAAAAACCATGCACCAGTTACATGAAAGCAATGTACACTTGCCATTCTAGAGCTAAATGGTATCTTCTGGCTCAGAATATAAAATCTTGTCAATCCATTGGAAAACATTGTTCATCGCTAGCAATAACCCCTTGGTTCAATAGAGTCATAGAGATGACTCCAAAAGATGTGATGGCTGACTCCACCCTCATTAATCGGTATGCAGTTTAGATTTGGCCCGTCGTATCTCCTTCCGTAAACAAATCTATTTCTCTACAGTCCAAATGAACCATATCCCAACCGTGGTTGGCCTACTGTACTCCTATCTTTGCATTAGATCGGCATGGATGAATTATTGGCCAGTCTATTCAAAATGTTGAATGACAAAGCACTTATTTTGCTCGTACTAACTGTATGTAGACTACGATTCATATGCACAGATGAATGACAGCCTAATTGCTTCTCATGAATGAACATGTATTTTGCTTCATTAATTGTAACTTGTAAGCACTTGCGTGATGGACCAAATTATTTCATTTGCTAGTAATTTCGAAAGAACACATTAATATTGCAAGTGATCATACAAATTAAGTCCTTAGTCAGCATGGGTACGCTTCAATGAATCTCGAACACTAGTATAGTACTATAGTTTGCATGATTATCGCTAGCGCTTATGATTTTTATAAGGCGTAAAGAATACACTGCATGCTGATGATAACAATCCTATTTATATTGTTTTCTTTAAGCTGCTAATGGTCATTAATATCAATGTCCTCTCCTGATGAGTATACGTGGAAACTTGTTGTTGGAGTTTGGTAGCCTCTTACTTTATGGTCCCTTGTGATTCAGATGTCATGTTTTGGTACCTGAGGGTAACTTCTTTGCATAATCATGTTCTCTAATGAAATTGCACAATATTTTTTGTTAGCACGAAGAGATTGGGCCACTGAGTGCCTATTTTGCTTTGTGGACGTGTAGGAAAGCAATGTGTCAATTATTCTATATGTTGGTTTGGTCTTCAACCAGTTGATTCAACTGTACTGGATTTCAACTCCTTGACTGTTTCACTTGTTTCTTCTCAGGTCTAGCGACTTTGACTTGAGCTACTAACTTTCAAATACACTAGGAAGGTTTGGTGTACCTACTTAACACTTGTTAATATTCGGATAATGTTTCAGGAAAATGAAGATATGCTGACCAAGTACGGAGGCTTTGTTCCTCTGCATTGCTTTCGATGGTTTCTCTATACTGCTAAATTTCAAAGATGAGGAATTGCATCAACTTTGGAAAACTTGGTTGAAGTGAATGTTTCTGTGGACAGATATTTGGGGTACCACATGATAGTTTATGTGAGAGATTGAAGTTTGAGCAAACCTTTTGCCATAGTCCAGCCAATTTGCATCGCTGTGTTTCCGAGTTTGCCGCTGGTTTGGAAGCAGGTTATGTCATGAAGAGAAATGCTGATGCTTATTTGAAGCGAGGAGGTCCTTAGTAATTTTGGTTTTTATTCACTGTTCCTGACCAAACATACTGCATTATTGGACTATATGACGTTGGTATAGTGGGGTTGGTAACTGTGAGTGATCATGTCCAACTTCTTCGAGTAACTTTATTGTTTTAAAAAAACCTTCTTCCAGTAAAATGAATGCAGACTTTGTGGACTTCCAGTCAGCAAGTGGCTGCTCGTATCTGTTGCCTCCCTACTGCCAAATGTGAACACGATGACGGTACGGAGATTCTAGTGTGCCAACGTTATCAAATATTAAAGGAAAAAAAGTCACCCCTCAACTGTTGCAAAAAGTCTGGTTTTCAACCTACACTACAAAGCGGACACTGAGTCATCGATGTATTGAAACCAGGCAAAATTGGCACTTTGGTTGATTTCAAATGTGGTTTTCTATTTTTTAAAAAAAATATAGAAACTAATACAATATAAAAAATCATAGCTAATTTATTTTAAATTAGAAAAAAATATGAATCTAGTGACAACTTTTTTCTTTGGTGCACCACTTGAAGTTATTGTCATATTATTTATTTTACTCCAAGTATTTTTTAAAAAAAATAATAAAACACTAGCAATATAAAAAAATTATACTCAAATAACATTAAATAGTGTGCCAATAGGTAGCTTACATTTCTTAAAAATGGCATCAATTTCATAATTTTTTAATTTAAAATGCATTAGTTATGAATTTTAAAGTTTAAATAATATTTTTTATTTTCATAAAATAAAAAACCGCTTCAAAACCACTGAAAGGGCCAAATCTGCCCGGTTTGGATAGTTGGATGGTCTTTAGTGTCTAGTTTTGTAGTTGTAGGTTGAAAATAAGACTTTTGTAATAGTTGGAGGGTGTAAACAATCTATTTGATTTCAGTGTACACATGGTTATGAGCTGCAGAGCTTTTTCAGATTATACCAGTCGAGAGGAAAAGAAATAGACAATAACTGAGTTTATTCAGAGTCTGTGAAATGCAAGTCGTCAGACAAATAGAGCAGTCTTTTGATCCAGTCATGGCCCAGCAATCAGAGCCCGATCAAGATTTTGCAGATTGAGAAGTTATATAAAAGAGGGGTGAACTATTGAGAGTTTTTAATGAACCAATGTCTTCACTGGAGAAAATTACAACTGTTCAGACTGACTAGACAAAAAGGCTGCAGGAAACTATAGTTGATGGTCAGAACTGACAGCATTAAAGGTTAACGTTACCAAATTATGCATCAGTGGATTCTGTTAGAGTATATTAGGCAACTCCAAATGTGGTTAGTTTAGGATTGATCGTAATCCCGGTATAACCTTTATAAAGAGGCTACTTGCCTTCTAGGTATGTAATCCTACATATTCGCCCCCAAGGCTTAATGCAATACATCCACGCATTATACACAATCTTACCGATTCCAAGGCAAGTAAAAACTAAAAAGTCATTTCCATTTCCAAACGTACCATCTCCTGTCTCTGCCATTCATGAAGTGAAGTGTAGCGTACTTCTGAATTCAAATAAAAGTTATTGAGCTCTTTTACAACGCACAATACTAGTGTCCAGTAGTATATAGTATTGGTTAAGGATAATTTAGTAATTTATCCTATACCTATTCATTTTAATAATTTTAATTGGTAACAACTCTCACACTCTCTAATCTGTAATATAATCATATCAATTCAAAATAATGAAAATATGAAAGAATACTAATTAATAACATAATACAGAAATTTTATTTTGTTTTTTAATATATTACACTAATGCCATGAAATTATTTTCCTAGATTACCCCTAGCCTACTATACTGCCCTTAAATACTACTATATCACTAGGACCATTTTGTATAGTATACAATTAATCTTGACCGTCGGATCTTTATATACTAATCCTTTTTAACCGCTAGTATACACTAGTATTGTGCGCTGTAAAAGAGCTCAAGTTATGGCTGTTCATACTTCAGAGTTCCACGCTTCAGCACCCACGGAGGAAAAAAGGGGACACCCAAATTCAGATTAAGAATTCCTGTCAATGACCAACTTCAGTGTAAGCTCATGGTAACACTTCAGTTAGCAAATAAACTTTTCATATAATAGATGTGTTGTTGCCTTTGATCTGGCATAGCATTATGATCTGTGATTGTTTGGAGACAGTCAAAGGGTTGCCTTCTTGCATGGCTACTTACTTTGTGGACGAACACAATCTTTGGACCAGATCCACTTTCTTTGTGTCAAAGAGTTGCTGACTGATGCCATGATGGAACAAGGGATTTCGTAAGTGCGCATGTCAAAAGCAAACCACACTCCTAATCATACCGTGATTATATGAACTAGCTGATGATTCAGTGTCTCTTGTCATTTATTTAACGTTTTTTATACCACCTTTGGTGTCAAAACACACATGCCAGAAATTTTTGTTATCCTGAAAATGGCAAGTCTGAGGTGACAGTAGACTGCAGCCACTGACGGATAAGCTGAATACTAGTCATGTACTCATCTGCATTTGATTGACGAAAGTTTAATTAGACATGTACATGGATCGAGGAAATTTCTACTCTGCAGCGTGCTTAATTGTCTGGAGTAGTTTATACATACTATGACTGAAATCATCCATGCTTTGTTTTTGAAGGTTCCAACTTATTCAAGTTCAGCATTCAGACTTTTCAGATTCAGGGCTGGATGATAAATGATTTGGTAAAGCCTGGGCTTTGAGAAGGGGAAAGACTGAAAATATTTAATAAATGGCAAGTAGACAAAGCTGTAAAAAAGAAGGATACAAACATGTCTTGCTAAAAATGTCAGTCAATATGCGCGGGATCGTTCCATCACATACATTATTTTGAAAGTGATATTTACGGTTTGGTTGGTTGGTAGCTCAGCTGATACAAAGGTCAGAGTTATGGCATATGAAATTGGCTTATCTGAATCAGTGATATATTTTTTAAATTTCAGAACGTGCTCATATTAACCCTTGATTTTCTTTGGTACCCAAAGCTTCAGAATTGTGGCATATGAAATTGGCAAGTTCAACGCGCTTGATTGAAAGGTTTGATTCTCTTGCACACTGCATTTCGTTACAACTTAAAAACACTATGTTTGCTGACCATGCATCCATCTTTTTTTAGGAAGTGTGTATCTTAATACTAGTTTATAGCATGGATTTTTTTTTGAACGAACTAGCATGGAAAAATTTAATTAAGAGAAAGGCACTGCTGTTGTGGCTGTTGTATTCCCTTGTAAGAAGCCTTTGTCCTGGCTAGAGGAGTGTTTTTGTCAACCCCTACAACCTTCTATGACATCAGTCAATGTTACAACCTACCAAAATCTTGTCCAAGTTACGGATTGGGTAGACTGACAATTAACTGGATTATTTGACTGATGCTCGTTTACCCCGGCCGTTTGCATGGTTTGGACGTTTGGTAGATGATGTAAACCCTAAAGTTATCAGGACTGTTCCTGTATGGTCATTTTTTTTAGAAACGGGAATATATTTTAATATTCCAGCCTCTGCAGCGATAGTTGCATATAGCTGTTAATCTATCTATCAAAGAACGAGTAGAATTGAAAATGTTTCTCACGTAATTTGGGTCCACTCACCTCTCACGCGGGAGCCACCTGTAAGGGTCAACGGAGATGGGAAGGGGGTCAAACCCACAAAAACTGATATTTAGAAAATGTTTCTGCCAAAAACATAATTATTTTGTCACCACAATATTATCTACCCATCACAGTCTTTTTTTAGGGAAACCCACCGCAGTTTCTAAAATTGGCTTGGATGGAAGAAAAATCGGCACAACGCTCGCGGCCCAAGCGCGTTGTATGAGCGCCTCCCGCTTGCATTTGCTGGCCCATTGGCACGGCCCATCGGTAGATTTTCTCATAAAAAACAGATTGGTACACGTCAGCCTGTCTCCCACGGCGGCGACGCCGCTCCTCCCCTTCCTGGCGTCATCGTCTCCTTCTCTAGGCTCTAGCAACTGCAGACCTCAGCTGATCGCCTGGTCTGGTAACTACCAGCCTCTTACCATCTTCTTTGCACATGCAATACTAAACATGGCGCTCGTGCTGTCCTTCTTGCCTGAGCTGTAGATTAACTGATTAAGTGTGTGGTTTGTCATGTGAAGGTAGGGTGCTTCGTGTCTATAACAACTATAGAGAAACAGGCTTATCACCTCCAAAATTATATAGTGCTCGAGCTATAACATGTATATTAAGAGAGTTCTTTTCTAAATTTTTTTATTGTGAAAACTGATTTTCATGCCAAGAGAGAATTGCGAACCTGGATATGGATACGCATTAAACGTTGAATCATACAATACGGATATATATTTTCCCTACAAATCTTTTTTATTCTTTTTTATTTAAGTGGGAGAATGTTTCTGCCAAGTATTAAATATTTTTTCTCACCACTCCAGTGTATCACGCACGGTCGCACGTGCGCCTTTGCTAGTTATTACAAAACCACAGGAAGCTAGGTCACAATATTCCTTTATGGTCATTGATCAAGCTAGGTCACAATAACCACGTTCGCAACTGCATGTGCAGCTGCTTTGTGATGGGATTATTCTGAATGTTTACCTTCATTAGCAATATCCCATTCACGTGGTTTGGTGGATGATACTCTTATAGACTTTTTGGTAGACAATAACGAACCTGAATTCTTCATCATCAAGGTTACAACAACCATATTATCAACTGAATTAGGAGATCATCGTCAATGTAGAGCAGGAAAAGATCGCCAGCATGGGTCATGAACTTTAAATATTTATGTTGTTCAATTTGGTTACTGAGCTCCGAAAAATCAACACCACAACCGGGTGGGGCAACACACGATATCCCCCGGTTCCCTTCTTCTTCCTCTGTCTTGCTGCTGCGGCTGCCGGCGCTGGCACTCTTTCGCGCCGCTCAATCCCTCGCTCTCTATCCGCCGCCGCTGCAGCTCCTTCTTCAACTCCGGCGAGGTATTTCATCAACTCCGACGAGATTCAGTGGCGGCTTCGGGTTCGGGGGTATGGGTTCGGGCTCCGGCGAGATCCTCTATTGCCGGACCTAGAGGAAAGTTTGGGGGCAGCAGGCCAGCCCGGCCGAGGTGGTGGGCGTGGGGGCGGTGAGGCCGGCGGCGGTGGCCGCCAGCCCGTGCGGTGGTGGAGGGCAGTTGGGCCAGGTTGGGGCGGGGGCGACGGCGGCCATGGCGGGGTAGGGGCCGTGGAAGCAGCCATCCGCTGGCGTGGGCCTCCGGCGAGACCCTCCCGTGCCGCCGTTGGGGTGGCAGGACGGTGGCGGGGGCGGGGGCGGCGGCGTGAGAAAGAGGAACGACGGTGCAAGGTTGAAGAAGAACAGGAGGTTGAGAGAGAGGTTGAAGACGACAGGTTGTTGACTTGCACGAATCTTGAAGTGTTGAACACTGCAGGATAAGGTGTGCGGCAACACACCGTTATGGAGAAACTGGGTTGTACGGAGCTCCTCTATCATCTGGTGATGCAGTCCTTGCACCTTCAAATTTGTTGGATTTTTTTACTTGCACCTGGTAATAACATCTTAGGGTACTATCGTTTTCGAACTACACAAGGGAGACATCTAAGATAAATTCTTAAGCATTGTTTCAAAGTGGGAAACAACACAAAACATATAAATCTGTAAACTGCAAGTGCAATAGATCCTTATGTCACTGACAAACTAAAGGACGATCATGTTACAGCAAGTAGACTATTCTATATAGTAGTATATCAGGTCCATGCATGTGTCCCCTTCCATGCAAATTTGATTCTTGAATACTAATTTGATTCTTGAATACTGCAAAACTTGTCAGCAAGGAAATCAACACGTTGATTAAGCAAGTTGAGAGTCCACAACCGAGTACCCCATTGATTGCTGATGGACTGTTCCTCGTTCAACAAAAAGAAATAAAAAAAACTTGGTAGAAGTAAACGCACGAAGGCTTTGACAATCGCATAGCAGCCCGTGCAAAGCACGCGAAAGGGACCAAGGAGAAGCAGTGCGGTGCCTAACCAAGTGGCAGCACCATCGCCGGGCCCCACACTCCAGGCTCAGCATTTCCCTTGATCCTTATGTAACATATTACACCCTCTGTCCCAAAACGAGGCAAACACGGTTTCCAAACTACTCTTATTTTGGGACAGAGAGAGTATAAACTAACTGTCTTCTTCTCCATCGTCCTTCATAAAAGAGGGGAAGAAGGTGGCCATGGCGTCTCCACCGGGCGTGAAACTGGCCCTTGCTTTCCTAGCTAGCGCTTCCTACATCAAGTTAATCAAGCTACTTCTTCGCTTGCAACTGTTTTTTACCTTCTTATAGCTTGCTTTTTCTTTGCGAGAAGTTTGTTAATTACAACCAACTGATCAAATGGGGAGGAAACCTTGCTGCGACAAGGTAGGGTTGAAGAAGGGGCCGTGGACAGCGGAGGAGGACCAGAAGCTCGTCAGCTTCCTCCTCAACAACGGCCAGTGCTGCTGGCGCGCCGTGCCCAAGCTCGCCGGTGAGTGATCATCATCCATCCTTCGCCACGGCTAGCTTACTTAAACTTCGGCTCAGCCTTGAACACGCGGGTCATCGAACGCCATGAACTCACTCACTCGTGTTTGTGTTCATCGAGCTTACAGGATTGCTCCGTTGCGGGAAGAGCTGCCGGCTGAGGTGGACCAACTACCTGCGGCCGGACCTGAAGCGCGGGCTGCTGTCGGAGGAGGAAGAGAAGACGGTGATCGACCTGCACGCGGAGCTCGGCAACCGGTGGTCCAAGATCGCGTCGCACCTGCCGGGGAGGACGGACAACGAGATCAAGAACCACTGGAACACCCACATCAAGAAGAAGCTGAAGAAGATGGGCATCGACCCCGTCACCCACAAGCCCCTCCTCCAGGCCGCTTCTCCTAATCATCAGGAACCAACCAGCCCACCGGAGGAGGAGAAGATCGTCACGTCAGAACAGGCGTTATTCTGCACCGATGACGACGTGGCCATGGCGCACCTCTTGGACGACATCGTGTTTCCAGGTGAGGAGGTCGGCGTCCAGCTGGCGCCCAGCAGTGGCATCACCACGGCTTATTGGCCCGAGTCTTCGTCCACCTCATCATCGTCTTCGTCCGGCTCCTCCTCGGCGGCAGCATCGACTGATGGCAACGTCGTCGGCGCCGATGGCGAGTGGCCCGATTGGCCGCCGATGATGGACTGGCCGGAGTCGACGTGGCAGCTGGAGGACGTGGACATGGTAACGCCGCGAACGCCATGGGAGTTCGAGGACCCCTTTGTGACGTACCAGAGGATCACGCTGTTCGATCACCAGGAAACTTGGAACAACAGCAAGATCGATCTCTTGTGATGAATCGGTCATTCTTTATTTGTAGCTATAAAAGTTATATAATCGACATATATGCGTACTGCGAATGAAGTGGTTGTGTGAGAGTCTGGAGCTTTTGAATTAAAGAATGCTCACTTGCACCACATGGAGATATCGTGAGGCGCATTGGATGACCAATTGTACATTCTATATGTTCATGCATGGTGATTTCATTACATCTTTCCATTCTCATCTATGCAGAAAAAAAAAATGATATTTGATAATCTAATAACTACCAAGAGGTTCACGAGTAGTAGTAGAATTAACTCAAGCAAGGTTTGAAGTTCCATGTTTCTTTGATTTCTGTATTTGGTGCTATTCAAATATTTCCTAGCACCATAGCAATAAGTGAAATTTGGAGGCTTTTGTAAACTGGGTTGTTTGTAGTTTACTCTTTTTTCTCTCTCTTTTACCATCTGAACTTTTTAGTCGTTTTTTAGTGTGTGTACATGTCACAGGAAATGTTCCATGTGCAACTCACTCCATTGGGTTGAGACTCTACTTTCTTTTCCACAATTTGGCTAATAATCCTCAAGTAGTGAAATAGGTTTAGGAGTGTTCAGATGCCTATAACAGTCAGAAAGCACGTTGAAATAGCCAAATAGGTGAAAAAAACTGCACACATCACCTATGGAATTGCCAGACAGTTTAAGTTCATATAATGGGGCTTAAGTTTTAGCAACATAATGTAACTTTGTTTATGGAACAATGAGTTAATGATAACCTGACTTGACTATTTGCTTCCACTGAATGATTTATAATACCTGTTGCAGGTATGGTTAGTTCTTAAAATCTATGTTCATGACTATGTAAAACTTCCCTGTAATAAATGCTTACAAAGTATATATATTCATTGCAGGTCCGAAAGGTCAATCGAATACTTCTCATATTTGGAGAACACCAAGAGGAGAGAAAGCACTTTGGTAGATTGGCTGCATTAGCCCAAGGCATTATTATTCTTAATAGATGACTGAATATATCTAGAGACAGATATATGGCTTCACATGCTAATATTTTGTAATTCTTTGTTTGCCAGTTTTGTTCCAGTTCTCTGACCAGGCTGGCCATTTACTGCTCCTGACGAAATATTTTACCCCCAGTAGGGCCATTGGTATCATTATTTGGTTAGTTTATGCTTGCTGTAGCTGTATCCTTATCAATCTGTTTAAGTTAGGACAGTTTAGCTTCAGTTCCTGACAAAGTCTGATAATCTTTTATCGTTTTCTTAAGTTAGTCTTATTCGTTTCCTTACGTTATTGGAAGAAAGATACATTTGAAGCTATTGGTTCAATAGGTGGAATAGTAGTTAATATTTTAGAATATTCTTAACCTGAATCTTTTGCGTGACAGATTTCAAAATATTCTTAACAAATATCTTTTGTCATGATAGGGCGCACAAAGCACCCCTAATTTTCTAGTACTCTAACATTAGGCCTCGATTGAGAGGGCTTCTCCTCCCAAAACTGTTTCAGCTTCTCAAATGAACTAAAAGTTGATGAAGAAGCTTTTGGCTTCACCATTAATTCCTGCAAGACGGAAAAAGCGGAGCCCTTTCAAATGGATCGTCCCCTAACAGAAGTCAAACTATATAACTTCACTAGGATGTCATGATGAGGTCAACATGCTGTCCATTTGTAAATAACCATATCCGAAAGAGATTAACAAGAGACACAAAAGATCGAACTTAATACATGCTAGTTTTCACTTCATCATTCCAATTATAGGCCTGCCCTCATCAATGTATCCCATGCTGAAGTATGAACACAAGACTACTGCTCGCAGTGACGCGCAGAGGAAAATGAATGCCGTCGATTTGAAAAACAACAGGAGGGAAAACGAATGTTCATGCAACTTGCACAATAGACGGGTAACTCTTGCGACCGTTTTTTTATTGGAGTGAAGGTCGGGTGCATGTCATGAGATGCGATGAATCGATCGTAGTCGTAGATTAGATTCTTATATGGAAAACTTTTTTTTTGCGAGGAATCTTATACGGAAAACTAATTATTAATATCCTGAGAATTATATCTAGCACGCCCCAGTTAATAACTGTAGCTAGTACTTTTAAACTATCAAGTAGTGCTTTCACATGTGCAACTTGTCCTCCGTATATATATATCCTAAACTTATGTATTGTTCATCGATGACTGATGAATTAGAAATGTCAAATGGAGATGTGAATTGATTATGCATGAGAAAAAGGTCGGCGAGGTTGGTGGGACGAACAGAAACTTGAGCATGCGTGTGTGTGTGTGTGTGTGTGTGTGTGTGTGTGTGTGTGTGTGTGTGTGTGTGTGTGTGTGTGTGTGTGTGTGTGTGTGTACAACTAGCAACTGGAGTCTGGAAACATGTTTTGAGCAGATTTGGAGCTTTCAAAAGGTCACAGAATTAAAAAAAAAAAGTGAGGGTGTGTATGGTCTCATTCATTTATATTTTTACTTCAAATAATGATCTCGACAGAAATCGTTTGTTTGACTTGACTTGTCAGAGGTCGCGGAGTTATGGCTCAATGACACTAGAGCTCATTATCTGAAAATTCCGAAGATTTCGTTCTCACGTTGATTTGGCTTTCACATGTGTACGCATGTGTGTATGCACGGGTGGATCTATAGTTGTGCATCGGCCGGGCCACAACTCAAGTTCTCCCTCCTACAGCTATGCATGCAATGGAGCCCCCTTAGCCCCTCCTACAATTTTTAGCCATGGATGAAGGAGAGAAAGAAAGAAAATAGACTAGGGGAAGACGAAATATAGAAATGAAAGAGGAGAAGAAAAGATGAAGAGACAATAACTCCCTTCTAGTTTGTTGTGCTAGATCTGCCACTGTGTTTTAGATCGAGTCTGACAGGCTAAAGACGCGTGTTCCCACCGTAGCTTTGCAGTAAACGTTTGCACATGTATAATATTTCACCTGCTGCTCATAAAAAGTCATAAATTAAATATATTTTATGGTGATCTATATATGTACATCAGTCCTTACATCTATGAATATAACAAATAAAAATTGAGGACGTCTGTTCAGATATTGCAATCCTCTTGCCTAAGGTGCGATCTGATATGTCAGCTAAGTGCTCGTGGTTGCGGATAGTTGAAAATAAAGAAGATGATGCAACACGGATTGAAACTATGAACTACACTAATTATGTGGTGGACATACAAAATACATGACTTCATAGGAGTTCTATGTTTTTCTATCTTTTGCATTGATGCTAGAGAAATACTCGACGATTGATATGTTTCAGCGAGCGATTATGGATGTTGTAGCCCTACATGCTTTGATGCTTATATATTTTTAGAAAAGGGAATATATTTTAATATCCCAGGCTGCATACGGGCTCGGATTTAGGCGTTCTACATATGGATAGAAAGATAATTTGATAGAGCTTCCAATGGCACTGGTCCCACGTCCAAATGAGGCCTGAGTCCTCGGGAATAATTGAAACAAGTTGGCATCCAGAATCTGTCCCGGTGTTGTGTCACCGTATTTTGGCCTTTGGGCCGTGTATCGTCACTGAGCCTATTAGGAGGCATGTCTAGGGGTCTACCACGACCCTAGACCCTATTTTACAGCAGTCGCCGCCAACTTTACGGTTTCAGTTTTGCTAAGATTATTCTGTCGAGAACAGTTTCGCCGTCGCTATGGTTTGTGAGACTCCAATTTGTGAACTTAATCACAAATCTACAATTTGGGTTGCACTCTTCCTTGTTCTTGCTTGTGTTCTTCGATTCGCAAGCGAGGATTAGCCTTTTTGCATGGCAAGGTCGACCGTGCAACGCCAGTCGATAACTTGAGGAGACATGGTGTTGTGATTGTGGGGCTCAGAACGTGCTCGTTCGGAAGCCGGATCTATTTGTGTCGCGACTCCACCAAATCATTGAATATCTGAACCTTTCGGAAGATCGGAATCCTAGCTTCCATCAGGAGAGGCAAACCTAAATAATGTCAAAATATAGAGGTGGTTTTTTATCATGATATTATTTATATATAAATCACAACAAAGTGCTTATGCAATTTTATTCCCAAATATTTATTATACTTACCTTGCCCTTTCTTGAAGAAAGGGCAGAGCATGCCCACCTAAGGTCTTGTTTTGTTTTGATGAAAACCGGGTGAAATAGGGTGGAATGTGTATGTGTGTTTGCGGGGTGGGGGGCTAAACATGTCACTTATGATTCAATCCCTCTCATTCGATCTCAACCC
The DNA here is from genome assembly GCA_015342445.1 of Digitaria exilis. Lineage (NCBI taxonomy): Eukaryota > Viridiplantae > Streptophyta > Magnoliopsida > Poales > Poaceae > Digitaria > Digitaria exilis. The sequence continues at coordinate 547,605 of JACEFO010002487.1, forward strand.
GGTTTGCATCAAAACCAAGCAGGCCCTAAGGGTTCATTAAAAAACCAGGCAACGCTAGTGACATAGGGCAACAATCACAAAGAGCAGTAATGGCTACACTTCATCGTTATGCTAGCCCTAGAAGTATAGATTGTCAGATGGGTAGCGCTATCCCAATCCGGCCCATAGCCCATAGTGCTCGTGCTAGAGCAGTGAGACGCATCGTTCAATGTCTAGGTCCACCACTCTCGCCCATAGTGTCGCCCTAGGCCTGGCATCATTTTTGGGCCGGCCTGATTTCATCCCGTATAAATGCACAAGGAACCCTAATCCCCAATGCATAGGAAACTCCTTAGTTCTCCATCACCTTACCCCATCTCTGCTACCCTAAACCGACTTTAAAGACCCTCCCTCTCCCTCAGGCATGTGGAGGTACGGCTGCCACCCTTCACCGCTGGCCACGAGGTGAAGCTTTAGCCGCTGTCCGTCACTTCCTCTGGAACATTAGGTGGAGTTGCAGTCGCCACCACAGCTGGACCATGAGGCAGAGTGGCGGTGGTGGAGCCGCCATCGAATGCCAGACTACGAGGCGGAGCTCCAACTTCTATCCATCACCGGCCTCTAGAGCATAAGGTGGAGTTGTAGATGCCATCGCTGCCGTACCACGAGGCAGAGCGGTAGAGAAGTCAAGTGACTGACAGCACATTATTCCAACAAGCTTGGTTTATCTTCAAGTCATGAGATTAATGCTTACTGTTTGGTTGGTAAAAATCTCAGCTGTACAACATAAACTAAGGTAGGAATTATGGGATGCATGTGAAATTAGCTTACGTACGTGCTGATCAAATTAATGGTGTTTGCCAAGATTCAGAACGTGCTCAAATAAAGGCATCATTTTTTACGCCCTACGTTTAATTCTGACCCATTACAGGCGAGCACCGTACTTGTTGACAAAACGATCCATTGTCTTTGACCAAGTGCATACAATATGAATGTTGTCACTTGTAACAGGAGTGTGTTTGTCAACCCTATACAATCTTGCATGACGTCAGGTCAAGTTCCAACCTACCCAAGGATTGGGAAGACTGCGGCTACGGACCTCTGAAATTACGACTCCTGCTTATTTTACGGTCTACATTCACTAGCAATACCCCACTTGCGTGGTTTGGTAGATGAAACTTACCTGCAGGAAACCCCAAAGTAACAAATAACTCAGCTGAACTTTTCAAGGTCAAGTTCATAACAACCGCGTTCCTACTAAAGCAATCATCTACAGCAGGAAAAGATCCGATGGTAAAAATGGAATATGCTTTTCAATTTGGTTGTAGTGGAACTGGATTAAGTAAGTTTTGAGCTTAGATTTGTTAACCTGGTCTGTCTATATTAGACTTTCAGATTTCTACTTCTCCCCGACCCTAATACTCCATCTGTATTTTGCAGTGAATAGAGAGTAATAAATCTGAAGCATGGAAATTGAAAAACATTCATGCTTACTATTCTGCAAGTATAATATACTGCAAACTAGATCTGTTTTTCAAGTATGCAAGCATAATACCTTCATTTCTGGTAAACATGAATGTTGGTAAACACCATTAATTAATGTAGTAAACTAGAAATGAAGGTATCATATATACTTGCAGAAGCACAACTACAAACAAATAATAACCACAGGCTAGGTACTCTTCATACCTACACTTGTATGGTTTTATCTTGAAGTTGAATGCAAGCATTTCTTATTCGTAGTGCCATGTGTGTACCCGCTACCATGCATGCCTTTTATTCAAACTCAAATAAAAGCGCGAAAGCTTGGCATAGCAGCCATTGCAAAGCAAGGCAAAGGGACCCACGTGAGCAGCAACCAACAGACCAAACGGCAACACGGCGGTGTGGGACCATCCGGGTGACACGCGTTCCGTCCTTGATGACGACGAGCTCCATCCATTTCCTAGCTCTCTCTACCGACCCCGTCGGCGTCATCTAGCTCCCTCCTCGTCCTTTATAAAAGGAAGGTGGCAATGGCGTCTCCACGGCTAAGCCATCAGTTGCTTGCCTAGTACTCCCCACATCCAGCAAACAAAGGCTACATACTTCTCTTGCAACCATTTGGTAGCATCTTGCCTTTATTTGCAGGAGTAGTTTCTTTACTCACTCAACAACTAGCTAGCTCATCAATGGGGAGGCAACCGTGCTGCGACAAGGTGGGGCTGAAAAGGGGCCCGTGGACTGCAGAGGAAGACCACAAGCTCATCACCTTCCTCCTCACCAATGGGCAGTGCTGCTGGCGCGCCGTGCCCAAGCTCGCCGGTGAGTGATCGCCGTCCATCCCATCGATCCTACTTGAACGCAATTAGCCCATGATGCTACTATAAACTCACTCGGCTCTTTGATATATATATATGAACAGGGCTATTGCGTTGTGGGAAGAGCTGCAGGCTGAGGTGGACTAACTACCTACGGCCGGACCTGAAGCGTGGTCTGCTGTCGGAGGAGGAAGAGAAGCTGGTGATCGACCTGCACGCGGAGCTCGGCAACCGGTGGTCCAAAATCGCGTCGCACCTGCCGGGGAGGACGGACAACGAGATCAAGAACCACTGGAACACGCACATCAAGAAGAAGCTGAAGAAGATGGGCATCGACCCCGTCACACACAAGCCCCTACTGATCCAGCCCGTTCTTCCGGGAGACGACCCCAGCGGCTCGCCGGAGGTGGAGGAGGAGGAGAAGGCCGTCACGGAGATCATGCCAGGTGGCTTCGGACAAGACGCGCTCTCCGTCGAAGACGATGTCGTTACCATGGGACACCTATTGGATGACATCGTCATTCCAGGCGACGTCGTCGTCGACGCGCCGCCCGCGGCCGACGACAGCGGCATCGGCGCGGCGTGTTCGCCTGATGAAGAATCTTCGTCCACCTCCTCGTCCTCGTCCTACTCTGGCTCGGCGCCAGCAGCGTCGAGCAGCGGCATCGTCGACGGCGAGTGGCCGCAGATGATGGAGTGGCCGGAGTCCATGTGGCTTGACGACGTTGTTGTCACGGGCACGACGCCGTGGGAGTTCGAGGACGACGACCCTTTCCTCACGTACCAGAGGATGGCTCTGTTCGATCACCAGGAGACATGGAACAATAATAACAGGGTCGAGCTCTTCTGAACTGGTCATTCTTTGTAAAAGGTTAAAATTCTCATAGCCACGCATACGCGTTATGCTCCTAAAAAATGTTACCGGTTCGTGAATCGTGATGCACAGTGTACCAATCACCGTCGTTGCATATATACGGCTAGCACTCTACCAGAGTACCAGACTACCAGTGCATATAAGAAAAATGAATTACAGATGTTGTTGGTCATAAGTAAGAAAGAGAATTCAAAAGGTTGTCACATAGTATATATATGCAGCCTATTTGTTTCTTTGTTCTGGACGCTGAACACCTTTTTAATTCTTTTCTAGTTGCAATGCTACAAATATACTCCGTGTTTTGATTTCTGAATAGTAGTTTCGTCGCCAGTGGTCGATAATTGTAACATGTATTCTCCCTCCAGTTGCCAACAGTATAATTCCTATCTTTCCTCCTGAGACAGTTTTGCCATTGCTTCTTCTAACATACTAGGGGCAATCACAAGCACATGCTTGACAAAAATAACTACAAAACCGCTTGCAAAGAGACAATTAAAAAATGTCGCCAGTCGTTGTAGTGGATATAATCTTTCGTCGGCGTGCACACGCCGAACCATAACGGATTTGGATAATGATATGGGACGAAAATGGTCCTGCCCTTTATAGACTATATCGCACAATGTAGTAAGACCTCTATCGAAAAGCTTCAAACCACCTTGTGCATGCTTCTACTTTAATTTCCACAGAGGCGTCTCCATGGCTCCCATATTTTCCTAACGTTTTCTCCCCACGAGGTCACCCTTACTGATGATCCCCAAGTGTATCATGATGATAACGACCCTCTTCAGACTTCATGCACACTATCGCACACTCTATACGTCGCTGTAGTAACGGGAAGGAAATTCGGTAGAGAAGCAGAGGGCAAGCGGCAGAAGTGCGTACATGTCACTGTATAGAATTTTTCACTTTAGCTTACCTTGACCTCTTGTGAATTGTTATGATGGCGGTCTTTATAACATGCGTGAAAACTGAAGTGTGGCATGCAAAGTTGTTACACTCCGAAGTCAACCTTATCCATCTCAACTCCATTTCTTGTACTGTTTTCTTTGCTCCATTTCACTCTCGACCTTTCCAAAAAGCTCCAATCTAGCTAAGATATCCTACGAGAAAGTGGTTTTTAAAAAGAAAGATAAAGCATTCTTTTTTTTCTTTGTTTAGTTTGGAAGGGGACGATATAGTCGTTGTGCATGCACGCGTGCTCGCTCACCGTGCTCCTTCTGGACTCTTCCGAGGTAACCTCAGCGGATGGGCGCCACGTGTGCCCGGCCTCCGACATATGTGCTCGTCATGATGCCCTGGAGAGAACTGATGAATGGAGAAGGCTTTGCCCGGCGATCCACTTGACGGCAAGCTCAAAAAGGTTGGTTGTGTGTCGATCCCACTTGAGTTCCGTCACGCCAGTTTCAATGACAGTTTTACAAAGAGTTTCATGAGTATTAATGTTCATGTCACTTTCACCAATTTTACTAATTTGGTAAGGTACTTATAAGAAGAGAGTTTTATTATCCCCATAAAACTCCTATCGTACAGTTGTCTAGTCTTGAGTCTAAGTAACTCTGCAATGAAACACACCACTGTGACGGACCTAAGATACGATGAGTTGCCCCAACACAAATTTAGCTCGTTTCTTACGCCTTGGTGCTTGTGACAAACCGATGCCGTGCATGAGGCATCGTTTCTTTGTTTTTTTTCTTTTCTCCCCCTCTTCAATTTTCTTGCCACATCATATTTTTGCTTATGCGAAAGGCTAATAAATTCTATGGACACCATGTGACTTGGAGAGTTGTGAATGCCTTTAGAGCAACTCCAAGAGAGTCACCATCCGGCTTGGGCTCGGTAAAAAAACTTATCAATATCCAATAGAGTCGCTATCTTGCTCACCTCGCCATCCCGCTCGTGGCCGCCTCCTCCCTGCTAGGCAAATTTGTGAGCTCTTGCAACTCGGCATCTGCATCTCGTGCACCCTCCACCCGTCCCACCCGACCCTCATGTAGCCGGCGGCGGTCTTCGACCGCATGCTGGCTTGTTGCCTTGGCCAGACCCCACCTGTAGAGAGGGAAAGGAAGAGGGTTAGGAACTTAGGATAGGGCTGGTGATTAAAAAGAAAGATCCAATGACTTCGATATGGGGGTTGCTTCAAATTTAACATGACATACTTCCTCTGTATTTTTCTTTGTTAAAAAATGAGAGAGAGAACCTACTAAGTATTGAGCTTAGCTGTTGTCAATGCTATAGACCTTTTCGAATTTTGACTAAACTTATTACAAATAGTACTAATACTATGATCAAAATTAATTATGCAATTTTCAATATCCATCCTTCTAAATCTTAAAGTGGTGGTATAACATGCTGATCGAGAAATCGAGAAATCTAGCTAATAAAATTATTTTCCAACGTTCTCGGTTGCTCACAGTCTCTCATGCACATTAAAATTCCATCGATCTGTTTGAACACACGTACGTATACGACTTCGCCGTGACGTGCGGGGAGAAGACAATGTCCATGCAACTTGCGTAATGGACGTTCATCACTTGCGACCGTGTTGAAGCTTGTCATTATGAGACGCCGATGATAGACCCTAGAGCTAGCTAGCTTAGATTATATATGCTTGTGGAAAACTAGGCTTCAAAAATTGAAATGTATATATAGCATGGCCAAGTTGTTGACGAGGACTAGCTACTATTAAACCGCAAATGTTTACACGACCACGACGAGTGGGTATTCACCTAAGCAGGGACGAGTGCAATCGCAATCATTGCGTCGCTGTTCCTCAACTGGCTCCGGCCCGGCCGGTTATTTATTTGTAGAAGACGAGTCTGCATCCGAAATGTCAAATGGTCAAATGGAGACATCAGACATGGACTGGTGCGCGAGAATAGGTTGGCGAGGTTGGTGGAGATAACTAGTCAACTAAATAAGGTGTATAATACCGTGTAGTACTACGACGTACGTGTGCATACAACTGGAAACAAACATGTCTCTGAGCTGACTGTTGGAAACTTTCAAGGTCACATGCACATATAAAAGCACAAGTGAAGGTTTTGAAAATTCGACCATTTGTGGTGTTTTACTTCAAGAGTGATCACTCGGTAGAAGTCGTCAGCTTGACTTGGGACATGGGAGTGCCATATATAGGCGGTGAGTTGGGATGGGAAATTGGGCATGCAAGCTTGTCCCAGTAAAACCACGGAACTACCGAGATCCTTTTTTTAAAAAAAAAATGTGACATCCGGCCATGTAGACCAGGTAAACAAGTAGTACTAAAATTAGACGCATACTTTTGAGACACATGTACACTATTCACATCGCAATTCAGAATGCTAGCTGCAGTGCTAGTGCATATGATCCTCAGTGGAGACTAGCACGCCTGTCTCAAAACAGCCAATATACTTTATTTAGGACGACAAAAGGAGAAGAGAGTAGACATTCATATCCACAAACATTCATTTTCTGCAAATTCATTAATTGCCTGCAACAAATTAAAGCAGGCGCCATCCAGAGCTCGCCTTTCACTCACCTGGCATTTGTTTGCTGTCAGCAGAAAAGGGGATGGAAAATGGCTCAAGAAGTGGAGCGTGAGGGTATAAACAACATCATCTCACCAAATCAGGATATGCATCAATTCGTGTACACCTTTTGATCCTCCAGAGAATCAGAGATGGTAGGTACTATAATCCCTGCATCCCAAGCGGCGTGCGACGCAAAGCGAAAAGCTTGGACGCGAGCCCTACCACGACGGACTTCTCCATCCCGGAGCAAACACCTGCCGACTGCCGTGTAGCCGTGTAGGTGTAGATGTGGTGGAGCAGCGAGGAGATCGGCAGGATCCTCTGGAATGATTGGCCGCGCACCAACACCGGTGACGATGGAGGAATGCCCTGTGTCCCGGAGAGTGGAGCTCTGAGTGTGCCAACGACTGGCCGACGCGTCGCTGTCGGCACCGCCGGCGACGTGTGGAGTTCAGTCAGCGTGGGCGGCGACGGTGCGCCGCCCCGGCCCGGCCCTGGTGGTGGTGGTGCGTGCTCGTGGCGGCTGGGCCCCGCTCAGCGGCACGCGTAGTTTCTGATGGACCACACAAAGATGAGGACCGAACCCCGGCCCAGTGGGCTGCCGAACGAGAGCGTACAACAGTGTCCCGTGGGGTGGCCCAGAAGAAGCCCATGTTCCCCAAGACAAGACGAACGTAGCTGCTGCTGGGCCAGTAAGTACAGGAGGATGTTTGGAGGTAGTCACGGCCGAATTGAAGCCCAAAAACTGGCAGACTGGTCCAAACGATCACTCCCTCACAGATACGAATTCATGCTACAATTTTACACTTGCGCCGTTATTAGATATACATGTTAACTGTTAGCGTGTATATATAATAAGTTTGTAAATGAGGTATATTTAAAATAGTAGTAGGTAATATGGCAAATCCATCTCCATTCTAGAGGGTGGCTATGTCAGTAGCCTTCAGCGCGCAGACTGCTACAGTTCTGACATTTTTTCCTTCTTTGTTAAAGAAACTCCATCGCTTTCCCAGTTTCCATGCAGGGAAAAAAGAAAATATACCAACCTCTCAAGTGCCATTTCGTGCACCACGATTAAGCACGTCTATTCTCGCAGTACCAACAAAAAAAAAAGAAAGAAAGAAAGAAAGAAAAAAGGTAGCACGTCTGTCAAAATGACAAACACAAGAACGACCATGACATTTTGTTCAGATTTTTAAAATCTTCTCAGGAAATCAGTAGGTAAGAAGTTCCACAGCAATTTGGGACATATACAAAATCTCCTAATGACCGGTTCACATCTGTTTCTGAAATGTCATTCCGCGGTTTCAAGGGCATAACAGGAACAAAAGAAAAAACATTAACCACTGCTGTGTGGAATGCTGCCAATAAGAACATGATCAAGAATCGATTCTGCTCTTGCATTCTGCAGCTTAAATGTTCACAATACAAGAACATGAATAGTACAGTTTTTCGCCATACAAGGCGCAGAATTTGTAAGCCTATAATATGATACTACTAAATTTATGCATTTAATTTCCTTTTTGCGAGACAAATGGCGCTAGGGCAAAAAATAATCAAGAGTCTGCAAGTGACAGCTCTCTTGTTAGTTAGGTGGGGTACCACCAGCTAAACCAGCATTGCAGCAACTAATACGGCAAAACACCACCATAAACAAGAACATCATCGATAACATATATAATCTCATCCTATCGAGCCCTTGCCTGAGTGCAAAAGTATTCTATTGTTTTGCATCAGTCAGCCTGGACAAATCTATGGACATTGAGGCCTGATCAGATCAGATCTGTAGTTTCGTACTGGGCGAGTCTTGGCTGAAGCTGATGTTCCTCGGCTGGCCTAAACATAGCAACTCTTCGCGGTTGCTTGAGAGGGCAATGTCTGTGCACGATGACTTATCGTTGGCACTCCCGCTACCGAATGTGTCGCTGCTCTCCAATGGGCTCTTGGCCGATGGGTATGGGGCAGCAGTTGTCACCCTGCAAGGGAAGTATGCACAGATGAGGACCCAGTTTCTTATAGCAAATGCAAACCTGTTATATAGAACTAGTTTGTACTCAACAAATAAAGTAGAGTAGGAAACATTAGAGTAGGAAAATGAATTCTACCTCTCCTTTCGTTTTTCCAGGAATCGTGCCAGGGACGCCTTACGAGCCTGAGGAACAGCTGCAACAAACAATAACAATATTAATACGGTGTACCAGGGTAGTAAAAATTACTTGATACTAGGATGAGGATGGTATATGTATGTTACGCAAACCACAAGCAGCCAGCAGTACCTCTAGGCATTATAGTTGCTGCCGTCGTAGTGGTCATTGGTGCAGGTTGAGTTGCCGGAGCCTGACTTAGCGGAGCAACAGCTAGTGGGACTGAAGACTTTGGCACTGGGGAGTCAAGGTTACAGCTAGAGGCACTCCTGGGGAGAGTTGCAGCTTGTAATAAGACGCAAGGGATTGGTTTAGAGATGGCTGATGGAGGCGACGAAACATGCGGTGGTTTTTGAAATAGCATCTGCTTTGCAGGAGAAACCTCAGGTACTGTGACTTTTGTTGGAGCGAAAATAGGAGCTTCTGGTTTACGCGCCACAGGGCCTGAGCTTGGAAGAGATACTCTGCTGGCTAAGAACATTAGCTCCTGAGCCTGTGGCAACAAAAAATGTCAATCAAGCTGCTTTAAAAGCGAAGCAAATCAGCATGAAAATGCAGCATTTGTCACGAAAATCTTTATTTGTTTCTAAAAAAAGATCACAGGAGATTATACCTTCTCAGCTGAGACGTTGTCAAATACATTGACAGAACCAGCATAAAAGATTGTCAACTGCGCCGTCTTTGGCTTCACCACATCCCTTCAGAGGCACAAACGAGCAATATTTCAGTCCAATACTAATTTTACAGCCAGTTCTATTAAGTCGCGAGTCCAATTAATAATTACAGAGCAAACTGACTACCTTGTTCCGTACACACCGACGGTAGAATTGGTGACCGCGTTGTTCATGGTGAAAGGCGGCTGCTTGAACGGACCACTGCTGGCGACGCCGTTGGGAAGACTCGGCGAGCTCTGGACCCTGAACATCGGGTTGTTCTGGTTGAACGGCGACGAGACAGGAATCACTCTAGCCCCGGTCAACGCATGCTGCGGCTGCTGCGCGCGATGCACTGCAGCGTACTGCGGGCTTTCCCCGAACGATCTCTGCAAAACATGGTAAATAGAAGTATTAGTAAAAGTAATACTGGGAAGCTGACATGAGCCATAAGCCCATAACCAAGAACAGTAGCTGCTGCCTACCTGGTGCGTCAGGATACGAGAGGCCGGGTTCTTGGCGCCATCGAAGGAGGAGAACTGGGGGAACGCGGGGTCCTCCCTCGCCGCCGACCGGAACGACATCAACGACGGCGCGGCGCCGGGCTTGCTAGCGAAAGACCAGTCCATCGCCGGAGCTCCTGCTGCTGTGGCTCCTCCGAAGTAAGCTGAGATGGGATTTGGCACAAATTCTGAATCAGATACCGGCATATAAATACGCACAAGCAAGCACGAAGCCATGAATGGATCCGTTAACCATCCCCATCCCACGAGCGTGCAGAGGCAACTCGAAATCAACTAACGACACCCGCGGCTGGCCGAAAGATTCGGCCAGTCTCTCCCGGAAAACATCATCGCTTCCTTGACGCATTAACTCTCTCCCGAATCGAGCTTACACGACAGGCCGGCCGTCAAAAGGAATTCGGCAGCCACGCCCATGCCACAGCCAGCCAAACCCGCACTCTCTCTGTCTTGTGTCTTTCGACAGGAAAAGTAAAGCAGCACCATACACCGGAGAGAGAGAAGGGGGGCGCTTGAATTTCGCAGAGCAGAGCACCCATGTCGCACGCATCTCCGCCGAACCGCCCGAAACGGACCCAACCCACCCAGCACGGCAAGAAACTGCGCACGGCTCGGTGCGGGCGCAGATCAAGAAACCCAGCGCGGCAGCCGGCGAAAGGAGGCCGGGGAGCGTACCTGATTCCTCCCTGCCGCCGGGCTTCTCCTGGTGCGGGTGCTGCTGCTCGTTGCCGATCGCGGCCAGGAAGTCCCTCTCCATCCAACCGTGCTCGAGAAAGGAGGCCGCAGATTTTGCCCTCCCAAGGTAGCTTGCCTGGGTGGAGTGGAGAGGCGGACAGCTCGACAACCCTCTCCAAGCAAAGCTCGGTGAATTGAAGCTTCTCTTCTCTCTATGTGTTCTCTCAGCTCCTCGTCCCTCTGCTGATTGACGATACGCGGCAGCCTTGACCGTTCTCCTTCCTCTCTCTTTCGGCCTTCTCTTTCCTCCTCTTGTAGGCTTTCCGTGTGTGCTACTCGTATTTGTGTTTGTTTAATGGCGTGAGCTCTTTTTTTAATCGAAAACGAGGGGATTAGATTTACAAACTGGGGAAGCGGGCAGATAAATAAAAAACAATTAGAGAGAAAAGGAGTGGTGGGCATGGCGACCGTAGGCGGTGGGCCCAGCTCGCGGTGACCGGATCGGGCGCGTCGCCGTCGGCGGGGCCCGCGCCACGTTAACCGGTTCCCCCGGTCGCTTCTCCCACGTGGTACGACACGAGGCCCCATTCCGCTCCACTAGATCTAGGCCGACTTCACTGACTGACAATAGGGCCAACAGATAAACGGGACCCACCTGTCGGTGAGCAGGGTGTGCGGCGTCGAGCGTTTCCGCGCGCTCTCGAGGCGGTGCGGGGAGACCAAAGGGGCGACACGTGTCCAGGACGAGGCGCGCACGAGGCGAACCGGGGTGGGCGTCCTCGTGCCTCTGCCAGTGCCTGACGTGGTGGGGCCTCGGGATTCTCCGCGCGGGGAACGGGGCCCACGTGGTGCCCACTCCGGGACCACGATGCGCGCCGGGGGTAGAGGGTAGGGTTGGACCCTGTGAGGAAAATAAAATAAGGACAGTTCGTGTCGGGGAAAAGATGCCAGGGTTATTAACAATAAAATAAAGGGAGGGAATAGGAATTGCGTCACGGGGTCTCGGACTTTAGCAGGTGGCGTGCCGCGTCGGTTTTTGTTTAAGTTTTCTCGCCACCACCATGTGCCATGTGCGCACGACCTCTTTATAAATGAGAATTCGAATTGATTGGTTTGTGCCAGCGAGAGGGGAAAAAATTCGCCATTTCGCCCCCTAAGTTGAGGGGACCCCATTCATGTATGAGAAACCTTTTGTGCATAACTTGCAATTCATGTATGAGAAAATTTTGGTACATAACATGTAATTCCATAACCTGTAATCTTTGGTTCTCATCAGATTTTTCTTTACGCTCTCAAAATAATGCAAATGCAGTTTTACTTGAAAAAATATGTGTATTTATGGACAGTTCACAAACTAACATTTATGCACAGTTTTCATCAGATTTCTACTTTATGGACAGTTCACAAAGGAACATTTTCTTACCAACAAAAAGTGTGGTTTTTGCTTGATTTTGTACAAATAAACAATAAACAGTTTTACCAGAAATGCCAGAAAATGTTCCTTAATCCCCTAACTAATAAGTTTGAGAACCATCTATGAGCGACATTAAGTATACTTTGTAAAATACTGAATTAAGAATTATGTACCGGCCATGTGAAAATGCTATCTATATGTAGGGACCAGTTTTGCCAAGTGCATGCATTCCAGTACCGTGCTTGAGGTAATCAGTCAGGTAACCACTATACATAAATTAGTGCAGATTGAAATAAGTATAGAACTCAGTGTAGCAGGTTAATTAGCTAATCACGCTTATAAACAGCCATACCAGGGTTTGCACACACACAAAAAAAATTATCCTGGTCTTAGCAAGCTTGTGCGAAGCTGTGCCAGCTGCCAGTTTGCAAAGATACAATGGCTCCATCTGCATGTCATGATTAAATACTCAAGGAAATTAAGATGGATCAAAACTATATACTTTAAAGTACAGATCATGTGGAGCTAGCTAAGCTACTACGGGATTATCAGTTTTAAATATCAGAAGGGTTTTGTATGTTAATTTGAGTTAATTATATGTGGTAGCCACTATCTCTTCAGACGTGCCGACATCTAATTGGCTCAGAAACGTCATGTGTGTCTTAGAAATGTCATGTAGGTACTTGGTAGTAACAAACATTATTCATCGATCGCTTTCCAAAAGTAGTGATAAGATTATAAAGAGCTGCTCTGATCCACCCATGTGCTGCTGCCTGCATGCTTCAGCGTTCGTTCTCCTTTTTAGTTTGGAGATGTGTTATTTTTCATCTCCCAACTTTGAACAAACTAAACTTAAAGCACCCCACTTCTTCTCTCATTCCATTCATGTACCTATCAACCCAAAAACATTGTTCTCCATTTCAGTACCAATTCGGCACAACTGCAGAAAAGAATAATATAACCCAGTATTCTTGAAAAAAAGAAGTCAAACTTTCAGCTTTTGTACCAACACATTGATGATTAAATTCATACACACCTAAGGTTAAAGTTACTCATGTTATGCTAGCATAAATGGGCCAAAGAAAATAGAATCCTCAAAAGAGAAGCCGGGGGATTTGTTATTAACAAAATTTACGCGGGATAATTTAAGTTAATCGTTAGTTTACATCCTCATCAATTCCAAATGCAGTGATTAAGCTTAATTAAACTTAAAAGCAGATTAAGTTTTCCTAATAAGTTGACATAGATATATAATCCGTTAATGGTTCACTTATTCGGTCAAACATCAGGAAATAAAATAAAGTAGCTGGAGAGTTGACTTGGAGGTAAACTATCCTTGAAGCCTAAGTTGACCTGATAATTTTACAACCGGTGGCTCTCATGACCAACAAATAAGAAATTAGCTGTGTAAATCAATAACTTAGCATTGTGGGATCACTCTCTAAGCTGGACCAGGGACCTTTTCTAATAGAGTGCCGGGTCAGCTCTAACATGCACGCACTACGCGCACATTATGCATATCCCTGAGATCATGCCAATTATGGGAAGAAAAGAAGCAGCATGCCACCCATGCATCTCTAGAGAAAACTAACCATCGTTTCATCATTAGTGTTAGTGGAATGGAGATGATCCACATGTCTCGGATCAAACAGCAGATGGTTTCCTAAAGAAATGGTGTGATTCGCGCAAGATAATATATATATGTGTGTGTGTGTGTGTGTGTGTGTGTGTGTGTGTGTGTGTGTGTGTGTGTGTGTGTGTGTGTGTGTGTGTGTGTAAAATTAATGGCTGAGATAATATTCAGCAGAGGCACGGACGAGCTAGCTGACCTTTATGTGAGCATCTCCAAAAGAATATATATTTTCTACTTTTTATTTGACTCTTTATTTGCTTCTTCATAAAATTTCACTTCATAGTGAGCATCCCACCCTAACATAATCTCTTTACCTACCTCCTAGTTTGGCTAGCAAACAGGCCAATTTGGAGAGCTATTTTGGCATTGAGTGTAGCCAAAATTTATACATTTAATAAGCTCTTTTGGTATTGTGTTGTAGCTAGTTTTTTTGCTCTTATTATAAACAAAACTCAGTCCGCACTGTGTGCTCAACGCGATCTAATTTTTAAACTAATGATGTCCTACTCAGTGGGTCCCGTGCTTACGTAAGTGATGACATTGCACGTCATCGAAGAAATATGTATAATAATTCTGGGTGCGTATTATATACTTTTTGCAGCTGGAAACGTAGTGGCGTACGTGCTTAACGACGCGCAATAGTGTGCAAAACATCGCTGCAGATAGTGCGGTCCGGACCGTATGTAGGTAACGCGTTCTTGATTTTATGAATTGTGTGAAGATCATACTGCTATAGGGCTAGTTGTAACAGTCAGTTGGTACTGAATGCGCTTACTATACTACAATAATCTGGTCTGCACATCTGGACGCGGGCGGGGCAAGTCCAGCAAATTCGGCTGATGCCCTATACGTGCACCATCTCCGAGACTCCGAAAGGTAATAATGCATCATATATTTGCAACTAGAATAGAATTATTAGCAAGTACTCTATATAAAACTACCTATGTTTGGTTATAAAAGGCTTGCTCCCCGTCTCACAGTAAATATATAGTTCTAGTTTTGTTCTAAATCATATTGTTGTTAGAGATTAAAATCACAATTACATATCAAAATAGGGGTAAAAATGCAATAGCCCCTTGTTGTTAAACATGAATGATTCATAGTGGGCTGGTGTGCCCGGGTGGCTCCCTAAGCCAGCCTAAGCTCGAGCCCGGCGTTCGCAGCGGGAAGCCTTCCCTAATGAAAATAAAAATCATATAGGAGTTGTGCAAAAAAAAATCTCTTTTTTCAGCAAATATGATTGATGTAGGAGTTTTGCAAGAAACTACTCGTTTTCTTTTTTTGCAAATTTTTCATGACTCTTTTCTGTTCATGACCCTTTGTATATGAAAATTTTCATGTTATCTCATAAAATTACTTGTCATCAATGCTCTACATTAGATGGACGCTTTAGTCAAACATGTAGGAGTACTCCAATGCAGCTCCAGTCATGTAAAAACTTTTTCTGGAAAGCGTGTTCTGTGAGAGTGGAAAGCGTGTTCTGTGAGAGGGATGAGTAGGAAAGTTGAAAGGAACAGGAGGTAAACTTTTCTGTAAAACGTGTTTTCTGAGGAATAAATAGTATAGTCTAAAAGAATTTTTTATCTAAACATGGCCTATGTCATTGCTACTTCGTACGTATATGTAACGACAATCTCTTTGAAAAATCCAAGAGGGCAAGAGCTCAATCATCATACCACAAACTTCAGTTAACTGATACTGTAGCGTGTACTGTACTTCCACTGGCACAAGTCTCCTTATATTATGATTTTAATATCCACATGTCCTGTGATCCACTAGCTTCTGTTTCCATGAGGCCAATAAGCAAGTACTCGAATAGTACATAGGGCTGCAAAAAATATATAGCTGCAATCCAGGAGAAATTATATATTTCTTTAAAACATGACAAAAAGAATTAAAAACTACACGCTGATGTGATGTTTGGTTTCTTCTGAACCAATGATAAGGGTAAAAAAATTGAGGTCGCCCACATGGATGCGCATGGTCTTGTCCCAAGATGCAAAGGTTATTCAGAACTCCTGTGTTTTTTAGAGGATTCTAAAAAGAAATACATAGACACTTGTCGAGCTTACAGAAACTCTTGTTGCATTTGCAAAGACCCCCTTTATATCTCTTTTATTTTAATTTATTTTATTTTCCTGAAATGGAAATCGGTCTAGTTTTTAGCCTATTTGATGACCTGAAAAAAATGCACTGAATTGATTCTAGATTATTACTGTTCAACCAAAATAATACAAAAATATACTTGATGAGGAATTGAGAGTTAGTTGGGTTTGTCAGAAAAATTGGTCCTGACGAGCTATGGTGGATACAACAGAAGGCATGTATCAAGGTCATTTTTATGTTCAGAAATCATGACATCCATTTTTTTTTTCTTTCGTGGATCCATGTTGCCTAAGTCTTGTGCCAATCAAATAGTGAATTTTCTGCAAAACTTTGCCCTTATTTTTTTCATGAAAGACCTCCGATCTTTTCAGTGACAATGTTTTAACACATTTTTCATTAAGAAGAAAATAGTTACACACACAATCTTGATATGAGCAAACGTAACTTGAGCAACACAAGAGCACAGGGGATTAATAACAGAGAAACACAAAAAAAAAACACTTACACCCGAGAAACTCACACCAACAACACAAGTAGCAAAAAAGCAAGCAACACACAGGAGGACAGCATACTCAACTTATACAAATCAAAGGAATACACACCATCGTTGCAACTGAACATGCAAAGAGGTAATGCAACACTACTGGAATCCACATGTTTCGCTAGGGCTAAAATCCTAGGGAAATACTCAATAAACGCTAGGGGAAGTGTTTAACTATGTGTTTCACGGTGGTCAGATTCATCCCGAGGAAAGTGACATGGTCCTAGGGAAATTCAGATTTTCCTACGGTTTTGAGCTATAGTTCTAGAGAAATAAACTTTTCCTAGAGTACCTCAACATTTCCTAGGGAAAGAAAATAACCCTAGGGAAACAGGTGAATTCCAGTAGTGCAACATCTCAATGGTTGCACCAAGAACTCCAGCAGCAAAAGCATCTACCAGAGTAGAAGAACCACGGTGACAACCCGCCCAACCTGAGAAAGGTGGCAAACCATCCACTCATATAGCACGATCAAGGCAACGATAACTGCAAGAGCCGATGATAACCACGGTGACAAAGTATCCACCTGAATTAGAGGGTGGCAAGCATCCACCCAAATAAAACAAGCAAGGCTGCAAAGCAGTCGCCCAAGACAAACCTCAACTAGCAATGCTGCAATGCATCCGCCAAAATGTAGTGACATAAGCAACCAAATTGAAGATGATGAAAAGAAGCAAATGCAGTTTCAGAGGAAAGATGACAATGACCACCTCTATTGACATTGCATCTCCAAAGATGATGCCTCACCGAAGGATATGACGCCATGGCGCTACTGTCGTCCAAATAGATAGCCTATGTTTTCACCAGGAGAGTGTGCCCGCGTCTGGAGGAGGTGGCCCGACGAAGGTGACACGGGCATGGTTGGGCTACCTCAAGACCATCCTGGCTGGGGAGGACACCTCTATAGCCACGGTGCCATGGTGTCGCCGCATTGACCGCCATCAACACAACCACAACAGCCACCAGCAGCGGCACCAGCCTTAGTGTGAGGCCGATGGACACTACGACCGGGCTGGACCTGCCCGAAGACGGGGGGTGACAGCGTGGGGACTGGGAGACGCGCCCAAGTTAGAAGCACACATATCCTAATATTCACACGGAGATCAATGTGTATCCGGCCTCCCGGCTGCCGGAGTCAGGCCCGGTGGCGACGAAAGCAAACCGTCATCGATGGGGCTTCACTGGTTTGTGCGGCTGAGCAGGGAAGATGGGAGGTTGGAGAAGGAGACGGGAAGGAGGGGCAGCGGGGTCACCACCGCCGACCGATCGTGACAGCGGCCAACAGTCGCGAAGCGGGCGGGACGAGGTTCGCGGGTTCGAGCCCTGCACCTTCTTAACAAAAAGCGGAGGGGCAAAAGATCTCCGATCTTGTGCAAATCAAATAGCAAATTAGGGTCATATCATCTAACCAACATATATCATCATCCAATCATTTGTAGTTAAATATAATAGTTACTAGTAGTGAGTATAAGCACTAGTCTCATTAATAATAATCACTCAGGATAAGAGTATACACACAACACACGCATTGTGGTGGGACTATGTACGCGTCGTGCTAAGATGTATGGGTCGCTGGTGTGGTGTAGGGCATCCGGAGCCTACGAGTTGTTGGTGGCCCATCAGCAGCATGTGGTTGTGCTTCCGTTCAGCAGCTATCCTGCACACTCACTCACTACTTGCACACAGGACCAATTATTCCGCCATGACAACAACCGGTGTTCCGCTTCCAATTAAGATTGGTCTCTATATGTACATCCACATCACGTCGTTTTTAAAAAATGTTTTTCTTGAGGCAAATGTCCCTCTCGAGAAGGATGCGAATCTTGGCCGCCAATCATGTTACCGCATTGCAATATAACAAAATAAATTATTGCATGATAGACCACTCAAAACGCCCCATCCTTCAATGAAAACTAAAGGCATAAGCGATACATGTGAGCGTCTGCGTCTGTACTATGTGATTAAGAAAAATATACTAAATAGATTTATTTTGATGTTAACTCTCAGAAAAGAGCTGTCAACGAGATTAGCCATGAGCCACCTACCGTGTGTTAATACAATATTGTATTTTTTGTCAATTGCAATAGTATTGAATTTAGTCATAACGGTCGCATCTTCTGAATTACCAATATATAAAAATTGCATAGATTGGTAGTATAAAATATATGTTTCTAGATTTGCCATGATATTTTGTTAAAAAATTTGTTATCTTTATCAGAAATGCTATGTTTTATAAAAAATTATTAGCCAATGCTTTTAATAGTGCATGTGCCCTAAACTAAAAACTTTTCGTTTTTGGAGTATATGGCATTTATTAGGAAGACTAATAAGTTTAGCTCATCCTAATCCTATGTAAACACTACTAATAACTTATCCCAAACATCATGAGCAACCGGTTTAGTATATATTCAATCTGAGGAATGAAGTATCTTGACTTTCTAACTAAACCATTAAATTCATGAACAGTCGTCTAGCATGAGGAGATGCTCACCCACACCAACCATTTTGGTGGCGCGAAATTCAGATCTTCATCTGGAGCAGCCAGTTTGAACGAACGAACAGTAGGAGCATCTTCCATTCGAGTGTTGGCGCCACTGACGTTCACGTGGTTGATAGATCATCATCGCCATTAAACAAAAGCAAGGGGGCACGCCTGACGGCGACGTCTCACCAGCAGGCCCGGCCCAGTGAGGGCCCCGGGGCCGGCACGAGCCCACGTGACGGCCCTGACGCGCTGCCCTCCCGTTTCTGGCAAGTACTCTGTTCTCGGTTTATTCCTCTTTTCCTGGAGCGAATACGCGCACGTTGGGAAAGACAAGTTTTTCTAAAATATATTTTCACCGGAGGAGAGGGTCCCGCTTGCCAACCACCGTGGGCCAGGGGAAGCGGCTAGGCCCACCTGTTGCTGTCGCTGGCCCAGGATGGAGAGTGATGACCGCGCCGGCTGGTTTGGATCTGTACAACTGAGCTTTAGTCTTCTTTTTTTTTTTTGAATCAGTAAGATTAAATATAGGCTACAAATTGTATAAACGAAGGCTAATTCATAAGTAGAATCCATTGATTCCAATTAGCTCATGGATTAGCTCATGTTTTTCTACAGTAAAAATGGGTTAATCGTAAACGAATTACGATCAATGGATTCTAATTGTAAAATAGCATTTATTTATGCAATTAGTTTTTCAGTCTTCCTAATTGATATCAAGAGAAGGATAAATTTTAGCTCTCAAGATTAAAACAAAAGGCCTACATGCGTGGCTTCCTGGAATTTACCTTTGCAGTTAAAGCAAACTTTTTTTTTTTGCAGTTAAGGGTGCGTTTAGTTCCCCAAATTTCCTCTAAAAAAACATTATTCGTTCAACTTTTTCCTATTCATCATATCCCTCTCACTCACAAAACACTATTCATCTACAGTGTATTTTTGGTAAACGGTGTATTTTCGGAGAATCTTTCCCCAATCTAAACACATCCTAAAGCAAACTACAGTAGTCTAATTGTATACCTTTGACGAGAGAAGAAACGAGAAGGAAGCAGTCAGCAGTCAGCATGCATGCCCCACTATGCTATCCTCTTTCCTATAAAAAAATACAATTATAGCTGAGTTAATTTTACAAAGGTTATAAAAATATTATTAACTTTTGTAATTATAGGTGTATTTGATATGAAATACATTTTCACACTAAATTTGATAGTGATTATTCGGTGCTAAATTTTTTTTCTATATATTTGGTCAGAGTTTGTATTTTTAGAATGGATAGAAGAACTGATAAAGTAATGAAAAGGCTTAAAGTAACGACACACAGCGCACAGGAAGGTATGCATGTCAAATTTCTTTCTTGCGAGCACGACTTGAACAGCTTGTATATACAAAAATCGCATGCATCTCCCATGCATGATTCCCTTTCTTATTGCTTGGCCAACAATCGTTGACACTCCCTAATCCTAGTTCTACTTTTGTCTCGACGGTTTTTCAGAGGCAACAAATGCTTATGTTAGTGGCAAAGTCGTCCTCCTCACCAAAACCCTAGCTAGCTAGCTATGCTATTGTTACAGCAGTAGCCTTGTCGATCTAGCAAAGGAACATCGATCTCGAGATCTATTGCATGTGAGCCGTCGACGCAAAGCAGGTCCCAGCCAACTTATTCTCGTACGTAAACGTACGTACGTGTCCGGCGCTCGTAGGTTTTTCGATCCAACGCCGGCCGGCTTTTCACCGACTCGTCAGCCAAAAGGTGACGCAGGGAGCTGATGCGTTGGTGAAAAGGGCGCCGATGCGTGCCGGCCGGGCAGTCGCATGCAAAGTGGCCCATCCTTGTCCTATTGACTTACGGGCCAAGCAAGGGCATCTAGATCCTGCACGCGCCGATAGATGATACATCACCCACTGGATTACTATTGGAGATCTTGTACTATGTACGACGAGGGGGATGTTTATTGAAGGAACATGAATTATATTATTCGTGGTAAGCACAAATAGCTATATGTATATATGTTCCTACAAAAAAAAAAGGTACAAAATGATATATAGCTACTCAATAACTCAAAGAGTCATGTGAGACAACATTCATGATAGGCTAAAGAGTAAAGGACTAATAGTTGGTAAGCAACTGATGCCCTCTACTGTCCTCTACGAAGCAACAAACACTGCTAAGTCACTGAGCATGCACGCATATAGCTTAGCTGTTAGCAAGACTGCAAGAGTGCATTGATTTTATTAGATTTATTACAACTACTACAAAGATACATGAGCACTTGAGTGAGTATGTGTTTAAATAAAAGAAAGAACGGATCTGATAGTGCCAGGATGTTCGATCCGACTGCTAGCGCTCAGACATCCTGTTCTCTTCAAACACACATAGTACAACATTTTTTTTCTATTTTTTCCCACATCGAAGTATAGCATTTTCCGAAGAAAGAAAGCAAAAGCACTACAGATGACTAAACAGTAACATACTGCGGCACGCTCTGTGCGTGGATGCGCAGTTGCGCACTCAACGGCCGGCAAAGTCAAGTGGTGGATGTGGCGACGCAACTGGTGCTCGCTCGTGGCCTTGTGCACGCACGCACGCGCGCGAGGACGGCGACGACGACGAGACCAGAGGACCACTGGATTGGGATGCGTACGGAATGGCGCGGAATAATCGATCGGATTGAGAGGAGACGGTGCCCGTGGCCTCGTGCTGGCGTGATCGGTTATTGGTGCTTGGTGATGCTCTTCGCTTTCCCACATTGCGTCCAGCGTCCAAACCGTGTGGATTCCATCATACAGAAGTTATGTTTTTCGATCAAAACCACAGGAATACCTGAATGAAAACTGATATTTCTCGGTTTGCTGACATTACATTAGATTATCTCCACCAGTTTCTCGTTAATAAAGAGTTCTTGAATACTCATAAATTGTTGAAAGAGATATATTGTTTTGTAGCTTTCCAATAATCTCATCTTGTTAGCATCTACTATAATATTAGGACAAACTTAAATCCCTCTATTTATTGGAGATAGTTGAGCAAAATTATTAGTTTAAAATTTTTGGGAAAAAGTAATATCAAGGAATTCTACTAAAGCAACATTTTTTTCATCGTTCATTCCAAAATGGTAACAGATTGAGGAAAAAAGGGACAGCTGAAGATGCTCTTACGCATTACTCCCTTTGTCCAAAAAAAAAAGAGTACACGGTTTCCAAACTACTTTACGGAGAAAATAGGTGCTTCCAATCCAAACAAACAAAAAACAAAAAAACCAGCGTGTGTTAGCGGGTGAATCCCGAACACTATTTTATTGAAGCCGGTTTGTTTTGGGCCCTAAACACCGATCAAACCTCTCTGTTCACGTCCCAAAAGTTGACATGATGGGGGTGCATCGTGATCCACTGGGTCGGATTAATTAGACACAAAAGCATGTGACTGATCAACTAGACTGGCGTGATGAAGGGGTTGATGGACCAGACGACCAGTAAAAAAAAGCTGACTGCGTGATTCCAATCAAATATTTAGCAAGCATGCATCCTTACAGTACCACAAAAGAAATATATGAACGTGCAGTAGGCAGAGTATTACAAAAACAAGGTGATAATGATATGTGCGTTAGTACCAGCGCTACACGGTTAGCGGTTGAACACTCATTGCTTTTGTGCACTGAACCAGCTAGCGCCGGTTAAACCCTGGAATAAATTCAGGAAAATACGAGCACCAGTGCCGAGTCGAGGACTCGAACCCTGGTGGGCTGGTTCCACCACAAGGAACCTTACCAGCTGAGCTAGAGCTCAGTTAGCAAAGGCATCCTATAAATTACTCCATTGCTTTCAATTAATTAAGATTTGACTCTACATGTGTGTAGTGTATATATCTCCATCATCATGTCATTTTTTTAAAACGATTTCCTTTATACCCATGTCTCTTTCAAAAAGGATGGGCGGGATATGGGTGCCAAGCAATCATGCATGTATAGATTGTGCAAATATAAACGAATGAAGTCGATCGATCGAGAATGATCATTTCCGCCCGTGATGTGACAACGATATGATATCCTCTCTTCCATATATGGACGACTAGATAACGATCGAAGAAATGATTATGAATAGAAAAAAAAGCATGCGAGCCTAATAAATTGATGACGCGAGAAACTTTTTTTTTATGTAACAACATCACAGGACACAACAAACTAACTATACTTTTGATGCATCTGCAACAAGCATACATCTTCTAGGAACTAATTAAGGTCTCAATGCAATAACCAGCAGTATACCTCAGAATACAGCATGGGAATAACTGATTAATAAGAGAGGACCACGGGGGCCGCCCGGGTTTCGTCGTACGCAACCCCCCCTATCGTGAATTTTTTTAAGTTTATTCAATTTTTTAATAATATTATAAAAAAACCGGCCCAGACAAATATTTGCACCCGGTAGCCGTTTTGGCCGCGCCAGCCCGACCGACGCGGCCAAATACCACTGGCGCGGCAGGGCCGCCACGCTGGCCGCGGGCGCCAGCGAGGCGTCCAGTGGGCCAGCCCCTGCCGCGCCACCCCGCCTGGCGCGGAGAGCCCTGCCGCGCCACCCCGCCTGGCGCGGCAAGGCCGTTTTGAACTGGGGCCGCGGGCTCCTCTTCTCTTTCTTCCTCCTCCCTTTCTTCTCCTGCACGCGCGAACAGACCGCAGGCTCCGCCGCCGGCCGCCCGCCGGCCATATTCCGGCCAAATCCGGCTGTTTTTGGCCGGGAAAAGCGGGGGAAATCGTTCCCCTCCCTCCCGTGAAGGTATTCCCACCTTTTGTCCCTTGTTCCATCATGGGATTTGGAAGATATGAGTAGGTTTAGGTGTTTTAGGGTTTGTGATATGTTTTAAAATTGTAGTGATTTATACGTTCGTTTCTTACAATGTGATGGTTAGGATGAACGTAGTACTGGATATGCCCCTCGATTTGAACGTGTAGAATTAGTTGCATGCTTTTATTCTATGATGTTGTGAAGGGATTAGATTTGTAGGGTATATTAGGAGAAATGCATTTGTGAAAACTCATGTTGTTTGTCTAATTCTCGTTGAAATGGTTATTTTGTAGATGGTTTGTTTAGTCCGTTGGTTTCATGGTGGGGTTGTGAAAGAGAATGGGGAGTTTGAGAATATGAAAGATGTCACGCGAATGTTTGAAGTTGCCCCGTGTTTGCATGAGATAGTTGAATGTGCTCGGAGTCATTTTAGTTGTGGGGTAGATGATGAGATCAGCTTGAAAGGCCGTGTTGATTGTGGTAGAGGAAGAGCGGCATACGCTCTAGTGGATTTGAAAACTGATGCGGAATGGGGATCAATTTAAGAGATTAGTAGAGCAAGCTAGTGTGCCTTATTTGGACGTGGTTGTTACTAGCCGAAAAACTGCCGGTAGAGAGGGAGGTAGAGAGTTAGTGCCTCAGCTTGGGACACAGGAGTCAACAATCTCAAAGCTAGATATTGGTGTGATCCAACAAGAGCAAATGCAATCAAAGGGAACAGAGTGTGCTGATGATTCTGATAGCGAGACCTTTAGCTTTGATGAGATAGAACCAGGCACGGCACATGATTATTTCCCTAATGATGTATTTGAGATGGAGGAAGCTGAGCAGGATGATGATGATATTTCAGAAGGTTCTGATGGTGGGGGATGACAATGATGGGTATGACAATGATGGGTATGAATCCGAGGGAGAAGAGTTAGAAAGGGACAGTGCACCACCTCTAGGAAACAGTCATCATGTTGTACCACCTCCTCATAAGCATGGCTCTGTGACGTACACTGCTCGTGAGATCGATCTGCTAAAGCAATGTCATGTAGAGATTCCACATGTTGCCAATGACAAGGACATAAGCCGTGTCGATAGGGCTATCTGTGAGACCACCTTGGTGCATGCAGAAGACGAAGGTTTGTCACAATATGAGACCTCTGAGATTGAGGCAAAAAAAAGTTTGAAACCTTTGAGGACCTCAAGTTTTTCTTGCTGACCATGCGATTAGATTTCATAGACCGTTCACCGTTGTTCACTCTGACAAGAACGAGAGGTATGAAGTCATGTGCAAGCAAGGGTGCATGTGGCGTGTTTGGTGTCGCAAGGTGCGTGGCACAGAGAAGTGGAAGATTATAAGAGTTAAGCAACCTCATGAGTGTCGTTCCTCTAAGCCTAAGCAAGTGCACCCGCAGTTGACAGCATCATATCTGGGGCACCGAATTCTGGGCATTGTTTTGAAAAACAATGATGAATCGATTCCCTCTCTCATTGAGTACTCTAAGGCATGGCGTGCAAAACAAAATGCCATAGCCCTGTTGTGGGGAGACTGGAAGGAGTCCTATGCACAGGTTCCACGGCACCTTTGCGCAATGTCTTACTACAATCAGGGCGTGAAATGGTTTATCCACACAGGTGACATGGTCCAGCTTGAGGATGGAGTGTACAAGCCCGTAATGCAGAGGGTTTGGTGGTGCTTTCCACAGTGTGCCGCTGCTTTTCAGCATTGTCGTCCGGTTATACTCGTGGATGGCACGTTCTTGACAGGAAAGTACAAGGGTGCACTTATGATGGCCGTAGCTGTCGATCCGGAGCAACAGCTTGTGCCCTTAGCTTTCGCCATTGCAGAAAGTGAGAACAACGACAGTTGGTCATGGTTCATGACTCTTGTTCGCCTTCACGTCCTTGGTCCTGAACGGACCGTTTGCATGATTTCTGACAGGCACGCTGGGCTTCTTAATTGTGGGAACGACCATTTGGACGGGTTTCCCGCACTAGTTCACCGGTGGTGCATGAGACACTTTGCAGCTAACATGTGGCGTCGTCAGAAGAAGAAGGAGGTAATTGGAAAGTTGAAGGAGCTTTGCGGCGTGCATACGAAGGAAAGATTTGAGGAAAAGCTGGAGGCACTAAAAAAAGATTTGAACGAGGGTGCTAAACAATGGTTAGAAGGTGAGATGGAGGATAAGGAGAAATGGGCACAAGCATTTGATGATGGCTACTGATACGGGATGACGACGACAAATTACTCAGAGTCGTTGAATAACGTGTTCAAAGGCATTAGAAGTAGACCTGTCTCAGCCATAATTGAGTACTCTTTCTCCAAATGCAATGAGTATTTCATCAATCGCTGGGAAAAAGCTAGCAAAAGCTTGGCTGCGGGTAAGAGAAATGGAAATATTGCTGAGGTGCATCTACAGAAGGCTGAGGAAAGAGCTGTCAATCAACTGGCTGAGGCATTTGGACCTAATCGGATGGTGTACGATGTCAGAAGTGCTGGGGGAACTAGCGTAGGTGGTGAGAGTCACGGTGGCAGGCACCACAGAGTGGACTTGACTAATGGATCCTGCATGTGCAACGTCCCTACACTGTTGCATCTTCCTTGCTCTCACGTGATTACAGCTTGTAGGGCTAGAGGCCTAGACTATGAGAGCCCGACTTTCATGTCGCCACTATACCGTAGGGAGCACACTATAAAAATTTGAGAGTCAAGTTTCG
This sequence comes from Digitaria exilis, assembly GCA_015342445.1. Lineage (NCBI taxonomy): Eukaryota > Viridiplantae > Streptophyta > Magnoliopsida > Poales > Poaceae > Digitaria > Digitaria exilis. The sequence goes on from JACEFO010002487.1 coordinate 573,918, forward strand.
AGCCTTACTTTGATCCTAGCAGATGGCCGCCTTACCACGGACGTGACTACGTTCCTGACTCATCCTTGAAGAAGGACAAAAAAAGGCCGACGACAAAAGAAGCGTTTGAAAGGGGACATGGATGCTTCACAAGGTCGGTTCGCAGCTGATTACGGGACGGGTGACTTCGATGAGGATAGGTCTCAAAATCGGTGCTCCAAGTGTCACAAACTGATGTGTCTACCTCACAAGCTCTGCACCAGTAATACACCGAAGCACTTCTATTTAATTTCATGCATCATTGGAACATGGTTCTAATATGTTTGTTTGTATAGGTTTGTGAGGACGAAAAGGTACACCGAGAATGACTGGAGGGTGACCCATCAAGGCTACCTCCACATGTGGGAGCAAAGGCAGAGACACCACATCACGGCAGGAGAGGACTGGTTTCCAGGTGAGAACCAACACTACCTCCTTTGGTTCCACAGAGTGGCTAGGACAAGGTTACGGCCCACCGCGATGGAGTACAACATGGAAGATGTGGACACAGACGCGGAGGACGACTACGACGTCGACACTCGCTGGGGCAATCAGCCGGAGCGTGCACCTCTACACGACCACATGGTATTTATTAATAACTGTTACATAATGTGTACGTCCTCGTGCAACTGTTCTTAATAAATTGTGCATGCACATAGGGACGACAGCTTTCATGCACCGTCAACGATGCTGGGGTGGCCATGCACCATGGCAATGATGCGCGATTTCTCCGATCTTTCATGGAGGTAGAGTCATTCCTAGTTTTGTTTACTTTTGTGTCTATTTCCTCAAATTACTAACTATATGTTATGCAGAGAGTTAGAAGAACCTGCCGAAGGATGGCCTTGAAGCTTAACTGCGTGACTGCCAACCCCGTGGACCCCGCACGTGCCCCTGGTGGATCGTCTGATTCTCAGCCCACGGGTGGTGGATCTTCGGCTATGGCTGGACCATCCTCCTTGCATAGGGCTGGCAAGGCACCTGCATCCCCACAGGCAAGTGACGAGGGCGTGCCTGGGGAGGACTCAGAGGGCTCACCAGCCCCGGGATTCGCAGATCAGTTCATCTTCAGTCAGCACATGGATGACGCCCCGCCATACACTCAGACCCAGGGAGAGTCAAGCCAGATGAACATGACGCAGACTCAGGGAGAGTCCAGCTAGGTACGTCAACGCTGTGTATTATCGTTTACCGTTATTTTCCTATGAAGTGTTGAATTATTTATTAAGACATTTTCATTTGACATGTTTCATTAATAGGACTCGGATGGCGATGCACTACCTCGCCGACGCCGCCGGCGTGACCGCTCTGACGTTCCCAGCAGTGCCAATCGCCTACAGACCGGGGCACGTAGGCAGCGTCAGGCAGCAAATGTCTTCAGCCCACCAGATCAGAGGCCGCCACGGCGTTGAATCAAGACTTCCAGTTGAACCATGTGTATTGAGTTCAAGTATGCTATATTTTAAACTCTGTGTGTGTGTTAAACTTTGCTATGTATTAAACTTTGTGGTGAACTATGTGTGTTGAACTTTGCTATGTATTAAACTCTGTGATTCTATGTGTATTGCACTCTAGTCAACCTTATATTCATGTCTATATACATGTTGAATGCCGAGTTGAACGTCGAACAGAACTACAGCAAGCAAAGCAAAGAAGAATTCGTGTGGGCTCTGCCGCGCCTGGCCGCCTGGCGCGCCCAAAGAGTACTGCCGCGCCAGGCGGCCAGGCGCGGCAGGCCTGCCGCGCCACGAGGCCAGGCGCGGCAATACTCCTTGGCCACGCCAGGCGGCATGGCGCAGCAGGCACGCACCGCCTGGCAAAGAGCACTGCCGCGTCGGGCCGCCTGGCGCGGCAGTCCTGCCGCGCCAGCTCGCCTGACGCGGCAGTCCTCTTTGACCGCGCCAGGCTCCTTGGCGCGGGAGAGGCCAGACGCTGGACGTTGTGCCAAATGAAACTAAAACGTTGTGCCGCATGAAACTAAAGGACTAAACTCTAGGTCCGTTACAAATATAGTTGAAGGACTAAACTCTAGGTCCGTTACAAATATAGTTGAAGGACTAAACTCTAGGTCCATTAGAGAAATACAAATAACAGTTGCAGGACTAAAGTCAAAGTCCAATACACAAATACAAATAATAGTTGCAGGACTAAAGTCAAAGTTCATTACACAAATACAAATATTACTTGCAGGACTAAAGTCAAAGTTCATTACACAAATAAAAATAATAGCACGATGATACAATAAAAGATACACCATACAGCTAGTCCGACTCACAACCAGAGAGTATCTCATCGTCACCCCAACCATCATCTTCATCCGAGCTGATAACCACCACTCCCTTGCCCTTGTTAACCGCAGGATCAACTGGTGCAAATGTCACGCGTAAGCCCGTAGACTTCCCTTTGTCTTTTTCTTTCCGCAAAATAGACCCAGGAGCCCTCACCGTATCTCTCTGTGCATCCCTCATCCCAACGAATCCATCACTGCTCCTCTCCAAAGCACCCTTCCTAATTGTAATGCTACAGGGCAAGTCCCCAACAAGAGCCCTCATAGCCTCTAGTTGTGCCTCTCTTGCCCGATCTTGTACCTGTCTCTCCAAATGCCTCTCCTCCTCCAACTTCCTTCGCTTCTCAGCCCTCTCGTATCTGGACAGAGGTCTTGGATAAAATATCCTATTCAGTCTCCAATACTTGATAAGCGTGTCATGAGCCTCTAGAATAGGGGGCCTACACCTCTTCTCCTTTATGTACTCGTCAAGAATGGTACCAAATAGAAGCTCATCATCTGGCAATGGGACATCATACTTGTTCCTTATCTTGTCCCTCAATTCTCTAGTTTCTCTTTCTTTGTCTCGTTGACCCAAACATCTGAACCTAGCAACAAGCTCATCACGACCACTGAACCATTCCCAATCACATGTCCGGCCCTCCTGCACAAACAATATCGCTTCATCAATACAAGACTGTGCAACACTAAACTCCAAAAGATAAATCAAACATAAATATCATATCACTCACCCAAAAAGCATTTCCATTGCCGCAATACCATCCATAACCAAGCTCTGAGGGAACCACACCACGCTCGGCCAAAATACCACACTTGCATCTCTTTTCAGGATACTTCGTACACGGCCATGGAGCCTGACCAGCCTCATACGCACGCACCTCCTCATCACTTGGCCAAACTGACCGCGGGCCCTGAACGTACTCATTGAACTGACATACTGGCCAACCGTCCTGCAAGTTTTGTTAGTTTCAGATTATGAAAAAATAATATAACTGCATGAAAACATATAGGTATAAGTATTATGCACAAAGAATACAAATGCAAACTAACCATCGTCTTTATTGAGCAACGGAAGAATGGGGAGTACTTTAGCCGACCACTAGGGGAACCACCACGGGGAGGCACCACCAAGGTAGCACGGACTCCACAATGGCAGAGCGGAGGATCCTTCCTACGCCTTCGTGCAGCGGTCATCCTCTCGTCTACGGTCATTGGAGGGGGGTTTGGTGGGGGAGCAACCCAACGCCGAAACTCATGGTATGGCACCAGTTTTTGACTCTCATATGGAAACAGCCGGATCCTAGGATCAAATTTCTCTGGGCCATCAATCCATTGGAAAAACCAACAAGGCAGGGACTCATACGGGTATCTCGCCCTCTCATATTTGAACCTGCATATATAGTACGCTCGTCCTGCAGTCTTTGGGTGCATAGATTGTTTGACCTCCGCTTGCACGCCGCAACAACAATTTGGAACGGGAAGGGCCGGCGGAACAGGGCCATGTGCATCCTCCACAGATGAATACTGACCATACCCCCTCTGGCGTAGCATCCTCTCATGGACAACGGCAGGATTATCAAAGTCCATCACATAACTGCAAATATATACAAAAATAAAGTGAATGAGTACCGAACTCTAAGCAGACCATAACAATAGGGACAACTCTTCCATTACATCATCTCTAAAAACAAAGCATATGAAATGGGACAACTCTTCCATTTCACCATAAAACCCTCTCCAAACTCTAACCAACGCGTTCATTTCACCAACTCTAAGCAAATCATAACAAATATAACAAGTATTTCGTTTCACCATCTAACCCTAACCAACCAAACTCTAACAAAAAACTAACAAATGAGGTCCAACATAGAAGATTCAAGAGGGGAGAATCTTACCGGAGATGTGGGAGGACCGATTTCCACAAGTTTAATCCGCAAAAAATGGACCAAAATGGGGGGAGGGCGGCGGCGCGAGCAGCGTCGCTCTGGACGGAGGAGGAAGAATGGAAGAAAGAGAAGAGGAGCCCGCGGCCCCAGTTCAAAACGGCCTTGCCGCGCCAGGCGGGGTGGCGTGGCAGGGCTCGCCGCGCCACGCGGTGTGGCGCGGCAGGGGCTGGCCCACTGGACGCCTCGCTGGCACCCGCAGCCAGCGTGGCAGCTCTGCCGCGCCACATGCTACCGGGTGCAAATATTGATCTGGGCCGGTTTTTTTTATAATATTATTAAAAAATTGAATAAAATTAAAAAAATACCCTATCGCTGGGCTGGCGCCGGTCGGGCGCGGGGATCTCGACGCGCCACGTGACGCATCGCATTGGTGGCGGTGGGTGCGTGCGGCCGTGCATGCCTCGTGCGCGCGCGCCCGTCGAGCCGTCGCCGTCGCCGATTATTCTCGTGCCCACAGGCCACCCCGACCGATCGGATAGAGATGGGCTCGCTGGCTCGCTGGCTGGCTGGTTGGCCGCGCGCGATCCCATCCGCCACCCACCCCTCGGCTCGGCCCCTCCCTCTCCTCGCTCGTCTCCGCTGCCTGTCCCGCTCGCGTTGTCACATGCTACGACTTGCAAACCGCGTGGAGCACAGGAGCGGCCTGTGCGGTTCGGCCTTGCCATTGTCTGTCCCGGGGTCCAGTCTACAGCGAAAAGGATTGTTCTTGGTCCTCATTTTCAGTTTTTGAATTGTTGAATGAACTAATGGTCCTCATTTTCAGTTTTTGAATTGTTGAATGAACTAAGGTCAGTTTTAGTAGGGTTTCAAATTACGTAACTGATGAAACTCTTCTCACATCCCATGAAACTCTTCCTTATAATTATGTCAGTAAAACTACTGATGTGGCAGCAAATTTAATGTCCATGAAACTCTCGTAGAACCCGACTGGCCTAGGGATCGCCGCTGTTTGTAATGCAGCGCATAAACGAATGAGCTGATGGTGCCGGCCCGGACACGTGCACATCGACGTCCGACCAAAATTAACCGTCGACAAGATAACGTGCCAGGCAGTGCCGACGTGCAGAGCGTGTGGCACCAAACACTAATCTAATCGAGTCCCAACTCCCAAGTCTACGTAAACAAGCCCCCGATGTCGCTCACGTTCCGAAACCAAAAAAGTCGGCATGATGCCGTGCATGTGCACAGGGCTATACTGTATTTACAAAAGCTGGGACTGTGAGCCGCCTAGGCTGGCGTAATTTTTGTTCAAATTTTTTTTTAAAAAAGGCTGGCGTAATAAAGGAAGGGTCGTGCAGTTGCAAAATAAACGGTGTGTTTAGTTAGTGCGTGGAGAAAAGAATTTTTTCTAAAAAAACGTGTTCTGTGAGAGATGAATAGAAAAGTTGGAGAGAATTGAAGACTGGAAAATATATTTTCCGAGAGGAGCGAAGCGTGCGCCATGCAGCTTGGGCTCTAGGAGCACACGTATGATTCGGTCAAAGATTTAGCACGCCTTCTTTACCAGCTTGCCGTACAACTAACTCAAACATACGGCGTGGCATCACGGCCTATAAAGCGAAAGCATCTACTTGCAGGCACAAACTATTTCGCCAGCTGGGGGGAATAATTAAGAGGCAGGGAAATGTGAGAGACAAGCTGCTGGCTTCTCTGCTGGACATCAGGTCATCTTTTACTCGTAGTACAAATTGTTTGGGGAATTTGGCGCTGTTTATGAATATGATATAAAGCCTAAAGCTTATACTTAGGCCATTCCCAATCCAATAACTAGGATGGTGTCCATAGAATTAAATGAGTTGCCACATAGGATAAAAGATGATGTGGCAAAGAAATAAATGAAGAAAGAGGAGGAAACTGGGTCTTGCATGAGACATGGTTTCTACACACTATCCAAGACATAATGAGAGGTGAGCAGCATTAAATTCAAATATTGCTTAGTGGTGTTTGCATTGGAAGGGTAGTGTCTAGTGCTAGTTTCTTACTGATGTGGATCTTATGGACAGTGTCTTGGGTTGGGAATAGTCTTGTCTCATTCATTTCATGATTCTATACATGGCGGGTCCATAGAAACGAGTCTCTAAATGGGCTCATTTCAAGCGAAGCATCCCGACCAGAAATTCACTGCACCTGGGCCGGCCCATGGCCAGGCCGCAACGCGCAGCCCATCCAAGATTGTTGTACGCATCGCGACGATGCGCGCGCGGAACGGCGCGACCGACCTCTGCTCAGCGGAGCTCAACAAGATTCCGGCGGCCGGGCGGCCTACGGAACGGCGGCGGCGGGGGGAGGGTCTGGGGCGACCCCCAGCCGCCTCCGCTTCTGATGCTGAGGCAACTGGTCCGATCGGGCAAGCTCGCCGAAGCGAGGAGCCTGTTCGACGCAATGCCGCACCGCGACGAGGTCGCCTACGCCACGCTCCTCGCGGGCCATGCCGAGGCGGGAGACTTCCCTGGCGCGATGGAGATCTTCTGTCGCCTCCGCGCCTCCTCCCCGCCCCAGGCGGCCGCGGACCCTTTCGTCCTGAGCCCCGTCTTCAAGGCGTGCGCTTCCGCGGCCGCGGCCGCTCCCGCCGACGCCGACGCCGGGTTCATCCGGCACGCCGAGGCGCTGCACGCGTTCGCCGTCCGCTCGTCGGCCATGTCGTCCGTGTTCGTCTCCACGGCGCTCGTGGACGCGTACGCCAAGGCCGGTGGCCTCGACCTGGCGCTCAAGGTGTTCGACGAAATGCCGTGCAAGAACGTGGTCTCGTGGACCACGCTCGTCGCCTCGCTTGCGCGGGCCGGGCGGCGCCACGACGCGCTCCGCCGCTTCGCCGAGATGCGGGCCTCCGGCGTGGCCTGTGACTCCCACGCCTATGCGGCCGCGCTCACGGCGTGCGCCGAAGCACGGCTGCTGCCGCGTGGGCGCGAGGTGCACGCGCTCTGCGCGAAGCTCGGCCTCGACGCCACGCCCTACGTCGCCAACACGCTCGCTACGCTGTATGCGCGATGCGGCGACGTTGACTGTGCGCTTGCCGCGGTCAGCTGCATGGGCTCCCGCGATGTTGCCGCGTGGACGACATTGATCTCCTCCTTCGTCCAGACCGGCCGTGCAAGGGAAGCCATCGAGGCGTTTATCAGAATGCTTCGCGACGAGTCTTCAAATTCAGCGTCACCCAATAAGTACACTTTCTCTGCCGTAATTGCTGCGTGTGCAAATACTGAACGTGTCTATCTCGGAGAGCAGTTACATGCACAAGCTGCCCGGAGAGGGATATCTCATTCCCGTTCTGTGGCGAACTCCCTTGTCAAACTCTACGCGCGTTGTGGCCGTCTTTCAGCTTCTGATGCTGTGTTCCAGGAGAGTTTTGTCAAGGATGTTGTCTCTTGGAGCGCAATTATATCAGGATATGCACAGGAAGGCTTAGCCGAGGAGACTTTTGCCTTGTTCTCAGAAATGAGGCACCATAAGAGTTGCCCTCGGCCGAATGAGTTTACTCTTGCCAGTCTCTTGAGTTTGTGTGCAAGTGCTGCAGCACTGGATGCAGGACGCCAGCTGCATGCACTCGCTCTTGCTGCAGGACTTGAACACCATGCGATGGTCAGGAGTGCACTCGTTGACATGTATGGAAAGAGTGGTAGCATGTCAGATGCTGATGCCGTTTTTTCCCATCGCACAAAAGATGATGTGATTTCATGGACTGCAATAATCGTTGGCCATGCTCAGCATGGCCACAGCAAAGAGGCACTTGAACTGTTTGAGGAAATGTGTTGTGTTGGGCTAAAGCCAGACCATGTTACATTCATTGGTGTACTCACCGCTTGCTCTCATGCAGGGGAAGTTGAGCTTGGATTGAGATACCTCGATGCAATGAGCAAAAGGTATGGAGTGGAGCCTGCAAAGGAGCACTATGGTTGTGTTGTTGATTTGTTGGGCAGAGCTGGTAGAATAAATGAGGCTGAGGAGCTGATTGGAAAAATTGCTGCCGATGAAAGAGATGGTGTGGTTTGGACATCTTTGCTTAGGGCATGTGCAGCTCGTGGGGTGGAGGAAACTGGAAAGAAAGCTGCAGAGAGGGTGATGGAGGCAGAGCCATGGGGTTCAGGTGCACATGTGGCAATGGCAAACCTCTATGCCAGCAAAGGGCAGTGGCTTGAGTCAGCCCAGGAACGCCATTTGATGAAGCAGAAAGGTGTTGTAAAAGGGGCAGGGTGGTCATCTGTTGAAGTTGGAGGGGACGACAGAGGGGTCGGAGTGTTTGTTTCAGGAGACCGAACAAATCATCAGGGCAATGCCATCTATGTAATGCTTGACTTGGTGTACTATGGAGCTGGAATGGTCCGACATATCCCTGATCAGTTGGATTTAGGATCTGAAGTGGAGCTAGCAGTTAATTGAGTAATCTCAAAAGAATTACTTACTGCAGAAATAGACAAGACTCCTTACCATGATGTAAGTTTCGTCGATTTTGAATTGGTGTGTGCTGCCGTATGTGTACTTTGGGAAATGGAATTTACAGTTAGCTGTTAGTGATTGCTGTGGTAGCCTGCTGTCCCTTACTCATTGGGTGTTCTAGCTGTAGGTATAAGGGTCTCAGGCTGGTATTATGGGCCTGTAAATTTGTTCAAATTCATTGAGGATTTGCCTATCTCATATCTGCTTGTAACCTTGTTTCAGGTAAGTTTTTTTACCCCCCCCCCCCCCCCCCCCCCCGGATTTTCGGGACATGAGAAATTGAGAATATGATATGAGGCACATTTAGCATTTTTTTTTACCGAAGTAAGTAAGGGAAGCCCCAACCTATTTATTTGCATAATTTTCTTTATTCCAAACCCAGTTTCGCTCCCACCGGGAGTCGAACTTGGGTCTGCTAGGTGCCACTTAGGTGCTCTAACCACTAGGCTACAGACCCTTTCACCATTTAGCATATTTTAGTGCACTGGTTAATTTGTCCTTCCAATATGTGAGCGTCTACATGGCATTGGAGTCATTTTGGCCTCTCCTTTAGTGTGTCCATACTGGCTATACAATAGTGTACTTGAGAAATAATGCTATCTTCAGAGGGCCTTCTCATCACCTCTGAGAATTGGGCATAAACATCTACCGTCATGATTAATTGTTTTGGCAGTATCATTTCCTAATCCAATATGGCAGAACTTTGTTTGTGACTTGAACTTTTCCTGATATAACAAACAACTTTTCTGGTTATTCTATTATACAGATAAATTTACCTCATTGTTAGTGGCTCTTCCGTAGCCAAAAGACCTCTATTTCTCCGGTTCTGTAAATAGAATGTAATGGGTACAAACTGGTGATTTGGGAGAGATTGCATTGTTCCTTGCTTAGTTTAAGAAACTAATGTGGTTTTCATCAAAGAAAAAAAAAAGGAGTAATATGGCATGCCTATCTGACAGTGGAACTTTGTGCAGGCATGAAGCGGTAACTAATGTGGTTTTCCTATAAGGTTGATGCCGCCAGGTTCCGGGGAATGGTAATCCTTCTTATTTGTATATTTCAGAAAAATGGCCATTTGTGTACAACATAATAATTATCACAATGAACGCATTTTTTCTGACTCTGACCTTATTGTCTCCACTCTTCTGCTGATATCTATGATGCCTGCTCCACGATTGGTTGATTTGGATGAACACTATGTTAATGTCAACTTTGATGATGATGACTTCTCTCATGCTGGGCATAGCCACCAAGGATGGTCTTTCTGCTCTTTTGGACTACTGTGTTTGCGCAAGGGAGAACACTTTTTGAATCTAGGATATTTTCTCAGCTGAGGCAGTGAATGTCGCACTGGTTGATAATTTTGAGTCCGGGATTGCTGAAACTGATGTGTTGAATCGATTCGAGAGGTAAAGTATTTTTTGACATTTACTAGTCTTATAATCATATTATTCTATTCTTCTTTGTCTTAATTCATGTCCAGTCCAAATGTATTAGTGTAAAAGTGCTCTGTATACAGATTTGCAGCCTGAAAGAGAATATGAGATGGAAACAGGAGCGAATGTGATGGACTTCACAGATGGCACTGAAAAACTCCGAGGAAACTTGAGTGCTGTGTATGACAGAGCATACAATACTCCGCTTAGTGACCGTAGTGTCACTTCTGGAAGTCCTGGTAAGTTGAGAAGGGAATAAGTTCAATTCATGTTTGTGCTTGAGTAGACACTCGATGACACAAATCCTTTACCAGGGTTAAGTCGGAGATCTGCTTCAAGCTCTGATGGCTCTGGAAGGGGGTTTATACCACTGGATCCAGAAATACAAATGCCATCAGGAAGTAAGGTGACTGTCGACTAATAGCAAACATGTCACCGATGTTATTATTTTGAACTGTGGCTATGTGATCTTTTGGTACTGAAAGAACTTGGCCATCTATAGAATGTTTTGACTTTTCATTAACATAATAGAACCTCCTTTTGTATATGCTACTAAGTGTAGAAATTAAAGTTTAGTCTCCTTGATGAAGTGTCAGGCAAATATAAAAATGTCTAGCTCCCTAAGATCATTTGGTGTTTTCTGTCTTGGCTAGTTTCTTATAGCGACCATGACATGCTTATTGAACAGGTCTAAGAGGAGGCAGCATTCATCTGGAAGAAGCTTGGGGAACCCTGATCCAGTTGAGGAAGATTTTCCCCTGGAGCAAGAAGTGAAGGACTTCAAAATGAGAAGGCTTTCAGATTTTGAGCCAACCCCTGGGTTGTTGCATTTCTGTTCTTACTCTGCTTTATATAAGCATGTGAAACTGTTTCAAACAATATGGATTTTAACAGTTAACACTCCTTTTAGACCTTGTGGGCTGAATCGACTGAACCCCCATATGAAAAGTACTCTGATCCTATCCACATGGTCACGTAATCAATCCAGTTATAAGTATCCTGAACTCATTGCACATAGCCTGTGTAACTTAACTTTGTTGAAAAGAAGCACACAAGACGCATACACATCATCTGATGCTATATGTTCATGCAGGCACCTCAAACTACGTTTTGATACCCCAGATAACCTGCAATCTAAGTCACTGAGTCTGCTAGCTTCTGGGATGACCTCAGCCAGGGCTGCTCAACTATTCTATCAAATGACCAGTATGCATTCCTCTATTCTGCATATAACCCAGTAATCCAGTATAATGGGCCTTATGTCAGCAATGAGGGATGAATTGAAAACTTGGGAATTGGCTAGGGCTAGAGGAATTACTCATCCCCTCGCCCTGCGGCCTAATGATTAGCCTAATAGGTCTTCTAGATCATGGGTTGTCTCCTTGATATATGTAATATAGTGTGAGTGTGCGCGCGGGGGGGGGGGGGGGGGGGGTTCTGGTCTTTTGCCCTTGAAAAATACCTTTGTATCGGCTACTGGGTGCTACACCTTTTTTCTTCTTAATATATACGCAGCTCTCCTGCTTGTCGGAGAAAAAAAAACAATTAATATAGTTGCTCTAGTAAATAAGAAACAGTGATCAATGACTATTTTTTGTTCCTGTAGTTAGTTATTAGGCTTCACACTTTGGATGCCATGCAAGCATGCATTCCTTTTAACTACTTTGAGGTTACTCAGCTGACATTGGCATATTGCTAGGAAATTTGGCAACCTTTCTTTGAACAACTTTAGTAGTTTAGTGGCATCGTCACAGTTTCCTCAGGATGGCAAATAATAATTCTAATAAATTCATTTATTAGCTGTGTGGTTAAAGAAGAGATGTTTCACTCAATCTTATACTATGCCGTCCGGATAGCTGGGGCTCTTGATACGTTTTACAGGGGAGCAATGACTAATAGGACGTTCATCATAGCACTCAACTTACTGTATTCCTAGAATGGAACATACTATTTACTGAGGAATGTTTGTTCTGCAGTTTTGGCAACTTTTAATTACATCAAGGCTAGTCAGCTGGAACCGTACGGAGACATCTTGATCTTCAGAGGTGGGAAGATGTGGCTTGGTGCTGAAATGCTGGGAACACTTTTGCCTTTTGAGGTCCTTGCAGCGAACACACCTACATCTTAATATTTATACAACGCTTATATTTGCATAGGAAGTATTGTACTTCCTCCGTCACAAAAAAAAGGAGTAGTTTGAGAACCGTGTTTGTGAGTAAACACGGTTCCTAAACTGTTCTTATTTGGGGACGGAGTGAGTAGGCTACATTATTGTTTCTGCTGAAGAAAAGAAAAGGAAGCAAGTTATAAGACAAGTACATTGTTTGTATTTAAGTTACATGAATTTTATAAGGTATGTTAATTTTAGACGTTTCATAGGTGGTATATGATTCAAGTTGCATGACATATATATAGACAAAGAGATTACTGTCGTGCGCATGCACATTAGATTTCGCTTGCAAACCAGTCTTAATGCATAGTTTTATTGTACCCTTACCAATATTGAAAAGTAGGTAACTGTATCAATGGAGTTTCAGAATGAAACTACTCTCTCGTCTCATGAAACTCTCCTTCTTAATTAGCTTTTTATGTCAGCAAAAATATTGATGTGATAGTGAATGTAATGTCTATGAAACTCTTATGAAACCTCCATTGAGACTGGTCTTAAGGTATATGACATTTTAGTTGATTCTATCACTTTACCTTTGCAGAATCAGATTAGAGCAAGGCTAGTAATACAACCTGCTGTTGGCTGTATGGATTCTTACAACCCATCTCTTAGCCCATCCCTATAGTGGTTAGCCCTTTCTTATAAATATATGGCCCAAATGTCTATCTCACATCTTTTTCTTAGTTCTTGTGCCTGAGCAGACTGTAAGTTTAGAGCCCACTTTCCCTCTCTCTCCTTTTCTCTCTCATCCACATAAGCATCAAGCCTTCTTGTAGCCTGTTATTATACTTGCTCTTATTCATGTACCGCGTTGGGAACGTTACACATGTGGAATATGAATGGCTAAGCAATTTCCCATATGGTCTACTCCCTCCGTCCCAAAATAGATGTCATTCTCGCTTCCCAAGAAAAACAACATCTTTCAACATTAACCAATTATATAAAAAACAATATTAATATTTATAATACATCATTAGTATCATTAGATAGATATTAGAATCTAGTTTTTTAACAAATTTATTAGAGATATAAATATTGCACATATTTTTCTACAAATCGACTTAAAGTTGAGAAAGTAACATGTGCACGCATCCCATAACGTCATCTACTATGGGACGGAGAGAGTAAGTTCATGGATGCAGACAAAGAGGGGACTCATTCTTCTACAGTCGTTTTCTGTACATAACTGAAGGTCCCGTTTCTGTTAGGTCGAAATTATAATTCACTAATATTGGTGCCGTCCGTTGGGGATCGGTACGAGTACGACAAGGGTTGAGCCTCCCAAAGCCTAGCGATGAAGGCGGAACCAGCTCCCTCCAACCTCCCGACGCCGTAGGTTTGGTTTGTACTAAGATGATCAGCCAGCAGCTTGCCTCTCACATTTCGGTTAATTTATGCCAACCGGACGAGATTGTGTGTGGGTTTTGTTCTGGGCTTTTGGAAGAGAGCATTGAGGCCAAAGTTTTATGGATTTTGCGCGTGCGTCCGTATAGGCATTCATCACATACGATACGGCCGTCGACACTGTTTGCGTTCTCGCGGACTTTGCATGCCATGTTCCTGTTATATCATTGGCCATGGCCGCGATATATGCTGGTGCAGTTGTGCTACTAGTACTGTCCTAGGCTCCTAGCTAAGCTCTACGTACGTACCAAGGAACAGAAACGTGCTGCCCGTTCGCTCCAGCCATGCAACAGGATCCAGAACAGATCATTCATGTGTCACGCAGGAAGAAACAGCAAGATGAGGAGCCTTCAACGTACTGGGCTACTGGCAATAGGTCAGGAGACGAAAAGTGGTAAGTACCAATCTTAAAGTAACAGCATTGCCTTCGTTGAAGATGCAGCGACGTCAAGACGGAAACGGACCTTTGCCAGCCCAGACAAATTCAGTAGCGTTCACAGATCACAGCATCCAAACAATTTTTTTTTCTAGAACAAGCCAAACAACTACTGATCTTCTTTCCATGTATTGACCTTTACATTTGAGACCGGCCCATTTCAGATCCAGTTCAACATGGGCCTTATGGGTTCTTGAGCAGCGTGCCAATGTGCACCAGGCAATACAGTATGTATCATGTAGTATCAGGAGGTATCCAAGACTAAAGTAATCCTATTGACTCTGTAAAGTATGATGTAATGAAACCACAGCAGGAAAATCAACAACATCAGTCTGCGGGCAATGGAAGTCAGACGGCCCACCAATTAACTTCTATACGTACAGTTCATTACGATGCAGCAGGAAGTGGCTCGCTGGCCTGGAGAAGCTCGTCAAGCAGACCGGTGAACATGACGGAATCGGTCTCCTTGGGCTTGAACTTGAGGAGCGCAGAAGGGACCAGGTCCTCCTCTTGCAGCGTGCGTGCCCGCTCTCCCTGTTTCGGGAAATGAGGCACCACGCGCGGCTTAGGAACGGCTGGACAGATGAGTTCGAATTCCAAGCCTGGCTGCTTCAGAGCAGATGCAACAAACTGCATTGAAGGAAAACAGTGCATCAGTCAGTGCTACTAGAAACAAGTGGCGTGGTTCAAACTGTCAATTCATTATACTGCAAGCGCAGCAACAGAGGCTTAAACTAATTTGTACGGATCGCTTGTTACATAACAATGGTGAACAGCTACAATACTTACACAGAAATAAGCTAACCTATAATGTCTGCAACAGCAGATTGCCAACGCTAGGAAACCAGAAAATTGCATGAATAAGATACAAGTTTATAGACATTTACAGACAAGTTCAAGCAGAAAGGCTGAAAGCTTAGCACGATGTACAGGAACAGTTACAACACCTAACAAAAATAAGCATGCATGCACGGTGTACATTAGCTAGAGACAAATAAATCATGTTGATAATAGCAAGGGTATTATAGTGATGCTTCCTATATACTACCTCCGGTTCATTTTATTTGATGTTGGTTAGTGGAAAATTGAACTAACTAACGACAAATATTATGATATGGAGGTAGTAGCACTTTGTAACTTCTAGTAGGAGTGAAAGTTGAGCATCCCATTTACTGAAACTACAGCACCACCTGATCTAGTCAAGTATTGTACCCACAAAAATTAACCCTAAATAATAACACACTATGCACTACCATGAAGATTCCTCAGTAAGTCACATGACTGTAGAGGCTAGAAAGCTCAGATAAGCAGGTTCCACAGATGGATCCTAGTAAATGCACTGAGTAAGGTCGGGGACAATGGAGCGAGTGTGCAAAGCCTAGTCAAAGCTCTGTACCCCAGATAGGATTTGACTAATAGGACAGTGAAAAAAGTAGCCAGAAAGTGGAAGCGAGCCATGACACAATTTTATACTTTCCTTTCATCAATATTCCACAAACTATAACTCATATTGCCTGATATAGTCCTTGAAGCTTAAGACTCACATTGAAGCCCATGGTGAGGCCAAATCACAAGTTCTACAAGTGTTTGACTTAAGCATCCAGTAATTTACTGATTTAAGCATCCAGTTGGTGATTGACTGAATGGTTCACCATTCACCAATCCAACTTCAAACCAACCATCTACTAAAAAAAACACTTCAAACCAACCATACTAATTAGCTAGATGAATTTGATAAATTTGCCCATCAAAACCTCATCTCTCATAAAGTAATGGGCAATGGTATAGAAAATAAAGAATTTGGCAATCCCTTCAAAGTAATGGGATGATGCCATCTTGGACCAATCTGCATAGGATAAAGCAATCCCTCAAACCAAACACCCCAGTTGTTATCCAATGCAGCCTTCCGCAGATAACTCATTTAGAGTTCAGTTTCCAGGATACAAAATTGACCACTAATGTCAAATAATTTGTTTTAAAAACAAAAGTTAGAACCAATGGAATTGATCATGCCAATTGCCAAATGATGGGCAATTCATGTTGGAGAAATTATTCACTGTATATTCCTCAAAACCCTAGAAGGGTGACATATATACAGCCCTAAATGGGCCACTATATGGGCCAGGCCTTATGGGCCTCTATACACTCCAACACCCCCCCGCAGTCTGAGCTACCGACGCAACGGTGCTGAAGACTGGACAAGAAAGAGAACACAGACACAACACCCCCCCGCAGTCTCAACTAGCCACTGGTTACATTGAGACTGGACTTGAACTCAGAGAACGTCGAGGAGGGTAGTCCCTTGGTGAAGATATCGGCGAACTGGGAGGTGGTCGGGACGTGGAGGACCCGGACCTGCCCGATGGCGACCCGGTCGCGAACGAAGTGCAAGTCGATCTCCACATGTTTCGTCCGCTGGTGCTGAACCGGGTTGGTGGAGAGGTAGACGGCGCTGACATTGTCGCAGTAGACGAGCGTGCTCTTGGTGAGCGGGCTTTGGAGCTCCGCCAAGAGCTGTCGTAGCCAGGACGCCTCAGCCACGCCGTTGGCAACCGCGCGGTACTCCGCCTCAGCACTTGAGCGGGAGACCACCGGCTGCCGCTTGGACGACCAGGAGACGAGGTTGCCGCCGAGGAAGACTGCGTAGCCCGAAGTAGACCGACGGGTGTCGGGGCAGCCGGCCCAGTCAGCATCGGTGTAGACGACGAGCTCGGTGGAGGGGGACCGGTGAAGGGTGAGGCCGCAGTCCACCGTGCCCCGAACGTACCTCAGCAGGCGCTTCAGGGCAGTAAGGTGTGCCTCGCGAGGGTCGTGCATATGGAGGCAGATCTGCTGGACAGCGTAGGCGATGTCCGGCCTGGTGAAGGTGAGGTACTGCAGAGCCCCAACCAGACTCCGGTAGGCCGTCGGGTCAGCAACAGGAGGGCTCGCCGCAGCCGAGAGCTTGCCCTGGGTGTCGACTGGAGTGGCGCAGGGCTTACAGTCAGCCATCCCGGCCCGCTCCAGGATGTCGAGAGCATACTGTCGCTGGTGGAGGAAGAGGCCGGAAGGTCGGGGCTCCACGGTGACTCCGAGAAAGTGGTGGAGCACGCCCAGGTCCTTCATGGCGAACTCCTGCTGCAGAGAGTGGATGATACTCTGGAGCAGGGGCTGACTGGACGCCGTGAGAAGGATGTCGTCGACGTACAACAGCAGATAGGCAGCCTCGGTCCCTAGGCGGAAGACGAACAACGAAGTGTCCGACTTGCACTCGGTGAAGCCCAGCGAGCTCAAGAACGTGGCGAACCGAGAGTACCACGCCCGGGGAGCCTGCTTCAAGCCATAGAGTGACTTGTTGAGGCGGCACACCAGATCGGGACGACTGGTGTCGACGAACCCTGTCGGTTGGCTGCAGTAGACGGTCTCGGTGAGAGTCCCGTGAAGAAAGGCGTTCTTCACATCCAGCTGGTGAACCGGCCACGAGCGCTGGAGAGCCAGCGACAGAACCGTGCGCACGGTGGCCGGCTTCACCACTGGACTGAAGGTCTCGTCGTAGTCCACACCAGGCCGCTGGGTGAAACCGCGAAGGACCCAACGAGCCTTGTAGAGCTCCAGGGACCCGTCAGCCCGGCGCTTGTGGGTCCAGATCCACTTGCCGGTGACGACGTTGCCACCAGACGGACTCGGTACGAGGTCCCACGTCTGGTTGGCAAGAAGGGCCGCGTACTCCTCCTCCATCGCACGACGCCAGTGAGGGTCAGCCAGAGCCTCGCGGACAGAGGAGGGTACCGGAGAGACCCCCGGCTCACTCTCGACGGCAGAGAGAGCCACAGGTCGCGAGACGCCCGCCGCTCGCCGTGTCACCATGGGATGGGTATGGCCAGGATCCCGATGGACAACAGGCGGGTGGTACACTCCCGGATCGACGCGGGAGCTGATCCGAGGGCGGGCTGGCGGCGCCGAGGGAGGAGGCGGTGGCGGGAGCGACGCCGCCGGCCCCGGCACCGGCCGTCGCCGGTAGACGTGCACAGGCTGCTAGGAGCGTGCCGGGAAGCCCGGGGGCACGAGGGCCGCACGTGGCCCGGCGGGGGGCGCCGGGGCCGCGCATGGCGCGGCGGGGGACGTCGGGGCCGCGCGTGGCGCGGTGGGGGGCTCCGAGGCTGCGCGTGGCACTGTGGGGGGCTCCGGGGCCGCGCGTGGCGCAACGGGGGACGCCGGGGCCGCGCGGGGCACGGCGGGGGGCTCCGGGGCCACCCACGGGCCGGTAGGAGTCACCGGACTAGGAACACCTGTAAAGGGAGGATACGGGTGGTAGAGGTGGAGTAAGGAAAATCTGACTCGTCAAAGACGACGTGCCGGGAGATGAGGATACGATGGGAGGTAAGATCAAAGCAGCGGTACCCCTTGTGATCAGGAGAGTAACCGAGAAACACACAACGAGTCGAGCGGGGCGAGAGCTTGTGAGGAGTAGTAGCAAAGGTGTTAGGGTAGCATGCGCAACCGAAGACACGAAGGTGATCGTAGCTGGGAGGAGTATCGAAGAGAGCATGGTGTGGGGTGGGGGCAGAAATGGCAGTGGAGGGGAGGCGGTTGAGCAAGTAAGTGGCAGTATGGAGAGCCTCAGCCCAGAATCGGGCTGGAAAAGAGGCCTGAATGAGAAGGGTGCGAATGACATCGTTTGTGGTGCGAATCATCCGCTCAGCCCTGCCGTTTTGGGCAGAGGTGTACGGGCAGGACAGACGCAGCTGAATCCCCTGAGAGAGAAAGAAGTCACGAGAGGTGTGGTTATCGAACTCACGACCATTGTCACACTGAGCAGCCTTCACAGTGCGACCAAACTGAGTAGAAACCCAAGCAAAGAAGTGGAGAAGGGTAGGAAAGCATCAGACTTTGCTCACAAGGGAAAAGTCCACGAATAACGAGAAAAATCATCCACCACCACCAAGTAATATTTATAACCAGAAATGCTGAGTACAGGAGATGTCCATAAGTCATAATGAACAAGATCAAAGGCATGACTCGCATGCGAAGAAGAAGAAGAAAAAGGGAGTCGAACACGACGACCCAACTGGCACGCAAGACAAAGATGCTCATCAGGAGCCCTAGTACATGGGAGACCTGTACTACGACTGAGACGGGCCAAAACGTCGCGGCCTGGATGACCGAGCCGACGGTGCCAAGTCGTGGAAGAAGATGTGGTGGCGAAAGCAGCGGACGAATCAGGAGAAGTCAAAGTCGGAGCAGCGGAAGACGGGAGGCAGAAGGTGTAAAGGGGTCCCGGGCTGTCACATCGGAGGAGTGGGCGCCGAGAAGCCAGATCCTTCACAGTAAGACTAGAAGGGTCAAATTCAACAGAACAAGAGTTGTCGGCAGTAAACTGACGAATAGAAAGAAGATTGTGAACCATCTGAGGGGCAACTAGAACATTGGAAAGACGAAAAAGACCAGGAGCAGTGCCCACAGAAGTGACAGGAAGGCATGAACCATTCCCCACCATGATTGAAGAAGGACAAGAGACAGGTGGGGAGTGGACGGAAGAAAGTATACCAGGATCAGGGGTCGTATGGTACGAGGCCCCCGAGTCGGCGATCCACTCAGGGTTGCTCGGCGGAGTCAGGCCCATGGTGCTGAACGACTGAGCCAACGCTGCCTGGTCCCATCCCCCAGGCCAGAAAGGAGGCAGGCTGGGCTGGGTGGGTGGAAACCAAGTCGTCGGGCCCAACGGAGCATGTCCCGCAACCAGAGCCGCAGGCTGGTGCTGAGGGCGAGGTCCGCCTCCCGGAGCCGGAAACGGCCACATCGAGATACGCCCTGACCACGGGTTGGAGAAGGATGGCCAGGGCGTACCCCCAGGAGCGGGAGAAGAGCCGCCAGGAGCAGGTGGAGCCTGTGGGCCCCGACGTCCTCCACCAGAACCACCACCGCGACCCCCGCCCCGGCGACGGCGGCCACCACGGTTCCCCCCACCCCCGCTCGGCCCGGGGGGAGGAGCACCGAGGAGAGAAGTGGCGGGCGGAGTCGCAGGGGTCGGCGGAGAGGCCACGAGCGCGGTGGACGAGGACGAGGGAGTCATGGGCGCCTGGGGACGTCGTGTGAGCTCCTTGAGGACAAGGTCGTCCCGAACCTCGAGGTAGGAGGGGAAAGGCCGCTGCCTGGTGATCCAGTCCCGTATGTGGTCGAAGGTGTCGTTGAGACCACGGAGGATATGGAGCACCAGGAGCCGGTCCTCCACGGGGCAGCCAAGGTCCGCAAGAGAGTCGGCCATGCTCTTCATTTTGCGGCAGTACTCCCTGACGGAGAGGTCACCCTGCTCGAAGGTGGCAAAGGCCGCACTGAGCTGAAGGGCACGAGTCTCGGCGTGCCCGAGAAACTGGTTCTCAAGGGCTAGCCAAGCAGCACGTGCGGTGCCGCCGAGAGGGTTGACGGAGTCCTGGAGATCCTGGGCGACGGTCCCCGAGATCCAGGACAGGACGACGGTGTCGAGGAGGTGCCAGGTCGGGTCCCGAGCGGCCTCAGGGGTGTCGGCGAGGACATGGTCGGTGAGGTGGTAGCGTCGGAGAGCCATGAGCACCTGGTCCCGCCAGCGGTTGTAGGAGGTGGACGAAGAATCGAGGACAATGCTGACCATCCCCCGGATGTGCTGGACACCCATGGCCTGGAGATGGAGCTGGGTGACCACCGGGTCGGGGAGGTGGCCGCGAGAGCCCTCGAGCGGAGGTGGGGCGTTGTAGGGGACGACGGGCTGGGAGTTGGAGGCGGGCTGAAGGTAACGCTCAGCCTCGGCAACCCGGCGAGCGAGAGCGTCTGCGGTGGCACGCTCACGCGCCCAGGTGGCAGAGGCCGCGCGAACCCGCTCCTCGGCCGCCGCGGCCTCAGCCTTGGCCGCACGGAGGGCGGCGGTGAGAGCCGCGTCGGCCGACACGGCCCCGTCGAAGACCTGCTGGCCCGTGTCGCGGAGAGGAGAACGCGCGAAGCCTCGCGGGCCCGCGGGGTCGGCGAGGCCCGCAGAGTCAGCCAGGCCCGCAGCAGCCGCGAGATCCACGAGCTCCGCGTGGTAGGCGGCGGCGACAGCCCGGTTCAGCGGTGGGGGCTGCTGCACGGTGGGCCCCACGGCCAATCCTGCAGGGGGCGGCTGCAGATCTGCGCCGGCTTTCCCTGCAGGAAGGGGTGGAGGGAGATGGGGCCACTGGTGGCCGGGCGGCGGCCGGAGCTGGCCTGCGCCAGCAGAGGAGAGAGATGGCGGCGGCGGCTGCGTCCCAGGCGGCCCTGGATGGCGGCGGCGGCGGCGCCAGCTCCAGCGGCGGTGGCGGCGCCAGATCCAGGCCCTGGACGGCGGCTGCAGGCGGCGGCGGCGGCGGCAGCGCAGCAGAGGAGGTGGCGGCTGCGTCCAACTCAGGAGGAGGGGAAGGGAGAGGAGGGAGGTGCGGCGGCCGGCCAGCCATGGTGGCGCCGGCGGCCGGCGGCAGCAGGAGCAGAGGTGGCGGCTGGGTGGGAGGGAGAGAGGGAGAGAGAGGGAAAACCCTAGCCTAGTCTGATACCATGTTGGAGAAATTATTCACTGTATATTCCTCAAAACCCTAGAAGGGTGACATATATACAGCCCTAAATGGGCCACTATATGGGCCAGGCCTTATGGACCTCTATACACTCCAACAGTTCAAAGAGTACACATGTGAAGTATATTTAAATGTCACCAGGAATGGAACATTAGTGGATTCTAAATCAAGAAAATATGGATTCTGAAAAACAAACAAATCATCAAAGGAATCAAGCATGGTACCTCATATAATGAACCAGTGGCCTCTCCTGGAAGGAATACACCCTGAAGAATAACTCTATCTGGAAACTGAACTCGGATGACTGCTTGCTTATACTTCTGCCGAGCAGCCAGTGCCTGCTTCTCCTTGTAAGATTTTGGAATTAGCAGTCGAGATTGTTCTAGCCTCTCCCTCCTCATCCTTGCTTCATTCCTTATCTCCTCTCCACTAAGCTTGTAAAAAGAATCTGGGACATCATTATCTGCAACAGAACTCCCAGGAACAGAGAAGAATACCCGAATCTGTAAAGTTGGCAAAACATAGACCTCAATAAGTTGCACTCCTAAGTAGTAAGACAAGCAAAAATATATTGAAAAATCAGTTGTGCTTTAGTGCATGCGAATAATAATGTAAACGACAAAGTGCAATGATAGTCCTCCATTCTAATGTTTACGGTTTGCTAATATTTACTTGACACAAGCATGTTATCAGGAAAATGGTACTGCAAAAAGAACTAACATAATGAGACGTAGTTCTCCTGTGTGTTCGAGAAAAAGAAAACTAACACAACCTCTGAGGGGAAAAAAAAAAGAAAAATGGATCAAGGCTAGTCATATTTTTAGTCCGCACTAATAGCTAATGGCATGACCCTGATAAATAGTTTATTTCAGTGCATACTGAATATGTCAGAAAGATTCAATGACAGCATAAACTTGAGTATCACTATGTGCATTTCTAATCACAAAGTGCAGTGTATTGGTTAATATATGTGAAGTGCAGTATATTGGCTTATATATGGGTGTCATGTTTTCTTTTTCAAATTTATAGCTACAGTTCCACTAATACCTCAAACTCAAAGAAATGTTGACATATTTTTGGTAAATATACATACTATGTTTTGGGGGCATGCTTCTAGAATTTTGGACTGTTCTATGCTTATATTATCTGTGATGTGTGATGTTTTGTACTTAAAAGTTTAGGGGGGAAATATGGTATAAGTAATTGCTATCTCATAACAGAGTTAGCAACCCATGTGTACAACTGAAACAAGTAGAAACTTAGTAGTACATCTAAGTAAATGCAGAAACCTTACGATTTATGCAAATCGAACTACCAAATTGTGCTAATTGACAGGAATGAAAGTTTTCTACCAGTTGATTAACGCTGAAACAACCAAATTAAAGGCCATAATAAATTGAAATGGCCTAACATATGTAATACAGTAATAGAAGAATTTCATTCACAAATTTCTGCCAGAATACAACAACATTCACAAACTGTGCTTCTGTACTCCCTCCAATTCCAAATGAAAAGCTATATAGACTGACAAAGTGTGGTTGATGTTACTACATTCATCACGGACGATATTTTCATAATGTGTAACTTTATCTATTTAAAATAGTATGATTTTATGAGAATCGTAAGTTAAAGTGTCATATTGGAGAACATATAGATATCCTAAATAACTTACATTTCGAATCAGAGGGAGCAACAAATGAAGAAACGTGATAATGAGTAAATTAAGCAAAACATCATGAATACATTGAGAACACAGGCCAAACTTCATATATGAATGTTAACTTAAAGGGCCATGTCTTATGTACCATTTAGTTGCTCACATCTCTAATCCATAATAAGCACTCTCTTGGAATTCATTTTATAACCTTATTGATGCATATCGAATGTAAGAACAGGCAAGAACACAACCATGTCACTCCACTGGTTCAAGGCAAGACAAGTTACAGAATACACAAATCCTACAACTTATCAAACAAAAGAAGAAACGTCATAAAGAATCAATGACATCGCAAACATGATTGTCAGAGGAATATATGTCGCATACCATGATATCAGTCAATTCCATATGCCAATTCTAATCACTAATAAAGTGCAGTACATTGTTAATAGATGTGTCTCATGTTTTTCAAAGTTAAAGCTAATCTTCGATTAATACCTTGATGAAATGGTGATAAATCTGGTAAATGTGTACTATGCTTTGGTACATGCTTCAATTTCACACAGTTCGATGTTTAAACTATCTGAAATTTTTTTAATTAACAACTTAAAAGAGATTTCTAAGTTAACTAGTAATGTTAACAGGGCATGTGTACACCCGAAACAAGCAGAAACCAAGTAATACAAGTAAAAAAAAAAGGTGTAGAAATGTCATACCACAAGCAAATCAAACTACAGAATTGAGTGAGTTTATTATCGGGGAGTGAACTTTCTACGTACTAGCCAATTAACAGTCAACCAAGCAAATTAAAGGTTATATGAAACTGAACACCAGCCCACCTGCCGATCAACGGTCTTCTTGGCCTCCTCCTGTCCATCAACCCCATTACTGCAGCTCTCCTTGGCGACATCCTCCACCTGAGCTGGTGTCGCCGAGGGGTGTGCTCTCTCGAGCAAGAGGACGGCCCTTCTGATCCCGCTCAGCCTCGCGTCACCGGGCACCTCGTCCATCACCGCGAAGAGCTCCCCGCCCTCATCCCCGACCCGGAACCCGACGGCCTCGAGAAGCTCCACCCCGCCCTCCCTGTCCACCACGGCCTCCTTGATCCGCGGGTTGCCCAGCCTCACCCGCCTGAACTTGTCGCTCCCGGGCTCCCGGAGCAGGTTCCCCAGCAGGCGCTTGAGCACCTCCACGGCAGCCGCGGGCGGGGGCGGGTCGGCGGCGAGGTACGCGGCGGCGCGCGCGCGGGCGCCCCCCGCCGACGCGAGGCACCCGTCGAGGTGCTCGGAGACCGAGAGCTCGGACCGGAACGCGTCCCCGCAGCTCGGGCACGCGACGGTGTCCGCGGCCGCGGCGCCATTCGCGTCGGGGCGGCGGGAGGCGAAGGAGGAGGAGATGAGGGGCGTGAAGGGGGTGAATTCGGTGGTCGACGCGGGCGGGGGAGGCGGCGATGGCTGCTTGGGGGCGGCGGGCCTGGGGTTAGGGGTAGGGTTTGTGGGGCGGGAAGCGGGGTGGGAGGAGGAGGAGGAGGGGCCGGAGCCGAGGACGTGGGCGGTGCCCTTGAAGGAGGAGGGGGTACCGGAGGAGGTGACCTTCTTCATGAAATCCTTCATCTTATCCTTCATCATCGCGGCCGGCGGCGGAGGATCAAGCGTGGATGGGGTGGCGAGGGGAGGGGATTGGGGCGCGCGGCGGAGTGGACTTCGGCCGTGGTGGAGGTTGTCGCCGCGGGGACGAAGCAAACGAGGAAGAAAATGAGGAAGCAAATAAAAGCTGGGGAGATCCAGCTTGCTTGCAGGGAGATCGGTTTTTGTGCCTAGGCCACGTTCAGATTCCCAACTATTCACTATTCATTCCAACTTTTCACTATTCATTCCAACTTTTCACTATTCCCCCCTCACAAAACACGTTTCCCAGCGAATGCTACAGTGTTTTTCTTATGCTACAGTGTTTTTTCCTACAATCTAAACACACCCTTAGCTGCCAAGGCATCCTCGCTGGGTGAGAAATTGGTTATTTTGCCAGCGCCAAGAACGGGTTTCGCTACCATGCCATTAAGTTTTTGGGCTTCGCTCGTTTGCCCTTCTTAAGCGTCGTACTCCCGCCAAAATGCCCTGCGGACCAAATCTCCTGTTTAGGCCATCTTTATTCCCAGTTTTACCCTTCTCCCTTTTCTCTTTTATTTTCACGGTCACGGTAGGACTCACGGACCAAATCCGCTCGCTCGCTCCTCGCTGCATCGAGCCGGCCCGTCCGTCCGCCGCCGCCGCCGCCGATCCGGACGCGCCAACCGCTGCCGTCGACCCTGTACGCGCCAACCGCCGCTCCTGACGACCCCTATCAGTCCGCGCCAGCCTCCGCCGCCGTGCCAGAAGGCTGCCACAGCCCTAGCCCCGTCCACTCGTCGCCATTGCTTCTGTGATGAAGGCAACCTCAGCTGGCTCAAGCTGCAGCGGTGAGTGCCCCAAATGTCATGTTGGTTCATTGGTCCGAACCCAGAGCAAGCAGAAGAATACGTATGGGCAGTGGTTTGTTAAGTGCTCGAACAACATATGGGTAAGGATTCTCCCAATTGTTGACCTCACGGTTTGTTGTTTGTCTTGTTGCTGCTCTTATCTCCGGCGGCGGCGGCAGCCACGGACGTACCGGACCGCGTGCGAATGGATAGGATTGCGTCGTCGTGCTGCCGTGACTGTAAAAATAAAAGAGGAAAGGCAGAAGGGTAAAACTGGGAACAAAGATGGCCTAAACAGGAGATTT